>CM027828.1:71306851-71906851 GCA_016097485.1 Eucalyptus sideroxylon x Eucalyptus melliodora | reverse complement strand
AAGTTGTAACTAGTCCTTCTACCATCTTATTCGACTTTAAGACTTTTACGGTGGAGTACTTGAAGGACAAGGCATCTTGCAATTCTTCATGACGCTAAAGTTTGATCAGCTCCAAAGTGTAATCTATCTCTAACTCACCTGAAAAGGCATTTTAAGTATAGAAGCAAATGTCCAACGGCAATGGGCCTTGTGTGCTCTATGCAGCACATCGAAGCCATCTAAGAAGAAGTTGGGGTTCAATACCTTCCAGGCTACGGGAAAACCATAGGCAAATGTCCAATGTTTGTCGATATATGTTGTAATTGGCAGCACATCGAACGCAGATCTTTTGCAATTATGTTGGAAGCTATAAAAGTTGACAGAAAAATAAAACAAGGAGCAATAAAAGAACACCAGAAATTTATGTGATTCAGTTCGAATGTCGAAATCTACGTTCTCGGGAAGAGCCAGCAAATTATCCATTATAAATTGGAGAATTACAGGATTACAATTATTCACACGTTCGAGTGTTTTCCAGCCCTAATATATACCCAATACCCATAGTGTTTAAAAACTCAACTCGACGGACTCGATCTATGCACAATTCTTTCCGAGCACATGCCTCTCTTTCTCTCCTGAGCTTGTTTCCCTACAGCCTCCGATGTCCTCCTTCTATAGGAGCATGGGAAGAGAACAAGATAGATGGAGACGCTTATGGATTTCAACGGTGGCACCTACTTCTATATCATGCCCCTCCATGCAGTTGAAGGTGATATGTGCACATGACCATCATGCACGAGCATAGCTGCTGCCGTCCCTCTCTCTTCATCTATCAACAAAAGACAAAAAGAAGCACACAAAAGACGACCAAGAAAGGAGAAGGGATTCAACGCCTAGAAGATAGGCTTCCGAAGCAGTAAAGGGCGCCCACCAATTTCCATGGGCATGCATGTGTCATGGCCCAAAAGTTAGCATGTCCAAGAGGTTTCCATGGCATAGGTGTGACACGTTGATGACCCTCGACTTATGGTCCCGAGATGTAGAGTATTCTCCTAGGGGCGGGCGATACTGTATTTGTACGCATACGATATAAATGCGAGTAGCTGGTAGTTGGCTATAAATACCAGTGATTGGTAGATGGGGAGGTGCAATCTCCACAGTTAGATCTAAGGGAAATCTATGGTTGGAGTTTGCCTTATACTTGTATATAAAGGTTTGTCCTCCCTCATTGTATTCTCATTCACAAGCAATACAAAAACTAGAGCTTCTCTCTCTAAGAGTTGTTTCTCTCTCTACATACGAGTCTTGTGAGTCGAGTGTGAAAGGCTGCTTAGTGGTAAAACCTTAAGGCCTCACAGGTGAATTGAAGAGTGATCGAGAGTTGATCGATCGGCCCGTGACAAGTGGTATCAGAGCTGATTTGCGATCCAAGCACAAGTACAATGGCTAATCCACGATCTGATGAGGCGTTGGTCCTGGGTGATGACTGCGCTGATCGTGGGTAGAACGCCGAGAAGGGCGGTGTTAGGGGGAAGAAGACCCGTGGTGGTTCAAAGGAGCCTGTGGGGGATCTTGCACAACGGATGGTGAAGCTAGAGTTGTTCGTCTTCGATGTCCAAGGATCGGTTGATGACCTGACCCAGACCGTGGACGGAGTTGACACCGGAAGGAAGGAGCTGGTTGCGAAAGTGCAAGAGCTCAAGACCGGCATGGGAGAACTCCGCCACGAGTTGCTGGGGACCCTACAGGAGGAACTAGTACAACGGTACGAACCTTTGGAGGTCACAATGATGGCCATGCGCGCGGAGATAGTGGAGCTTAAGGGTAAACTTGCTGAAGCACAAGCTGCACGCGTGAATGGTGTGATCACGGTGCAAGGTCCACGAGTGGACACGCCGAAGCCAAAGGAGTTCCGGGGCTCGTGGGTGGCCAAGGACGTAGACAACTTTCTGTGGTACATGGAGTGGTACTTCCAGGTCATAGGAATCAATGACGACCAAACACGGGTAAACACTGCATCGATGTATTTAGCTGATAGCGCATTGTTGTGGTGGCGTCGTCAGTCGGATGATAGGTGCGGGAATCCTATCACGACCTAGGTGGATTCGTCAAGGAGTTCCGACGGAACTACTTCCGCGCTTATGCAGAGGAGGAAGCTCGTGACGAGCTGAAGCGTTTTGAGCAGAAGGGTGGTGTGCGCGACTACATCAAGCGGTTCTTGGAGTTACTACTCCAAATCCCCTCGATGAATGAAGTTGAAGCGTTTCACCAGTTCATGGGCGGTCTCAAGCCATGGACAAAGCAAGAGTTAAAGCGGTACAACGTGGGAGATCTCACTACGACCATGACCATAGCCGAGTCGCTCGTGGAGTACAAGGCGTCGCCTTCCACATCTCGACTGGACAACCGTCCAAGGGACAAAGGCACTGATGGGGGAGATCGGGGTAGATTCAACAATCACCCGACTGGAGCTAGACCGCCGAATGGTCCTCACCCTCACTGGGTTAATGTGGGACAAAATGGAGGTGGGCAAAGGAAGGTACGCTCGTATAGCTATTTCTTTTGCGATGGTTCGCACATGGCGCGGGATTGCCCGAACAAAGCCAAGTTGGCTGCTCTTTGCAAAGAAGACGAGCCTAGGGAAGAAGCGCGGTTGGGATCGCTGCGACTCCTTAGCACGATCAAGGCCAAGAAGGCGAATGAGCCTAAGGGCTTGATGTTTGCGGAGGTGAAGATCAGAGTGACCACGATGAGTGCGCTCGTGAACACAGGAGCATCCGACATCTTCATCTCGGAGGAAGCCGCGAAGAAACTTAACCTGTGGGTTGAGAAGGGAGCCGGTTGGCTCAAGACCGTGAACTCAAAGGAAGTCCCTGTGATCGGGGTTGCAAGGGACGTGGAACTACAACTTAGGTCATGGAGAGGCAAGGAGACTTTAGAGGTAATTCCACTTGACGACTATGATATTGTCATTGGAATTAAATTCCTAGATAGGATCCATGCTGTTGTAGTTCCCTTTGCGGAATGTATATGCATGTTGGACAAGAATAGCCAATGCGTGATTCCAGTCCATCGTGAGTCGAGCGTGATCGGAAGATGATCTCGGCCATACGACTCACCAAAGGAACAAGGAAGGGGGAGGTGACCTTCCTGGCAGCCTTGAAGATCGAGGACGACAAGGGCGAAGGGAAGGAAGTCCCGACAGAAGCAGTCCAAGTCCTCGACTCGTTCAAGGATGTCATGCCTTCAGAGCTACCGAAGAAGTTACCACCCAAGAGAGAGGTGGATCACCGGATTGAGCTAGTGCCTGACGCTCGACCGCTTGTCATGGCGCCTTACCGCATGGCACCACCCGAGTTGGAAGAATTGAGGAAGCAACTCAAGGAGTTGCTCAACGCGGGTTACATACGGCCGTCAAAAGCTCCGTTCGGTGCGCCGATCCTGTTCCAAAAGAAGCACGATGGGTCACTCCAAATGTGCATCGACTACCGAGCGCTGAACAAGCTGACTGTGAAGAACAAGTACTCGATCCCGCTCATTGCGGATCTCTTTGATTAACTTGGGGGAGCTTAGTGGTTCACCAAGCTAGATCTTCGATCGGGTTACTACCAAGTTCGGATCGCCGAATGGGATGAGCCAAAGACCGCTTGCGTGACGCGGTATGGATCCTATGAGTTCCTCGTGATGCCATTCGGTTTGACCAACGCTCCGGCCACTTTCTGTACAATGATGAACAAGGTACTCCACCCTTTCCTAGATCGGTTTGTAGTGGTTTATCTAGATGATATTGTGGTCTATAGTTGGACGTTGGAAGAGCATGTCGAGCATCTGAGGCAAGTCTTCCAAGTCTTACGCGAGAATGAGGTGTTCGTCAAGCGTGAGAAGTGTGCCTTCGCCCAAAAGGAAGTTCCGTTCCTGGGGCACATCGTCGGGGGTGGACGTGTGCGGATGGACAAAGCGAAGATTCAATCGATCGTCGAATGGGAGCCGCCGACGAAAGTACCTGCGTTGAGGTCGTTCTTGGGCCTTACCAACTACTATTGACGGTTCGTGCGAAGTTACTCGAGCATCACCGTGCCACTCACGGACCTACTAAAGAAGGAGAAAGCGTGGGAGTGGACGGATCGATGCCAAAGAGCCTTCAACCGATTGAAGACCGCCATGACCGAGGAGCCGGTGTTGGCGTTGCTTGACCACACCAAGCCATATGAGGTGGAGACTGATGCATCGGATTACGCCATAGGAGGTGTTCTTATGCAAGATGGCCATTCGGTGGTGTTCGAGTCTCGAAAGCTGAACGATACCGAGCGACGGTATACCGTTCAAGAGAAGGAGATGACCGTGGTGGTCCATTGCCTCTGGACGTGGAGACACTATCTCCTGGGATCAAAGTTCGTAGTGAAGACGGACAACGTAGCCACGAGTTACTTCCAGACCCAAAAGAAGTTGAGTCCAAAGCAAGCTCGATGGCAGGATTTTTTGGCGGAGTTCGACTATGCGCTGGAGTACAAGCCGGGGAAGGCCAACTCCGTGGTGGACGCGTTGACTCGACAGACGAAGCTGATGAGCCACACGGTGAGTCGACCGAGCTGTCTTTAGGCCGACCCCATCAAAGAAGGGCTAGAACATGATCCAAGAGCCCAAGCTCTCATCGGGTATGCCAAGGAAGGTAAGACTCGACAGTTTTAGTGTGATGATGAGCTCCTCTACACCATGGGAAGGCGGCTCTACATGCTTTTCCACGGGAAGCTGAGGAGGGAGATCTTGCGCGAGTGCCACGACTCGAAATGGGCGGGTCATCCAGGGATCCACCGCACATTGGCCCTTGTCGAAGATCGTTACTACTGGCCTCAAATGTGGGACGACGCAGAGGCATATGTGAAGACTTGTCTAGTTTGCCAACAAGACAAGCTGGAGCAGCGGTCGTCGCCGGGTTTGCTGGAGCCACTTCCTGTCCCAACTCGTCCATGGGAAAGCATTTCCATGGACTTCATCGTCAACCTACCGAAGTCCGAAGGGTGCCAGACTCTAATGGTGGTGGTTGACAGGTTTTCGAAGTATGCAACCTTTGTGCCTACAACAAAGGATTGCGGCCAAACTTTTCATTAAGCATGTGGTGAAGTATTGGGGAGTGCCACAAATGATTGTGAGTGATCGGGATCCCCGCTTCACGGGACGTTTCTAGTCCGAGTTGTTCAAACTGCTGGGGTCGGAGCTAAACATGTCAACAAGTTTGCATCCCCAAACCGACGGTTAGACGGAGCGGGTCAATGCTCTCTTGGAGATCTATCTCTGGCACTGCGTGAGCATGACACAAGCGAATTGGGCAAAGTTGATCGATGTAGCCCAGTTCTCATACAACTTGCAGCGGAGCGAGTCAACTGGCCAGAGTCCGTTCGAGGTTGCGACTGGGCAGCAACCGAACACCCCAAGCACTATCGCTTCGGGTTACCGGGGGAGTAGTCCGCCCGCGTACAAGTTCGCCAAGAATATGCAAGAACGGGCGGACTTGGCACGGGCATGTCTACATAAAGCCTCCAAGCGCATGAAGAAATGGGCAGACAAGAAGCGACGGCACGTGGAGTTCCAAGTGGGAGACCTAGTGTTGGCCAAGTTACACGCGATCCTTCGCTACAAAGACATGCACAAAAGGTTGATCCGTCGCTACGAGGGGCCATTTCGAGTGCTGCAACAGGTCGGGAAGGTCGCATACAAGCTGGAGCTACACCATAACTCAAGGTGCATCTGGTGTTCCATGTAAGTATGCTTAAACCTTTCCAAGTTGATGAGGAAGATCTGGATTGTGGGGAGTCTCATCGGGCGCCACTCGGAGCAAAAACCTCGTATGATCGAGAGGTCGAGAGCATCTTGGCGGATCGAGTCATACGGAAGCGGTATTGCACGCCCAAGCGAGAATATTTGATCCGATGGAAAGGTCTTCCGGAGAGTGAAGCTAGTTGGGAGCCCGAGGAGAATCTTTGGCAGTTCAAGAAAGAGATCGAAGCCTTTTATGCCAAAGATGTGACGAGGGCGTCGTTTGATTAGGTGGGGGAGAATGTCACGGCCCGAAAGTTAGCATGTCCAAGAGGTTTCCATGGCACGAGCGTGACACGTTGATGACCCTCGACTTATGGTCCCGAGATGTAGAGTATTCTCCTAAGGGCGGACGACACTGTATTTGTACGCATACGATATAAATGCGAGTAGCTGGTAGTTGGCTATAAATGCTGGTGGTTGGTAGATGGGGAGGTGCAATCTCCACCGTTAGATCTAAGGGAGATCTACGGTTGGAGTTTACCTTATACTTGTATATAAAGGGATGTCCTCCCTCATTATATTCTCATTCACAAGCAATACAAAAACCAGAGCTTCTTTCTCTAAGAGTTGTTTCTCTCTCTACGTATGAGTCTTGTGAGTCAAGTGTGAAAGGCTGCATAGGGGTAAAACTTTAAGGCCGCACGGGTGAATCGAGGAGTGATCGAAAGTTGATCGATCGGACCGTGACACATGCACATGGCCTTGTGCATGTTTTTAATGAGGTTGAAAATATCGTACGTTCAACACCTCAGAACAATTACATGCTGAAAACCGAGAATGGTGTGTAAAAGTAAACACATGGATGGTGGCCTCCAATATCTAAGGCTGGATTCTTTTGGCTCCGATCACGCGCCATTTCTCAATTATAAACTCTGAACTAACAAAATCAATGATGACTTTCCAGTCAATCTCAATGACGATCTTCGTAAAATCAAGTTGTTTTGCGAAGTTGAATCCCAACTATAAAGCTCAAAGTTCCGCTTGTGTCGAAGAACATTTCTAAGAATGCAACAAAACCACCAAACTAGTCACTCAATTTGTTTATTAATAAATTCCTTGTGCTAATTGTCATGACCTCCATTTTCCTTCAATGCTCCTTCAACGCGGACGTATGCGGAGGCTAATGGATCGCTAAGTGTGAGGGTTAGCCCGAGCCCTTTCAAGGCTATCAATTCATGACTTATAGTTCATGTTTTTAACTGTAAGTCAACTTTGAATAAGAGTTGCCACTAATCGATTTTGAGTGGGCCAATTAAAAATCAATATAAAATACTGGAAAAAATAGTTTACTCATGCATAAGAAATCGAGGACTATTAATTAATTAATTTAATTAATGCCCTTTCAATACATAATATTATTTAAACCTTAGGGTTTTTTGGATTTTCAAGAATTTTCCATGCATTTGTGGATAATAAAAACCATTTTTTCAGCTTTTTTATTTATTTTTTGGACAACATAAAATATTTTTGGATTTTTCTAATTTTTTATTTTTTACTATTAAAAATGATAGTATATTATACTATTAAGATGACATTAGTATACTATTATATTATAAAATGGATCTAGGTCGGGTCTTCGTATCCAGCCTGAACCGAAGCCAACCCGGATCTGTGGGCCCCAGTCTCCAGGCTCGGGGCCTTAATCAGGCTAGGCTCGGCACATTGAGCCCAATCCGGCCTGACAACAACAAAAAAATAAATAAAAGAAAGCCCACGCCCGACCCGGTTCATGACCCGGCCCACACTTGTCATTTTGCGCGTGGGTTGCAGGGAAAAGGAAAGAAGGAGGAAGGAGGGGTAGAGAGAGGCCGGGCCGGGCTGAGGAAAAAAGGCTTGGCCCTGGGCTAGCGTGGGGGCTGGGTCGAAAATAGGGCAAGAAAAATAAAAAACAAAACTTAGTAGATGCAAATAATACCCATACCTAGGTAAAGTGAAAATCATTTTTGTTAGGGTTAAATTGATCCTTAATTTTCTGTATAATCTAATCCCAAATACTTAGCCAAAATTTAGATGTCAACACCAACAAGTTACGGTTTGTCTTTAGATGCGCCACTACTATTCATTTTAATTGGTACGTGGAGTATCCCATTTAACCAAAATCATACCAAAATTAGAGAAGTGCATGATCCATGTAACGTTGAGCTATTAATAGATGAAGCTTTAATGATTCCTTTGTGTATGACTGAATTACTTGTTTTGAATTTGAAAGGAAAACTAAGTTATTTTGAAAAATAAAAAAAGTGACTTGTTTCTCTATTACCGCAAAAGATATACACTTGCTTTAAAAATTATGGACCAATTGTTATGAAAATTCGATTCGATTGCCCCTTAGTAACAAGATTGAATTTAAACATCGTGACAAATTCATTGAGAAGAATTCTTCCAAATATTGTTGTGGAAAAAATTCAAGTCATATCGTATGAATGATTGGTCAACAATTAAAAAGAAAGTTCATGATTGCAGTTGCCATCTATAGAAGTTTGCATGGCACCGAAGGTATTGATCAATTACGTCTACCAATTTTAGGAAATTGGAAGAGAAATAAACAAGTGTTCATGGCACGGCGAATTGCCATAAATATTGATCAATTACGTCCACCAATAAATTTTCCCTATAATGCTGGTTGATATCTCAAAGCAAATTGCCATGTTAGTCAATATAAGGAAATTGGCAAAGGCATATATCTGGAAAAATGCTACATTATCTTAATAATAACATTTATGACGCAAGAAAAATATGATGCACCAAGTTTATGTATTCAGCAGAAGCACTTCCGGTTATATTTGTTGAAAAAAAGAAAAAAAGCCTACAAGTCCAAAGAATATTGTATGTCATAATTTTCAAGTATAGAACCGAAAAGAACAAAAGAAGTGAGAAAATTTTCAATTGATGTTAAACTCATCTGGAACATTTTCATAATCATGAGGATTTCAAATTTGTTTAATTCACTCATTTTGTTCACGAATTTCGCTCGATCCAGCCAGATATAATACAAATAAATTGAAGAATGTCTTCTTTTTCCGGCCTTATAGAAAGATTTGCACCTGAGAATACTACATGGTATCAAGAACATGATAAATTACTTTTACGAGCTTATGGCCAAAAACAGTCAATTCCACAATTCAATTGTAATTGATCTTAGTCTCAAATTGCAATAAAAATAATTAAATTTCATAAAAGCAATAAGTTACCCACAAATTATCCGAAAAGAAAAAAATCAGTACTTTTCTTTATCTAAAGCGGTTTGACACTTGGCGACATTTAGTGAAATCTTTTAGTGTTGAATGAAAAAACAAAAGTTGCCCCTATTTCATCCTTGACTTTGGACTCGCTATTCTCGAGAGAATCAACTTCGACACTGAAGCGGCGAAGCAAGAAAACCACAAATTAGGTATGGGAATTGAAATCCAACATCATTACAAGAGCCATGAACGAAAGAAAGAGAAAATAGACAAAGTACCAAACAAAGGAAACAAAGTTATATTTTTCCTGGTACATGATGCATCTAACATGTAGGGTTTAAGTGGTAACTGGTGGGCAGCTATCAGTATTAGATAGTATTAGATAGGACCACATGCTCTCTCTCTCTCTCTCTCTCTCTCTCTCTCTCTCTCTCTGCAAAAAGAAGGTCATGAAGTCTTCTGTGGCTACCTCTTGTCGGAGTTGCGTCCAATTCGCCGTTTGTCCGCCTCCATGTCAGCAGGTTCTCGTGAGTGAAAGAGACTTACACTGATAATGTATCTGATGATGATGTGTATGGGAATTGGGGGAAAACACAAGCTTTAGGGTCTTCTGGTCAGTGATATAACAATCTCTGAGGATTCAGTTTTTTAGATTTAACCCAAGCTCCTTGAACAGATTTTTTACAAATCATAGAACATGTACAGTGAGCGATTTATTGATAACACGTTGGTATTCTCAAGTTCTCAACTTTAGTCTCACCTAAATTACAATCCACATTTAACCTAATTAGCGATAATCTGCGGTCCGTACACATCATAAGTGGAGTCCATGTCACCTCGTACTGCGGATGGCGACTCTTTAACCACGTGATAAGGGAAGCTTCTTTGTTCTTTCTAATCAATAGCTTATGTTCTTTACACTCATGGATTCCTCTATTATGGTCGCGGTCCCCAATCTTAGAGCTGTCCATTTAATCGTGGAAAAATCAGCATGATAGTAAAACGCTGCTAATGGCATGGAGAGAAACAAAATAGAATTATTCCAAAGACCAACGTGATCCTTATCCCCATTGCCAACCGAATTGTGTACGTGCAGTTTGGTCTATCGTCGATTGGAGATTTATTATTATTATTATTATTATTATTATTATTATTATTATTATTATTATTATTATTATTATTATTATTATTATTGTGCTTCCACTATCCTTTCATTTCCTGATATACTTTAATTTCATATTATTATTTTTGTTTGAAAAGCTACTTTCCACGTAAATAACCGGACCAATAGTATCGGATAAACGGACTGGCCATGATATATATATATTTTAATTCTGAAGCAAACTGTAATTAGTAATTTTTTTTTCTTTTAATAGTAGGGAACTCCTTCTTTTAGGAAATAGAAGAATTCAAACAAAAAAGAAGAAGAAGAAATCATCCGTTTTGGGATTGGAGGCCAATTGGCTTGGTCTAGTCTTTTTCCAGGACTGGGTGGACTGATTCCTAATTTCACGAACTGGGAGCCAACAATACTTGATCCGTTTTTATGGTGGTAATTGACTCAATTTAGAACCAATCACTCCTAACACACTTCAAATAAATAGTCTGATTTTGGGTAGAGTTTTTAGATTTCATACCTTCTCCCCGATAGTTGTGGGGGTTTGGTAAGAAGATGAGGCCTGATTTGCATTGTTAAATTTGTCATAAGTTCCATGCATTGTGTCCCTAAATAATATTTTCTACATTGATCCTTTTAGTAAGATGCACGTATAAATGTGTTAGAAAGTCCTATATTGGAAAAATGGTATAGTGTTGAGTAATTAAGATATCTTAGTTGGCGCATAATTCATGGATTTAAAACTTTTGAGTAAAGGTGGATTCAACTGCATATAAATATTCTCTAAGGAGGTGGTATTTGTTCAATGCCGTTGATGATCATAATGTGATCTCTTGCTTTGTGGCTTTAGATGGAATTCATGGAGAATTTTCTGGAGTTCAAGTGTTGATCGTGAAGTGCATCCATGAAAGAACGACATCGTGTTTGAAGTTAATAAATCTTATGATGAGATTTGTGAACTCCTTTGTGAAAAGAGATGTAAATTGAACACCGTGCGAATTATTGGGTGTGGTTGAAGGCTAAAAAACACCGAGCCTATTTGAGTGACTCAAGTATGAGTCTAATGTCCGTTGTATCGTTTAATTTATAATTGAAACCAGCATTTCTCTTCCAATTAAGTAAGTCACACTGATTGAACCTGTGAATCCAATATCTGAGTTACCTTCTTATTTTTTTTTTCTTTCGGTAAAGGTAATTGTATTAAGCTTTAACCAATATATACACGTGAACGGCACCAAAACTCACACTCCAAATGAAACAGAGACATAATGAGTGTAAGGGTGCTGAACAGAAATAGAAAAGCCAGCAAGGCAGAACAAGAGACATGGCAAAGGCAGCACAACGAAGGCTCCAACAAAAGAAGAACCAAACAAAAGAAGGCCTTGATAGTTTGTCCCTCTCGCGGGTACTGTTCACCGTTGTTCTCTCTACCTTCTTGTTTTGTTTATTACTGTCCGAGCGAATATTTTGCAACGTACTCGATAGGCAATCCATACCACTTCCGTTGCATGTACTGAGCGAACAACCGAAACGTGTAAACAATAGGGTTCAACCCAACACACTCACCCATGAAATTCTAGCAGTCGCCTCTGTTGCAGTGCGGACTGGGATTGAGTGTAATTCTTTTGATGATGGAAGGTAAAACGAGTGAAAGCCCAATAATGCAGGTGACCTTGTGATGTAATACTGTGTATGTCATGAGTTCAATGCATGCTCTTCCTAACATTCAACGCGAAAATGACACCAGAACCAACGTAGGAACCTTCACGTTTCGCTATTTAAAGGAGGCGAACTTGTTCAGGAGGCAGTTCATCTCATTCGCTCAAGAAACATGGCAGAGCAGGTGCAAAATCCGCATTCATTTCAGCTTGCCTCTCTATCTCATCGATCTTCTTGATTTCTTCTATTCGATTCTCTTCCTGTTCTTCTCATCTAAATTTTTGAACTTAGCTTCCTGACCATACTTTCCCAATGTTGTAGCTAGTTTTGTTATGCTTACTTTAAATGTTACAGGTCACGGAGATGGTGATCAAAGTGGATCTTCAGTGTTGTCGCTGTTACAAGAAGATCACGAAAATCCTGTGTGAGATCCCTCGTGAGTCCTTCGCCTTTACCTCATTTAATTAATCTACGTACTTCTCTTATCGTGTCAATGAATAATAGAGGTATGCATCAATTCTTTTTCTTCCCATTCCTCTTTCCATAGTACGTGCGTTGGTTCTATTGGGTACTGTAGGGATGTGCAAAATGGACCGTCTCGAACAAGGAATAGCTCGAACTAGCCAGTTTGATCTGGTTCCTAGGAGTGTCGGTTTAGTTTCCGATTCCTAAAAGTGGAACCAGTTGATTGGACCGACTAAATTGCTTCTTTTTTTTTTTTTTTCAAAAAATTAGTGGGTTTAATTTGTTGCTTTCAAGGAATTAAGAGCTTATAATTAAACAATAAGATATTTGGATTGAAGCATAAGATTTGTTTTGAGCTCTTAATTTGTTTTTGGTCATGCTTTGGATAATAAGATGTTTTGATGGAACCGCAAAAAAAAATTAATAATTAGTTCCATTAGATTGGATTGTGAATCGATTACCCTTATTGTATAGCGCATCTTTACCTGCTACAATTTATGATGAATAGCACCGAGTGTTCTAATACGAGGAGCTAATAAAACTTTGTGAATGCAGATATAAAAGATCCAACCTTTGACGAGAAACAGAACACAGTGAAGATCAAAGTGGTGGGTTGCGATCCTGAGAAGGTCAAGCAGAAGATACTTTGCAAGGGAGGAAAGATCATTCTCGGCATCAACATTATACCCCCCAAGAAGAAAGAAGATCCTCCCAAAACCGAACCCAAACCCAAACCCGATCCCAAACCAGAACCCAAACCTCCACCGGTGCTAGGTTTCCCGCTTGTGTATTGGATGGGGAAGGTGTATGTTTGTCCCACGTGTCATAATCGGGGTTGTGGTTGGTTCTGTCAATGCAACTGTCACGGTGGAGGGCCACCAATGTGCGCTGATGGATGCGGGAGGCCAGCCCACGAGTGCAGATGCAAGAGGCCACCGATGTGCCCTGATGGATGCGGGAGACCGGCCGACGAGTGCAGATGCAAGAGGCCACCGATGTGCCCTGATGGATGCGGGAGGCCGGCCGACGAGTGCAGATGCAAGAGGCCACCGATGTGCCCTGATGGATGCGGGAGGCCGGCCCACGAGTGCAGATGCTGGAGGCCACCGATGTGCCGTGATGGTTGTGGGAGGCCGGCCCACGAGTGCAGATGCTGGAGGCCACCGATGTGCCGTGATGGTTGCGGGAGGCCGGCCCACGAGTGCAGATGCCGGAGACCTATTTACCCATGGTGTTGCGATCGCTGCAGCTATGGAAACGCCTCTTCATCATGCCTGCATGGTTGTGACTACGGAAGGCCGCCGGTATGCACCTATGCTGGCTACGACTGTGAAACTTCCTGCGCGCTTATGTGAGGAGAGTTCTAAAGTATTTGTGGAAGTGAGGTTTTCATTTTCACGACTTGGTGTTTTTATGAGATTTGTCAGATCACGACATGGACCTTCTACGTCGCACGATACTCCCTTTACTGCCTCAATGAACACCAATTATTGAGTTACGAAAATGAAATTTTAGCAATAGTTGAGGGGAGCACGATATATGCTATATTCCATTAGAGATATGTCGCATCTTGATTATGTGTGTGCAAAAGGGTTGATATGTTGTATTATGCTTACCATAGGTTTAAACTCATTACCCTTTTGTATTACCTATCACCTATGGTGGTCTTTAATGTATTTGCTCATTTGATACTGGTAATATACGGTTGCGGGTGTATCATGGCCGATATAGTTTATTTAGATGATATTCCACACTCTCGGAGTTTTCTTTTCCATTTTTTTTCATGCTTCGGGATCCATAGGAACCATTCATTAGACTTGAATAGGACAGAGAGATGGAGATAGATTATACAATTAGAATGAGCTCTAGAATCAAAAGAAGAAGTATATAAATAGAATTTTTTGAAATAATTACCCAATCAGTCCTAATTCTATTGTACGGATGATAATTCAATCCTAAACTCTTCGATTTTTCTAAGTTAGTTCTAAACTTCGGTGGGAAATTCTAATGTAGTCATTTCAGCTAATTTTCCCTTGAATTGCTGACATTGTGGTCCAATTATCGCTAGTCATCCTATTTAACACACCGCCACATTAAGCATTCTCGGTGAAAATTGGTCGGAAAGACTATATTAATATTTTGTATAAAGGTATAGAACCAAATTGGTAAAAAAAAGAAAAAAATAGAATTAGATTAGCATGCAATTAAATAAGTTTAGGATTGATTAGATAGTACCCAGAAAATTTATCCATGGTGTTTTCCACAAAGTTTAGTGTGGATTTGATTTTGTGAAAAGCTAGTCTGCTCATGTACAAAACAAAATTGTTTGGTGTCATTCAAATTTTAGTTTCGACATTTGCATTTTCACGACATTTGTGAAAGCATCTCCAGATAAAGATGTTTTATGGTAGTGGTGGTCCTTCGTCTTCCCATCATCCTTCCATTAGGAAACAATAATGATAGAGTTGATAAGGCCTCACGGGGCATGTCATATTCGTTGACTACGTTGCCCCCTCAATCTCTAATTCATTTCTCTCTATTCTCAACTTACAACGTTTTTCACGAGAGCTTGAAGTCTACACGACTCTAGTTTCTCCTACAATCTTGTCCTTCCGCTGAACAAGATGAGGCCATCCACGTGCCACTTTGTGAATCGTGCGGAGTTGAAAAGAAAGATGGTGGGGATCTGTGAGAACCGGCAGTCCTCGGCTTGTTTATTGTTGTGGGGAGGGGGGGGGGGGTGCTCTTTTCTTCGAAACGATTGATTATAAATAAGAATAAACTAACAAATATCGCATCTCAAATCGTATAGAAATAAGAATCGACCGTCATTTTCTCTACTAGAAAGACGTGGCCTCACATTTAAATCAACTTATCAGAGTATTTATAATCCAACAAAACGTATGTAGTCTTCTTCATTGCATATCGAAAACTCAATCACTTAAAGTTTCTTGCTATCATTGCTCTTGTCCCACTTAACGCTAACTGAGGGACCTAAAAAACATGATAAGAAAAATGGTGTGTGCAACTACCGCTTTGTGAATAGTAAATATTTCGATCATCCATTATGTATATCAGAAACTCATAATCCCAAATCTAGTAAATAATATACGTTGAACACAGGAAATGAGTTATAGTTTATCAACATAACTTTATATGTATCAGAAATACTTATTTTAAATCGACATCATCAAATCATACATTGATAGTCCGTTCCATTAATAAAAGTCATTAATCTATCTTTAGATTTGTACATGGGGTGATGCTGACTTCATAATTAGTCCTATCTGAGAGTGCTAGTATGAACACCTAGAGGGGTGAATAGGTGTATAAAATAAACCTTGGCAAATATATGCGGAATAAAATAAACTTCGAGTAAAATAAAGGAGTTAGCCTTCTTGGCTAGATTCCACTATGTAATCAACAAGAGATTACAACTTCGAGTGCAAACACTTAGTAGTAGATCACACTATCTCACTAAATCACTCTTTTGGTATTTCTCTCACGATTACAAACGTTTAAGCTCTCAAGAGACAAGTATATGATCGAAAATCACTCAGACTTTGGAATTATAAATTCTATGCTCCGTCTCTTACTTGCTCATCGGTCCATGATCTCCTTAAATACTCCTCCACTTCCAAACTACCCTTGGATAGTATCCCGGAGAATCGTCTTCCAATATACCCATTGGACAGCTCTGTATCTAGAAGATTTGGTAGCCGTTGAGTGACAAAGGTAGAATCCCAAATTGATTCCGATCGCCCATACAAACGAAATCTTGGTTTCCATAAGTAAAGCTTCTTCGTATAGAAAGTTCTTGTCTTCAAGATCCAATCATCAATCAAATAGATTGAGTCAATCAAATCAATCTTGATGTGGAATCCAAACCAAATCACTAGCCGTTATATGATTGGGCTTGAGTTACGATTAATCGAATCTGGATGTAAAGTCTGAGAGTAATAGACTTTACAATCTGAGTCTGAATATATTCTGCTTCTGAATAGATTTAACTTTAAGGTTTGCACCCAGTTCAGCTTCAGCATAGAGTCTGTCTTCTGGTTCAGCTTCAGCATAGAGTCTGTCTTCTAGTTCATCATTCACGTTCAGTCTAGAATTAGTCAGAGTTGACAGACTTCTGATGTAGAACAAACTTTGACACTAAAGTCTGGCAGTCTTCAGACTTTAAGTCTTGAGTCTGGCAGTCTTCAGACTTTGACACAGAAGTCTGGAAATCTTCAAAATATACTCTGGACATATGTTACGTTCAGTCTTCTGGCCGTCTTTAGACTTTGACAATATCCTTTACATGTTCTATTATCTGCATGGTCTATTACTTAACCATTAAACATGTTAGTAGCCTTTGATTTATTTTGTCATCTTCAAAACATCATAAGGGATTTCCCTAACAATCTCCCCATTTTTGATGATGACAAAACAATATCTGAATATGCAGATTTGTAAACACGCTTTTGAAAATATTAATTTAAATCAAAGGATATCAAAAGATAACAAATAGATTGAGCATAACAATATATAGAAAAATAATCACAGCTCAATATTATGCCATAGATAATATCAACCAATCAACACATATGCATATTCATATATTCTCCCCATTTTTGTCATAATCAAAAAGCGATAATAATGGATTCACGTAGAGAATATAAAATGACATATAATTTTCAAAAATCAGCTTTTATAAAGCAAGTCGAATATTAAAAATATGCAATATAGCTCACTTCGATCATATATATCAGCAAATCACAGATGCATCATGAAATTCACGTACCCTTTTTGTCATAATAAAATGATAATATCAATAAGAGATTTGTTAATGACAAAAGGTAATAAAAGATGCACTAACTGGATTTTTTGAACAAATTCTGACACATTTACCTTTCATTACATCCATAATAAGATCACGATCAATTCAAAAAGATTTTTTCAAAATTGATCAAAGCTCCCCCTCAATTTGTTGCATTTTTGAGATAATCACGATTCTTTTCCTTTTCTTTTGGATTTGCTTTCTCCCCCTCGATTTCCTCATCGGATTCTGAGTCTGTATCTAAGTCAGACTCTGATTCTGAGTCTGTGTCTGAGTCACACTCAGATTCTGAATGTGCCATCAAGCATAAATTTCCTTGCTCATCATCTTCTTTTATTGTTCTTTTCTGGCCATTCTGCTTGTATTTTCTTCCATCGAATTTCTTTCCATCAAAATATGGTGGCCTTGTGTTGCTTTGCCCTTCCATAAGTCCTAGTGCCAATATACTAGCCATAAAGAATCTTTAGCTCAAAAGTAAAAACACTTTTATAAACTGAGCACTTGGCTCTGATACCAATTGAGAGTGCTAGTATGAACACCTAGAGGGGGTGAATAGGTGTATAAAATAAACCTTGGCAAATATGCGGAATAAAATAAACTTCGAGTTAAATAAAGGAGTTAGGGAAGAGAATAAGAACACAAGATTTATAGTGGTTCGGCTTAATCCAAGCCTACGTCCACTCTCCCACGCTAACAGCCTTCTTGGCTGGATTCCACTATGCAATCAACAAGAGATTACAACTTCGAGTGCAAACACTTAGTAGTAGATCACGCTATCTCACTATCTCACTAAGTCATTCTTTTGGTATTTCTCTCACGATTACAAACATTTAAACTCTCAAGAGACAAATATATGATCGAAAGTCGCTCAGACTTTGGAATTATAAATTATATGCTTCGTCTCTTACTTGCTCATCGGTCCATGATCTCCTTAAATACTCCTCCACTTCCAAACTACCCATTGGACAGTATCCCGGAGAATCGTCTTCCAATATACCCATTGGATAGCTCTGTATTTAGAAGATTTGGTAGCCGTTGAGTGACAAAGGTAGAATCCCAAATTGATTCCGATCACCCATACAAACGAAATCTTGGTTTCCATAAGTAAAGCTTATTCGTATAGAAAGTTCTTGTCTTTAAGATCCAATCGTCAATCAAATAGATTGAGTCAATTAAATCAATCTTGATGTGGAATCCAAACCAGATCACTAGCCGTTATATGATTGGGCTTGAGTTACGATTCATCGAATCTGGATGTAAAGTCCGAGAGCAATAGACTTTACAATCTGAGTTTGAATATATTCTGCTTCTGAACAGATTTAGCTTTAATGTCTGTACCCAGTTCAACTTCAGCATAGAGTCTGTCTTCTGGTTCATCATTTACGTTTAGTCTAGAATTAGTCAGAGTTGACAGACTTCTGATGTAGAACAGACTTTGACATTAAAGTCTGGCAGTCTTCAGACTTTGAGTCTTGAGTCTAGTAATCTTCAGACTTTGAGTCTTGAGTCTGGCAGTCTTCAGACTTTGACACAGAAGTCTGGAAATCTTCAAAATATATTTTGGACATATGTTACGTTTAGTCTTCTGGCCGTCTTCAGACTTTGACAATATCCTTTACATGTTTTATTATCTGCATGGTCTATTACTTAACCATTAAATATGTTAGTAGCCTTTATTTATTTTGTCATCTTCAAAACATCATAAGGAATTTCCCTAACACTATCCATATGAAATTCTTCTTAAAATGTGAAACTGACATCTTTTTTAACTTATGTACAAACAACAGTTCAATACCCTTGGTTAATTAACAAGATTTTGATTGAAAGACACACGATTGTTCGTTCAATGAGTTTTCAAAGCCTAGTATGCCACATTAGTTGGTCGTTCTAGGGATCCAAAAGACTTTAATTATGTGCAACATTTCAATTAGTTCTTTCACCAAGTTACATGATTTGTTAAACCTTGCCTAGAAAATATAGGTACAGGGTGCTGGAGATAGCTAGGTTGGGCCTAGTTTCTTGCCTCATCATTGAGGCTCAAGCCATGAAAATGAAAGAAGAGATATTGTGATCTAACCTTGAGTGTACCACCTACGGTTTCGTTAATAGATTACTAAGCCTAAATTTAGCTCGGGCTCTCCTAAGTTCATTCCAGTTCACGAATTAGGCTCAACTTTTTAACATGTAAATGATTTTTCAATTATGAGTTACCACTAATCAGTTTATGGTATATTGATTGGACACATAAGCAATATAACACAATAATTATTTTACTCCTAAAAACCAAATATTTTGAGTATGAGGACTTGATTACACTAGGTTACTCAAGTGCCATTTTGGTATCATTCTTTCTATGGAAAAAAAAACGCTTGGAAGGTAGGTTAGATTCATTTTATTACTCCTTAATATGTGAGGTGACCATGCAATCCACCAATTGAACACCCAATAAAACATTAAATAAATTGTAGGATTGACCTTATAGCAATGAAAACATCTATAATGATAGCTTATAATTCACATCAACAATCTTAGATATGATTTCTATTAACACATTGTTACTCATTATTTTTTAGGATCTTTTATTATTTAATGAAACCCGATCTACGCAAATAACGTACAAAAATGGGTCTATACTAATATGACACAACACACAATTAAATAAACCTAATATGCAAACTATATGTCCTGCGATATTAATTGAATGATGGGAAAAGATTAATGCAACTATTCTAATGTGTCATGCATTTCAATTTAAATTACGCTAAACATGCAATTTACTCAATGATGTGCAATGAATGAACTAATCTTAGGTGACATGCGAGTGATTTTTATTGTGTTTTCGTTTTAATTACAAATCGAAATTAAATGTGCCTATATTAAAACATACAAGCTCTCCTAGAAAAGAAAATCCAATTTATTCTAAAATGGTATTTTTGATATTTTACTAAATTCGGAATTATAAAATAACCAACATAAGCATGCAATCTATTCTTGTAAAAAAAAAACTATATTAATTGTGTCTAATCTTTTTGGATTTTTTTAGGAATAAAATCATTAAAATCAACAAAAATATAATAAAATCCAAAACAAACATGTCATCAAATTACATGAGAAATTATCGATATCCATCTAATTTCATAAGTAAATTGACGAATCATATTTTGTGCATGAGATCAAATTGGTCAATTTATATAAAAAATCGTGAATCATATCTTGGTATGAGATCGGATTGACGATTTTTCATACGATCGTGAGTCATATTTTGAGTATGAAATCGGACTGTCAACCATAGCATAGTTAGGAAAATTTCCTAATCCAAGGGGATTCAAAAAAACATTTTTGGGTTATGGCAATATCGACCAAGCATTCAAACAAGATTGCAATTTTATGAATCTAGTAATGAGATATATGAAAAATCGAATTAATCAAGATTCATACCTAATTCATGATATCGCACGAATGACGTTTCCTAATTCGGATGCATGATGGATCAGGGGAATCACTCATGGGAATCACGCGAAGATGGCCGGCGATTGGCGGCTCTCACGGTTGCTGGGTAGTCGCCAAATGGGTTCCACAAGACCTGCAAAACAGAAATTCCAAGCTCGGCAACGGATCGGGACTCGTTGATGGACGGAGGCAAGGACAGCGAATCTTGGTCCTTCGCTGTTGGCTTTGTGGAATTTAGTGACGCAGGGAAGTCCCCTTTCTGTCTAATCCTCTCTCTCACTTTTCTTCTTTTCTTGCCTCTCACTCATGAACGAACGTGCTCTCCCTTCTTTCTTTCGTCTATGCAGGCCTCCTTTTATAGCCTAGAGGACTTGGGTTTCCTCGAAAGAAAGCAGATCCTCTAATTGCTTAAAAATTTGATACTTTGTCCTTCTTTTACCGTGATTTCATTTTTTTAGCAATCTACACATATTTCTTTCTTTTCTTAACCGTGCATGCTTAATAGTCTCCTTCGATTTTATTTCTTTGAACCAAATATCAGTCCACAAATTGGTTGAATAGACGCTCTCATTGTAAAATTGTGAAAATACGATCGACGGGGACTTCCCGAATTCCAAATCTTACAAAAATAAGCATGCAATATCTCCTTTCTATACTTGCCTTTGCCGAGAATTTATGAATATATTTCTTCCCTGTCCTTTTATGGCCGAATTCCTTTCCAAATTTCAGAATTTTCCAATTTTAATAACCCACAAGCAGCACATGCAATTTTTGGCCACGTGGGATATTCATTGGGCTTGACTTTTATGATTCGGTGGGTTTAGTCTAGATCAATTAAGCTCAGATCTTCAAACCACCACCAATCCGATGTAACGATTTAAAAAAATAAATGCTCCTAAAACTATATATTATGTAATTTAATTTTAATATTTTTGTTTAGGGGATAAAAATTAATCATGGATGATGGGGTTGTCAAAATTAAATGTCAACAAGAGACAAGTCAAGAACATGATGACAAATTCTGGCCTAGGCCTCACATCGTTGAAGCTGGTAAGCAGCAATTCCTTTACGGAAAAAAGAAGCATCGAAGAAGAAGCGCAAAGCAAAGCAATCCACCTAAGTCAAAAAAAGGCTTAGCTAGCGATATGGGTTGATTGAATCAAAAGTCTACCATTCCCCCTTGTGTGTAAATCAAACCTTTTTTTTTTTAAGACTAAAACATGAAAATATAAAATAGAAAAAATGATTAGGGGATTGGAAAGATTTGAATTAGGATCTCCCATTCTCATACCATGTAAAATTTTGTGGGACTGCTAACAATTGGTCTAAAAGTTTAAGACGTCAGATGATGTCATTTGATATTTGTTGACGCCTTAATTTTATTTAGGTTTATTTTATTTTATTAATTAAGTTTTTATTTTATTGTCTTTTCGAATAAATAAGATAATAAAAAGAAAACAAAGCAAAAACAAAAAAAAAAAAAAGCAAAGCAAAGCAAAGCAAAGGCCCAGCCCATTCTCCTCCTTCTTCACCCCCGGCCCGGCCCTTTTCTCTCTTCTTCTTCCTCCTTCCCTTTCCTTCACCGTTGCAACTCACGTGCACAAGGGAGGCCGACGCGCGAAGGACGGCCTACGGCCGAGGAGAGTAGGCCGACGTTGGCCGAAGAGGATAAGATCTCAGGCGCCATTAATGCTGAGCAAGCTTCGCTAGAAAGCTCGATGGGACACCGGTTCAGCCGAGCGGAACCGGTGGGCAAGCAGGAGGCCGGCGGCCGAGGCCCTCCGTCGACCGGATTTCCTTCGCCTATAAATAGGTGGCCGCAAGCATTGTCGGAGGGCGTGGCGAGCTCGGAGATCTTTCACTAAGAGACATCGGGAAAGATCGAAGGGTGAGCACAGGGGAGAACTCAAGTCGCAAGCTCAGCGCACCCTCCACCAAGAGACTTCGGGGAAGGCCGACGGCGAGCAACTTCGAGAACGTCAAATTTGGCCGGTGGAGGCTCGGATCTGGCCAGAGGGAGAGAGAACCGAGCCCTTTCGCAACCCTGACGCTATGCCACCGTCGCCGTAGCCGCCATAGCCGTCATCATCGTCACCGTTGCATCTCCAGAAACCTTCGCCACGCCTCGATTGTTGCCAGGTGGGAGGTGGTCCACCACCGTTCTCGCTCGAAGAAAGGTAAAAACCTTGCTGCCGTCGCCTTTGCTATTCGCCTCAATCACCATCATCGCCGTCACCGTCGCCATACCCGCCGTAGCCGTCGTCGCCACCATAGCGCCTCTGTCTTCCCCCTTCAGCACCGCGGATTCGCAAACCCTAGGGTTTGCAATTTTCCGGGTCCCGAAGGTCGAGTAGGGTTCACGATTTTGGGGCGGCTAGAAAGCGGGTTGTGAGTCGGGTAGGGTATTTGCAGGGGAGACGGGTCGTGTAGCGGGTTGCCGGAGCGGGTCGTCGGGCCGGGCCGAGCATCTCCAAACGCTCGGCCA
Source organism: Eucalyptus sideroxylon x Eucalyptus melliodora (assembly GCA_016097485.1). NCBI lineage: Eukaryota > Viridiplantae > Streptophyta > Magnoliopsida > Myrtales > Myrtaceae > Eucalyptus > Eucalyptus sideroxylon x Eucalyptus melliodora. Next base: position 71,883,872 of record CM027828.1, on the reverse strand, counting down.
CGACGCCATTTTAATAAAATAAAAAATAAAAACACAAAAAGACAAAAAAATCCTAGTCGAGCCCGCGTTCAGGTCGCCAGCCCGAGTTGGACCCAACCCGCGGATCCGACCCGGCCGGCTTTTTATATTATTTTATGTAATATTTTAATAAAAAAATCAAAAATAATTTATTTTCAAAAAAATATTAAAAAGCATTTTAATTTCCAGAAAACCGAAAAATATTTTTTAAAAATGTTGAAAAATGTTTTATTTTCCGAAAAAATCAAGAAAAATCAAAAATAATTTATTTTACAAAAAAATATTGAAAAATATTGAAAAATATTTTATTTTCCAAAAAAAAAAAAATAAAAAATAAAAAATATTCCATATTTTCCAAAAAATGCCAAAAATCCAAAAAGGGCCAAAATTTCATGAAAATGCCAAAAAAAAAAATCAGAAAAAAAGACAAAAGGACCTTGTATTTTCCAAAAAATACCCAAAAATCCAAAAATCCCTTTTATGTCCAAAAAATGAGAAAAAGACCTAAAAAAATGTTTTTTCCTCCCCAAAGTGCATGGAAAATCCCTCAAAAATCCAAAAAGCCTTAGGGTTTAAATAAGATTAGGTACCGAAAGGGCATTAGTGATTAACTAGTGTAATCAAGTCCCCGATCCTAATTTCTTTAGTTGTGCAAGAGCGAGTATTTCTCCCGATACTTCGCTTGGGTTTCTAATCGACCCCACCCTAAATCGATTAGTGGCAACTCCATTTTAAAAATTGATTTACTGGTTAAAAACTTAGACTATTAAAGTCGTGAATTGGTGGACTTGGGAGAGTCCGGGCTTAATAAATTCAGTCAAGCCATCAGCCTTCTTAGGCACCTGTACCCGATTACGGACGCCAAAAAAAGAGAGGTCGTGACAATATTTAAATAATCTAATTGAATTGTACTTTCAATTGGATTAAGAATGTCATTCCATAATTTACAGATTTTTAAGGAGTTGTTCCAAAGTTTATTTTATCTTTCACGATAAGCATCAACATCTCTACCCCTGATTCTTTTAATTAGAGTGGCTTAAACCCCTAGAGGTGAGATAATGAGGACTCCTTTTGTGAATCCTAATATAAATGGGACCAAATCTCTGAAAAAAGGGATCCTACTCCCACCTCTTGAGGGTGAAGAGGCAATTTTGAAAAATGTGGGTGTTTCGTCGAGTCTAACTATAGTATAAAGAATGCTGATGAAACTTTCACAATAAATAATGATGATTAAACCTCAATACCATGATCTTCCTAACCATAAACAAAAGATGCTTTAGTCGTACAGTTTCATGATTGAGGATGGCTTTCACTTTACAAGATACATTAATGAGTTTCCGAAGCAAATGGGATTTTATTTCTCGCAACAAGAAGATGGGCCAGCATGTAAAGGTTTTGACCAATGAAAACAACACACACACACACATAAATATATATAAGTACATAAGAAGTATTAAAACTTATCGCCTAAGTGCGGTTGAGTCTAAAAGCTTTCATAAAATACAGTCAAATCCCAAAACTTATTAGATTAATGTAATTGAGTTGTTCATTTAATTCATTGCTAATATGGATTTTTTTTTCTTTCCTATGTGATGCTAACTTTAACTAAAGTATGAACCCACTGTTTTGATCTAAATCCTATTATTTTTACCACAAATCTTACTTGAATTAGATTAAAAAAAAAAAAAGATATATTTTATTTAAAAAAATAAAAAAATATTACATCAAAATTTTCGTTTAACCAAATTGACAATGTAATAGAGAGACTTGATTGTATTTTTTGAAAATTTTAATAGTCAATTGCATTTTCACAACAAGATTATGGACTTCTTGTGTACTTATCCTATGCATACAATAAAACACTGTAATTACTATTTCTACCAATTTATTGGACTTTAGGGACTTTTGCGGCGAAGTACTTGGAGCTCAAGGCCTCTCTCTCTCTCTCTCTCTCTTAACTACTCCTTCTACCATCTTGTTCAACTTCAGGATTTTAAAGGTTGAGTAGTTTAAGTAGCAACTGCTCTTTCTACCATCTTATTCGACTTCAGGACTTTTACAGTGGAGTACTCGAAGGACAAGGCGTCTTGCAGTCCTTCATGACGTCAAAGTTTGGTCAGCTGCAAAGTGTAATCTATCTTTGACTCACCTAAAAAGGCATATTAAAAATAGAAGTAAATGTCCAGAGTGATGGGCCGTGTGGGCTCTACGCAGCACATCGAAGCTATCCAAGAAGTTGGGGTCCAATGCCTTCTTGGCTATTGGAAAACCATAAGCAAATGTCCAACGTTGGTTGATATGTCCATATCAGATTTTCAACATGTGGACACTAGGAGTACCATAACTTGGCACAAAGGGATACTTAAGTACCAAAATCGAAGCAAAATGGATAAATTAAGTGCCAATGGCGAGAAAATCCGACCAAAACACTAACGTGTCAATTTTCTGGCGAGTTTAGTGTAAAACAACGTCGTTTTGCATGCTGATTTTGGTACTGACGTGGTAAATAATTAATATAAAATTTAATTAAATTAAATTTAAAACATAATAATAATAATAATAATAATAATAATAATAATAATAATAATAATAATAATAATAATAATTTATAATTAAAAAAAAAGGTGGAGGAGGAGGAGGAAGGCAGGCTGGCGACTAAGGGCTCAGCCCTCACCACCATTGCTACCTCCTCGCCGTCATCGGAAGGTGGGGGAGGATCGGTTGAAGTCGTCGAGCCTTAGCCATGGGCTGGCGACCCCAGCCAACCGACGATGAGGGCCTATGTGCCCTCGCTCAAATTTGGGGCGAGGGTTGCCGATTGGGGAGACCCCCTAGTAGCCCTTGGCTTGGCCGGGCAAGGGTCGGCAACCCTTGCCAGATCCGAGGGAGGGTCATGACCCTCGCCCCCAATCAACTGAGGTCGTCGACCCTTGGCTTGTGCTCGGCAGCCCCGACCAACCCTCCCCCACCTTCTGATGATGGCAAGGAGATGGTGAGGGCGGCGAGGGCTGAGCCCTCAACTGCTACCGGTTGCCTTCTCCTCCTCCTCCTCCACTTTTTTTTTTTTTTTTAAATTATCATTGTTATTGTTATTGTTATTTTTAAATTTAATTTAATTAATTTTTATATTAAATTCAAATTATACCAAAACAACGTCATTTTTTTGTGTGTTTTGTTGAGTCAGTCTTCCGGCAAGCCACGTAAGCACAAAAAAATTAATAAAAAAATGCCACATAGGATTTTTGGCGGGGTTTATCAGATGTGGCACTCAAGTGTCCCATTTTCCATAAAAAGTGACACTTAAGTGTGACTTTTGTAAGTTTTGGTACTTAAGTGTCCATTTATGCCAAGTTTTGGAACTTAAAGTGTTCTTTTGTATTAGATTTTCTCGAGAGAAAAATCACCAACAGTACTTAAGCGGTTGATTTTTAAAATTTTTGACACTCAAGTGAGTATCTGTACAAATTATGATACTGCTGTTATCCCTCTTTCAAGTCATATGTTTACTTCTAAACTTATAACTTGAGGAAACTATAAGCATTTTTCATAAAAGTTAAGTTATAAATTAGCTAAGTTCGATATGTACATTCAAATAAGTGATGTCTCAAACTTTTTTAATGAAGTCTCTGATAGTAGGAAATTTTTTGTTAAAAAGATTAAAGAAATTGTTGGAAATTGTGATGCATTTTCATGAACTATCCAGACTTCTCGGGCTGCTTTAGAAGATTGAAGAAGAGAAGTGAAAGAACTAGATTGGAAGTCTTGAAGAACAAATTAAAAGTTGAAGAGTCCAAGTTGAAGAAGAAGTTGGGAGCTGAAATCAAATTCTTAGCAGCTAAGTTTCTACTTAATCAGGGAGGAAATCTTGAAAAACATACGCATGTGAACATCCATCGTTGAACGGAGTTTGTACACCCCTCTATTGATTCGCTTTTGCACACCCCTCTAACGCGTGCTCAACGCTAGTATTTAATTAAGGGAATTTTCCAATTTGCACGATCCTTTTACGGCATTAAGATATAATCAGCAGCCACGCACTTTGAATTTTGCAAGCTTCTTGTTCTCTCTATTCACTAGCTTCTCGCTCTTTACACAGATGAATTCCACTACTACGTTCACGGTCACCATTTTTCAAATCTAATATAAGTTGCTAAACAAAGCGTGTCCATGTAATTTGGTCTATTGTCGATGGAGAACGATTCTTGGCTTCTTTCCACGATTCTAGAATTTCAAGATGTACTTTATGCAGATTGATTTGGTTGTATAAGTTCTATGCAAGTCATGTGAATGGTCAAACATAACCTCGGAATTTGATATGCTTTGATTAAATTATGTCACTGGTTTAAAGTCTAAGTTGGACTTCACATCAAATCATGGAAAGTTGGTTTGGAGAAAAATGGAGCGATTACCTATCCCATCTTGGAGGCAACTTGAAAAGGTTTTTTCTTCTCTTTTCAAAGTTTAAAGTTAATAACCTCCGTCATGTCGTTTGATCTTTAGTTAAATCTTGTGCTTCTCTACTCCTGGAGTAGGTAGGTCAAATCTGGTAAGCTATTTATTTCCTTAGTTTACATATTTGTTGTGTTCGATCACTCAACATACTCGATGATCGGTCCATGCAATTTTAGTTCCCGGTACTGAGCTAAGCATTGAGACGGGTAAAACGAAACAGTTCGTGCAGCACAGGCACCTACAAATTCCCTCGAAATAAAAGATCATGTTCAATCAATTTTCGACAATGGGAGGTAAACCACGTGCAATATCTGTTCATAACCCTATCGTTGCTACAGGTTGCAAGCCCACAGCGATAGAGGTGGTGTAATACGATGGACGTCATGAGTGCAATGTAAGAGTTTTCCTAATGTATACTACATTAATTGATATTGTAATTTACTGTTTTTTACAGTCACCGTAAAACAAGATTAGTCTAAGGTGAGATAGAATGTTTCTTAAATAGTCTAATATGGGCCTAGTTAGTGTGGGTTGAGTTGAGCCTGACCCATAATGAGGGGGCCTAGTTGGAAACTCTATAAACAGTGCTCAAGTCTCTCCTCTAACCCTAATTTTCACATGTATCCTCACATAATGGGTGTTTACCTAACACTAAACATGAGGAGGGCCGCCTCATTGAGCCAGTGATACCGAGGGCAATAGAGTAGAATGACTTGATGCATAGATCCCCTTGATGAGTGGGTAATCCATTTTCTGCTTATGCTTTATATTTGATGGATCCCAAAATAGGTGCATTAATCTTTCTACTTAATTATGCATGTTCCTATTCTAGTTATGGAGATGTTGGGATTACGCAATTTGCGTCCAACATGTGGTATCAGAGCCTCCATAACCCTAGAACTCGAATGCATAGGATTTTGCCATAATTTGAGATTTTCGAAATTTTTTGTTCAATAAAAATAAAATTAAATAAAAAATTCAGATTGGGCTCGTCGAGACGAGAAAGACAATTGGTGGCGCGTCGCCAAGGGAGGCCAAACGCACCCCCACGTGCGGCCACGCGCTGCCTGGGCGTCGAACATGCGCCGCGCATGCCGTTCGGTGCGTTGGTGGCAGCGTTGTATTTGTATGATTGTCCTCTATCTTGTGATGAATTTATTTTACATGTTTAATAATTTTATGGATGTGAAAATACATACAAAATCCTAAAGATGCGTATTTTTAGCATATTTTTGTGTATTTTTTTGTATTTTCTGTGATTTTGGAAATACAGGTGATGGGTTACTAGTATGTTATCACATAGATATTATGAATGTGTGATTCATTAATAAAATCAAAATTTATTATAAATTGAAACTGGCTTAATGAGATACAATCAGTATGGGATAGTATTTGAGCTATGTATTGAGCTGATGAGAAATAGTAAAGGTTATGAAATTTTTGTTGCTCAAGCATACTCCTTGACACGCTGGTAATCTTTGAATGATGGACATCTTAAGAACTAATGATCAAACTGATTGTATTGATTAACACATCTGCTAAATGTGGGTAATGCATGTTAGTTAAGTTATTGCATATTGTATCTAAACTCATCTTGTCGCTGGTTAATGTCTATCAAGTTGAATATTTTTTATGGTTAAGAAGTATGACGGCATTTACACAGAGCAATTATATCTACTGTTATAGTTTAGATATTTGGTTCTGTGTTCTGACTCAATTTATAGGCCATTGGTTGATGCAATGATAATTTATTACTTAAAATTGGCTGATAAATCAGTTATTGGCCTTAGAGTCATGTTTTGCCTTATAAAACTCGTGAGCAATAGTTGATCAGCTATCAAGCTTGTCAATCTTGAGTATCTTGTATTGCTATTGATGTTAACTTATGTGAGAGATCCTTTGGATCGACATTCTTTTATTGTTGTTATAGTAATCAGTAATCGGGGTGCACAAAAGATGCTTACTTCTATGTTATGATAATTTTCTTGTGTTGCTGTGATCAGTGATTTCATTGGAATCTATCTTTATGTTCGATATATATATATATATGATTAATTTTTATTAATTGATAAAGTAATGTAATTAGCATGATATATGATTTTAGTGATAACCTGCCCCTATCACTAAAGTTAAAATCACATGTATATAATGTATGTGAGTAATAAAGTTTGTATCCCTGGTATGAGAGAATTTCAAGGATTCAATTGAATAGTGACCGCCAAAGTGGCACACTTGATTAAATTTGAGAAATTTTGGTCTCGTATGCTGATTGAAATGTCTCCTGGTCTAATGTGTGGTCATACTCCCAAATGAGGTAATTGTGTATTAGTTCATGGAGGGATACATGATGGTGTGGTAGAGGATTGGCTGATCCTAGTGGTTCATCTATCCAAAAGTGATGAATTTACGAAAATTAAAATATATTCTCATAATCGCTATCATGTGAGAAGTGTACAACTGCATGTGCGTGTAACTCTCTAGATGCGTACTTGTACGTCAAGTTACACGGTGCTCACATGATACTAATTATATATATTGATTGTTTTTCAGTCACATTTTTTGTAATTAATAACTTCATTATTATTGAGGTTTTTACTGCTTCAAATTTTAAATAGTTGACATATGATTTGCTGCTTGAGAAAAGAGTAATAGAATTTGCTTACTGTTCATGAAGTGTTCCATTCGGAAACACTTGAAAAATGGCTTGTCTATTGACTGTACTGTTAAAATATGATAAAAGCTTTAATGGCTTAAAGTTATGTTTTATCTAATACTGAAATTAGGACACATCTGCAAAGATTATATTTAAGTTCTAATGGCATATACATCTTGTATATGGTTGAAGAGGTTATTTCCAAAACTTTTTTTATTTAAGGAATAATCTCACACATATTTAAAGGAAGAGTAGAAAAGTTTATAATGTTGATATTATGTCTACTCTTAATGGTTATCTAAAGACTTCTATAGATTATTGTGGAAGTAAAATTACCGAGATAAAGAATAAAACAATTACAATTAGTCTTAAAAGGTTGTCAGGCTTAATAGTAGCCGTGAGTATATTGGCGAATATGATAATGCAAAATAGCTTAAAGGGTCATTTGTCAAATACTTGGTAGATTCTAGGGTGGTAACTTAATTACTATGCCTGAAAATATTGACAAAAAGATTTGGTCGAAAAGCATAAATGCACTATATTGAACACAGTGATGGGTATGATTAGTAAGACTAATTTATCTGATTTTCTGTGGGCTGATATTTTGAAAGCAACATTTTCACATACAAAATGTGTTTCTTATCAAAGTTATTTCATAAACTTCTTTTGAGTTATAGACTGGATTTAAATTACTTGAATCATATTAAATTTAGAGGTGTCATGTAGAAGTGAGGTTATCTAATTTAATATTAAGTGTGTTGGAATTTAGATTCACTTGGAATTATTTTGCATATTACTTAGATTGTTCAAAAGGGTATCAATTTTATGACCTTAAAGAAGGTACAAGTATTATGGAATTACATACTGTAAAGTTTCTACCGTTTAACGTAATTGTAGAGAATAGCTGCTCTCTGACTATTAAGGATAATAGTACGATGGAAAATCACTATGTCTTTGTCTTTGCCTATACAGATAATTGTGGTACAGACAATTATTGAATCTCCTATACCATAGACTAAACTTGTTGAGATTTAAGGTACTATTCTTGATATAGTTTATGATAAAAAAAATTTCAAATCTCTCAAGTATAGAATGAAGCGGTGGTAACTTTACTCGGGAGATTTGTTAGGGAAAGACGATAAGTTATTCCATTAAATTATATAGTCTATTTGTGAGAGCATGACTGTAATATCCACTATATAATTGATGTAGTGGTACATTTATAAATGTCATTTTTTGTTTTCAATCAAGTATGTGATTAGATGCCATAAAAAACGATATACAATCTGTGAAACATCATAGTGTTTGGAAACTAACTTACTTGCTTAAAGATCATAAGTTCATTATTTGCAAATTGACGTACAAAATTAAAAGGATTTCAAAGGAAAATTGTGAAGTTTAAAACTAAACTTGTAGCTAAAGTTTTCACTCTGAAAGAGAGGTGGATAGTTTATAGTGAAGAAATAATTTTTTCTTTCTACTATTTTTAAAGGTTCTTTCAGAGTGAACGTGGCATTAATAATTTATTTTGATATAGAGTTACATCAAATAGATACAAAATCTATATAGTGCAACTGGATGATTTTGCAGCAGATTCAAGTAAACTTGTGTGTAGACTGAAAAGTTATAATTCATAGTCTTAAGCAAGTTTCCAATCAATATTATTAAAGTTTCATAGTGTTGTTATCTTGTTCAATTGGGAACAAAGTAATTCAATATATTGCAAGATCAATGGGAGGAAATTTGTTTTTTCTTATACTATATGTACATGATATTTTGCTTACGAGTTGTGACCTTGAGACATCTTATATCCTTTGTACTGAGATCTGTAAGGATTGTGTTTTTTTTTTGCCATATTATATTAGATTTTCTCGGCAGATATTTGCTGATTGTATATTGAAAATATTCAATATACATAATTGCAAGCTAGGAATTGCTCCTGTTGTTAATGGTGATGGACTAAATCTATCACATTGTCCTTATTTAGATATTGAGAAAATCTAATTACAGGGTGTATCTTGTGTTAGTGCACTTAAAAGTATAATATATGCTCGAATTTGCACTATACTAAATATTGTCTTTGTGACGAGACTTCTAGGCAGATATTGGTCAAATCCAGGACGTGATCACTAGGTTACTATTAAGAAGGTTTTAAGGTACTTAAAGAGGACATGAGATTATATACTAATTTACAAACATGTTCAATTATTGTAGTTAGTAGGGTATTTAGATGTAAACTTTGTTGGCTATTCTGATGACATGCAATCAATAATGGAATACATATTTATGTTAGCAAGAAATGCAGTAAATAAAGTTCTATGTCATATTCTACTATGTAAGTAGTGTTAGTAATATTCTTTTAGACTGTTACTTGGGCTTTTAGGCTCCAAATCCTCATGAAGAAGTTAATCATTTTAACTTTATGGATAGACCCGTACAGTTGTATTGAGATAATAAGTTTGTAGTATTATTTATTTACTATAAAGGTCTCGAGAGGTCTAAATAGATGACGGTCAAAATTTTTGACCATAAAGAGACGATACAGAAAGGTGACGTAAAAATATTTTTTTCACATATGATATGGTTGCAGATCCACTAATTAACTTCCTATGCCCATGTATATTTGAGCGACATGTCATTAGCATGGGCTTAGGAGTATCATGAGATGCTGTTGTTTAATAGGAGCTATTTTGGCTTTACCCTGATAAATGTTTCATCTGTGATTTGTTACACTTTGTAACGGTTTGATATGTATCAACTTTTGCATTCAATAAAATATTTTTGAATGTGTTGTTATTATGTTGAATACATATTGATAAAAATCTCAAGGTATTGTATAAACCTTGAGTGAAGGCTAGGGGCATCCGGTTATTAGCCTTGTACATATGTCTTATTATACATAAAGAAATGTTAATCGTAAGGACAAGACATATGTGGGTTCATTGGAACCATAAAACATTTTCTAGTGGCACAAGTTTTTGTGACACCTAAGGTAAGAGAATGGTGACTGACAAATGAGATCTCTCTATGAGAGATGTTATGCATTTGACACACTACCATATTGAATCCATATCAATAAAGTTGAAAGCACTCGTGACCATGGAAGGCTTTGTATGTATACATGCAGTTACCGCTATGATTCGGTGTTTAAGACTTTATAAGATAGGATTGACTATTAAGAATTAACTCTGGATCAATGTGTGCACATACGATATGATTTCAATTAATATAGTTCAAGTGGGAGAATATAAGAGTTTTCTTAATGTGAACTACATTAATTGATATTGTAATTTACTATTTTTACAGTCACCGTAAAACAAGGTTGGTCTAAGGTGAGATAGAAGGTTTCTTAATTAGTCTAATATAGGACTGGCTAGTGTGGGCCAAGTTGAGCCTAGTCCGTAATGAGGGAGCCTGGCTGGAAACTCTATAAATAGTGCTCAAGTCTCTCCTCTAACCCTAATTCTCACATGTATCCTCACCTAAGGGGCGTTTACCTAACACTAAACGTGAGGGGGGCTGCCTCATTGAGCTAGTGATATAGAGGGCAATAAAGGAGAATGACTTGATACGTGGATCCCCTTGATGAGTGGGTAATCCCTTTTCTGCTTTTGCTTTATTTTCGATGGATCCCAAAACAGGTGCGTTCATCTTTCTACTCAATTATGCATGTTCCTGTTCTAGTTATAGAGATGTTGGGATTACGCAATTTGAGTCTAACATGCAACGCATGTTTCGCCTAGGATTCAATTTGACAGTGACCTGAGAACCGATGTCCATTCAGCCATGTTCCTTTTTTCTTAGTCTCAGCAAAATTTGAGTTTGCCGGACACTTTGGTTGACTCGTGTGGAGAGAAGGAGTGTCAATGTGTCGCATAACGAGGAGAGAGAGGGTTGTGAGGGGGGCTTGATGTGATTGGTTTCTTGCTAACTTGGCCAGTCTTACTTGCGCAATATTTTCTTGTCAACAAATATGGACCTTTCTCTTTATTAACCGTTCTCTATCTCTGTCGTTCATATAAATTTGTCACTAATACCCCATCATCACTTGATCCTTCCTTCATCACTTCACACTCCCATTCGCTCATCTTTTGCCTAACAGGGATACAAAGAAGCCCAAGAAGGTCACGTTCATTTCGCCACTGGAAAAAACAGTCGAGCAGCCTGCTCCTACGCCGGCTTTAGCACTGCCCTAGAAAGCCCCTAAACCTACTCCACCAAAGCCTCTACAACATGCACTCGCACCACCACCCCAAAAGGCACCAAAGTAGGTGATGTGCTACCCGTAGGGTATTAATAGTGCCAGCGAATCCAACAGTGGGGGTGTGTTGTTGTCCACCATGTTATGGAGGCTATGGTGGGGGACCATGCTATTGTGTGTGGAGGAGGCCAGTGATGTGCTATGATGGATGTGGAAGGGTGGGAATGGAGGATCCTATCTTGAGCAAGGGAGATCAATGATGCATGAATGGATGTGGTAGACCAGCTTGTGAGTGTCGTGGTGGGAATAGAGGTTACTATTGTGAGTCGATGTGATAATTTTAGTGGAGATAAGGCCACTACATACACCTTTATGTGATCAAGTTCAAAGTTTCTCATGTCAATTGCTATTGTAGGAACTTGGTGAAAGATACAAAAGTCAAATGTTCTGGGCTATATTGGGGTCTTTATCTTTGTTGGTATAGAAAGATCGATAAGGTTGGTGGTCAAGTATTGTGGTATATGTGGTCAAATATGTTCAACACATGACTTGTTGCTTGTTGATTTCTTCATTTCAATAAAGTTGAGTCCTCTTCATGTCTACTCTCATCCTCTCATTCAGCACATATTCATCTCTTTGGCTTGCCTCTATGGTGATTCATTTTATGAAAGAGCAAGTTGATTGCACTATTGAATGAACTTCACGAAAAGAAATGAAACAAATCTGATTGTGTCTTTGCCATTTGGCTTGATGATATTGGTATTAGGACTCAATTTGATTAAATTAAAAGGTTTATAATTGAATTGGTATTCATATAATAAGTTTAGGACTTTTTTGGTATTTATCCTTATCAATGATCAAGAGAGCAATCTCTAGGTCAATGCTACCTAGTCCACTTCGGACGCCAACGATGCCACCCTCCCCCTTGCCTGTTGCCTACACCCCTCTACCTTCATCCCTATCTCTATTTGTGGTGAGATGTTCATGGCTTGGGACAACAAGGGCACATGGCCCACTATCACTAAGGCCAGGCTAAGGAAAAAGAAGAATGGGGGCTGGGCTGAAAATAGGGTAAGAAAAATAGAAAAAAAAAAAAACTTAGTAGATGCAAATAATACCCATACCTAGGTAAAGTGAAAATCATTTTTGTTAGGGTTAAATTGATCCCTGCTTTTCTGTATAATCTAATCCTAAATACTTAGCCAAAATTTAGGTATCAACACCAATAAGCTACAGTTTGTCTTTAGATGCCCAATTAATATTCATTTTAATTGGTACGTGGAGTATCCCATTTGACCAAAATTAGAGAAGCGCATGATCCATGTAACGCTGAGCTATTAATAGACGAAGTTTTAATGATTCCTTTGTGTATGACTGAATTACTTGTTTTGAGTTTGAAAGGAAAACTAAGTTATTTTGAAAAAAGTGATTTGTTTCTCCATTACCGAAAAAGATATACACCTACTTTAAAAATTATGGACCAATCGTTATGAAAATTCGATCACCCCTTAGTAACAAGATTGAATTTAATCATTGTGACAAATTCATTGAGAAGAATTCTCCCAAATATTGTTGTGGGAAAAATTCAAGTCATATCATATGAATGATTGGACAACAATTAAAAAGAAAGTTCATGATTGTAGTTGCCATCTATAGAAGTTTGCATGGCACCGAATGTATTGATCAATTTCGTCCACCAATTTCAGGAAATTGGAAGAGAAATAAACAAGTGTTCATGGCACGGCGAATTGCCATAAATATTGATCAATTACGTCCACCAATAAATTTTCCCTATAATGCTGTTTGATATCTCAAAGCAAATTGCCATGTTAGTCAATATAAGGAAATTGGCAGAGGCATATATCTGGAAAAATGTTACATTATGTTAATAATAACATTTATGACGCTCGAAAAATATGATGCACCAAGTTTATGTATTCAGTAGAAGCACTTCCGTTGATATATATATTTATAAAAAATAAAAAAAAAACCTACAAGTCCAAAGAATATTATATGTCATAATTTTCAAGTATAGAACCGAAAAGAGCAAAAGAAGTGAGAAAATTTTCAGTTGATGTTAAACCCATCTGGAACATTTTCATAATCATGAGGATTTCAAATTTTTTTAATTCACTCATTCTGTTCACGAATTTTGCTCGATCTGGCCAAATATAATATAAATAAATTGAAGAATGTCTTCTTTTTCCGGCCTTATAGAAAGATTTGCACCTAAGAATACTACATGGTACCAAGAACATGATCAATTACTTTTACGAGCTTATGGCCAAAAACAGTTAATTCCACAATTCAATTGTAATTGATCACAAGTTAGTCTCATATTGCAATAAAAATAATTAAATTTCATAAAAGCAATAAGTTAACAACAAATTATCCAAAAAGAAAAAAAATCAGTACTTTTCATTATCTAAAGCGGTTTGACACTTGGCGACATTTAGTGAAATCTTTTAGTGCCAAATGAAAAAACAAAGTTGCCCCTATTTCATCCTTGACTTTGGACTCGCTATTCTCGAGAGAATCAACTTCAACACTAAAGCGGCCAAGCAAGAAAACCACATATTAGGTATGGGAATTGAAATCCAACATCATTACAAGAGCCATGAACGAAAGAAAGAGAAAGTCTATTTTGAGTTCATTTCTTTTGAATAACTTTTTTTTAAATAATTACAAAAAAAAGAAGATCATAAACCTATTGTATTGTATGTCAATGTTGTCTAAAATCTTTCAATTTGACTAATTTAGTTCTAAACCTCTTGACAATATCCATTCTGTCAATTTTGACTAAAAATTGCTAATTTGGATACCTACTATCCTATATAACATGATCAGTGCTAATGAAAATAATTTTTGAAGTTAAAAATTTTCAATTATTTATAATTTTTTTGTTTTGTTTCCTTTTTTCCCTTCTTCCTTTGTTGATTGCTAGTCCGTATGAGGGTGAACCCAGCAAGGTCAGCCCTCTCTAAATCCAGCGATGGTGAGCCTCTCTGGCCTTTGTCTGTGGTTGATTGCCTGAGCGGTTGAGGGAGAAGGAAAAAGAAAGAAAAATAACAAAACACAATGAAATAAACTAAAGGAAAACAAAAAAGTTGGAAAAATTTCAAAAAAATCAGAAATTATAAAAATTGTCTACATCAACGCTTGCCGTGCCACGTTAAATGTCCGAATCAATGATTTCTAGTTGAATTGACAAAAGTATAATAGGCTTGAGAATTTTTGGGTAATTTTTACTGTTTTTTCGAGTACACATTCTGACATGGGCACTTTGTGCCCTGTTCCTCTAGAGAAGCTCGAGAACTCGCGTTGGGGGTGGCTTGCCCACAAGAGTCATGAACCTAAGGGGCTTCTGTCCTCGCATCCTACTGGTCTTCGTCGGCGGCAGGCCGCCATGAAGTGCACACTGGAGCAGAAGGTCATGGAGTCTTCTGTGGCTACCTGTTGAGTGACGAGCGCAGGACCTCTTGCCGGAGTTGCGTCCAATTCGCCATTTGTCTGCCTCCGTGTTATCAGGTTCTCGTGAGCGAAAGAGACTTGCACTGATAATGTATCTGATGATGATGCGTATGGGAATTGGGGGAAAACACAAGCTTTAGGGTCTTCTGGTCAGTCATATAACAATCTTTGAGGATTCAGTTTTTTGGATTTAACCCAAGCTCCTTGAACAGATCGTTTACAAATCCTAGAACATGTACACTTAGCGATTGATTGATAACATGTCGGTATTCTCAAGTTCTCAACTTTAGTCCCACCTAAATTTCTGGCCACATTTAGGTGATAATCTGCGGTCCGTACACATCATAAATGGAGTCCATGTGACCTCGTACTGCGGATGGCGACTCTTTAACCACGTGATAATGGCTTGATAAGTGAAGCTTTTTTGTTCTTTCTAATCAATTGCTTGTGCTCTTTACACTGATGGAATCCACTATTATATTCGCGGTCCCAAATCTTAGAGCTGTCTATTTTTTTTTTTTTGGTCGGTAGAGCTGTCTATTTAATCGTGGAAAAATCAGCGTGATAGTAAAACGCTGCGAATGGCATGGAGAGAAACAAAATAGAATTATTCCAATTACCAACGTGATCCTTATCCCCATTGCCAACCGAACTGTGTACGTGCAGTTTGGTCTATCGTCGATTGCAGAATTGTTCTTTTTTTTTTTTTTTTTTGGTGGTTCCACTATCCTTTCATTTCCTGATATACTTTGGTTTCATATTATTATTTTTGTTTGAAAAGCTACTTTCCACGAAAATAACCGGACCAATAGTATCGGATAAACGGACTAGCCATGATTTTTTTTTCTTTTTTTAAATTCTGAAGCAAACTGTAGTTAGTAATTCTTTTTCTTTTAATAGTAGGAAGTCCTTTTAGGCAATAGAAGAAACCAAACAAAAAAGAAGAAGACAAAATCACCGGTTTTGGGATTGGAGGCCAATTGGTTTGGTCTAGTCTTGTTCCAAGACTGGGTGGACAGATTCCTAATTTCAAACTGGGAACCAACAATACTTGATCTAATTTTAGGGCAGGAATTTACTCAATTTAGAACCAATCACTCCTAACACACTTCAAATAAATAGTCTGATTTTGGGTAGAGTTTTTAGATTTCATACCTTCTTCTTCCCGAGGGTTGTGGGGGGTTTGGTAGGAAGATGAGGCCTAATTTGCATTGTTAAATTTGTCATAAGTTCCATGCATTGTCCCTAAATAATATTTTCTACACTGATCCTTTTAGTAAGATGCATGCATAAATTTGTTAGAAAGTCCTATATCAGAAAAATGGTATGGTGTTGAGTAATTAAGATAACTTAGTTGGCGTATAATTCATTGATTTAAAACTTTTGAGTGAAGGTGGATCCAACTGCATATAAATATTCTCTAAGGAGGTGGTATTTGTTCAATGCCGTTGATGATCATAATGGGATCTCCTGCTTTGTGGCTTCCGATGGA
This sequence comes from Eucalyptus sideroxylon x Eucalyptus melliodora, assembly GCA_016097485.1. Taxonomy (NCBI): domain Eukaryota; kingdom Viridiplantae; phylum Streptophyta; class Magnoliopsida; order Myrtales; family Myrtaceae; genus Eucalyptus; species Eucalyptus sideroxylon x Eucalyptus melliodora. The sequence continues at coordinate 71,867,585 of CM027828.1, read as the reverse complement.
ATTCATGGAGAATTTTCAGGAGTTCAAGTGCTGATCGTGAAGTGCATCCATGAAAGAATGACATCGTGTTTGAAGTTAAAAAATCTTATGATGAGATTTGTGAACTCCTTTGTGAAGAAAGATGTAAATTAAACACTGTGCGAATTATTGGGTGTGGTTGAAGGCTAAAAAACACTGAGCCTATTTGAGTGACTCAAGTATGAGTTTAGTGTCCGTTGTATCGTTTAATCTGTAATTGAAACCCGCATTTCTCTTCCAATTAGGTAAGTCACACTAATTGAACCAGTGAATCCAATATTTGAGTTACCTTCTTGTTTTGTTTTGTTCTTTTTTTTTTAGGTAAAGGTAATTGTATTAAGCTTTAACCAATATATACATGTGAATAACACCAGAACTCACACTCAAAATGAAACAGGGGTATAATGAGTGTAAGGGTGCCGAACAAAAACAGAAAAGCCAGCAAGGAAGAACAAGAGACACGGCAAAGGTAGCACAACGAAGGCTCCAACAAAAGAAGAACCAAACAAAAGAAGGCCTTGATAGTTTGTCCCTCTAGCGGATACTGTTCGCGGTGTTCTCTCTACCTTCTTGTTTTGTTTATTACTGTCCGAGCGAATATTTTGCAACGTACTCGATAGGCAATCCATACCACTTCCGTTGCATGTACTGAGCGAACAATCGAAACGTGTAAACAATAGGGTTCAACCCAACACACTCACCCATGAAATTCTACAGTCGCCTCTGTTGCAGTGCGGACTGGGATTGAGTGTAATCCTTTTGATGATGGAAGGTAAAACGAGTGAAAGCCCAATAATGCAGGTGACCTTGTGATGTAATAATGTGTACGTCATGAGTTCAATGCATGCTCTTCCTAACATTCAACGCGAAAATGACACCATAACCAACGTACGAACCTTCACGTTTCGCTATTTAAAGGAGGCGAACTTGTTCAGGAGGCAGTTCATCTCATTCGCTCAAGAAACATGGCAGAGCAGGTGCAAAATCCGCATTCCTTTCAGCTTGCCTCTCTATCTCATCGATCTTCTTGATTTCTTCTATTCGATTCTCTTCCTGTTCTTCTCATCTAAATTTTCGAACTTAGCTTCCTGACCATACTTTCCCAATGTTGTAGCTAGTTTTGTTATGCTCACTTTAAATGTTATAGGTCACGGAGATGGTGATCAAAGTAGATCTTCAGTGTTGTCGCTGTTACAAGAAGATCACGAAAATCCTGTGTGAGATCCCTCGTGAGTCCTTCGCCTTTACCTCATTTAATTAATCTACATACTTCTCTTATCCTGTCAGTGAATAATAGAGGTATGCATCAATTCTTTTTCTTCCCTTTCCTCTTTCCATAGTACTTGCGTTGGTTCTATTGTGTACTATAGGGATGTGCAAAATGGACCGTCTCGAACAAGGAACAGCTCGAATTGGGAACCAAACTAGCCAGTTTGATTTGGTTCCTAGGAGTGTTGGTTTAGTTTCCGGTTCCTAAAAGTGGAACCGGTTCATTGGACCGACTAAATTACTTTTTTTTTATTTTTATTTTTTTCAAAAAAATTAGTGGGTTCAATTTATTGCTTTCGAGGACTTAAGAGATTATAATTGAACAATAAGATATTTGGATTGAAGCATAAGACTTGTTTTGAGCTCTAAATTTGTTTTTCGTCATGCTTTGGATAATAAGATGTTATGATAGAACCACGAAAAAAAAAAATAATGACTGGTTCCATTAGATTGAATTGGGAATCTCACCCCTTATTGTATAGCGCATCTTTACCTGCTACAATTTATGATGAATAGCACCGAGTGTTCTAATATTTGGAGCTAATAAAACTTTGTGAACACAGATGTAAAAGATCCAACCTTCGACGAGAAACAGAACACAGTGAAGATCAAAGTGGTGGGTTGCGATCCTGAGAAGGTCAAGCAAAAGATACTTTGCAAGGGAGGAAAGATCATTCTCGGCATCAACATTATACCCCCCAAGAAGAAAGAAGATCCTCCCAAAACCGAACCCAAACCCAAACCCGATCCCAAACCAGAACCCAAACCTCCACCGGTGCCAGGTCACCCGCTTGTGTATTGGATGGGGAAGGTGTATGTTTGTCCCACGTGTCATAATCGGGGTTGTGGTTGGTTCTGTCAATGCAACTGTCACGGTGGAGGGCCACCAATGTGTGCTGATGGATGCGGGAAGCCAGCCCACGAGTGCAGATGCAAGAGGCCACCGATGTGCCCTGATGGATGCGGGAGACAGGCCGACGAGTGCACATGCAAGAGGCCACCGATATACTGTCACTGTGGAGGGCCACCAAAGTGCGCTGATGGATGCAGGAGGCCAGCCCACGAGTGCAGATGCAAGAGGCCACCGATGTGCCCTGATGGATGCGGGAGACAGGCCGACGAGTGCAGATGCAAGAGGCCACCGATATGCAAGAGGCCACCGATGTGCCCTGATGGATGTGGGAGGCCAGCCGACGAGTGCAGATGCAAGAGGCAGCCGATGTGCCCTGATGGATGCGGAAGGCTGACCCACGAATGCAGATGCTGGAGGCCACCGGTGTGCCGTGATGGTTGTGGGAGGCTGGCTCACGAATGCAGATGCCGGAGACCAATTTACCAATGGTGTTGCGATCGCTGCAGCTATGGAAACGCCTCTTCATCATGCCTGCATGGTTGTGACTACGGAAGGCCGCCGGTATGCACCAATGCTGGCTACGACTGTGAAACTTCCTGCGCGCTTATGTGAGGAGAGTTTTAAAGTATTTGTGGAAATGAGGTTTTCATTTTCACGACTTAGTGTTTTTATGAGATTTGTCAGATCACGACATGGACCTTCTACGTCGCACGATACTCCCTTTATTGCCTCAATAAACACCAATTATTGACTTACGAAAATGAGATTTTAGCAACAGTTAAGATTTATTGAGGCATTGAGGGGAGCACGATATATACTATATTCCATTAGATATATGTTGTTGTTGCATCTTGATTATGTGTGGGCAAGAGGGTTGATATGCTGTATTATGCTTACTATAGGTTCGAACCTATTACCCTTTGTATTACCTATCACCTACGGTGGTCTTTGGTGTATTTGTTGATTTGATACTTGCAATATATGATTACGGGTGTATCATGGCTGATATAATTTATTTAGATGATATCCCATACTCTCGGGGTTTTATTTTCCATTTTTTTTTTTTATACTTTGGGATCCATAGGAACCATTCATTAGACATAAATAAGACGGAGACAGAGATAGATTATGAAATATCAACAATTGGAATGAGCTCTAAAATATAAAAGAAGAAGTATACTAAATATAATTTTTTTGAAATAATTATCCAATCAAATCCTAAATCTATTGTACAGATGACAATTTAATCCTAAAGTTTTCAATTTTGCTTAGTCAGTTATAAATTTTTGCGGGAAATTTTAATGTAGTCATTTTATCTAATTTTCCCTTGAAATTGCTGATGTTATGGTACAATCATTGCTAGTTATCCTACGTAACGCATTGCCATGTTAAGCATTCCCGGTGAAATTTGGTCGAAAGGACTATATTGAAATTTTGTACAAAGATTTAGAGTAAAATTGGTAAAACTAAAAAAAAAAAAAATTGGGTTGGATTAGCATTTGATTGAATAAGCTTAGGATTAATTAGACAGGTTCTCTGAAAAATTCTCCATGGTGTTTTCAAGAAAGTTTAGTATGGATTTGATTTTGTGAAAAGCTAGTCTGCTCATGTACAAAGCAAAATTGTTTAGTGTCATTCAAATTTCAGTTTCGACATTTGCATTTTCACTATATTTATGAAAACATGGCCAGATAAAGATGTTTTATGGTACTGGTGGTCCCTCGTCCTCCCATCGTCCTTCCATCGGGAAACAATAATGATAGAGTTGACAAGGCCTCACGGTGCATGTCATATTCATTAACTACGTTGCCCCATCAATCTCTAATTGGTTTCTCTCTATTCTCCACGACTCTAGTTTCTTCTATAGTCTTGTCTTTCCGCTGAACAAGACGAGGCCATCCACATGCCACTTTATGAATCATGCCTAGTCGAAAAGAAAGACGGTGGGGACCTAGGAGAACTGCTAGTCCTTGGCTTGTTTATAGGGGGGAAGGCCACATTTCCCTTTCTTTTGAAATGATTGATAATAAATAAGAAAAGACTAACAAATGTGAATCCTATAGAATTAAAAATAATGATACAATAATTATTTTGTCTACTTGAAAGACGCAAGCTCATATTTAAACCAGCCTATCAGAGTATCTAAAATCCAACAAAATATATGTAGTCATAGTCAACACATATCAAAAATTCAATTACCGAAAGTTTCTTGCTATCATTGCTCTTGTCCTACTTAACATTAATTGAGGACCTCAAAAACATGATAAGAAGAATGGTGTGTGCAACTACCGCTTAGCTTGTATTAAATATTTCAATCACCCACTTTGCAAGTTTACTATGTAATATCATAAAGTCATAATCCCAAATCCAATATATAATATCCGTTGAACACAAAAAAAATTAGTTATATCTTATCAACTTAATTTTTTACATATCGGAAATACTCTTTTAAACTAATAGCATTACCAACCAAAAAAAAAAAAAAAAAAAAGAGTTGATAGCATTGAATCATACATTAATGGTCTATTCCATCAATAAAAGTCATTAATCTATTTTTAGATTTGTATATGGTTATTTTGGCTTTTATGAATTTTTCCAGGTTGAATGTCCTATTTCTATGACTTTCTAAGTTGAAAATCAAGAAAGTGGACCATGTGGTGGGCCTAGGCTCTTAGCTAGGCTGACAAGTTTGGTCTTTGGCATGACAATGCAACTGCATTGGCCCACCTAGGCTTCATAATTAGTTCTATCCATCTGAAATACTTCTTACAATATGAGACCGACCTCTTTTTCAACTTATGTACAAACAACAATTCTATACACTTGATTAATTAACAAGATTTCGATCGAAGTACGCATGATTGTTCATTCAATGAGTTTGCAAAGCCTAGTACGCCATGTCAGCTTGTCATTCTAGGGGTCAGAAACACTCCTAATTATGTGCAACATTTCAATTAATCACTAAGTTACATGATTTGTTAAACCTTGCCTAGAAATATAGGTATAGGGTGATGGGGATAGCTGGGTTGGGCCTAATCTCTTGTTTCATCACTGAGGCTCGGACCATTAAAATGAAAGAAGAGACAAGTCAAGAACATGATGGTAAATTCAGGCCTAGACACAGGTACGGGCCTGAATTTGTTGAAGCTGGTAAGGACCGATTCCTTTGGGAAAATAGGAGCATAAAAGAAGAAGTGCAAAGCAAAGCAATCCACCTAAGTCAAAAAAAGGCATAGCTAGTGATCTGGGTTGATTGAATCAAGAGTCTACCATCCCCACTCGTGTGTAAATTAGACTTTTTTTTTTAGACTAAAATGTGAAAATATACAATAGGAAAGATAATTAAGGAAATAGAAAGATTTGAATTAGGGATCTCCCATTCTCATACCACATAAAATTTCGTGGGACCACTGAAAATTAGTCCTAAAGTTTAAGATGTCTGATGGTGTAGTTTGATAGTTAAATAATCTAACTGAGTTGCACTTGCAATTGGATTAAGAACATCATTCCATAATTTGCATGTTTGTAAGGAGTCCTTTCAAAGTTTATTTGATCTTTTCACGATATGCATCAAAATATTTACCCCTGATTCTTTTAATCAGAGTGGCTTAAACCCCTAGAGGTGAGATAATGAGGACTCCATTTGTGAATCCTCCTCCCAGCTCTAGAGGGTGAAGAGGCAATTTAGAAAAATTTGGGTGTTTCGTCGAGTTTAACTATAGTATAAAGAACGCTCGTGAAACTTTCACAATAAATAACGATGATAAGAACACAACAAAATGATCTTCCTAACCATAAATAAATAAAAAAATGCGTTAATCGTTCAGCTTTTGTGATTGAGGATGGGTTTTACTTTGCAAGATGCATTAATGAGTTTCCGAAGCAAATGGGATTTTATTTTTGGTAACAAGCTATGCAAACATGTTGGACGACAAGATGGGGCAGAATGCAAAGGTTCTCACCAATGAAAATAACACACGCATATATATAAGTACATAAGAAGTGCTAAAACTTATGAGCTAGTTCAGAAAGTGCAATCAAGTCCCCAAATTTATTGAATTGGTGCAATCGAGTTATTCATTTGATTCCTTCAATTCAGTTAATAAAATATGCTAACGTGGATTTTTTTTTTTTTTATCTTTCCTATGTGGTGCTAATTTTAACTAAAGTACCACTGTTTTGATCTACATATTGTTTTTACCTCGAATCTTACTTGAATTAGATTTAAAAATGATTTAAAAAAAGAAATTAAAAAAAATACGAAAATATCACATCAGAATTTTTGTTAACCAAATGACGAATTGTAACAGAAGGACTTGATTGTATTTTTTGAAGATTTTAAAACTTAATCGCACTCTCACAACAAGATTATGGATTTCTTGTGTACTTATCCTATACATACAATAAAACGTTGTAATTACTATTTCTACCATCTTATTGGACTTTAGCAACTTTTGTAGCGGAGTACTTGGAGCTCAAGGCCTCTCTCTCTCTCTCTCTCTCTCTCTCTCTCTCTCTCTCTCTCTCTCTCTCTCTCTCTCTCTCGTCGTAACTGCTCCTTCTACCATCTTATTCAACCCCAGGACTTTTACGGTTGTGTACTTTAAGTTGTAACTGCTCCTTCTACCATCTTATTCGACTTCGGGACTTCTACGGTGGAGTACCTGAAGGACAAGGCGTCTTGCATTTCTTCATGACGCCAAAGTTTGATTAGCTCCAAACTGTAATCTATCTCTAGCTCACCTAAAAAGGCATTTTAAGTATAGAAGCAAATGTCCAACGGCAATAGGCCATGTGTGCTCTATGCAGCACAATCGAAGCCATCCAAGAAGAAGTTGGGGTCCAATACCTTCCAAGCTATGGAAAGGCATAAGCAAACGTTCAATGTTTGTTGATATATGTTGTAATCAGCGGCACAGCGGAAGCGGATTGTAACTTTTGCAATTATGTCGAGAGTTATAGAAATCGATAGAAAAATAAAACAAGGAACAATAAAGGAATACCAGAAATTTATGTTGTTCGATTCGAATGTTGGAACCTATGTCCATGGAGAGAGCCAGCAAATAATCTACTATAAATAAAAAATTATATGATTACAATTGTTCATGCACTTGAGTGTTTCCCAGCTCTAGTATATACCCAATACCTACGGTGTTTAACAACTCAACTTGATGGACTCAACTCTACGCACAATTCTCTTCAAGCGCATGCCTCTGTTTCTCCTTTGAGCTCTCACTTCTTGCTCGTTTCCCTAGGGCCTCCGGTGTCCTCCTTTTATAGGAGCATGGGAAGAGAACAAGACAAATGTAGACTCCTACGGATTTCAACGGCGGCACCTACTTCTATATCATGCCCCTCCATGCAGTTGAAGATGATATATGCGCATCACCATCATGCACCATCCTAGAGCATAGCTACTACCGTCCTCCTCTCTGCATTTACCAACAAAAGACAAAAAGAAGCACACAAATGATGGCCGAGAGAGGAGAGGGGATTCGGTGCTTACAAGATAGGCTTCTGAAGCAGCAAAGGGCGCCCACCAATTTCTATGGGCATACATGCACGTGGCCATGTGCATGCATTTAATGAGGTCGAAAAAATTGGACGTTAAAAAAAAACTCCTCAGAACAATTACATTCTTAAAAGTGAGAAGGTGCTTAAAAGTCAACACATGGATGGTGGCCTTTATTTCCAACGTGCAGCCCACATCCAAGGGTGGATTCTTTCGGCTCCGATCACGCGCCATTTCTCATTAAATGCTCGGTGGACGTGCTTTCTCATTTCGGCATGCAAATGCTAGGTGCAGGTTGAGTATCATATACGGACACAAAATCGAGATATAATTTAACAACTCTCCACCTTGCTTCGACATTTGCAGCCAAGTTATGGTACTCATTTTCCATGTTTGGCTCTTCTAATGCTCCAATGGGTGCTTACTCTCTATAGACACCAATCGAGCTCCAATAGAGCTTGAGCTTTGCTGATGGAACAAGCCTCGTCATCACGTCTATCGAGTTCTTTGTTGTTTCTATTTTCTTCACAACAATCTTACCCTTTGCTATGACATCGCGGATGAAATGGTACCTAATATCGATATGCTTCGTTTGTTCATGATACATCGGATTATAAGCCAAAAATATCACACCTTGATTTGTCACGGTGTGTGGTAACACTTTTCTGCTCCAGTCCAAGGTTTGAGAGCAAACTTCTTAGCCATATTGACTTCTTGGCTACAAAGGTCAGTGTCATATATTCTGCCTTAGTCAAAGACAAGACGACATCGTATTCTAAAGATGCCTTCGAACTTACTGTACTACTTGCTAGCATAAACACGTACCCCACTAACGATCTGCGATCATCCAAGTTACTAGTGTGATGCAAATCCATGTATCCTATGGTCTCTTTGCCATTCCCGTTCCTTTGATATACAGTGCCAACATTTGTTGTCCCCTTTAAATACCTAATGATCCATTTCATAGCTTCCCAATGCATCTTACTTGGGCTTTTCATGTAACGGTTGACAATGCTTACAACTTGTGAAATGTTAGACCTAGTGCATACCATGACATACATAATACTACCTACTGTACTAGAATAAGGAACACGAAACATATGCCCCTCCTCCTCCTTAGTCTATAGTGACAACTTCCAAGAAAGTTCAAAATGTGCAACTAAAGGATTACTTACAAATTTTGCCGATTATATGTTAAAACATGTCACAATCTTCTCAATATATTTCTTTTAAGACAGACACAATGTTCTTGCAACCCTATCAAGCAAAATCTTTATATCCAATATTTTCTTAGCAATACCTAAATCTTTAATTTCAAACTCAGCACTCAATTGTGACTTTAGCACATCAATATCAGACATATGTTTCACAACATGCAGGTTGAGTATGTATATGGGCTCAAACTCAAGACATAATTTAATAATATATTCTTAAATAATGCCACATCAGATTTTCTCAAGAGAAAAATCACCAATGATACTAAGTGGTCGGTTTTTAAAATTTTTGACACTCAAGTGAGCATTTGTACAAATTATGGCACTCCGAGTATTTCTATTCCTCTTGCAAGTCATATGTTTACTTCTAAATTTATAATGTGAGAAAATTATAAGCATTTTTCATAAAATTTAAGCTATTAACTAGCTAAGTTTGATATGTACATTTTTAATTAAAAAATAAGTGATGTCTCAAACTTTTTTAATGACATCTCTTATAGTAGAAGAAAAAAAAATTAAACAAACGGTTGAAAATTGTGATCCATTTTCATGAACTATCCGGACTTCTCGGGCTGCTTTAGAAGATCGAAGAAGAAAAGTCAAAGAAATAGATTGGAAAGTTTTGAAGAACAAGTTAAAAGTTGAAGAGTCCAAGTTGAAGAAGAAGTTGGGAGCTGAAGTCAAATCCTTAACAGCTTAGTCTTTGCTTAATTAGGAAGAAAATTGTGAAGAATATATGCATGTGAACATCCATCGTTGAACGGTTTAGTTACCATTTCTAAGTCGGCAAAAGGATCGGAAATTATGACAGAGAAAGGACAAAAAGACCCAGCCGGTGCTTTGCAATCTTCCTGGGCCGATAGATATTGTGGAAAGTGAAGACAATTTTTGCATGTCTAAAGCAGCGGTGTCCCTCAATACATAAGTTACGAATTATCTATGGAAGGTTGTGTGCAGAGGATTTTCTGAATTGCATATCCCGTGGCTCCCTTACCACTCCAGCTACATCATATGTGTTCCTCCATATAAAAAGTATAAAACTATATTTCCATATTCCATAACCTACTATCCCTTGAATACTCATCTGTATACCTTGCGCCTTGTTCATGTTCATATTAGCTATACCATACCCATATACACTTGTACATCGCCATACAAAATCATGCTTCTGTGCAATCAAATTTTTGATACAGACATACTATACTCAATATGTACACATTTGTCTCACTAATAGCAAGAAGTATGCTTTAACAATAATATGGATGATTTTTACTTAACGATTTATAAAAATTTTGACAGGAATTTTGGGTTTTTTTTTGCAAATTTAATTTCATTTTTATTCTATTGTATTTGGATTTCTTTATCCTTAAACGTTCTTCAATTGTCATTTTGTTTCAATCTTTCAAATGACCAAATTAAAACTTGAGATCATTATTCCTACTTCATTATTTAAATTTGTTTGAAATGTAAGATTAAAAAATTTGTGGAACGATAAACTAATCAATCAAATCTTATCAACTGTTCTCTCTTTTTTTTTTTTTTTTTTGTAACAACTTCAAATTAAGTGGACTTTAGATAAAATTGTATCGTAATCTACTTGTATCTTGACAACTTATATGGTATTGCCGGCTAATCATTTTTTTTTTTACTTTATCTAAGCAGAAAAACAATCGAGCATCTCTGTTTATAGAAAGTAGAATAACAATTTGAAAGCCCTAAAACGGGCACACTTAATGATTTATAGATAACACGCTGTAACACGCTGATATGTCTAATATTGCTGTCATACAATGTACTATTCGTGCTTACACGAGCCTACCAATTTTGGCAACGAAGGCAGATTACGTAGGCAAATAAAGAATAAAATTCTATATATTTTAAAACAAACGACCATCTCATCTTACTTTTTATCAATTCCAATATTTACCTTTACAAAAGATTAATATCAACTTTCATCCACCAACCATTCCGGCAACTTTAAAAATAGCTATTCTTTTTTCCTTTTTTCCTTTTTTTGGAGGTAATTCTCAATTTTTATATTTCTTCCTTACAGATTGATTCGCATTTGCAACGCATGCTCAACACTAGTAATTAATTAAGGGAATTTTCCAATGTGCACGATCCTTTTACGGCATTAAGATAAATTATCAGCCACGCACTTTGAATTTTGTAAGCTTCTTGTTCTCTCTATTCACTAGCTTCTCGCACTTTACACAGATGAATTCCACTACTACGTTTATGGTCATCTTTTTTCAAATCTAATGTAAGTTGCCAAACAAATTGTGCCCATGTAATTTGGTCTACTGTCGATGGAGAATGATTCTTGGCTTCTTTTCACGGTTCTATAACTTCATGATGTACTTTGTACAGATTGATTTCTCTGCATAAGTTCTATGCAAGTTGTGTGGTCCAACATAACCTTGGAATTTGATATACTTTGATTAAATTATGTCACAGGTTCAAATTCTAACTTGGACTTCATATCAAATTATGGAAAGTCGGTTTGGAGAAAAATGGGAAGATAACCTACCCCATGTTGGAGATAGCTGGATAAGGTTTTTTCTTTTCTTTTCAAAGTTTAAAGCTGGATAACCTACCCTCCGTCATGTCAATTGATTTTTAGTTAAATCTTGTGCTTCTCTACTTCTAGAGTAGATGGGTCAAATCTGGCGAGCCATTTATTTCCTTGATTTATATATTATTGTGTTCGATCACTTAACATACTCGATGATCAGTCCATGCAATTTTAGTTCTTGGGGGGGTGTGGTTGTGGCTTGGGGCTTGAAGTGATTGTTTTCTTGCTGAGCAAGCAATTACTTTTGAGGTTTTCTCTTATCTTGAAATTAAAACTTACCTATATTACATGCACTTTAACTACATGACTTAGTAATTAGTATAAAAAATGCTTATATGCAAACTATAAAAGATTTGGTATTTTCAAATGCTAATATGCAAATAGTGAATGTATTTATTCTCCTCATTCAAGATTTGGGTTTAAGTCACTACACTTTTTTGCATTCTTTTGAGACCACAAAGTGATTTTATGTTAGGTACTAGTTGACATGGAGGAGGCGCAATTTGCGAGCGATTCGAAATTAATAAAATGAAAGTTGTGCTAGAAATAGAAATTGATTAGATTACAACATAGGAAATCCTCAAATACAAAATAATAGTCGAAATAATACTAATACATTACAAAAGTTGAAAATACAATTTCATGGAATTTCCAGCATATTATTATCCATTGCCATTTTATTGGCAATGGTTTTCCTAAGCATATTTATTTGGTTTCCTCCTCGGTCAACTGAATGTTTGCAAGCTCATCCTGCGTAGGTTCAGCCACGTACATTGGATCTCCATATAGGGAAAAGTTCTTATCCATCTTGATTGATATGTTCTGTTGATAAGCAATTTCTAATTGAATGAACCTAATGCACATGATATTTTTGGTATTTTCATTAAAATTCGAAATAAATAATTAATGAAAATTGACTACCAAACCTGACAAGTTATCCTATTTAAACTAGGAAATAATTTAGACTAAATTCTATTTTAATTCGGAAACTTATCTTAATTAAGTAGATCCTACCTTAACATACAAATCTAATCTAAAAATCTAACTAGATAAATTCTAAACATGCAATCTTAGCATTTTTTAGGAAACTACCTTGTCTATCATGCGATGCGATTTGTTTTTTTTTTTTTTCCAAAATAGGCAGTTATCACATATAAGCATCATATTCGATCCAACTCACGGTATTAATCAAGATTTTGCACAAAGGATTAAATAATTAAAAAATAATCCATTGTCTCACGGATTAAATTAATAATTATTTTAACCCTAGACATCACCGTATGCAAAGATGATCCAAAGTATTACAGATCAAATTAGTAATTATAGTGATTTTAAATCTGAACAAGAAAAAAATTTTAAAAATTTTAAAAAGTGATATGAAGTTTTCCGGATCAAATAAGTAATTATAATGATTTTTTTGCCAATAATATCCTCTCTGGTAACGCCTAAAATTTCAACAAAATCATAGCTAGATAACAATCATTTAAAATAGGCAGTGAAATTTGAAGGTCATGATCATTACCTAATCCGTGGACGTTGTTTCTAAATTCAAGCTAACAAGAGGATCACGAGGGCGGCTGACGGTGGTGGTCTCGGCAATGTGGCTGGCTCACGAGCTGTATGGCAATGGTATCTGGCAAGCTCGCGAGACTACTCGCGATGATGTAGACCGACGGTGCTCGGATGGATCGCTGTGGAGTCACCCAGAGCGGCAAGGCTAGCTTGGCATGGTAGTCTCGGAGTGGTTCGTCCGGCTAAACAGAGGAACAACTCCGCAAATTGGTGAAAGATCAGCAACGGTAACGGCAGATCGTCGCGCGGCGTAGGCTGGGAGCAGCAAGTTCTCGGTGGTGAAGCTCGGTGGTGACGGTTTCTCGACAAAGAACCATTGACTATTTTTCTTTTTACGAAATTTGTACGTCACTACAGATCAAACTGTTCACGTTATCCTTACCCAAAAAAATATTCCTTTCGCTTGTTTTGACCGTGGACTTCGGGGCAGTGAGAGATGCAGCTTGGACTTCAGGCTCGCGAGCGGTGGCCCCAAAAATCTGGCGTGATTTTCACGTATGTGGGGAGACGATGGCCTTGCTGGATGTCGGCGAATCCTGCAAAAGAGAATAAGAGCAAAACCACGAGGGGTATTTGGATGATCGCCGGTGTTGTTGGAACAATCAGAAAAACACTTCAAGACACCGTTGGGCTAGGTGGAACTCCACAAGAGTCTCACTAACTCTAAAACATGACGGTGATGGTGCACATAATTCATTAGCTTAAACTTTTGAGTGAAAGTGGATCTGATTGCATATGTTAACAAATAGAGATTTGGGTTTCCTCTTTATCATCTCCCATATAAAGGTATTGAATTTCTATTGCATTGTCACTGCCACTTTCATATACGCATAACTCGTCTTTTTAATATTCCAACATGGTCTAACTTATAACTTAATATTTTGTCGTTTGATATACTTTATTAGAATCATGTCACGGTTTCAAAAACCAACTTGGACTTTGGATCAAACAATGTAAAGTTGGTGTGGAAAGAACGGCAATTTCCCAGTCAAATGTTGGAGACAGCTCAAGAAAGTTTCCGCTTAAAAGTTTAAGATAAATATTCTCCTAGGAGGTGGTATTTATTCGATGCCGTTGGTGATCAGAATGTGATCTCCTGCTTGGTGGCTTCCAATGGAATTCGTGGAGAATTTTCAGGAGTTCAAGTGCTGATCGTGAAGTGCATCCACGAAAGAACGAGTTTGTGTTTGGAGTTAATAAATCTTGTGATAAGATTTGTGAACTTCTTTGTCAAAAGATATGGGAATTGAACACTATGCGACTTAGGTGTGGTTGAAGGCTAAAATACACTGAGCTTATTTGAGTGACTCAAGTATGATTCTAATATCCTTTATATCATTTACTCTATAATTGAGCCCCATGTTTCTCTCCCTATGAAGTAAGTCATACTGATCGAACTAGTGAATCCAACATCTGAGTTACCTTCTTGTTTTGTTTATTACCGTTTGAGCAAATGTTTTGCAACATACTCGATGGGCAATCCATACGGTTTCCGTTGCATGGATTGAGCGAACCATCAAAACGTGTAAACGATATGGTTCAACCCAACACATTCACCCATGAAATTTTAGCAATCGCCTCCGTGTTTTTCCTGTTTCTATTTAGTACGGACTGTGATCGAGTGTAATTCTCTTGATGATGGAAGGTAAAACAAGCGAAAGCCCAATAATGCAGGTGACCTGGTGATGTAATACTGTAGCGTCATGAGTTTAACGCATGCTCTTCCTAATATTCAACGCGAAAGTGACACCAGAACCAACGTAGAACCTTCACGTTTCGCTATTTAAAGCAGCCAAACTTGTTAAGGAGGCAGTTCATCTTATCAGCTCAAGAAACATGGCAGAGCAGGTGCAAAATCCGCATTCACTTCAGCTTGCCTCTTTATCTCATCGATGTTCTCGATTTCTTTTATTCAATTCTCTTCCTATTCTTCTCATCTTGGTGTCTCATCTAAATTTTCGAATTTAGCTTCTTGACCATTCTTTCCCAATGTTGTAGCTAAATTTGTTATGCTTGCTTTCAATGTTAAAGGTCACGGAGATGGCAATCAAAGTGGATCTTCAATGTTGTCGCTGTTACAAGAAGATCAAGAAAATCCTGTGTGAGATCCCTCGTGAGTCCCTCGCCTTTACCTTGATTAATTAATCTGCAGATTTCTCTTATCATGTTGATGAATAACAAAGGTATGCATCAATTCTTTTTCTTCCCTTTCCTCTTTCTCCATTGTACGTGCATAAGTTCTATTGTGTACTGTAGGAGTGTGCACAACGGACTGCCTGAACCAGGATTCACCCAAATCAAACTAAACCGGCTAATTTGGTCCAATTACTGGGAGTGTCTTCCGGTTCCCCATTCCAAGGGGGAATCAAACCCGATTAGAATGACTAAATATACTTTTTTTTTTACTTCTTTCAAAAATTGGTGGGTTTAGTTTATTGTTTCCGAGAAAATAAGAATCTATAATTGAATAATAAGATATCTAGATGGAAGCATAAGATTTTTTTTGGGCTCTTAATTTGTTTTTGGTCATGCTTTGGATGATATGATATCTAGATGAAAACATGAAAGAAAAAAATAGTGACCAGTTCCATTGGACTAGACTACAAACTGATCACTCCTATTATGTGTCGCATCTTTACCTGCTACTATTTATGATGAATAGCACCGAGTGATCGTGATAAATGGAGCTAATAAAACTTTGTGCATGCAGAAGTAAAAGATCAAACCTTCGACGAGAAACAAAACACAGTGAAGATCAAAGTAGTGGGTTGTGATCCTGAGAAGGTCCGACAAAAGATATGTTGCAAGGGAGGAGATATAATTCTACGCATCGACATTATACCCCCTCCACCACCTCCCCCACCGCCACCTTCGCCACCTCCTCCACCTCCCCCTCCTCCTCAACCGGTGTATGTGATGGGGAAGGTGTATGTTTGTTTCTCATGTCATAATCAGGGTTGTGGTCGGTTCTGTCCATGCAATTGTCATTGCGAGGGGCCACCAATGTGCGCTGATGGATGTTGGAGACCGGCCCACAAGTGCACATGCCGGAGACCTATTTACCCACAGTGTTGCGATCACTGTAGCTATGGAAACGCCTCTTCAGCACGCCTGCATGGTTGTGACTACGGAAGGCTATCGGTATGCACCAATGCCGGCTACGACTGCGAAACTTCCTGCATGCTCATGTGAGGAGAGTATTGAAGTATTTGCCGAAATGAGGTTTTCATTCCCGTGACTTAGTGTTTTTATGAGATCTATCAAATCACGAGATGAATCTTCTAGCTCGCACGATGCTTCCTTTACTGCCTCAATAAATACCAACTATTAAGTTATGAAAATGAGATTTCAGCAATAGTTAAGATTTATTGATGCATTGAGAGAAGCATGGTATATAGTATATTCCATTAGATATACGTTGTTGTCGCATCTTGATTACGCGTACACAAGCGGGTTGATATGTTGTATTATGCTTACATAGGTTTTAACTTATTACCCTTTGTATTACCTATCACCTACGGTGGTCTTTAATGTATTTGCTGATTTGATACTTGTAACATACGATTATGGGTGTATCATGGCCGATATAGTTTATTTAGATGAGATTCCATACCCTCAGAGCTTTCTTTTCCATTTCTTTTCGTACTTCGGGATCCATTGGAACCATTCATTAGACATGAATAGGACAGAGAGACAAAGACAGATTGTGAAATATCAACAATTAGAATGATCTAGAATACAAACGAAGAAGTATGCTAAATAGAATTTTTTGAAATAATTACCCAATCAATCCTAAATCTATTGTATGAATGACAATTCAATCATAAATTTTTTGATTTTGCTAAGTCAATTCTAAACTTTTGCGGAAAATTCTAATGTAGTCCTTTTAGCTAATTTTCCCCTAAAATTGCTAACTTTGTGGTCCAATTATTGCCAGTCATCCTCTGTAACACACTACCACATTAAGCATTTTCGACGAAAATTGGCCAGAATGACTACATTGAAATTTCGTACAAAGGTTTAGAACCAAATTAATAAAATTAAAAAAAAAATAGGATTGGATTAGCATTCGATTAAATAAGTTTAGGATTGATTAGACAATTCCCCTGAAAATTTCTCCGTGATGTTTTCAAGAAAGTTTAGTGTGGATTTGATTTTGTGAAAAGCAAGTCTGCTTGTGTACAAAGCAAAATTGTTTAGAGTCATTCAAATTTTAGTTTCGACCGTTGCATTTTCACGATATTTATGAAACATCGCCAGATAAAAATGTTTTATGGGAGTGGTGGTCCTTCCTCTTCCCATTGTCCTTCCGTCAGGAAACAATAATGATAGAGTTGGTAAGGCCTTACGTTGCATGTCATATTCCTTGACTACGTTGCCCCCATCAATCTCTAATTGGTTTCTCTCTGTTCTCAACTTACAACGTTTTTCACGAGAGCTTGAATTCTCCACGACTCTAGTTTCTCCTATGGTCTTGTCCTTCTGCTAAACAAGACGAGGCAAATCCACGTGCCACTTTATGAATCATGCCGAGGTGAAAAAGATAGACGGTGTGGGTCTAGAAGAACTGCTAGTCCTTGGCTTTTATATAGGGGGGGAGACAATGTTTCCCTCTCTCTTTGAAACGATGGACAATAAGTAAAAATAGACTAACAAATATCGCATCTCAAATCCGACATAAATAGGGGTAATGATACGACCATCATTTTCTCTACCTGAAAGACATGGCCTCACATTTAAATCAACCTATCAGAGTATCTATAATCCAATGAAATGTGTGTTGTCATCTTCAATGCATACCGAAAACTCAACTCACCGAAAATCTGTCAATATCATTGCTATTGTCCTACTTAAGGCTAATTGAGGGACCTCAAAAACATGATAAGAATGGTGTGTGCAACTACCACTTAGTGTGTAATAAATATTTCGATCATCCGCTACACATATTTACCACATAATATCATAAACTCATAATCCCAAATCTAATATATAATATACGTTGAACACAAAAAATGAGTCATATCTTATCAACTTAACTTTATACATATCGGAAATATTCCTTAAATTGATAGTATTGAATCATATAATAATGGTCTATTCTGTTAGTAAAAGTCATTAATCTATCTTTAGATTTGTACATGTTTATTTTGGCTTTTATGGTACGATGGACGCCATGAGTGCAACGCATGCTCCGCCTAGTATTCAACGTGACGGTGACGTGCGAACCAACATACGTTCGGCCAAGTTCCTTTTCCTTAGTCTCACCAAAATTCCACTTTGCCGCACACTTTGGTTGACTGGCGGAGAGAGGGAGTGTCTGTGTGTTGGTGACGTAACGGGGAGAGGGAGAGGGAGAGGGTGAGGCTTGAGTGGAATTTTTTCTTGCTAACTTGGCGAATCTCACCTGCGCAATATTTTATCGTCAATGAATATGGACCTTTCTCTTTCTTAACCAGTCTGTTCTCTTTCTCCAGCGTTCATATTCATCTGTCACTGACGCCACCTCATCACTCGATCCTGTTAAATATGTCTCGAGTTTAGGCCTGAAGCGAAAAGCCAAATTTTGAAATAAATTGATATAATAAAAGATTGGTGTATTTGGAAGTTTGGCCTAAAATAAGAAAGTCTAAACATGGACTTGGACTTGGACGTCCGAACCAAGACAAAAGAAAAAAAAAGAGGAAGAAGTCCTCTCCTCTGCACGCGTGAAGATCTCCACGTGAAGTTAAAATAGGAAAGTAGTGGGGCCCAAGGTCAAGGTTTGACCTTGGGCACACCCACGTATAAAACATAATTTTACGTAGGTTTTTTCTTTGCTTCCTTCTTTCGTTGGTTGGGAACACACGGCCGAAACCCTACGTAGAAGTCGTAGAAGGGAGCCGCGAAAGAGGTCTTCTTCTCGGGTGTTGCTGTTGCACCCGTACGAGAGAAAAAGAGGAGCCGCATGTCTTCAAGTTGAAGCGCAATCAAGAAAAAGATTTCTTTTTCAGCTTTTGTTTTGAGCTTGTGTGTTAATTTTATGCTGTGACTTGGGTTTGGATTAAATTGGGATTTGGGAAACACCGAAAGAGTGTTTGAGTGACTTGATGTGTAATCTTCTTATATCGCTTGACTTATAGTGAAATTCACTACTGCTCTCCCCGTGGATGTAGGTCTTTACGACTGAACCACGTAAATCTGGTGTCCGATTTATTTTTCTTCTTCCGTCTATATTTTGTTCGATCGCTCGCCCTATCGCAACAAGTGGTATCAAAGCCAGGCTTGGCTAAGTTGAAGCGAATTAATGGCGACAGAAGAAGTAAAAGTGAAAATCAACAGATTTGATGGGAAGGATTTTAGTTTCTGGAAGATGCAGATTGAAGATTATCTTTATCAGATGAATCTGCACTTGCCTTTATCTGGGGAGAAACCAGAGACAATGAAGCAAGCTGATTGGGATTTGCTGAATAGATGAGCTATGGGTGTTATTCGGCTGACGTTGGCTCGTAACGTCGCGTTTAACATCCTGAAGGAGAAGACCACTGCTGATTTGATGCAAGCCTTGTCGGATATGTACGAGAAGCCCTCTGCGATCAACAAGGTATGTTTGATGCGACGTCTATTTAACTTGAAGATGAAAGAAGGTGCGTCAGTTGCAGATCATATCAATGAATTCAATGTGATTGTTAGTCAATTAAGTTCAGTTGAGATTGATTTTGAAGATGAGGTACGTGCTTTGATTTTATTATCCTCATTGCCTGATAGTTGGAATACTACCGTTACTACTGTTAGTAATTCCTGTGGGTCAACAAGTTTGACATTTGATGGGGTTCGAGATTTGATTTTGAGCGAAGATATTCGTAGAAGAGAATCTGTCGAATTTGTATCTACTGCTCTAGTAGGTGAAAATAGAGGAAGATATGTAACACGTATGGGTAATGGTAGTACTAATATGAACAGACGTAGTCAATCTAGAACTGCTAATGTTGTCTGTTGGAACTGTGGCAAAATGGGGCATCTTAGAAGAGATTGCCTTAAGCTGAAGAATGAAAAGGGTAAGGGAATTATAGTTGATTCTGCAGATAATGTTGCAGCTATAGCAAATAATGCTGATTATGTCTTGTCTATCACTAATGATTCATTGCTTGATGGATGGATTATGGATTCTGGTTGTTCTTTTCATGTCACACCAAATAGAAACTGGTTTATCACTTATCAGTGCACGGGTAGTGGTAAAATCCAGTTAGGGAATAACGCTAAGTGCGATGTTGTGGGTGTTGGTGATGTTAAAATCAGAATGCATGATGGTATCGTGAGGACATTGACTGGAGTGAGGCATGTTCCAGAATTGAAAAAAGAACTTAATTTCCTTAGGTGCCCTAGATTCAGCTGGTTGCAGGTATTCTTCAAAAGGTGGAGTTCTGAAGATTGTTCGAGGTGCCCTGGTGATAATGAAAGGAATCAAGCATGATGGCATATATAAACTTCAAGGTGAGACAATGATAAATTTCGCTGCGGAGACATCAGATGTATCTATTCGAGAGTCTTTTGACTGCTCGAGGAAGACCTGGGTGTTTGTGCCAAGGCATAAGTTTGATGTTGGTGTCAGGATCTCGCAGTCAAGAGCTTTGATCGAGACGGAGACTGGTAAGTCGATCAAGCATGTGCGAACTGACAATAGCATGGAGTTCTGCTCGGAGTTGACAAATAAATTCTGCATGAAAGAGAGCATAGTGAAACACCGCACTAGTGCTAGTAAATCACAACAATTTGCAGAATTGATGAGCAGAACATTACTAGAGACGGCACGAAAAATTATCTCTAGTGCTGGTATAGCTAGGAGATTCCTGGTTGATGTGTTAAGTACAATAAGCTGCCTGGTGAATAGATCCTCATCAACTACTATTGAATGGCGGACTCCTAAAGAAGTGTGGTCAGGTAACGTTGCTGATTATTCTATTCTTAGAATGTTTGGTTGCCCATGTTATTTTTGAGTGAGTGATGGTAAGCTCGATGAGAGGGCAATGTGCATATTCCATGGCTATGCACAAGGTGAGTGGGGCAATCAGTTGTGGTGCCCAGATATAAATTCACCTGTTAACAACAGAGAAGTTACCCTTGATGAGTCTCAAGTACTTCTGGCTAGGAGTGATTATAGCAGTGTTAATACGGATTTGAACGGTGTTCAGCTTGAGGTGGAAACTCCTGAGGTAGCGTGTACAAGTACTAGCAAAGTAATCGACACAGATGGTGTTTATAGCGAGGTGGAGCTTATAAAGCCAACGGTTGCTGTAACTGCTGAAATTAACAAGATACGTGTTCGATCTTCTGATAGATATGGATGCAATAATGGTTTTACTTTATTTGCGGTTGAGGAGGTTGCGTCAGAAAATCCTTGCGGAGCAGTTAAAGGTGCATGTGGAGTTGGTATTCTGATGAGGTCCTCGATTATGGCGAAGTTCAAGCGAGGCTTCGACTTGGATAATATCTGTGGCGGTTGAGCCCATCGAGGGCTATGTAAAAGTAGCAGCAGAATTTGAATTTTTACGAAGCGATTGTTATTTGGCTCAAACGTCGAGCCAAGGTGGAGATTGTTAAATATGTCTCGAGTTTAAGCCCAAAGCGAAAAGCCAAATTTTGAAATAAATTGATATAACGAAAGATTGGTATATTTGGAAGTTTGGCCTAAAATAGGAAAGTCTAAACATGGACTTGGACTTGGACGTCCGAACCAAGACAAAAGAAAAAAAAGAGGAAGAAGTCCTCTCCTTTGCACGCGTGAAGATCTCCACGTGAAGTTAAAATAGGAAAGTAGTGGGGCCCAAGGTCAAGGTTTGACCTTGGGCACACCCACGTATAAAACATAATTTTACGTAGGTTTTTTCTTTGCTTCCTTCTTTCGTTGGTTGGGAACACACGGCCGAAACCCTACGTAGAAGTCGCAGAAGGAAGCCGCGAAAGAGGTCTTCTTCTCGGGGTGTTGCTGCTGCACCCGTATGAGAGAAAAGGAGGAGCCGCATGTCTTCAAGCTGAAGCGCGATCAAGAAAATGAGTTCTTTTTCAGCGTTTGTTTTGAGCTTGTGTGATAATTTTGTGCCGTGACTTGGGTTTGGATTAAATTGGGGTTTGGGAAACACCGAGAGAGTGTTTGAGTGACTTGAGTGTGTAATCTCATTGTATCGCTTGATCTATAGTGAAATTCACTGCTGCTCTCCCCGTGGACGTAGGTCTTTACGACTGAACCACGTAAATCTGGTGTCCGATTTATTTTTCTTCTTCCGTCTATATTTTGTTTGATCGCTCGCCCTATCGCAATAGATCATTCCTTCACCACTTCACACTCCCATTCACTCATCTTCGGAGCTCTCCAGATCTTGTCTCTCCCGCAGCTATGGCAGAGGCGAATCCTCCTCCTCCTCCTCCTCCTCCTTCCTCCTCTTTCCTCGAACTCATCTCTCTTGACACCCGCCAACTCCATTTTTCTTCCTTCTTCTTTTTGTGAAGATGAACAAGATGAATGAAGACTGAAGAATGATTATGAAACTTTCTTCTCCCTCTGTATTTACACAGTATATGCTATACATCACAGAGCACATTTCAATGGCGTGCTTTGTTTCTCACTCTCTCTTATGAACTCAGTGAAGCTGCTAAGAAGACTTCTCTAAGAAGAAGAAAAAGGAAAAAACTGAACTTCAAAACAGAAATGAAGAAAACTTTTTTTTTTTAAAATATGTTTCATCCTAAACTGAATAACAGCACATGTGTAAATTGAGGTCTTCATCACCGACTCACTTCATGACGTGGCTTTCCCAATTAAATAGTCTCCCCTAACTTGTGTGCTTCACTTTGTGCTATACTTCCTTTGATCTTTACAATAGCTGCAGCCCTTTCACTTTCATTATCTTCCTTTGTTGAAGTTGTGATAGCAGAGTAGTCACTCTGCGTTGGCTGAGTTGTTCTTATTTCCTTAACATCCCCCCTCAAATTGGGAAGGGTTAAGAATCCCATACCCAATTTGGTTCTAATAGTAGAGTGAGCAAAACATGATAAGGACTTAGTAAAGATGTTAGCAAGCTGAAGATGACTTGGAATATATCGAACATTTATAGAACCTGAGGATATTTTTTCACGAACAAAGTGAAAATCAACTTCGATATGCTTAGTGCAAGCATGTAGGATGGGATTAGCTATAAGAGAAATAACATATTTGTTATCACAGAACAAGAGTGGGTGATATGAGAGATATACCAATATCTCATAGGACAAAGCTAATCCAAGTAAGATCAGCAGTAGTTGATGCAAGTGCTCAATATTCAGCTTCTGTGGAAGAGCGTGATACGGTAGGTTGTTTCTTGGCTAACCAAGAGAGAAGATTAGAACCAAGATAAGTGCAAAAACTAGTACTAGAACATTTGGTGTCAACACATCCAGCCCAATCAGCATCTGAGTATCCGTAGAGGGCTGTAGAACTGTTAGAATGGAGGAAGATCCCTAGATGTGTTGTTCCTTTAACATACCGAAGGACTCTTTTCAATTTATGAAAGTCTGCAATTGTTGGATGCTGCATTTTCTGGCATAGCAGATTCGTTGCATAGGCAAGATCAGGTCGGGTGATCGTCAAATATTGAAGACTGCCTACTATACTTCTATACTCAAGTGGATCAGCACGCAAAGTATCATCATTTGTCATAGCAATTGATCTAAGTGGCAAAGGAGTTGAGACAGGTTTGCATTCTGTCATGTGAGCTCTGTTAAGTAGATCAATGGCATACTTGGTCTGACAAAGAAATAGATCTTGAGAAGTACGTTTGGCTTCAATTCCTAAAAAATAATGAAAATACCCGAGATCTTTCATATAAAGATTAAGGACCAAATTGATAAAACTAAAAAAATTTAGGATTAGATTAGCATTCGTATAGCGAGTTTAGGACTGATTAACAGTTTATCTGAAAATTTCTCCATGGTGTTTTCAACAAAGTTTAGTATGGATTTGATTTTATGAAAAGCCAGTCCGCTCATATACAAAGCAAAATTGATTAGGGTCATTCAAATTTCAGTTTCAACATTTGCATTTTCGTGATATTTATGAAAACATCGCCAGATAAAGATGTTTTATGCTAGTGGTGGTCCTTTCTCTTCCCGTCGTCCTTCCATCAGGAAACAATAATAATAGAGTTGATAAGGCCTGACGGTGCACGTCATATTCCTTAACTACTACATTGCCCAATCAATCTCTAATTGGTTTCTCTCTATTATCAACGTACAAAACTTTTCGGAGAGCTTCAATTCTCCTCGACTTTAGTTTCTCCTATAATTGTCCTTCTGCCGAACAAGACGAGGACATCCACGTGCCACTTTATGAATCATGCCTGAGTTGAAAAGATAGAAGGTGGGGATCTAGGAGAAGTGCGAGTCCTTGGCTTATATCTAGGGACGAGGTCATGTTTTCCTCTTTCTTTTGAAACGATTGACAACAAGTAAGAATAGACTAACAAACGTCGCATCTCAAATCCTACAAAAATAAGAATAATGACACAATAATCATTCTCTCCATTTTGAAGAATGCAGCTTCACATTCAAACCAACATATCAAAGTATCTATAATCCAACAAAACGTATGATTCATCTTTAATGCATACTGAAAACTCAATTACCGAAAGTTTCTTGTTATCATTGCTCTTGTCCTACTTAACACTAATTGAAGGACTTCAAAAACATGATAAGAAGAAATGGTGTGTACAACTACCACTTGGTGATAGTAAATATTTCAATCACCCACTATGTATATTTATCACATAATATCATAAATTCATGATCCCAAATCCAATATATAATATTCGTTGAACACAAAAAAAATGAGTTATAGCTTATCATCTTAACTTTAAATGTATCAGAAGTACTTATTTTAAATCCATATCATCGAATCATATGTTAAGGGTCCATTCCATTAGTAAAAGTCTTTAATCTATCTTTAGATTCATATGTGGTTATCTTGGTTTTTATAAATTTTTCCAGGTTGATTGTCCTATTTCTATGACTTTCTAAGTTGAAAATCAAGAAAGTGGATCATGTCATGGGCCTAGGTTAGGCTAACAAGTTTGGGCTTCGGCACGACAATGCAACTGCATTGCCTAGCCTAGGCCCATCGTGGGGGTGATGATGACTTCATAATTAGTCCTATCCATCTAAAATTCTTCTTACAATGTGAAACCATCTTTTTTAAACTTATGTACACAAAACAATTTTAATAAACTTGATTAATTAACAAGATTTCAATCAAAATGTACACGATTGTTCGTTCAATGAGTTTGCAAAACCTAGTGCCCCACATCAGTTCATTGTTCTAGGGATTGAGAAGATCCTAATTAAGTGCAACATCTCAATTAGTTCCTTCATCAAGTTACATGATTTGTTAAACCTTGCCTAGAAAATATAGGTATAGGGTGATGGAGATAGCCGGGTTGGGCCTAAGCTCTTGCCTTATCATTGAGGCTCGGGCCATGAAAACGAAAGAAGAGACAAGTCAAGAACGTGAGGGCAAATTCAAGCCTAGACAAGCAAGTTTGGGCTTCACATTGTTGACGATGGTAAGCAGCAATTCCTTTAGGGAAAAAGGAGCATCAGAGAAGAAGCACAAAGCAAAGCAATCCACCTAAGTCAAAAAAAGGCTTAGCTAGCGATCTATGTTAATTTGCATAAATTAGGCCTTTTTATAAGACTAAAACATGAAAATATACAATAGGAAAGATAATTAGGGGTCTGGAAAGATGTGAATTAGAAATCTCCCTCTTTTAGATCATGTAAAATTTTGTGAAACCACTAATAATTTTTATAAGAGTTTAAGACGTCTAATGGTGTGATTTGATATTTAAATAATCTAATTAAATTGCACCTCCAATTGGATTAAGAATGGGCTTCCATAATTTACATGTTTCTAAGGAGTTATTCAAAGTTTATTTTATCTTTCTTGATAAGCATCAACATATTTTCAACTGATTCTTTTGATCAAAGAGGCTTAGAGCCCTAGAGGTGAGAGAATGAGGACTCCATTTGTGAATCCTAATATAAATAGGGTCAGATCTCTCAAAAAAAGGGCTTCTCCTCCCACCTCTTGATGGTGCAGAGGCAATTTCAAAAAATGTGGGTGTTTCATTGAGTTTAACTATAGTATAAAGAACACTCATGAAATTGTACAATAAAAATGATGACAGGACCACAATAACATGATCTTCCCAACCATAAATAAAAGATGCTTAAGTTGTACAGTTTTCATGATTGAGGATGGGTTTCACTTTGCAAGATAGATTAATGAGTGGCCGAAGCAAATGGGATTTTATTTGCCGCATCAAACAATGGAAACATGTTGGACAACAAGAGTAGGCAGAATGTAAAAGTTCTGATCAATGAAAACAACACATACATGTAAGTACGCAAAAAGTGCTGAAACTTTTCTCCCGTGCGTTGTTGAGTCAAAAAACTTTCAGAAAGTACAGTTAAGTCCCAAAATTTATTAAATTTATGCAATCAAGTCCTTCATTTATTTCCTTCAATTTAACTAAAGAAAAATACTAACGTGTATTTTTTCTCTCTTTCCTACGTGGTGCTAACTTTAACTAAAGTATGAACCCACTATTTTGCTCTGAGTCCTATTTTTTTTTTTTTTAACCTTGAATCTTACTTGAATTGGATTAAAAAAATAAAAAATGATAATTCAAAAAATTCAAAAATATTACATTTAGAATTTTCCGTTAGCCAAATTGACAAAGTGTAATAGTAGGACTTGATTGTACTTTTTTGAAAATTTTAAAATTTAATCGCACTTTCACAACAAGATTGTGGATTTCTTGTGTATTGATCCCATACATACAATAAAACGTTGCAATCACTATTTTTACCATTTTATTGGATTTTAGGGGCTTTTGCAGCGGAGTACTTGGAGCTGAAGGCCTCTCTCTCTCTCTCTCTCTCTCTCTCTCTCTCTCTCTCTCTCTCTCTCTCTCTCTCTCTCTCTCTCTCTCTCTCTCTTGCCGTAACTGCATTTTATACCATACTTCAAGACTTTTAGGGTGCAGTACTTGAAGGACAAGGCATACTACAGTCCTTCGTGACGCCAAAGTTTTGATCAACTCTAAAGTGAAATCTAACTCTAAATCACTTGAAAATGCATTTCAAGGATAGAAGCAAATGTCCAATGGGGATGGGCCGTGTGTGGTTTATGCAGCACATCGAAGCTATCCGAGAAGTTGGGGTCCAATACCTTCCTGGCTATGGGAAAACCATAAGCATTTGTCCAGTGCGGATTTATATATTCCTAAATAATGCCGCATCAGATTTTTTTAGGAGATAAATGGCCGATGGTACTCAAGTGGTCTTATTAAATTGTTGGCATTCAAGTGAGCTCTGTACAAATTATGGTACTCCTAGTATTCTTATCTCTCTTTCAAGTCATATGCTTACTTCTAAACCTATAACATGAGAAACTGTAAGCATTCTTCATAAAAGTTAAGTTATTAACTAGCTATGTTTGATATGTACATTATCAATTCATATAAGTGATGTCTCAAACCTTTCTACTAATGTCTCTTATAGAAGAAAACTTTATTAAAAAGATTAAAGAAACTGTTGGAAATTGTGATCCATTTATGAACTATCTAGCCTTCTTGGGCTGCTTTAGAATATTGAAGAAGAGAAGTCAAAGAATTAGATTGGAAAGTCTTGAAGAACAAGTTGAAAGTTGAAGAGTCCAAGTTGAAGAAGTTGGAAGTTGAAGTCAAATCCTTAGCAGATAAGGCTACTTAATTAGGAAGAAAATCTTGAAGAATAATTGTATGTGAACATCCATCGTTGAACGGTATAGCTACCATTTCTAAGTCGGCAAAAGGATTAGAAATTATGAAGGAGAAAGGACATATAGACCCAGCTGAGCCTGTGCGTTGCAATCTTCCTGTGGCAGTAGATATTGTAGAAAGTCGAGGATTTTGCATGTCTAAAGGCGGCGGAGTCCCTCAATAAATAAGCTAGGAATTATTTATGGAAGAGTGTGTGTGGAGGATGCTCCGGAATGCATATCCCCTAGCTCCCTCACCATTCCAACTACATCATGTGTGTTCATATAAAAACTATGAAACTATGTGTTCATATTCCATTGCCTACTATCCCTTGAGTACTCATCTGTATGCCTTGCACCTCGTTCATTCTCACATTAGCTATACCAAACATATACACTTGTACATTGCCATACAAAATCGTGCTTCTATGCAATAAAATTTTGATAGAAACATACCATACTCAATATGTATACACTCGTCTCACTAATAGCAAGAAGAATGTTTTAATGGTAATATGGATGACTTTCACTTAATGATTTATAAAAATTTTGACATAAATTTTAGTTTTCTTTCCATAATTTTAACTTTTTTTTTTAATTCTAATGCATTTGGATTTCTTTTATATTTAAATGTTCTTCAGTAGTCATTTTGTTTCAATCTTTTGAATGACCAAATTAAAACTTGAGATCATTATTCCTACTTCATTATTTAAATTTGTTTCAATTGTAAGATTAAAAAATATATATATCCGTTGATACCTAAATTTTGACTAAGTATTTATAATAAAAATTGCATAAAAAATCAGAGATCAATTAGACTCTAACAAAAATGATTTTCGCATCATGTAGGTACTTTATCATTGCATTTTAGGTAAATATAAAATATTATTATTAATTTAAAACAAAAAAGAAAAAAAGGGGCTCTTTTCTGTCTATTACATGGACCGACACAAAGCGGACTCTCTCACTTCTATCTAGTCCACATATTCTCACAAGGGCTCTGCACATGAAAAAAAAAAAAAAGAAAAGGGAAGAGACTAGAAAAGTCAAAAGAAAGGGGCCTAGCCCAGTGTGCTGACGTGCATAAAGAGAGAAAGGGTTAAGAAAAGACAAAATAATAGCAATAATATAAAAATAAAGACAGACGAAGGAGAATTAATATATATATATATATATATATATATATATACACACACACACACACACAGAGGGCGAGTCGTCTTCTTCGGCTCCTCCCCCTTTTCTCTCTTTCCTTTCTCCTCCCTTCCTCTTCGCTGCGAGCCAGGCACGCCGGATGCCCTACCAAAGGAGACTAGGATAGCCGGCGACAGGCGTCATCAATGCCGCCGAGCTAAGGAGCAGAGCAGGGCTAAGCCTTCCGCAGAGTGGACGGCCGAGGGCACGCCGGTTCGGCCGCACCAAGGCCTGTCGGTGCGCCAAGGACCTGCGGTCCGAGCACCTCCGTCGACCGGCCTCCTCGCCTATGAAAAGGGCATTCGCGAGCCAAGGAAAAACACACAAAAGTAGCGAGCTCAAAGGACTTCCCCTGAGGGTCATCAAGGGAGGCTCGAGAGCGAGCGAGATCTGAAACAGAGAGAGAAATCCGAGATGTGGGGAAGAGAGGCTGTGATTTGAGAGAGATCGTGAGCGAGCTCCGGCCCCGACCGATCTTCATTAGGTTGCTCCGGCCGTCGCCCGTCGCTCAGCTTCCCTCCCGGTGTTGTAGCGAACCTCGGTTGGTTCGCGTCCTCCAGGTGTTTGATGAAATTCCCGAGAGAGTTTGGTGGCCGCAAACGAAATTACAGTGACCGGCGACGATGGATGGTGGCGGTGGCTGGTCGGAAGGAGGCTGAACTCAGCCTGGGTGTGCGAGGCGGCGCCGCGGCCGGGCAAGGCCGTACACCTCAGCCCTCTCAGCCGCGGCCGCGTGAGGGCACGTATGGAGTCGGGTCGTGTAAGTCGGGCCGGCCAGGTCGGCGTGAGACCCGGTTGGCTTTTTTGGTTCTGGGCTAGGGCTTTTCGCTTTAATGGGCTGGACTTGGTTTAATGTGAATCGTGGGCCGGGCATTTCTTTTAATTGAAAGTGGGCTCAATTTTGTTTTAAAATTTTGGGATTGGACTGGGCCTGTGATTTAGGCCCAGATTGGTCGCGGCTGGGCGACCCGGATCGGGACCGACCCGGAGATTCGACACGGGTCGGTTCCAATTCCGGTTTTCCTTCATAATAATAATATTAAAATATTATTTTTTTAAAAAATCATAAACTTTCATTTATGTGACACATGTACCTAAATCATAAGGGCGTTTTGGTCTTTTTATTTTTAAAAACTTTTTTCCTTTTTTTTTCTTTTTTTTTTTCTTCTTCTTCCTTCCCTCCGCCGGCCATGGCGGAGCGGGCCGACGTGAGGGAAGCCGGCGTCCGACGAGGGCCACCCTCGCCCTCGCATCGAGCGAGGGGATGCCGGCGAGGGCACCCCCCGACGCAGAAGCGAGGGCGGCCCTCGTTGGTGTCGGGCGAGGGCCGCCCGCCCGCCGCAAGCCTACTGTAAAGAGCGCGTCGGGCGGGGGACGCGGCGAGGGCACCCCTTGCCCGACGCAGCGAGGGCGGCCCTCGTCGACGATCGGGCGAGGGCCTCCCTTGCCCGGGGGTGTGTATGATGTTCCTTTGATAAGAGATATTCGGGTGCAAGGACGCATCCTCGCCCGATGTTGGCGAGGGCAGCCCTCGTCGGACGCCGGCTTCCTTCCGCCGGCTCCACCATGGCCTTAATTGAGTAAATGTGTGACAATTAGCAAACTTGTTCGGGGTAAAATCTGTCACTCGAAGCAAAGTTTGGGGTTTTTGGTGGTTTTTTCCCTATTTTTAATAATAACAAATCAAAAATAAGAAAAAATCCAAAAACATTTTACATTTTCCAAAATTCAGAAGAATCCAAAAATATTTTATATGTTCCAAAAATCAGAAAAAGACCAAGGAAAAATATAATTTTTACAAGATTAGGTATCGGAAAGATATTAATAATTAATTAATGCAATCAAGTTTACGATCCTAATTTTTCTAGTTGCGCAAGAGTGAAGTATTTATCTCGATTTTTTACTTGGATTTCTAATCGATCAATCTCAAATTAATTAGTGGCAACTTCTAAATGAAATTAATTTGCAGGTTAACAATGCAAATCGTAAGTCGTGAATTAATAGGCTTGGGAGAGCTCGGTTAAGTTTAATATTTAGTGAGCCATTGTCTCGAAAAAGGAGGTTGCGACATTGTCTAACGATAAACTAATAAGTTAAATCTTATAAACTGCTCTCTTGTTTTCTTTTTTTGTTTTTAATCAATTTTAAATAAAGTGGACCTTAAATATAATTGTATTGTTTACCTACTTATATTGATAATTATATGGTATCGCTGGCTAATCAATTTTTTTTTTTTTACCATTTATCTAAGCAAAAAATCAAGCATCTCTGTTTATAGAAAGTAGAATAACAATATATAAGCCCTAAAGCATGCATGCTTAATGATTGATAGATAACATACCGATATATCTAACATTACTGTCACATAATATACTGTTCGTCCTTGCATGTGCCAACCAATTTTGGCTACTAAGGCCTATTACGTCTATACATTTTAAAACAAAACACCATCTCATCTTACTTTTTATTAATTCCAAAATTAACCTTTACAAAAGATCAATATCAGCTTGCATCCACCAACCATTTCAGCAACTTTAAAAATAACTATTTTTTTTTTCTTTTTTGTAGGTGATTCTCAATTTTTATATTTCTTCCTTACAAATTGATTACTTTTGCACACCCCTCTAGTGAGTGCTCAACACTAGGGGTGTGTATGGTCCGGGTGGGCAGTTCCTACCCTAAAATCGAAACCGCCCGCTAAAGACCGGTTCCAAAATATTGGAATCAGGAATAACCCATTGTTGCATGGATCCACCTAAGAACCGGACCGTCGGTTCCGAGGTGGATCCATGGAACCAGGGAGTACTTTTCATATCAAATAATATTTTTCTTTAAATCAAACCGGCTTAATTAAGGGTACCATTTTTCTTTATTTTATTGGAAAACACTACCAAAGAAGAGAAATATGTTTTTTTTTTCCTATTTTTGAATCATTTCAATTGAAATCTAAAATATTTTTTAAGTTCAAGATTCTGGATGATTGTCATATGTAGATTATCTTTTCCTTTATCCTCTAACAATGCTCAATCTCTTACAACATTTGCTTTATTGAATTTTTTTTGTAGAAACAATTCCACTGGTACTCCACATATTCTTGAACATAGTGTCATATGTGAGTTCCGAAACTATCATTTGAATGAGCCATTTGTTGAGTTGTTGAAGTGTAGCTTACATACTTTATTAAATTCTTATTAAAACATGGAAACCATGAGAGAAGATAAAGCCCTAAAATTTAGATTTGCTAATTAGTAATTTCGAAATTTATTTTAATATTAAAAATCAATATATTATTATAATATAATCGATATGGACAAATTTGGAATCGGGAATCGGACCGATACCCACCGGTTCCCATAAATTGGAATCGAAAACCGGACCGATTCCCTTAAGAACCACCGGTTCCAAGCGGTTTTGGTCCGATTTCGGACAGTCTAGGCGGGTCCTGCTTCTTTTGCATATCCCTACTCAACACTAGTATTTAAGTAAGGGAACTTAAATACTTTTACGTCACGATCCTTTTGCACACTAGTATTGATCTGCTTTTGCACACCCATGTGCACGATCCTTTTAGGGCATTAAGATATAACTAGCAGCCACGCACTTTAAATTTTGAAAGTTTCTCGTTCTCTCTAATCACTAACTTCTAGCTCTTTACACAGATGAATTCCACTACTACGTTCGGGTCATCATTATCCAAATCTAATATAAGTTGCCAAACAAATCCTGTCCGTGTAATTTGTATAAGTTCTATGCAAGTCGTGTGAACAATCAAAGACAACCTTTTGGAATTTGATATGCTTTGATTAAATTATGTCACGGATTCAAAGTCCAACTTGGACTTCATACCAAACCATGGAAAGTCGGTTTGGAGAAAAATGGGGTGATTACCTGCCCCATGTTGGAGACAGCTCGATAAGGTTCTTTTTTTATTTTCAAAGTTTAAAGTTTATACCCTTTGTCACGTTATCTGATTTTTAGTTAAATCTTGTGCTTCTCTCATACGAGAGTAGGTAGGTCAAATCTAGTGAGCCATTTATTTCCTTATTTTATTTAGTATTGTGATCGATCACTTGACATCCTTGATCATCGATCCATGCAATTTTAGTTCCATGTACTGAGCTGAGCATCGAGGCGTATGAAACTATACGGTTCACCCCAGCACAGGCACCTACGAATTCCCACGAAAGACAAGTCATGTTCAATCAATTTCCGACAATGGACGGTGAAGCACGTGGAGTTTCCGTTCATAACCCTATCGTTGCCGTAGACAGCAAGCCCACCAGCAATGGAGGTGATGTGGCACATTGACGTCATGAGTGCAACGCATGCTCCGCCTCGTATTCAACGGTGACAGTGACGTGCGAACCGACATACGTTCGGCCAAGTTCCTTTTCCTTAGTCTCATCAAAATTCCAGTTTGCCGCACACCTTGGTTGACTGGCGGGGAGAGAGAGAGAGAGAGAGAGAGAGAGAGAGAGAGAGGCTTGAGTGGAATGTTTTCTTGCTGACTTGGCGGGTCCCACCTGCGCAATATTTTCTCGTCAATGAATATGGACCTCTGTTCTCTTTCTCTAGCGTTTATATTAATCTGTCACAGACGCCCCCTCATCACTCGATCCTTCCTTCACCACCTCACACTCCCATTCACTCATCTTCGGAGCTCTCCAGATCTTGTCTCTCCCGCAGCTATGGCAGAGAAG
Source organism: Eucalyptus sideroxylon x Eucalyptus melliodora (assembly GCA_016097485.1). Classification (NCBI taxonomy): domain Eukaryota; kingdom Viridiplantae; phylum Streptophyta; class Magnoliopsida; order Myrtales; family Myrtaceae; genus Eucalyptus; species Eucalyptus sideroxylon x Eucalyptus melliodora. The sequence continues at coordinate 71,833,872 of CM027828.1, read as the reverse complement.
GTGAATCCTCCTCCTTCTCCTCCTCTTTCCTCGAGCTCATCTCTCTTGATACCCGCCATCTCCATTTTTCTTTTCTAGGTCCTTTTTTTTTAATGATTCCATGATTGTGATTCTTCAGAGCAACTTTCTCTCCATTTGGGTTATTATTTTGTTGGGTCCATCTTCTTCATTTCTCTGTTTTGCATCTTCCCCCGTATACTTTCTCTGCAAACGATTAGGAGAAGGAAAACCTCGAATTATTCTTCGCATTCATTTGATACACGTGTCTTTATTGATTTTGGTATTGTTCTTGTCTGTTGCAGGTGACCAGAATGCTGATAAAGGTGGATTTGCAGTGCTCGCGCTGCTGCAAGAAGATACAGAAAGTTCTCTGTGGAATTCCCCGTGAGTCTCTCTCTCTCTCTCTCTCTGTTTTCTTTTTTTCCTTTTTTGCTTCCCCTCCTTTTAGTTTCAAATTGTATCATTTCTTGATTTGTAATTACTATTGCATTGGTGATAATTTAATTCGACTGAGTTTGCTATGAATTAATTTGTGAACAACAGAAGTCCGAGACCGGACATACGATGAAAAGCAGAACACGGTGTCAATCACCGTCGTGTGCTGTAGCCCAGAGAAAATCAGGCAGAAGATCATCTGCAAGGGTGGCAAGACGGTGCTGAGCGTCGACATCCTGCCCGACAAGGATACCAAGAAGCCCAAGAAGGTCACTTTCGTTTTGCCACCGAAAGAAACCGCCAAGCAGCCTGCTCCTGCGCCGGTGCCAGCTCTGCCCCAGAAAGCCCCCAAACCTGCTCCACAGAAGGCTCTGCAGCAGGTGCCCGTGCCGCCACCTCCAAAGGCACCAAAGCTAGTGATGGGCTACCCGCCAGGTTATCCAACGGTGGGGGTGTGTTGTTGTCCCCCATGTTATGGAGGGTATGGTGGGGGACCATGCTATTGTGTGCAGCGGAGGCCGGTGATGTGCTATGATGGATGTGGAAGACCGGCTTGTGAGTGTCCAGGTGGGAATAGAGGTTTCTATCCTGGGCAGGGGAGGCCAGTGATGGGCGAATGGATGTGGTAGACCAGCTTGTGAGTGTCATGGTGTGATTAGTTAAGATATGGCCACTACATGTACCTTTATGTGATCGAATTCAAAGTTTTTCATGTCAATTACTATTGTAGGAACTTGGTGAAATATACCTAAACCAAATGTTTAGGGCTATCTAGGCGTCTTTTATCATTGTGGATATAGAAAGATTGATAACGTTGGTGGCCTAGTATGGTGGTATGTGTGGTCAAGTATGTTCAAAACATGACTTGTTGCTTGCTGATTTCTTCATTCAATAAAATCGAGTCCTTTTAATGTCTCCTCTCATCCTCTCATTCAGCACATATTCATGTCTCTAGCATGCCTCTATGGTGATTCATTCTGTGAAATAGCTGGTCGGGTGCACTATTGAATGACCAGTTTCGTGTCTCACTGCTGGTCTTCATCTTTATGATTTGATGACAGTCATCGGAGAACTCTAAGACATTAGGAACATAAAGTCACAGCACAACTCATCCTCGCCGTAATGGATTCATGTGTGATAGAAAATGAAATTCAAGGAAGATAATAGCTCTTCTTTTAAATTGCCTTGCAAGACAAACACAGAGGGTGACATCCGGTGCAGTTTTAGTGAATGATGGGGACTAATCTGGTTCCACAATTCGGTTTGTCAGGTCCAACTCTAAACCAAGTTGCCCTAATACTGCATTTAACATCATTCTTGAAGTGCACACGATGTGCTCATTTGGCTTGAGTAGTTGTTCCGAAAAGTGGCCCTCTAATGTTTTTCTTCTAATGACGATGAAAATCGCATCAGGTTCTTTTGATATGTCAATCCTAAGCTTAGGAAATATCTCGTTCATATCATGGACTTGGTGAGTCGTGAGCCGAAGCCCTGGTAGGTGGTCCTACGATATGAAATTATTTTTTTGTATGAAGAGCTCTCTTCCTTTCGATTGTTGTAGACCTCATGATATTGCCAAGTTGGAATTTTGTTAACATAAACAAGATCAAGCAATCAAATTAACACAATGATAGATATGAGGGATTTCTGGTTGTTCCTCTCTTGCCAAGTTGGGATTTGCTAACATAAACAAGATCAAGCAATCAAATTAACACAATGACAGATATGAGGGACTTCTGGTTCTCTCTTTGTCTCTCTCTCTCTCTCTCTCTAACTATTTTATTGATATCAATTTAGTTATAAACCTTTCAATTTGTTCAATTTAATTATAAACTTATTCACATTTGTACCAATTGAGTTCATCCGACTAATTTATGCTAAAAATTACTAACATGGACATTGACCGTTCTATGTGATATGCTTGGCGCTAATATGAAAGTTTTTATTTAATATTTAATTATTTTTGAATTTTTTTGAATGTTTTCTTTTTTCTTTTTCTTTTTTCCTTCTTTTTGATTTACTATTTTGGCCAAAATGAGGTCTAAAATGACCTTATTTCAATTTGAGTCCTCTTAGGCTTAAATAATTCATGTCTCAAGCTTTGAAACAACAGGTCGTATGCCTCAATAAAGTGTCGTTTGACCTTCAAAAAACATCTTTGAAAATGAGCGATTTTGCAGTAGTTTAGGAGGATTTTCGATTCTATTCTTGTTTCGAAATGAGATTTTACTATTTTTGTGTAGGCTCTTGTGATGATTTCTGGACAATCTTTCCCCATGAGTTTTGTTCTAAATCGTTTTGTACAGGTTTTGTAATTTTTTCGTGATTTTTGGATATATTTAACTAGGTCAAATCTACTTAGATCCAAGCCTAGGTCAGTTCGTTCCGTATTGATCTCTGATTCTATCATTTTCATATTGATCTATATGTTGATTTTTGGAAGAACTTTTCTTCATGAAAGTTGCCCGTATTGGTGTTTTTCATGTCTTGTATTTTTTTTTTTTTCGAAATTTTTAGACATGTTTAACTAGGTCAAAATTGCTTAGATTCAAACATAGGACAGTTTGCCCTACATTGATCCAAATTTTGTTTTGTGAAAAATTGATTGTACAAATGTGCTTGTTTGATCTCAAATCCTTCATGAGAGTTGAAATACATTATACATATATATTCAATTGATGCATACTTTGCAAAGTCTTGGCATGAGTTAAGGTTAAAATGTGCTGCATTAGTACATAGTCCAAGTGTGCATCCCTGTTTTGTCATTTTTACTGTGATTCATGCAATCACATTTAGATTTCAAATTCTTAACGAGAAATGTTCATCATTGCATGTTCTATATATAGGATTTTTCGTAGGATTTTTGCATGTCTTGAGATGGCTAAAATCAAGCACGTTCTGTGAAGTTAATGCTGGTAATATGTTTCCAGATAAATTGTAGCTAACATCTATAACTTTAATTTGATATAAGTTTCATAAAATCTAAAGAGCACTAAGGCACTAAAATCAAGTTCATAATCATCGATTTTATTGAGTCAGATCATCAATAGTGTGAGATGATCATGCAAGTGTGCAATCCATCAATTTAACACTTAGTAAAATAATAAATGAATTGCATGACTTACCTCATAGTAACGAAAGCATATACAATGTTGCTTAGAATTCACATTAATAGCCTTAGATATAATTTTAATTAGCACCCAGCCATTCGATCTTTTAAGATTTTCTCTTATTTCATGAATCCCAATCTACGTGCAATATAATGCAATGACGTACAAAAATGTGTTTATACTAACATGACACAATGTGCAACCTAACATGCAAATTATATGTCAGCAATATCAATTATATGACTAAAACTATCCTAACATATCACAAATTTAAATGATCCTAAAATTGTAATGACTAAATGACATGCAGGGGATGACCTAATTCTACATGACATGTGCATGATAATTTTTATGTTTTATTTTATTTTTAATTAAATTTCGAAATTGAAATTACCAAATAATTAAACATGCAATTTAAATAATGAAAAGAAAAAATAACATTCTAAAGTAATGTTTTTAGGATTTTTATTTCAAAAATTCGAAATAAATAAATTTCTTATTCTAAACATGCAAACTATCCTAAAATAGGCAATGTTTTGGCATGAATCAAATCCAACTCATATATATTTTTTGGGTTTTCTTTTATGGAAGCAAAATTAATTCAAACAAAACCATACAAAAAAAAACACAGCAGTAAATTAGGCAAAATATGATCAATACCCAACTAATTTTTGAAATAAATTAACGAATCATATTTCGTACATGAGATCGAATTGACCAACTTTTAACGAAATCACGAATATTATCTCGAGCATGAGATCGGATTGGCAATTTTCCTATGCAATCGGGAGTCATATTTTGGGCATGAAATCAGACTACCAATTGTATGCATGCTGTGAAATTAAGGATTAATCCCCAATTTAAAAGGCCAATAGGAAAACATGGGACAAGATAATCTCATCAAGGAATTTAATCAAGAATGCAATGCCTCAAACGAGCAAACGAAATATTCAAGAATTAATTTAGATAGGAACTATACCTACCTTGATTATTGTTCCTAGCTTGGATGGGTATCAGAATGCAGGAATCATGATCAACTTTGCTTCGCAATGTTATATATATAATGTGATCCCACATTTTCGAACCTACATTTTCTCTTTAAAGTAGCGGTTATTCCGTATATAGTTTATCTACGCTTCGTACCTCTTCGTGACAATGGCCCATTTGGTAACCACCTTGATTGGAAACTATATATAAAGGGAACGATCATTCATTTCAAAAGGTTAATTGCAACGTCTAATGCAAACTATCTCATTTGGACAATACCATCAATACACGAGGGGATTGGGTTAGTAAAGTGTGCCTGTAATTTTGCCGAATCTTCGTGAATTTTCGACAAACAATCGCTGGAGTTTTGTTTACATTTGATCTTGTTTTTCCGCAAATGATTTTTATGCCTAACATTTGGTATCAAAGCGTGTTCAGTACCACTGCTTTGTTTTCGTCGAATTTTTGGTGCATTTTTCAAGGCTCTTTTTGTGAATAGTAATTCGGCCATTTTGGGGTCAAGAGGAAAATCGCCGATTCTAGCCAAATTCCAAGGACCAACCACTTGACTTCGGACCGATATGGTCGCATCGCCATGAGGAAGAATGGCCGTAAGTTATTTTGGCATGTTGGTGTTCACCAGAGGCTAATTGAGCAATAGAAGTCGTGATGGTTAAGGGTTCACATTTTGGGAAATTTTCATTTGAATTGGGGCCAATTTCTTGGCCATTTTCACCGAAAGTTGGACCTATGTGGTCCACCAGTGTGGTCTCCAAATCCATCATTTATTTTGGTCTGAGATGCGCTATCAGAGAAGTGACGGACAACGAAATTATGGTAGAATGGCAAAAAAAGGTGAAAGAAATGGGTCTACGTGCGGGGAGGAAGAAGGTGTGTGGCCCTGTGAGTGCAAAACGACTGGCGTGTGGGCGTCATGTGCTCATAACTCCTAGCTACACCCACAACCATAGGTGCATGTGACCCACATGCTAGGGTAGTTGAGGGCGCGTGCAGGCTAGGCGCCCACTCGTTGAAGAGGGTGCATGCCGGGGGGTTGGCATGCGCTTGTCAGCCCTTTTATCGTTTATTTACTGTTATGCCCTTCTTTTCGCCATTAATATGATTTTTCCCTTGACATTTAACTTGTGATTTTGTCCTTGGCTGAATTTATTTTATTATTCTGCCCCTTTGTGCATTTATTTACTATTTTGCCATTTCATCCCTTTTTATGAATATTTTATGCATGAAATTAAATGTCCAATGATCTATATGTTTAATTAATTAGAGAGTAACCACATCATCTTTAATTAATTAAATTATATATTAAGAGCCTTTGGATCATATTTAGAAATGGACATTGATTGTAATTAATTATATTAATATGATGAATTTTCATTATATTAATATGATTGATTATGATGAAATATCATATTATTTTTCTTAGTTTACCCACAGAGATTAAGAAAATGTATATAATATGGTAGTTTCTTCAAGATGTAATTATGAATCTATTTAAATTAAAAACTTAGTCTACATGTAGTTTTTATGTTATGTGATTCATATTTGTGACATTTTTATATTACTAAAATATGATTCATGTATATTTTGCCTCATATTTTATGACATAAGCATGATTGTTTGATATACAGTTTTGCAACCTATAAATTTCTTTGAATCTAAGTGTGATGTTCCTATACAAAATGGTGAAAATTGGGGTTGATGGACATTGATTATACTATAAGGAAAGACGAACCACATGCTCCTACTGATTCGAGCACTATAGCTAAGATAGCCCTTTTATGATCAATTGAAGTAGTCCAACTGCCTTAGTGCAATGTTTATAAAAGCTAAAATATATCTTAGTATTTGTGATTCAGTTGCTCAGCATAGTAATGCTAAGACTTTGTTGAGGTCATTGGTGCTCTATTTGAGACTTTTGAAAAGGTGCATGCCATGACCCTAATTATGAAGTTTTCATCATTGGAACTCACAAATATTAAAAGTGTGCATGAGCACATCATGAAGATGGGGGATATTGCAACTCAATTTAAGAACCTTGACGTTGAGATATCAATACAACATGCATGCTTAATAATTAGAACACATAACTTTCATGCCTTAAGCATCCACATGGGTCTCGATTATAAGGTAAAACTCGTTTAAGCTTTTACCATATTGTGCCACACAATTTTACCCCATAATTAGGCGCAATACATCACAATCATTCACATGTGTTTCGATTATTACGACCCATCGGGTCATGGCTAACACACGAGTTGGTAGTCTTTCGGCATGACCGCTCATCGTTTTGCCCCATCGAGCACGGCATCGTCTAGATTTCCCGCCTAGACAGCAATCCATAAGGAGCATCGGTTCGGCCTCAATCGTGACTTGACATCCAGACCCTTGTCGAGCATATGATAAATATTAGGCATTGTCCCTAAACTCCCATCGGGTGATAGGTTCAATTAAGTGACCACACAAGCATGCCAACACTCAAGCCAATTTTTCATCAATTAGCCTAGTGTAAAAGAGTTCGTGCTTAAATAACGAATCCCGGAAAATCTTCACATTTAAAATTCTGGTAAAATAATCATATGTGGTCACATACTTAAAATCAACCCGCCAAACTTTGCACGCTTTCATTTTAAAACCCCATTGCCCCATTGAGCATGTAAAACTCGACGCCCAAACAAAACAAATCAAAGTTTGCCATTTTCTTTTCAAGTAAACCGTGTTTGAAAATAGTATTTAAGCTCATGATTTGGGCAATCAACAACATGGCATTACAAGCTCAAGCAGTCATAATTATGCATAATTTCATCTAATAAATCAAGCATAAAAGTCTACTTAATGACTAAGCCGTCATTAATTTCCATTAATTGTGATTAATTACACTAACCACAATTAATTGCGACTAATTATAGTTAATTAAGCTAATTGCAATTAATTAAACTAACCACGCTTAATTAATCTAAACACTATTAATTAAACTAACTATCCTTATTTAAGATTAAAATCTATTACCCTTAATCTAATCCATTATTAACCTTAGTTAGGGCTAAACTATCATTAAAGACCACTAACTATCGTTAACCCTAAACTAAATTACCCCTAAACGCAATTAACTTCATAATCAAGGATTAGGAGTTAATTCAGTGGTTTTGCGATGACGACAAGCTCGTGGTGACGGTGGCATGAGGCATCGAGGACATGGTGCTCCTAACTTGAATGGGAACTCAAACGACGGTGACAAAGCCTCTCGAGGCTCATGGCCACAAAGAGAGGGGGAGCTATTTGACTTGGTGGTGGTGAACTAGCAGAGCAACAATGACAGTGTACAGCATGAGGAGCGGTGGATGAGAAGCGGGGACGGTGGTGGATGGCGATGATGGAGGTGATGAGGGTGGCAGCGGCGGTCACCCAAAGAAGAAGAAAGAAGAGGAAGAAGATGAAGACAATGGAGGAAATGGATATGAAGAAGAAGAAGAAGAAGAAGCAAAATGAGAGAGAGAGAGAGAGAGAGAGAGAGAGAGAGAGAGAGAGAGGAGGATTTGGCATCCAAGGGGGCGAAAATAGGAGAGAGAGATTTCCTAAGATTTTTCCAAAATCGTCATCATTGCAAATCCAATGCAATTCCCTAAAATCCATTCCTCTTTTCTTTATTCCTTTTGTCTTGTAGCCCATAAATGTAAGGGCATTTTAGACTTTTCACACACTTTTTGTGTGACATCCTGAAAAATTAACTCTGTTTTCAATTAAATGAATCGAGCATTTCATCAATGCGCCTATAGTGTTATTCTCTGAGCTGATCACACATGAGATAACTAGATTATTTAGGGAAGTTATTAAGAGATTTTAACGTAATAAACTTAAGAATTCAATCGGGAATTGACTGCTCGATCGTGCTAATCTACAAAGGTCATTACGACACCATGGAAAGGCTATCAAAGACCAGAGATAGGTTGATTCGATTGAGATAGGTGATCAGAGTGTGGGTGATTCCACCCGATTGCAAAATTCTCGTTGATTGGTACTAGATCAATTTTTCTGTCGTTTTGGTACCCTGTGCCTGTATTTGAAATCTCGAGATTTTCATAACAACTGAGAGTCGTCAATGGGTCGAAGATGTACATTGTGACTCAAGATAAATCGATCACAGGTCAATTGCACAAAAAATTTCTGAAATCTATCCAATAGGTTAGGTCACGTTAAAATCGCGTTAGATTGAAATTAACTATGAATTTGAACTCGATTTCAGAAATTGAAAGTTCTGTCATGTCACGATTTATTTTAGGAACATTTACTCATCCTTCGAAGAATTTTTGGTGATTCTGAGATTTTTACGGAAAATCGACACGGACGATTCGGAAAACGAACGAAAATTCGAATTGGCCGAATTGAGGGGAGTTTTGATGTGGCATCTGAGAATTTCGCAAACCATGGATGTACGACGGCAATGAATGATCAATAAAAGTATCGCCGAATGGTATTATTAGTATTTTGCATGAGCATTGTTTGATTCCATCGACGGACCGATATCTCATGTTTATTAAGGGTCCGATCGTTGAATAGACTATCGACTTCGCTGACCGTATGTGTATATATATATTTCTTTTGATGACTCGACACAATTATACCACTTGAGTGCACATGAGATAAGAAAAGAAATTGAAACACCGTGCAATCTCGTTCTTCTTCTATACAAGAATCTGAGTCATGAGTAAGTACACTTGATAAATTATTGAACCATCAAGACCATGGGACCGAGAATGCTCCATATTTGTGCAAGTTTAAGGATCAGTTTTTTTTTTTTTTAATTGGGCCTTGTTATTGAAGGACCGCACGTCCACTAATCTACTAGCCCAAAACAACCCGAAGACCCCTTACCCCTTAATAGTCGACATTTAAGTCAACTAATTGGAAGAGATGTTGACTAAAGCTTGGCTGGATGATGCCACGTTGCTGGCGTATGGATAGCCAGCGAAATGCACGGGGAGGCATGCTGAAGACACGTCCATTCCAGCTGTCCGTTCCCCTTGCAACCACCAAAACATGCCTCTCTTTTGTTAACTGGTTTTAGCAAAACCAATGATCTTGTGCTCGTGAAAGTGGGTAATCGAGAGAGTGAGTGAAACCAAGAGTAATCGAGAGAGAGTGAGCGAGAAAGGTTGCGAGTGAGCAGCAAGAGAGTGAGTCGGCAAGGAAAGGAAGAAAATTAGTCCCTGTCGTGCGTGCGCGTTGCCACCGTCGTTGAGCTGCGCACTCCTCACCGTCTCACCACATGCCGTGGAACCGTAGAACATCGAGGCAAGTGAAAGTCCATGAATCTATATAATGTGATGTTGTTATTGTCCAGTATGATGCAATATACTTGGAAACAATTGAGTTCTGAAAGTAGAATGTTAAATTGTGGGTAATCGAAGTAGAGCGGGACCATGAGATTGTGGAATTACTTTGGTTTTGTGTACATTTTGATCCTGTTGATTTATTGATGAAAGACCGACTTTTAGTAGACTTGTGGAAGTAAGATAGTCAGGGTGGGAGTGGGATTTTATGGGATTCGCTTAATCCAGTGCAATTTCACGTGTAACCTTATAACTTTGTGAAATTTTATGAAGAGTTCTAATATGAATTTGACCCCGATTTCTTCACGGAAGTTGTGAGTAATTGCATGAGATAGAGTATATATTTTTATTAGAACTTCTCGGAATCAATACGATGGCATAAACTTCTTTTAATATGCAATGCTTCCTATCGAATTTTATTCTGTGATAAAAGAAAACTTGAACTGAGTTGTGTGAACTACTACTCATTATACATAATGAATCTGGCTTAGTGTCCTTAATAAAACCTTTTCCTCTAGATCTCAATTATAACTTGTTAAAATTTCAGAATTTTTCGTGGTCATTTGCTGGTTATTTCGAAATCCCTACTAAAAGCGTGCATTCTGGTCTTTACACTGTTTTACTATGAAACTGTTCATTTTGTTCTAAGAGTCATCATATCTTGAGTTGTTATTTGTTATTCACTTGATAGATGCATTGACATTCAGCATATCACATGACATTGGAAAATTTGATAAAGTCTTATAGATCCATGGAATCCATGACATCATTGCATCAAAATGTATTTTTGTAATGAGATGTATATTATGATGTGGATGTTACCATCGGAGGTGTGAGCCGATGATGCCCCAGGAGTGTCGGGATGCCCAAGGGTTGAGTGAATCGACACCGTTGGATGCCCGGAGGTTTGTGCCGGAGGGTCCTTGGGAGTTTCAAGATGCCCGGTTGTAGGGATTGTACGTAAATCCGGAGGGAAGGGGCAACCACTTTCATGGCGAGCCCTGGATATACCTCATGATGCAAGGTGGGGTGCGAGATGCCCAGGGGTATGACGGAACATGCTCTAGATGCCCAGAGGTTTGTGCCGGAGGGTCTCTCGATGCCAAGTTGGGTGCGAAAGCCCGGAGGGGTGCAAACACTGGTCCCTGGGGAATGAAACCTTTCTTTGAATGCTAAAATCCGGCACATTAAAGGAGTGCATGTGTGTGCATGTGGCATGATATGAGTATTTGTTTATGAAATTGAGTGGGCTTCATCCGGTATTGAAAATGCGTTCGTTATGGCATTGAATTGTTTTTATGATTGTGGTATAGGTAAATAAACCATTGATGGCATGCATATATATAAAAATGACATATGTGTTTTGCATGCATCTGGATAGTTAGAGTTTCTACATAATATAGTTTAATGGATCTTTTATTGCTGAGTGGTTGTACTCACCTCTCTTGGGGACTAACATTTCAGACTAAAAGAAAAATGCCGCTGCTGCTTGCGACTCCTGGTATGTTTTATGGACTCTTGATTGACCTACAGTGGGAGTGGTTAGAGCACTGTCATTCTGGGGTGCACGGGTTGGTATTCGAGCGCGTGAGGATTTTGCTGACTTTTGAGGTAGGCTTATCTGCCGGGCCTATTCACCAGGAGTTCATATCAGTTCTTGTCCGTATGGATGGCTGCTTTCTAAGGGTGCTGCCACCACCACCGGCTAACGGACCTGACTGGATATGACCTAGAGTCGAGGGTAGTAGGAGATGCATTTTTTTTTGGGACGCCGACACATGGGTGATGGACGGATGCAGATGATATCCAAGGATAAAAGTTGGTTTTCTTTTGGGTAATCGCTAGGCACAAAAGGACCTCGGCGTTTTATTGTACCAACTATCATAGTCCATCCCTTATATAAATAAAAGTGTTCGGCCTAAATTATGAAAGTTTTAGTATGGTGTGCATCACTTTATATTTTGATGAAGGGTAGTCGAATTATGCTTCCGCCATATTATTTGCGCAGGGACCGGTAAAGAAAACAAATGAAACCCCCAGGTATTATAAGTTATGTTAAAATTTCTTTGGTTTTAGAATAGTATGCTCCAAGAGAATGTAACTGTGGTGATCCTAACGGATCAGGGGCCGTTTCGGGGGTGCCACATATTTGACTACCAAGTTGAGCTATTTTGTGAAGGGGACTTACAGAAATTACGTGAGCTTCTTCCTTAGTAAAATTGGACATCAAATTGGGAAAATTTGGTGAAGAATTGAAGCTCAATTTGTGAAATTCGTATGCTAGGATGGGGTTGCAACTTTGGACTTCAAATTGGTTTAATTGTGAGGATTTATTCAAGAAAGTAATAAGGGGGACCAAGCATTCAATTAAGTAGATAATATTGTTGACTCCCCCCCCCTTTTTCTTGGCTTCTCTCACACAATTCTACCCACTCCTTTGGTCCCTCTTAGACGCGAATTCTTCTCCTTTGAGCATCTGCTTCGCCAATCCCCCTTCCTGTTTCTTTTTCTTTCAATTCATTCCTTTGAAGCCAACCCTAGCTCCCCTCTCTCCTCCATTCTTCCCTCTGCCATCACCGTTTGTAGCCATGCACGTCCACCATTGTCTGTCCCCCGCAAGTCAACCTTCATCCATCGAAATCTCTTCTTGTTGACTCCACCAATCCGCTTTTCCCTTTTCCTTCATGCAGCTCCACCGAATTTGCTTCCCTTCGCCAACACGTCCACAAAAAATTTCCTAGCTTATTGCTAAGCCCACTTCATCTTGTTGCAAGTTGCCGCACGCTAGTCCCAACGTTCAGCTCACTCGAAGCCATGAGGTCAGCCCACACGTCCGTAGCGCCTCCACCAAACTGAGACCATCAACTGCAAATTTCTAGCTAGCTTTATGGTCGATTTCAGCTTGGTCCAAGCCTCTGTTGGTGTCGCCGCTTCAGAGTTTATCGCTCGCCATCGTGCCGCCATCACTGTGGACTCATCGGCTCTCAAATCCGATGAGTTTACCGACTAAACTCTGCTTATGGAGTTAATTATGCTTATGGGTTAATTAGTTTAAATTAATTAAGGTTTAGGTGGTTAGTTAGATTATATTAGTAATTTAATTATCCAATTTTGCATGTTAGGTTGTTAAATTAGATTAATTTGAGATTAGACATGTAGTATTAATTATCTAAATTGGTTCGGAAATTTTCTAGGCCCATTTCGGTATTTAATTTAGCATTTCCGGCCTAGGTCTGTATTTTTTGGCATTTATTGGTATTTATTTAATTAATTTCCATAATTATTTAATTAATTATTATTTTTTGGAAATTAGAACGGGGTAGTCGGTGACCGAAATTTTGTGCTGATTGCAATGGTGTGGTTGGTTTATTTAATTGAGTGATATATTGTGCAATTTGAATTAAAGTTGTAATTTTGGGTAATTATCCCAAAATTGAATAATTTCAGTAATTAATTAGAAATGACCGGGGCATTGGTTTACAATGCCAAAAATGCTTTCAAATGCTGTATAAATAGTAGGATTTTTTAAAATAAAAATATTATATTTTTGGCTCAGGCCGACCGTGTACCCACACAAGATTATTTTATCAAGTACATTTTAACACTATGAAATTATGCCAAGTTGGGTATTTAATTGAGGAATTGAGGTGCAAATCACAAGATCCTTGGCCAGGAGTAATTTATCATGGTTCAGCTTAGGTGAGCATTGATCGGCTTAGGTGAGCAATATAGATCTATAGCAGCTTCGATGAGCAATAAAACTCTAGCAACTTTGGTGAGCACTGTAGATGTCAGCTTCAATGAGTAAAGATTATCTAGTAGCTTTGGTGAGCAATATAGACATTAGCTTTAGTGAGCAATGATATATGGATACATCTATCAACTTCAGTGAGCTAGACCATCTATTTCAACTTAGGTAAGCAGTGTTCGAATCGATAGAGTTTATAGATGGCATTGATGGTATAGAGTCGGTTGGATCGATTGATCGATGACTCAATTTGATTTGATTGAATTGAATCGAATTGTTTGGGTTTATGAATTGTAGTCACTTGCAATAAGGATCTAAGGCAAAGGTAAGTCATCTGACTCGTGCTTTGTGCTTAGGTAGCCCTTGGGACGTATTTTTTTCATAGTCGGAGTTTAAGGGGTGAACTTGCTAAGACATTGTCTCACCCTATCGTGGGTCAACTTTTTCAAGTCCTTAGATGGCGGTTGTCGAGGACCTGAAGCCCGGAGTCTAGGGAGATGGAGACCGGAGGATCAGCGAACATATCGACTAGTTGGTCATAGGACAGTTCCCTTTTTGTTGAGTCGGTCTTCAATAGACAGCCCAATATTGTATATAAACCTTGTGTGTTTGTAAAAAGCTTGTTTTTTATGTGAATGGTTTCCTACTTTCCTATCCCAAGCTTTTGGTTGTCAGGGGATTTGTTTCGCTTCCGCATGCGTAGTAAAATGAATGGGTCCACGACGCGTTTTAAGATGTCGCATATTTATCGACCACCGAGGGATGGGCACACGCTCGAGGGTTAGGACGTGACATTTCGTCCCTAGAATATCTTCTTTATTCCATTTTCCTTTAAAACTAAATTCTTTGCCCATAAATTATCATTTTGTCACTGGATTTGAATTTTCCTTTTCCGGTCTCCAATTTTAGTTTGATAATTCCTTTTTTGAAAATTCCGAACTTGCCAATAATTCAACGGATGATGAGGTGACATCCAACAAATTAGTTTTGAAACCCTCGAAGGTTCAATACTCGAAATCGAATCAAATTTTATGGTTAAAAATCAATTGAATGTGACTTTGGTACGACCTAAATTATCAAGTGGCTTTTAGGGATTTTCGTGCGATTGACTCGTGATCAATAATTTTCGATTTATGTTTGTGCCTCTTCAAATCATGGATGGCCTTCAATTGTCATGTAATCATGAGGGTTCAATTACATACGCGGAATATAAGATCGATAGAAAATCTGTTTATCGTCACTTGATGCGGGTATCATAATCTTGCGAAACCACCTGTGAACCGACTACGTACTTTTGTTGAATCGATTTATATTCATTCGCTAATTAAATTATAACAACATAGTATTAATCTTTGTTGATTCTTATGGTCGAGTGGTCGATCTCTGATTGAATTCTTGGTCTTTCGCGTTTTAACCCTTTTATGGCCTCACCCAATAAATTAGTTAATTCATGAGTGATCAATTCAAAGAAAACTAACTATAAACACATTGATGAAATAATCGTTTCACATATTTCAAAATAGAGGCCCAAATTTCAAGATATCACAACACATAAGAATAAATGGTCAATTGATGAACTCTTGACCATGTGTATACAAGAGGAAGAAAGACTGATTATGGAATTGGGAGAAAATGCTCATTTGACATTATAAGGAAAGAATAAGAATCATGGCAAGTAGAAGGGAAAGGGTAAGATACTTCCTCAAGTTGACATTAAGAAAGAATCTAGATATTTCTTTTGTAAAAGGAAGGAAATTTTAGGAAGGATTGTGTCGGATTTAATGCTTGGCTTGAGAAAAAAGGTTATTCAATATCTTGTATATGTTATAAATCCAATATGGCTTATGTTAGTCACAATACCTGGTGGATTGATTTTGGATTTACAATCCATATTTTGAATTCTTTATAGTTTTTCAAAACCATAGGAAGCTAGTGGGAAATGAACAAAACTTATATGTAGGAAACAAGATGCGCTTCCATGTGGCTTAATTCTCGATAGTGGCTATGTTTTGAATTTAGAAAAGACCTTTTAGATTTCTAGTTTTTCTATAAACTTAATTCCAGTTTCAAAACTTGTACCTTTGGGTCACTCTTTTAACCTTTCAGATTTAAAGTTATGTTTTTCATTTTAATCTAAAATCCACGCTTGAGTTTTTTCAATTTATGGATGATCCTCAGTTGTTATGCAACCATGAGGGGTCAATTGCTTGCTCTAAAGTACATGATCATTTGGAATTAGTTTAGGGTCGTTCGTAGTTAATATAGTAATCGGGTGGAATCACTCATAATCCAATTATATACTATTATTGAATCGATCTATAACCATTCCTGGATTGGTTTGAAATGGCTTAAGATTGTCTCCCATCAATCCTTATGGTCGAATCGTCAATCCATGGTTGAGTTCTCTGGTCATGTTTATCCAAATCCCAAATTGTATTTTCCAATAGGTTTAACACTCTTGAATGGTTCATGAACAAACTTAAAGTCTAATTCTACTAATTGCGCATTGATAGAAGTAAACCTCTTATCATATTTTGAATAGGGTTGAATTTTAAGGATGTCCCAATTAACATGCCGAAGTAGTAATTGAAATAGCAGATTTACGGTTGATGTCACCATCATGCAATGTTAATTTGGGGGTAAGTACACTATCAATGTCAAAATTTGTGTATAGCACTCATTTTGATGCCAAAAGTTTATTTTGGATCACTTAAATGCCAATAAATTTGAAAAACGATCATTTTAGTGCCAACGCCGATCAAATTGGCCGAAAATCCGACGTGACACTTTTTTAAAATAATTTTTGAAGTTGACGTGGCTCGTCGGAAAGTATAGTGAACATTCAAATAACAAAATGACGCCGTTTTACTTCTTTCCTCCAACTTAGAACCCTAAATTCCCAAATTGAGAGAGAGAGAGAGAGAGAGAGAGAGAGAGAGAGAGAGAGAAGGCATGTCGTCTTCTTCCCTAAAGAACAACACCAACAGCGGCACCAGCAATGGCACCAGCAGCAGCACACCAGCAACGGCACCTTCGACCCCTCTTCTTCCTCCTTTTCCTCCACCCTCGCCTCCTATTCTTTCTGCCACTTCTTGCTTGAGCAACAATCTTAGTCTCTCCTCGCTCACTTGGTTGAGCAACTACGATAGTGGATGAGCAACAGTGACTAAGCTACAAATGACAAAAAAATCCCTAATTTCAATCCCCATATGAGCTATACGGCGTCATTTTTGTGAGGATATTCACGTATGACGGCAAAACGACCTTGTTTCTTGAGGATGATGGAAAATGATGTCGGTTAAAAGCTACCGCAACTTTTTTTTTTAAATATAAAAGCCACGTAATTAATCTGGCAAGAATCTCTTGCCAGTGGCACCAAAGTGATCATTTTTTCTCCGATTTGGCACTTAAGTGATTCGATGAAAACTTTTGACACCAAAGTGAGTGCCGTACACAACTTTTGGCATTGATAGTATACTTACCCCATTAATTTGGTGACAAGTTCTTAGACTTATAAGTCAAAAACATTTGTAATAAAATTGGCCAAAAAGGCTTATAAGTCAAGGCTTTTTATGATAGTTAATTCACTTGCGATACTCATGATCCCACCTATGCCATCGATGTGCCTTGGCCATGACTTGGTCATGCAGCCTCCACCACAACTAAGATTGTGAATGAGCAACCTTAGTCAACTAAAATGAGGTTTGCTTAGTTGCAACCTTTGTTAGAATTCCAAAGACATATGCCATGAGGCTAAAGTCTCAACCAAGCTGCGTCAACTTTGTCACAGAAGTGGTGGTCAGCCACTTCACCATCCTCTTTACTAGCTACTTTTTTCCTTAAATTTCGCATTCCTGTTAAAGATTAACCTTTCATAAAATCTTGGACCCTAGCAAGTCTTTAAACTACTACGTTTGAACTATGTGATGTAAAATTTGAGAGTATTCACTGGGTGAGGGGAAGAAAAATGTTCTCCCCAATTGACAGCTGAGGTATGCAGGCACTAACACATTAAAATTCTGAATGCAGTCCTATTAGCTCGCTAGGATTACCTAGCAGGCAGGGCAGCCCTCAGCAGAGCTCTCAGGCTATTATGTTATGGTGAGGTGCAACCTTAACCATCGTCGATGATTCATAGCACACATTAAGATTAAGGTTAAAATCTTACTTTCAAAAAAGATTCAGTTACTATATCAAGAAAACCAAATTATTTGATTTATGAGATCCTCTTTCGTTTGTACAAGAGAATGCATATACAAACACACTTTTAAGTAAATGGTGCCATCCTTGCTATTTTTGTCTTTGGATTTTTTTTTTTTTTTTTTTTAAGGTACCTTATATTTTGAGATACTTTTAAGAATCTATGTTTGATGACTTTGATGATGGATCTAATAGTAATCCAAACAATGCCATTTATATGTGCATATTAGAAAGTCCAACTCAAAAATTAAAATAAGATGGAGTGAGATCACATGTATATAAAGAGCATGGGTACCCAGTTGTTAAGCGGTAAAGGACATTTGCAACAATGTGAATCAAGTAACTAGTTGTAAATCATCAATTGTACCAGCATTTAAGAGGGGATGTCAAAGTTTAATTTGGTAGCATGTAGCATGTAATGGTGGAGAGTTTGATCATTTTCTCCTGAATTTGGTAGCTACGCAAGCTATGTTACACTTTTTCTTTAAGCTGGCCATTTTCAAAACCGTTGACCCGGCATTGTCATTTTGAGAATAGTCTAATTATTCAAATCAAAACCTTATTGCTTTTTCTTCGATATATTTAATGCAAAATAATACGTCTGCCAAGGAAAAAGATCTGACACCTACACCCATAGTTATTAGATTTATTTGGTGAGAATGGAATTGTCGCTAAGACACACATCCTAAATTATTGAAAAAAGAAAGGGGAAATTATTATTTTATTTGGAAGGACCAAACCACTGCTTGTCGACAACAAAAGACAATGGTGTCTCTCCATCAAATTACCCAAAACACTCCGACCATAAGTAGTTCATCCGTTAACGTAGTGAAGCCATCATCAAACTGAGAAGAAGCTATCGACCATTGCGATCGTCACATCTTCTTGTGAAGCTCAATCAACCACAGGTTGTACACGCGCAGAACGTATTTTGGGGCATGGAACCCCGAGGCGAGTGCAAGGTCCGCGAATTCCCTTTGCGTCCGGGCCTTCCCGCCGGGGGTTGTCCTCAGCAAGTTCAAGTCCATCAAGAGCGTGGTCTGTGAGACATCGTCGGTCCCAGGATACTCCGGGGTCACCTCTTCCACGATCACCACTTTCCCCGACGGCGGCAATGCCTCCCAGCAATTCTTGAGCACCTTCACGCAGAACTCATCATCCCCGCGATGGAGAACCGACTGTTAAATAAGTAGACTACTTAAAACATCGTACTTAATTGGTTTTCACAATACTAGAACCTCTCGTGTCTCTCTTATAATTTTCGTTAAACGAATCAATTAGCAGTCAAGCTGATTTCGAATAATTAGAAGATTCGATGGTACGGGAAAAAAATTAATTGACCTTCAGGAAATGGACATCTGCTTTAGGGACGGACTTTAGAATGTCTCCTCCAACTTGCGTAATACCTGCAAATGAATAAATAATTGTGTAATCGCACTAAGGCGAAGACCGTTAACCCAGAAAAGGAAAAATTAAGGTTGCGTGAAACATGAAGTTGAGCGAGCTCTCATTACGGTTCGTATGCACACAAAACCTTCGATATCATTGGGATCGATTTTACCAGGAACGGGAGGAGCAGTTGCGATCACATGAGGCAAGTCGTAGTTGATGGCGCGGATGTGGGGATTCTTGGAGAGTATGGTTTTCAGGCTCTCACCGATGCCACCGCCCACAGCGACGACCGTCTTCGCCTTTGAAAACCCACGATAATGCTGAGCGATCTTGGGCATGTAAATCGCCGACGCGGTCCTCATCGACTTGGTGTACAGGTCGTTGAATTTCGGGTCCTGGCCCATGTAATCGAACACGTTCATGCCGTGCCTGCGGGTGAAAGGATCTGCCCCTCCTTCCTTAACTGCATCTTTAAGGCAGTGCCTGCACAGCACGCAACACAAATTTAGCATCAGCGTGCTCTCTGGAGCAATCACGTCCATAGAATAACATCGTAATCGCTCCTCGAGGATCCAGAAAATTTTACATGTACCCGTTCCTTTTTACGGTTGATCTATTGAAATCGGGTTTTCCGATTCTATTTTACGATCAAGAGAGCAACTAACGGGTGGGTAAAAATTCGTGGATTATATACACACAAACCAGCTTTCCAGGAGAGTCTTTTCTTGGAGTAGCATATGAGTTGGTAAAGTAGAAGCTCCATTCTGGTCCAAAAGGAACTTGCTACGAGGCCCGAGGCCGTAGAGCCTCTGGGGGCGGCCTTCTTTATCCTCCACGAGAGTGCACGATAAGATGGAGTAACTCGCAAGGAGCCGCAGCATCCGGTCGATCGTGTCCGGTGCGGCCGGGTTGTCGATGGAGAGGCGGGCCACGATGTCCAACGGAGAGAGCTGGTCACCCTTGGCCAGCAATTCAAGAATCCCCAGCTCATGGACGCCTTTCAAGACCATGGGATAAAAAGCCATTGAGGGGACCTCAAAGGCATTCAAAATTTCTTCATCTTCATGGGAAGTTGTAATGACTGGGGCTTCCTTCGAACTCATGTCTTTTTTATTTTTTCTTCCGACTGTCTTTTCTTTTGGCTTTCTGCCAATCGAAGATGCTGGTACGATGTGGTAGTGCAGTTTTGCCTTTTCATTTATAGAGCACGCTTGGAGAACTTGGAGGGCACTATTACAACACTTTTTTGTTTTTCTATAAATTCGGTTGAAGTTGGTCCTTTTTTTCCAAAAGCGTCTAGCCTAGACATATATGCCAAATGCAGGAAGAGTGTTAAAAAAGTCATAAGCCTTTTCATTTGATACCAATTTAGTCATTTCCAGTTAATTTTGGCCGGATTTTACTGACTAGGCATTGGCCAGCTGATATGGCCTGATCAGCACTAACGTGAACAACTTTTAATAATATTTGAATTTTTTTGAATTTTTCTTTTTCTTTTTCTTTTTATTCTCCTCCCTCCAGTTGGTCCTTGGACCTTGGTAGCCAACCAGAGGCGACAACCAGGAAGGTTGACCTTGCCGACCTCTGGTGAGGCTCGAGCCCTCCCCAGTGGCCGCGAGGATGACCTCGCGCTAGGCAGCATGGCTCGCCCTCGTTGAATCTAGCGAGGTTGAGCCTCGCCCAACCTCTGTCATGGCTATCTCAAGGCTGCCATCGGCAGCCTTGCGTCGAGCTAGCAAGGAGGTTTGACCCTCGCTAGATCTGGCAAGGTTGAGCATCGCCCAGCCTCTTGCAAGGCTAGCTTGAGGCCACCGTGAGGGCAGCCTCACATTGGGCAACAAGGCTCGCCCTTGCTAGATTCAACGAGGTCAAGTCTTGCCATGGTCGATAAGGCTGGACCCTCACCAACCCGGTGTGAGTTTGCCCTCGCTGCCCTTGCTAGTGACCAACGAGACTCGCTAGAGGTTAGTAAGGTCGACTTGGACCTTGTCGGCCGTCACCTCTGGCCAATTGCCGAGGTTAGGCAATCGATTGGAGGAAGGAGTAGGAGAAGGAAAAAAGAAAAAGAAAAGAAAATAAAGGATAAAAAGAAAATAAATAGTTATAAAATATTAAAACGTTATTAAAAATTGTCTACATTAGCCCTGATTGTGCCATATTAGCCGATCGGCGTCTAGTTAGCAAAATCCAACCAAAATTAGTAGAAAATGACTGAATTTGCACCAAGTAAAAAAAATTTGGACTAAATCAACACCAAGAAAATGTTTAGAACTAAATTGGCATAAATACAAAAGAATTATAACTTTTTTTAACACTTATACCACCCAAATGCACTTGTTAATGTAAGCTATGCAAGGCTAGAGTTACTTTGGAGGCGTGAAGCAGCCACCCTAGATGTATAGGAAAAGATGCACTTGCTAACTTTTTGATGCAATTTTATACCAACAATTCTTCTCGTGTCATATTTATCTTGTTGCGTTGAATTAAGAGTATAATATGAATATGACTAACTCGAACATAATAATTTATCGTGTCACATGGCATGCTTAATATAAGAAATCATACTTCACAACATGACTAAACAATTATCAAACGTATCACCATATCAAATATTGATAATACATAATACATTAACCTATCTACAAGTCTATGTTGTATAAGCAAAAATGAAATACAAGTTCAACACAATAGCTTATGTTTACACGCTCTTAGATGATATAACTACTGTTATGTAACATCAATCAAAAGTGTATTATTGAGTTACTACTTATGTAAAACAACTTTCATGTGAAAGTTAGTTTTTCATCATTATTTATTCTATTTGACGTGGGTGTTTTCTTTATAAACTCTATAAACTAAAAAAAAAATAAACTTTAAATACGAATATTAAATGTCTTCAATTGAATCGCGTTGAAAAAAATTAATATCCTAAACAGTTAACTTAAGCGCGCCTATACATTTCTAAATGACTTAATTGGGTCAATCCATGTAAAACGTGATTTTAATTGTTTTTGTTGTTATGAGGACATTATCACATGTTTCGTTCCGTGACCACCCTCACGTATAGAACCTTGTAGCCGTCATTTAACAACCAAGATAACCTACTTGTCCCCAACCTGAATTGCCTATGGCGCCGCCCGAATCTTCTCATCAAATACATAATTATATAAATATCCCCATATGTCGAATGAAGTCTCACATTTATGGTGTCAGACTAGGGCCCCCTAGATTAGGTTAGGTGGGAAAACATAGTTGATTTTGAACAAGGATCGTTCACAGCCAAAGAAATGGCTCCTACATGTGACAAGTGAACTTTCTTTTACATTTTTGTTTTTCTTTCACTAATCCTAATCTCATGGTACACGCACTTTGACTATTATTTAACTCGCGACGTTTATGACATAAGTTCGGTTATAATCTTTTTATATTTTTCAAATTTCGACGTTGATGAGAATTAAAGAAAAAATACTTTTGCTTTAAGTGGAAACAAACTGGCTCACAAGGTAGGATTATGTAGATTATCAAGCTTGCAGGTAGACTCAATCTAAAATTAGATTAAAGGGCAAAAAGGGGAAAATCAAAGAGGTATATATAAATATTTTGACTAGATTGATTTTCTTAACACTCAAACAATTTAATCCACATATAACAAACAAGGATTCTGCCATATCATGTGGGTTTTGGCCATCTCAAAGTTATATTGAATGGTTAGATTGTGATTTTGAATAACAGATGTGTCGCATCCATATCAATTACTCATGTGTACAACTTGCCTTTCGATAATTAAGTGGATTCCTAGGACTAAAAATTAGGGTTGCTATGAGAAATCGTTTCTTTCTCGATTGCTCAAGAAGGTGCAATACACTTGCTCAGTGGTTACAAGAACGGCCGAGAAGTGAACAGTACCAGATAAATTATTCATTTGACATCCTGCTGGAGAACATATTTCACAATCATTGGCTTTTATTTCATGATATTTCAAGTGTATTATTTGTGGCTTAGCAACTTGCAAGTAGCTAGAATAATCTTAATGCAGAGAACTTTTAATTTATTATAGAAATTAAGGTTTTTTTTTTTTTTTTCGCATTTGCTAGTACTTGTCTATTCCAAGTATTTCTAGTTTTCTTTCTACTATTACACGATACTTATCTTGTCATTTCTGTAGAGACGTTCTAAGATTAAACATGGTTTAAAAGAAGAAAGAATCTAAAAAATTTACAAAAGAGGGGATAAAAAAATGAGAAAGGTGGCATCACGCCGCCATCAATTCATAACTGCCAACCTCACCCGTTATAGCTGCTTGGCAATTATATAACTAATCGACGTAAGTTATATCATTAGGAAGTCATATTTCCAAATTTTGCGAATATAAACAATTTATTTTCTATAATATGGGCTTATTTGAATGCAACCAAAATATTTCCATGGGTTTGATGATGTGCATTTACTTTCATTTTTTGTAATAACAACTCAGAGTCCAATCGTAATTAGCCAGCTGCTTTGAGAGAATTAGTACAGCAACTCACCGTCTTGGGCCCCCCACTTAAATCCAAGTTCCATACGGTAGGAATTCAATTCACAACCCTTGACTCCTAAGCTAAAAGCGTAAGAACAGCATTGCCACTAGGTCAATTCTGTGGTGGGCTATCTATTTTCATCTTTCAAACTTGAATGTAAATTTTCACCACACATAAATAATGATAATCATATTGTCTTGCCGGCGTTGGAACCATACAGCAATTTTCGGCATTTGGTCATTTCGATCTCTGTTAATATCTCATGGTCGGCCTTTATGTTTTTCCGGCTCTTCCAATTGCAGAGTCGGTGAGCGTAAGCGTTCTTGTATTTTTATTACAACAGAAACAATTGGATAATGAAGACCATTCGCATCAATGCGTACTAGGAAACAATTCTAGAAAAGTTGAAAGCATGACAAGAACAGTTTTATTCAATTGGAAATCCAAAGTTGGACACAATACGACATAGCGTAAGGTAAGATCGATGCGGGAGAGGATTTTCAAGCAAGTGAATTAGGCGACTTTATATAGCTCAAGCGCCCACATGTTGAGGACCTGGCAGCCCACTTTCGGGGAGCTGAACCCGGCCGCGTGGGCCACGACCTCGATTTCCCTCATCGTCCGATCTTTCCCTCCTGGAGGCAAAGCCAGCATGACCATATCGGAAGTGAATGTGGCCCGGGTCACTAGGTCCGTCCCTGGGTATTCCGGGCTGACTGGATCTATGACCACCACCTTGCCCGATGCCGGCAATGCCTTCCAGCATCTCTTCAGGAGCTGTATGACGAAGTCATCCGCGAAACTATGGAATTGCCACTGCAAAAAACAGCAAACAATCAAAATAAATTAAGACTCCCGATCGCCAATCTGTCCTAAACAAAATGCTCGTACATTGGAACTGTCTTAAGCTATGTCCGTTAATGCAATATCAGTTAAAATCAATTAGAGAAATCATGTTCAAATAAATTATAAGCTACGTAATTTTACACGTTTCTTTTCATTTCATTTCCGGGAGCTTGAGTACTAAACAATTAATCCAAAGTAACCTTCGCTAAGAGGATGTCTCCTTTTGGGATGGGATCATCCACAAAGCTCCCTCCTACATGCTCCAAACCTGCCATAAAAAAACTAGTTGTCTCATTTCGTCGTTATTGCTTCATAAGACATCCTTAGAAGGGCCAACTGTATATAGGCGACATAATTATAGGAAGAAGGCAATCAACAGGTATGGAGCAAACGAGGTGTTTTTAACATGAATTGAAATGAATTAGAAAGGTTCGATCCGTTGAAAGAATTAATCTATGCAGCATAATTTTCATTGAACTTTGTTTGTTTATGGAGGAAGTAGGAAATTTTAGTTCGAAAATCAATTACCAGGATGAGAAAGCCCATTTTTGACAACATGGGGTAGGTCGAAGTTTATGCACCGGAGGTGGGGGTGCCTAGAGAGTATAAGCTTAAGGCATTCGCCAACACCGCCGCCAACGTCGACAACTGTTTTGGCATTCTCGAATCCACGGTAAGTGTCCATGAATTTGCCCATGAAAATGGTAGACAAACACTTCATGGCACTGTTGAAGTACTTGTTGTACCTCGGGTCTGTCCCGGTGTAGTCAAAGAGGGTTGCACCGTTCGCCAGCTTGAAAGGGTCGCCTTCTCCCTCAATCACTGCATCTTTTAAGTAAAACCTGCAGAGCAAGCATTCATGTACAAACCCCAATTAATAACGTTTCTGCCTTGTGATAAAAAAGATCTTCACTCTCTAATATTGTCAATAATGCACAGATAGCTATCCAATCAAAATATTCATTTAAAGTGATCACATCTTATATATATATAGATGAAGATGACTCCTGTTGATGTGCTTGATGCATTTAATAGTCATCACATTACTTCTTTGAAATTTTTTATGGCATTCTCATATATTCGACAACACTGAAATTTAACTTCTAGTATCAAGCTAATCAATTTTGCACGGGATGAGAATGGGATATTATTTAATGAACTTAACCAGCGAACATGGTGAGTCCCACATAATGTGACGGTCCGAATTCATTTATTTACGTACCACGATCTCAAGGAAACCTCGTCAAAGAGCATAAGCAACCAGGGCGCCATGCTAGCCCCTTCCTCATTCACGTAGTACTTGCTCAAGGGGCCCAGGCCATACATCCTCTCAGGCCGCCCGGCTTTGTCCTGCGTGAGGGTGCACGAGAAGAAAGAGAAGCTGGCGAGCATACGCAGGATGCGGTCGATGGCAACACCGGCATCAGGGTTCTTGATGGAGAGGCGGGACGCGATCTGAGTGGGCGAGAGCTGAGCAGAGCTCTCGGACAAGAGCTTGAGGATGCCGAGCTCGATGGTGGCCTTGAAGATCAGGGGAACGCTCGAGATCATGTTTTGTTTGATAGCGGACAAGTACTCTTCGTCTTCTTGGGCGGTAGTGACCGCTAGGGTTTCGTCCAAACTCATGTTTCCTGAATTTTCTTTTTCTTTCTGAGGTTCTTTTCAATCCGCACAGTAGGAGAGATTGCGCTTTGGAGTGGGAAGTGGAGAGGACTAAGACGTTGTTTGAAAAGAGCGCGACGATGGAGCCCCTTTTATAAGGTAACTGATGAGCTGTGTGTCATGTTAGGTTTCACAGGTTCTTTATTTTTTCTATAAAAAAAATAGCCCTTGTTGCCCTACCATATTCCGAGATTTTACGCACGGAAGAGTCAGAGTACGAGATTCGGATGGATATGTACCGTTGTTACCCTTGAAAAATCATGAAAAGAACTCGCTTTCTGCTAAGGAGAGAACGGGTGGCATAGCTCTACATAAGTTTTAGTGAAATGCCAATACCTTACCAAAGAAAATAGGCTGCCTATTATACCCACCAGATCTTGTACAATGTTGTAGTTATCGTTATCATGCTATAGCCAAATACCGCTGATCTACGACGGAAAGATAGAAAGTACAGCAGCCACTGGATCAAATGCAAACTTCTTCTTTTCTTCCACCAACTACTCTAATGACACGCTCCTATGGGTTGGTACAATAATAGATTATATTGTCCTGCTTCAAGAGTATACCCTAAAAGTTTAGCGAGAAAGAAAATTATGTGCCCAAATTCTAGAAAATTGTTTGAACTATAACTGATAAGTAGTAGTTATTTAATTGCGTAGATTCTAGTTCTACATATATTTTGCTATCTTTAACAAACTATTGTTTTTTACCTCGTATTAGAATAAAGTTTGGTAAGCATATCTCCACGATTTCTCAGCATAGCGTTTAGCTTTTTATGATTTTCTATTGACTCATAAATACATAGATACGCATATGTTTCAAACTAGACACGATTTAAATGATACTAAGCCAACTCTGTGGGCGGTTGCATCTTATTCTTCACTTTCAGCATTTTCAATCTCTAGATGGTAACATTTGTACAATCTCATTCCCTTACAATGCACGTCGCGGGTGAATTGATCAATCACTATGGGGAAAATTATCTAAAAAATCCTAAACCTATTGTGCAACCAGCATCCTATGTGATACGGTTAGATGAAAAAGGAAAGAAATAAAAGAAAAAGAAAAAAAATCAAAAATATCATTAAAATATTTTGAAAATTTTAAGAAAATATATAATTGTCCATTCTGGTGTTGACCTTGCCATGTAAGATAGCCGACGTCGACTAGACAATCAAGTCGGCAATTTCCAACCAAAATTGGCTAGAAAGACTAAATTAACAAATTGTTAAAATTTTCTAGATTAGTAAATCATCAAAACATTTAGAACTAAACTAAGTATAAAGTTTGTGACTAAACTGGTGAGTTGCCTACATATTTGGCACTAGATTGGTAAAATTGAAAAGTTTAAAATTGAATTAACCATCTTACAATAAGTTTATGATTTTTGAATAATTTTCCAATTCACTTGAAACCCTAAACAGGTTAAGAACCTTGAATAGCCTACAGACCTATATAAGGATATTCTCACATCACCTATAGAACCTTGTAGCCGTCATTCAACAACCAAGATAACCTACTTGTCCCCAACCTGAATAGCCTATGGCGCCGCCCTAATCTTCTCATCAAATATATAATTATATAAATATCCACATATGTCGAATGAAGTCTCACATTTATGGTGTCAGACTAGGGCCCCCTAGATTAGATTAAGTGGGAAAACATAGTTGATTTTCAACAAGGATCCTTCACATCCAAAGAAATCGCTCCTACATGTGACAAGTCAACCTTCTTTTACATTTTTTATTTTTCTTTCACTGATCCTAATCTCATGGTACACGCACTCTGACTATTATTTAACTCGTGACGTTTATGACATAAGTTCAGTTATAATTTTTTTTTTAAATTTCTACTTTGACGAGAAATAAAGAAAAAATACTTTCGCTTTAAGTGGAAACAAACTAGCTCAAAAGGTAGGATTATGTAGATTGGCAAACTTGCAGGCAGATTCAATATGAAATTAGATTAAAGGGCAAAAAGGGGAAAATCAAAGAGGTATATATAAATATTTTGACTAGACTGATTTTCTTAAAAACACTAAAACAATTTAATCCGCATATAACAAACAAGGATTTTGTTATATCACCCAGGTTTTGACCATCTCAAAGTTACATTGAATGGTTAGATCGTGATTTTGAATGACGGATGTGTCACATCCATATCAATTACTCATGTATACGACTTGACTTTCAATAATTAAGTCAACTCCTGGGATTAAAAATTAGGGTTGCTATGAGAAATCATTTCTTTCTCGATTGCTCAAGAAGGTGCAATACATCTGTTCGGCGGTTACAAGAACGGCCGAGAAGTGAACAGTTCCAGATAATTATTCATTCGACATCTTGATAGCTCAAGCGCCCACGTGTCGAAGACTTGGCAGCCCACTTTCGGGGAGCTGAACCAGGCCGCGTGGGCCACGACCTCGACTTCCCTCAGCGTCCGATCTTTCCCTCCTGGAGGCAATGCCAGCATGGCCATATCGGAAGTGAACGTGGCCCGGGTCACTAGGTCCGTCCCTGGGTATTCCGGGCTGACTGGGTCTATGATCACCACCTTGCCCGATGCCGGCAATGCCTTCCGGCATTTCGCCTTCCAGCATTTCTTCAGGAGCTGTATGCCAAACTCGTCCATGAAACCCCAAATTACATCCAAATAACTCACACAGTGGAATTGCAGCCACTGCAAAAAACAGCAAGCAATCAAAATCAATTAAGACTGTGGACTCATTCGGCCTGATCGCCAATCTGTCCTAAACAAAATGCTCTCCACGACGTTCAACTCCTTCAATTAATATTTTATCCTTTCTTTCCTTCCGTTGGTAAACAAATAGCAAAGGAAAGAAACATTGGAACAAAACAAGCCCACAATTGTCTTAAGCTATGTCCGTTAATGCAAAATCAATTAAAATCAATTAGAGAAATCATGTTCAAATAAATTATAAGCAAACTACAAAATCAATTAAGTAATTTTACACTATGTCCGTTAATGCTTTTCATCTCATTTATAAGCCGTAGTTTTACACGTTTCTTTTCATCTCATTTCCGGGAGCTTGAGTGCTAAACAATTAATCCAAAGTAATTTCGTTAAGAGGATGTCTCCTTTTGGGATGGGATCATCCACAAAGCTCCTTCCTACATGCTCCAAACCTGCCATAAAAAACTAGCTGTCTCATTTCGCCATCATTGCTTCATAAGACATCCTTAGAAGGGCCAACTGTATATAGGTGACATAATTATAGGAAGAAGGCAATCAACAGGTATGGAGCAAACGAGATGTTTTCAACATGAATTGAAATGAATTAGAAAGGTCCGATCCGTTGAGAGAATTAATCTATGCAGCATAATTTTCATTGAACGTTGTATGTTTATAGAGGAAATAAGAAATTTTAGTTCCAAAATCAATTACCGGGATAAGAATGCCCATTTTTGACAACATGAGGTAGATCGAAGTTTATGCCCTGGAGGTGGGGGTGCTTGGAGACTATAAACTTAAGGCATTTGCCGTCACCACCGCCGATGTTGACAACCATTTTGGCATTCTCAAATTCACAATAAGTGACCATGAATTTGCCCATGAAAATGGTAGACATACACTCCATGGCATTGTTGAAGTGGTTGTTGTACCTCGGGTCTGTCCCAGTGTAGTCGAAGAGGATCGCACCGTTCGCCAGCTTGAAAGGGTTGTCTTTTCCCTAAATCATTGCATCTTTTAAGTAAAACCTATAGAGCAAGCGTTCATGTATAAAATTGTCAACAATGCATAGACAGCCATACAATCACAATATTCATTTAAAGTTATCGCATCTTGTCACTATTAAGGTAATTATATATATGTGCTTGATGCATTTAATAGCCATCACATTACTTCTTCGAAATTTTTTATGGCATTTTCATATATTCAACAACATTGAAATTTAACTTCAAGTATCAAGCTAATCAATTTTGCATGAGATGCGACGGGGATATTATTGCATAAACTTAACTATCGAACATGGTGAGTCCCACAGAATGTGACAGTTCGAATTCATTTATCTGCGTACCACGTTCTCAAGGAAACCTCGTCAAAGAGTAAAAGCAACCACGGCGCCATGCTAGCCCCTTGCTCACTCACACAGTACTTGCTCAAGGGGCCCAGGCGGTACATCCTCTTACGCCGCCTGGCTTTGTCCTGCATGAGGGTGCACGAGAGGAAAGAGAAGCTGGCGACCAAACGCAAGATGCGGTTGATGGAGAGGCGGGACACAATGTGGATGGGCGAGAGCTGAGCAGAGCTCTCGGACAAGAGCTTGAGGATGCCGAGCTCGATGGTGGCCTTCAAGACCAGGGGAACGCACGAGATCATGTTTTGTTTGAAAGCGAACAAGAACTCTTCGTCTTCTTGGGCAGTGGTGACCGCTAGGGTTTCGTCCGAATTCATGTTTCCTGAATCTTATTATTATTTTTTCCTTTCTTAGGTTCTTTTCAATCCTCATAGTAGGAGAGACTACGCTTTGGAGTGGGAAATGGAGAGGACTAAGAAGTTGTTTGAAAAAAGTGTGTGATGATGGAGTTGCTTTTATAAGGTAACTGATGAGCTGTGCGCCATGCTAGGTTTCTTAGGTTGTTTATTTATTCTATAGAAAAAATAGCCTTTATTGCCCTACCGTATTTCAAAATTTTACGCAAAGAAGAATCACATAGTATGAGATTCGGATGGATATGTACTGTTGTCACACTCGAAAAAGCATGAAAAGAACTCGCTTTTTGTAAATGTTAGTATGAATACCTGGAGGGGGTGAATAGATGTGAAGATGATTTTTTGCTAGAAATATTAGAAATATTTCGCTTTTTAAAACCGAGTATGAAAGACAACAAACTTAAAGTAAGTTTAAACTTTAGTAGTTAAATAGAATTACGAATAAAATAAAGGAGTTCAAGGAAGAGAGTAAAAACACAAAAATTATAGTGGTTTGGCTTAGATCAAGCCTACGTTCACTCTCCATGCTAACAACCTACTGGCTGGATTCTATTAAGAATCAAAAGAGATTTTACGGTTTTGCGATCTCAACTTTACAGTGAAGAGTCTTTAATGTTTTCCCATGAAGTCTCACTAAGTGTTTGTCTCTTTTGTATACAACTTTGAGCTCAGTATTTGGAGTAATAAGGAAATGGAAAGCATCAAGACTTTGAAATTTCTCTTTCATGCACTCTATTGAAAAATTGGAAAGTCCACCTTAAAAATCATTCATGCCTTCTCAACCGTTTGACATTTTCTAAAGGAATTCTTCCAATCTACTCATTAGACAGAATCAATCAAGGAGATCTCGAGTCGTTTGAAGATTGTGATGAAAGCCTATTAATTATGTTCGCCCATACAATCAAGATCTTGGTTCCCATAAGTAAATTTTTTCCAAATTTACTTGTAATCCGAAAAGATTTGATTTATCTAAATTGATTCCAATAAAGATAATCAATCTCGTAGATGATATATCCAACCAAAAAACCTTCCATAATCCATACGAATCAAACTCCTGAAGAAATAAACAAAATCTTGCATCTGGATAAATTTTCATTCTTCGGCAGCATTCAATTTGGAATTTGTTAGTGTGAGCAGACTTGGACACAAAATCTGGGAGACTTCAGACTTTGACACAAAATTTGGTCATCTTTAGACTTTGATATAGAAGTCTGAAAATCTTCAAAATAGACTCTGGATAAGTTTTATCAACTTCAAAACATCCAAAGAGTTTTCTCCAACAATCTCCCCATTTTTTATGGTGACAAAACTTCCTTGCAAATTTAAGAGCTTGTAACTTGCAAAACAACACTTTAGCAGTATATGATATCTTATAAAAATTAGTTGATTAGGATTTGGATAGCATAGATTCTGCAACCACAGAAAACATGTTAATCTTGAAGAATAATCAAACACCAAGATTAAAACATCCATATCCATGATCATGACCACAAAAGTTCACAAAAGTTCTACAGAATAGTCAACAGTCAAGCAAAAACAAATCTGCAAAAGTTCAAATCAAAGTTTAAATTTGCACATTCTCCCCCTTTTTGTCAGTAGCAAAAAGTGGAGAAAACCAAAATTGAAAAGAGATAGGATGAAATCAAGTTTGTCTTGGAATCCAAACAAGTTGGAAATCCTCCATTGACTGAACTGTCTCCTCCAGCTTTTGCACTGTTTGCTTTAGCTTCTTAACATCTTCGATCTTGGCAGTCTGTGAAACTTGATGTTGTAAAGTTTGAACTTGAAGGTTTAAAGACCATATCTTCTCATTGAGAGAGTCTGAAGTAGATTGCAAAACAGAGTGAAGCTTCAAGATCTCACACTCCATACCATATTGATGTGCTTTTATCTCCACAGGGAGCTCGAGCAACCTTTGAAAGTCTACATTAGGTTCTGTTTGTGCACTAGCCTAAGCACATTGAGTTCATGGAGTGTTGAGTGATGAGGGAACATCAACTGATCTACCTCCAAGACTTGGAGTTGATTCTCTGTCACGACCTTCCCGTTGTTGAATTACTTAAAGAAGGTTAATGTATTACTAAGTCTTAAGACTTGGCGCGGACCCTCCCAAGTCCTACCAATCGCAACTTGATACTAATGAATTAACCCATTTAATCATGCAATTATACTCAATTTGGAGTCACCACTAACCAATTAGGGTTGGTTAGAAACCCAAGTATGGGAGAATACTTTACTTTTGCGAACCAGAGATTCAATAGGTTTGGGAATATGGTTGCGCTAGAAAAATCTAACGCCCTTTTGGTACATTGTCATTTTAATTTAAAAATATTTTGCAAGCAGTCTTGATTAATCTTAACCTAAGCTACTAACATGTAAAATGGTGATCACACGAATGCTCAGTCACTATTAAACAATCAAAAGATTTTCATTACAAGAAATAAACACACGGTATTTTTTTGGATTTCTTTTATCTTGAAATCGAAACTTGCATTTTAACTTCATGACCTAACTTTATTAACAAGCAAATTCTAAAATTAAATAAACCTAACATGCAAACTTAATTTTGGTTTTCATTTTATTTAATGAGAATCATGCAATGCATGCTACTAATTTTAACATGAAATGATATGACGTGGCAATATGACCTAAAATATATAACATGAATAAGCATGCAATCTATCCTAAAGTATGAAATGAATTTATTCTAATTTTTTTGTATTTTCCATGAAATTCAAAATTAAAGAAATGCAACAATTAAATATGCAATCTAAATTAATTAAATGACCTAATTCTAATAACGAGCAATTTCTAACTAAATGAACTTAGCAATAATTACTAGATGATGAAAATTTCATAAACCTAATCCTACGTGTCTGATTTATTAAACCTACATGCTTTGATGCAAGATTTTGATTTCTTTTTTTATTTTTTTTAGTGTTTTAGTGTTTTTCCAAGACAAGTAATTATCGACTAAACATTAAATCTAAACAATCAAGATATTCAATAAATAAAGGATTAAAATAACCGAAAAAATAACATGTTGTCTCACAGGTCAAATTAACGATTATTCTAAACCTAATTATCACGACAAAGAGTTCAAAATAATTAAAAATCTAATCCGAAGTCTTACGGATCAAATTAATAATTACATTGATTTAACAACCAAAATACCATCAAAAAGCCCGAAAATTAATATAATTAAAAATTTGATCCGATGTCTCTCGGATCAAATTAATAATTACAATAATTTTGGACAAAATCCTTACGAATAATGCATACAAAATGCACAAATATTAACATTGACTAACCATATTCTAACTTAAACAATAATAACAAAATTTAAAATGAATAAATAGTAAAATAAAGAAAAACAAACTACCTAATTTGCTTTTCTCTTTTTCTTTTGGTTTTTTATTTCTTTTTTCTTTGCTTCCAAAAGAAAAGCTCGGTAGCTCATGCGGCTGGTCACCAAGGGGAATAATCGTTGGTCTGGCAAAGGGAACTTCAGCGAAGGCGGATCGGCAAGAACGGGGCGGCACACGGGCAGTAGGGACAACCGGCGAAACAGGGGTGTCGCGGTCGGAGCTGAATCGGCGGTGGCTTCGCGAACAGGGCGTTGCAGGCGAAGGACTCCAATGGTGGGCAAGTTGCAGGCGTCGGTGGCGGAATTTGGAACAGTGGGCGAGTGACGATGATGATCAGTGACTCGGGCAAGAACAAAGGCGCGGAGCAATGGTGTCGCGATGCAGCAAGGCAATGACTTCGTTGGAGGGGAGTTTGGCGACCAGCCTTGATGTCATTCGGGTGTACGGTGGCTCGATGACCGGCGGGTGGAGACACAGCAGGGCGAGCTTGTGGGTTGTAGCAGCAACGGTTGTCAAGGGAGCTCGAAATAGGCGCGGTATGGGCGGTGGGTTACAGATCTGGCTTGGGTTCGGTCTTCGGCGGAGCTTCGGCAGAGGGAAGCAGCGTTGGGTCGTCGCGGGTCAGTTGCAAGCGTCGCATGGTGAGTTGGAGGTCACTGAGCCGCGAGTCGTCGAGGCGCAACGTCGGGCTCTAGTGGTGGTAGGCGAGTGGGGATGGCGTCGCTGGTGTGGAGGACGACAGTAGCAAAGGGCTTGCGGCTGAGCAGCGGAGACTTCGTGGGTGTCGATCTACTTTGTGATGGAGCGGAGAGTGGCGGTGGTGTTGGAGCAGTGGCCGGCGAAGGGTACAACAATCGGCTGATGTGGCATGCGGAAGGGGTCCGTGAAGAAGACGAACAATGCTCCTCCTTTTTTTTTTTTTTTTTCCTCTCTCTCTCTCTCAAGTCTCCCTCATGTCACCTCCCTCTTGCCCATGTACACTTTCCCTTTCCCCAGAGAGCCGAAGCTTTCCTTCCTTTTTCTCTCTTTTCCACTTTTCTATTTTCTTTTCTTTCGACGAAAGATGAAGAGAAGCCCCCCCCCCCCATGATTCCGAAACCTCACCCTTTATTTATAGAGGAAGGCTCAAAGTTGTTTCTGCGAGTGAGACATTCACTCAACAACTCCAACAATAAAAAGGCTCCAAAATCAAATAAAAACTGATTTTTTTTTTAAATTTTGAGATGAAGATATATTTTCAACAAAAAATTTCAAAAATTGAATTTTTATTTTATTTATTATTTTCTAAAATATTAGGTGTCAACATTCTCCAATATCAGCTTTAGGAAAATGAGAAGCATAGACTTCTTTTAGATCGGCAGGAGATCAACTGATATCATCACTTGCAAAAAGAGGAGAAGAAGTACCTCTTTTCTCGCGGGCTCCCCCTATTTCATTGCCTATAGGTGGAGAGAGGAAAAATTCTTCTTGATCTTTCTCGTTTCCAACACGAAAGTGATGTTCTTTCTCCCACTTAGACACTCCTTGTTGCTTCAAAATCCTCAGATAAGGATATTGTTACCGTTGTCTCATAGAAATCATCATGACCCTCTTCTTCTGTAGCTTCTCTTCATGCTTCTTCTCTTTCTTCCTCTTCTCTTGCTTCTTCTTCTCTTCCTGGTTCTTCTTCTTTTAGCTTTGCTTCTTCATTGTCTTCTATTCCTTCTTCTCTTTGCTCTGTGTATGCTCTCATTCCTTCTCCTATCCCCTTGGGTTGCTCAAAACCAACAAAGCTTTGAAGATTTTTCAAGGCCAAGGCTGAAATGGTAAGATCATCATTATCCTTGCCTTTTCTCTTCTTTGCAACAGATTCTTCCTTGGTTTTGCTAGGAGATGCCTTCTTTAAGCGCTCTAAATCCTTGTTCAAATCTTTTAGCCTTATCTTTGAAACCATTTTTAGTCCTATAACCATAGGAGCAATAGTTCTAGAGTAGAGAGATGTTGGAAACTCGATTTGAAAATGTCTAACAACTTTGTTGTTAGAGAAAACTCATTTATTATTTTGAAGCTGACAAAACATTTCCAAAAGTCTAGTCTGAAGACTTGTAGAATCAAGTATTATAGTCTGAAGAACTCCATACCCTATTGTCAAAGTCTAAAGACCGCCAGACTTTAATCTCAAAGTCTGTCATCACTGACAGTTTTCAGACCGAATAATGAATACTTATCTAGATACATAATTACCTTCAAGGATTTGATTTGTATGGTTTTTTGAAGACCTTATTGCTGGACATAGCATTTACTTGATTAATTATTCTCATCGAATCAATTTCAATATGAAGATCTTTTTGAAGGCAAACAAATTTGAAAGGTTCTATTTGTGGAAACCAAGATCCTGATTATATGGGCGAGCAGGATTGATGGGCTTTCATCACATTCCTAAAACAACTCGAGATTACCTTGATTAATTATGTCCAACGGGTAGATTGGAAGAACTATTTTGGAAAGTGCCAATGGTCGTTTTGGTATGAATGAGTATTTAAGGCGATCTTGCTAAGTTGTTCTAAGAAGTGCGTGAAAGACAAATTTCAAAGTCTGAAGCTTTCTAGTTCTTTGCTTTCTCATTCATCGAGCTCAAAATTGTATACAAAAGAGAGAAACTCTTAGTGAGACTTTGTGAGAAACCAAAAGAAACTCTTCATTGAGAAAGTCGAGATCACAAGCTGTAAAATCTCTTTTGATTCATAGTGGAATCCAACCAGTGGGCTATCATAATGGGAGAGTGAACGTAGGCTTGATCTAAGCCAAACCACTATAAACCTTGTGTTCTAATTCTCTTTCTCTAACATATTAATCCCTTATTTTTATTCGTAACTTTATTTGTTTGCTCAAAGCTGAGTACGTTCATAGTCAATAATATTCTAAAAACAACTTACTTCTTCTAAGTTTTGCGAAAATTTTATTTACACCTATTCACCCCCTCTAGGTGTTTGTATTAGCCTTTACAATTGGTATCTGAGCCTGTGTGCTCATTTTATTGAAGTGTTTTTACTTCTGAGTAAAAGATCTATAACTAGTATTTTGGCTCAAGGTTTGGTTGAATGCCAAAGAAACACCAAATCACATTACTTTGATGGGAAGGAATACAACGTATGAAAAAACAAGATGAATGCATTCCTAAGATCGAAAGATTCCCTAGAATGGGATATGGTAGAAAAATGGATCAATCCCAAAGCTACATCAACCTTAGAAAGAGGAAAATAAGTTGTAGATGCTGGTGAAATGACATAAGAAGAATTAACCAAGAGACAAGCTCTTGATGCTAAAGCTATCTACTCTCTATATTGTGCTTTATCTCCTACTGAATATAATTGAATATTTTCTTATGAAACAGCCAAAGAAGTTTGGGACAGATTGCACGTAACCTATGAAGGAACTGATTGAGTAAAGGAAATGAAAATCAATATT
This sequence comes from Eucalyptus sideroxylon x Eucalyptus melliodora, assembly GCA_016097485.1. Lineage (NCBI taxonomy): Eukaryota > Viridiplantae > Streptophyta > Magnoliopsida > Myrtales > Myrtaceae > Eucalyptus > Eucalyptus sideroxylon x Eucalyptus melliodora. The sequence continues at coordinate 71,796,357 of CM027828.1, read as the reverse complement.
TTACTCCGACAGTATGAAGCCTTCAAGATGAAGTCTAGAGAATCCATCATTGATATATTCAATCGTTTCACTAAAATTGTAAATGAATTAGCATATCAATGACAACCAATATCAAGACCAATGAAGGTTAATAAACTCCTGCGTGGTCTCTCAAAGAACTGAAATCATGTGAAGACTTCAATTAGAGAAACACAGAGGATCATGACTCTTTCGGTAGACGAGCTTGTAAGCACACTTCAATCATATGAAGTGGAGCAAATTAATGAGGAAGAAGATCCCAAAGATAAAGAGTCAATTGCTTTAAAATCTAACGATGACCCGAATGATACAGATTCAGAAGAAGACATGGACGATGAGGAACTAGCACTCATGATCAAGAAATTCAGGAAATTAAATAAAAAGGGAAGAAGATTCAACTAGAAGAAACAAGGCACTCAAAAATTCCAAAACAAATCAATTGAGGATGATGAAGTCAACAAGGATGTGATTTGTTTTGAATGCAAGAAAAATGGGCACATCATACCTAACTACCATCTGTTGAAGAAAAAGAAAGGAAGAACTGACAAATACAAGAAGGCTCTCAAAGCAAAAACATGGAGCGATACTGAGTGTGAAGAAAGTAAAGAAGAATATGCCAACATATATCTAATGGCAAATTCAGAATCAGACTAAGACTTTGAAATAGATTCAAACTCAGACTCAGACAAAAAAGTCAAGGTTAACAATTTAAAAATTCCTGCTAAAGTCTCAAAGTATATAAATGAACTCTGTCTTAATCTCAAAACATCTTTTAAAAGGATTCTGAACTGAAAAGGGAAAATTCTAAATTGAAGTAACAGGAAAATTCTTGAAAAGAAAAGTTTGAAAATATAAACAAAAGTTATGTTAATTTGAAAGAAAATGCAGATTCTCTTTCAAGGAAAATATCTTTTTGAAAGAGGACATTTCAAATATCACAAAAAGGTTTTCAAAAGGATCTGAAAAATTGAAAAAAGATTCATTCAGTACAAAGGCATTATTTCAACAAATCTGGTTTGGGTATGACTCCATAAACCATTCCTCTAATTGATTTTTCAAAAGTAAAAGAAAGAATCAAACTCACAAAAACATTTTATAGAAATCATTTTCGAAGAATTTTTATAAAACTTGTTAGCCGAAGTGCTCTCAAATGTTCAAAGTGTAACAGCTCTGAACATTTTGAGAAAGAATGTCTCAAGGTTTGGAGACCTATTAAGAGAAATTTGGCAAAGACTGTATTTAGTACTAACTCCGCTGGAACCAAAGAAAGCTTGAATTCTTTTTACAATTGCAAGTCACTATCAAGAAAAAGATCAGGTGGTATTTGGATAGTGGATGTTCAAAACACATGACAGGAGATTCAAGTTGTTTTATAAAGCTTATGTTAATAAATGGTGAAAATGTTTCTTTTGGTGAAAACAGCAAGGGAAGAATTGTTGGATATAGAATTGTGAAGATTGGAAGCCTCATTAGAAAGTATTTCCTTAGTGAAAGGTTTGAATTACAATCTACTCAGCATCAGTCAATTGTGTAATATTGGATTCAAAATTAATTTTCAAGAAGGCATTTGTTCGGGAACTAGTAAAGACTTCGCTCAATCTTTCATTGGACGAAGACACGAGAATATTTATCTTCTGGATATAAAACCAGAAAGTTCTCTGTGTCTAATATCCATTCAAGATGATGCAATCCTTTGGCATAGAAAGCTTAGCTATGTTAACATGAAGCAGATTACCAAGATTTCCTCTAAGAAGTTTGTCCATGGACTTCCCAACCTAACTTATCAAAAGTCTGAATTATGCACGCCATGTGTTTTGGGAAAATATGTTAGAAATTCGTTTAAATCTTTAAATCAAGTTTCTACTAATCGAGTTCTGCAACTTCTGCATATGAATCTCTTTGGGCCAACCAGAACTCAAAATATTTGTGAAAAGAAATACTATCTAGTAATCATGGATGACTATTCATGTTTTACTTGGGTTTACTTTTTAGCAAATAATTTTGAAGCATTCTCTCACTTCTCAAAGTTTGCCAAGAAAGTTCAGACTGAGAAAGGTTATGCTATTTCAAGCATACGAACAAACCATGGAGATGAGTTCGAAAATCAAGACTTTACAAAATTCTATGATGATTCTAGTTTCCAACATGTTTTTTCTTCTCCATACTCTCCAGAACATAATGGGGTTGTGGAAAGAAAGAACAAATCTTTGCAAGAAATGACAAGAACTCTCTTAATTGAGAGTAAAATTTCATCTCGATTTTGGGCTGAAGAAGTTTCAACAACCTACTATATTACTTTCATGTGTTTGGTTGTAAGTGTTTTATTTTGAAAAATGCAAATAATCGAACTGATCAGTTTGAAGAAAAGTCATACAAATGAATTTTCCTTGGATACTCTACCTCAAGCAAAGCATGTAGAGTTTTCAACAAGAAAACTCAATCCATGGAAGAATCTATGAATGTCAAGTTTCAAGACTATGATGAATCAACTAGATCAAACTCAACTCAAAGAATCTAAACCTGCTCTAGACTTTACAAAGTCTATTTCCCCTGAAGAGATTCAGAATTCTGAAATTAACAACAAGATAAAAAAGAAGATTCAACTGAAGCAAAGGATCAGCGGGCTTTTAGACCAACTAGTAATTGGAAGCATAAGTCTAGTTATCCCAAGGAACTCATCATTGGCAACATTGATAAATGAATTCGTACCAAATCCAAAAGGTGAGAAGAGTCTAGTGCTCTAACACTTATTTCTGAAATAGAACTCAAAAGTGTAGAAGAAGCCTTAGCTTATGAATGTTGAATTGAAGCTATGCAAGAAGAGCTCAGACAGTTCATCATCAACGATATTTGGAAGCTAATTCCTAAACCAAAAGATAAATCTATTACTGGAACTAAATGGGTTTTCAAGAACAAAATGGACGAGAAAGGAAAAGTGGTTAGAAACAAAGTAAGACTCATGGTCAAAAGATATAAGCAAGAAGAAGGAATAGACTATGATGAAACCTATCTACCAGTAGCGAGGTCAAAAGCAATTAGATTATTATTTACTTTTGCTTGTTATAATAATTTCAGGTTATTCCAAATGGACATCAAAAGTGCATTTTTTAATGGACTTATCCAAAAGGAAGTCTATGTGGAACAACCTCGTAGTTTTGAAGATTCTAGAAAGCCAAATTTAGTCTATAGACTAAAAAAGGCATTGTATGGATTAAAAACAAGCACCTCGAGGATGGTATGAAAGGTTAAGTAAATTTTTAATTCAAAATGATTTTGAAAAAGGAAAGGTAGATACTATTTTATTTATAAAGAAAGAGGGAAATGATTTTTTATTAGTTCAAATTTATGTCGATGATATCATTTTTGAATCTTCTAATGAAAATCTGTACAAGAAATTTTTTAAGTCTATGCAAGAAGAATTTGAGATGAGCATGATGGGAGAACTAACTTTCTTTCTTGGATTACAAGTTAAACAATTAAAGAAATAAATTTTTATTTATCAAGAAAAATATGCAAAAGATATCAAGAAATTTGGATTTGATTGCAAAAAGACTGAGATACCAATGTCAAGTTTTTCAAAACTGGACAAAGATGAAGGAAAAAAGAAAGTTGACCAGAAGTTTTATAGGAGCATTATCGGTTCACTTCTTTATCTTATTACTTCTAGACTTAACATTTTGTTTAATATTTGTATTTATGCTAGATTCCAATCAGATCCCAAAGAATCTCATTTAAGTACTACAAAACGCATCATCATATACGTTGCAACTATTTTAAATTTAGGTCTATAGTATCCCAAAGAATGAGACTTTACTCTCCTTGAATATTTAGACGTAGATTTAGCAGGTTGTAGAGTTGATAGAAAAAGTACTTCTGGCACTTGTGAACTGCTGGGCAACAAGTTGGTGTCTTGGTTCTTAAGAAAGCAGAGTATTGTAGCTCTATCAATAGCAGAAGTAGAGTATGTGACTCTGGGGAACTGCTGTTCTTAAATCTTGTGGATCAGGCAACAGTTAAGAGACTTTGGAATTGAAGAATCTTGCATCTAAATCAAATTCGATAACATCAGTGCCATCAATCTCACAAAGAATCCAATTCTTCATTCAAAAGTAAAGCATATAGAGATTTAACACCATTTCATTAGAATCATGTTCAAAATGGAGAAGTTATGATTCAGTTCATTGACTCAAAAAATCAATTGGTAAACATATTCACAAAGCCATTGGAGAAAAGTCTATTTGAGTCTATTCGCACTAGACTGAACATCATATATTCTATCGATTAAAGTCTGAAGATGATTAGACTCAGATTGTCCAAAAGTTGCAACTGTAAGTTAATTCTTTGCAAGTAATTTAATTTGTGGATGAAATTTTGAAAAGGTATGTTTATTTTTTAAATCACTACTTACTTATTTTATTTTTAGTAATTATCTTTTTCGATTTTTGAATTTATGGCAATTTTCCATTTTCGAAAAAGGCAGTTTTCACTTTTTCCTTTATGACGATCTGTATACCCCATTTCATTTGCTTTATATACCATCAAATGTCTTCTTCTCCGTTTACACTCACTCAAACCCTAGAATACAGAGATCTTACTTTCTCTCATTTTCTCTCAAGTTTGATCAAAAAGTTTTCACATTTTTTTTTTCGAGCGAGTTCAAGAAATCCTCCAAGACAATGACAATGTCTTTCCAGAGGAAGTCTTCTAGAATTGCAAATAGGGGACCATAGCACATGCCAAAGAGTCCTACCCATTTTCACTTAACCGATGATGAAGATTCTCCTCAACAACAACAGCATCAACAACATTCTCAACCGTGTCAATTTTCACAGCAAGAGACTCAAAATCCTCCACAGTAACATGTTGAAGAAGAGATTATTGAAGACACTGAACCCGTAAGAACACTGAGACCCGAATTTCTCTTTAAACTCTACTCTAAGTTAAAGGAGGGTAGTACTGTAATGACTTTCATTGATGAGTTCTTCAGTGAGAAAGGGTACATGAATGAGACTCATTTTTTTTAAAACAATGGAAATGTTAGGCATTGCACCTGAAAGTTTAGCAGAAGGCTTTTGCCAACATTCCAAGTGATCCGCGATTTGTTACTTTTAATTAGCCAAAAGGGAAAGATGATGATAAGAGAATGTATACAAATTTTCAACCTAGGATGGGCATCGCTGCAAATATTTGTGGTGAAAGGACGGACTTATTTCATTCTAAGGATCACAAGATGATTTATTCGAAATTGCTGAAGAGATGGATCATGAACCCTAGAAGTGTGGACTTTGATTTTCTTGGATCTTTGAAAGTGAAATTGAGCAAGAAGTTTGCGCTCCTTCAACTTGAACAATTTTGTTTAGAGACATCTGTTGCCTACCTTGAATTAATTGCCTATTTCTATTCAAATATGTCTTTTTTGGATGTGAATAGACTTTCTTTCACGATTAGGGACAAAGATTTTATGGTGGATGTAGATACCTTGGCAGATGTGATTAGTATGGAAAAAGGAAGTTTCCAACCAATCAGTGTGCCTGTTGGTCACGCAACTTTGGCTCTTGTTCAAGATAGGATTGCTGAAGGTAGGATTTCTTACTCTAGGATGACTGCTGTTAGGGAAATCCCTTATAATGTTTTGAAGATGATAAAATAAATCAAAGGCTACTAACATGTTTAATGGTTAAGTAATAGACCATGCAGATGATAGAACATGTAAAGGATATTGTCAAAGTGTGAAGACGGCCAGAAGACTGAACGTAACATATGTCTAAAGTATATTTTGAAGATTTCCAGACTTCTATGTCAAAGTCTGAAGACTGCCAGACTCAAGACTCAAAATCTGAAGATTGCCAGACTCAAGACTCAAAGTCTAAAGACTGCCAGGCTTTAGTGTCAAAGTCTGTTCTACATCAGAAGTCTGCTCACTCTAACAAATTCTAGACTGAACGTGAATGATGAACCAAAAGACAGTCTTTATGCTGAAGTTGAACTAGGTACAGACCTTAAAGATAAATCTGTTCAGAAGTAGAATATGTTCAAACTCAGATTGCAAAGTCTATCGCACTCAAACTCAGATTGTAAAATCTATTGCTTTTAGACTTTACATCAAGACTTGACAGATCGTAACTCAAGCCCAATCATATAACGGCTAGTGATCTGGTTTGGATTTCACATCAAGATTGATTTGATTGATTCAATCTAATTGATTGACGATTGGATCTTGAAGACAAGAACTTTCTATATGAAGAAACTTTACTTATGGAAACCAATATTTCGTTTGTATGGGCGATCGAAATCAATTTAGGATTCTACCTTTGTCACTCAACGGCTACCAAATCTTCTGGAGACAGAGCTGTCCAATGGGTATATTGGAAGACAATTCTCCGGGATACTATCCAACGGGTAGTTTGGAAGTGGAGGAGTATTTAAGGAGATCATGGACCGATGAGCAAGTAAGAGACGGAGCGTAGAATTTATAATTCCAAAGTCTGAGCGACTTTCGATCATATACTTGTCTCTTGAGAGCTTAAACATTTGTGATCGTGAGAGAAATACCAAAAGAGTGACTTAGTGAGATAGTGTGATCTACTAAGTGTTTGCACTCAAAGTTGTAATCTCTTGTTGATTGCATAGTGGAATCCAACCAAGAAGGCCGTTAGCGTAGGAGAGTGGACGTAGGCTTGGATTAAGCCGAACCACTATAAATCTTATGTTCTTATTCTATTCCCTAACTCCTTTATTTTACTTGAAGTTTATTTTATTCCGCATATATTTGCCAAGGTTTATTTTATACACCTATTCACCCCTCTAGGTGTTCATACTAGCACTCTCAACTGCCTCCAATATTTTGCTTCATAAGATTGTGATCAATTGCCTCAGACTCAAATCCATTTCAAAAACTGATGTTTCTCACTTTGAAGCGAAGCTGATGTATGCAATCAACATCGAATTCAAGTTCTCATTACCTCACACTATCTTAATGCACATGTATAGGACAGTTGTGAAGGACAAGGGTCAACTTCCTTACTATGTTCTTGTTACTCGATTGTTCAAACATTTCAACATTCAATCTCCTACTATTCTATGTGTTCAAACCATTGCTCCAATGGCAATTGGATTGAAAATGGTTTCAAAAATGAGACTAAAGGAGCTAAATAAGGCTTTAGAGTGCCTGAAGGTGAAATCCCCTGCAAAAACTAAGCAAGACTCTACAGTGAAGAAGAGGAAAGGCAAAGAGCCCATGAGCGCACCAATCAAGAAGAGGAGAGCCCTTATCTTGCAAGATAGAGAAGATGAGGACAATGTTACTCTCTCTGCTTTTGCCTTAAGAAATTTAAGGAGCTTTGTTAGTTTTGAGGAACAGGACACAGAGAACAGAGAAAGAGAAGAGATAGAGAAGAGAGGTAAAGAAAGAAAACAAAGGAGAACAGAGGAAAAAGAAAAAAGAAGAGAAGAAGAAGAAGAAGAGGGTCAAGATGATTCTCTTGAGCCAACATTTGTTGCATCCTTGTCAAATAACTCGGATAAGACAAGGAGTGGAAATGCAAGAGAAAAAAGAGAAAAACATCACCTTAGTGCTTAATAAGAGCAAGATCAAGAAGATGAATTATTTTCTCCAATTGAAGACACAGAAACAAGGGGAGCAACTGACAAAAGAGGTACTTCTTCACCTATTTTTACTAGTGATGTTAGTAAATCTCTAACATATCCAGAGGATGTCTATGCCTTAATTCCTTGAAGCTGGTATTGAGGCATCATCTCCAAGTTTGGATGTTCCAACTAAGGTTCCATCATTAGTGAACACTCCTCAAACTAAACGTGCTGAAGCTAGTACTCAAATGGACAATACAGCAAACTTTAAGAGACTGCTCGAGCTTCTTGTGGAGATAAAAGCTCAGTTATATGGAATGGAGTGTGAATTTTGATAGTGCTAGTATGAGCACTTAAAGTGGGGTGAATAGGTGCACGAACAACTTTTACAAAATATAGTATAAACTTTACTTTTAACCTGAATCTAGTTGATAATAAACTTTGTAGAGAAAATTAGACTCTAACAATTAAATAGAGTTGCGAGAAAAATAAAAGAGTTTAGGGAAGAAAATAAGAACACAAACTTTATAGTAGTTCGGCTTAATCCAAGCCTACGTCCACTTTCCCGTACTGACAGCTCACCGGCTGAATTTCACTATGAATCAAAAGAGTCGTTACAGTATCACATCCTTGATTCCACGGTGTAAAGACTCTGCTACACTTCCTCAAGGCTTCACAAATGTCTAAACTCTCTTTTGAGTACAAATTTTCGCTCAACAAATGAATCAACAAAGAACAAGGAACTTCAGACTTTGGAATTTATCTATCGCACACACACTCAAATAACTAAAGCGTCTTCCTTATATACTCCTCCATGCCTTCATATCCGTTGTCACCTTTCAAAGGAGTTCTTCCAATCTACCCATTGGACAGAATCAATTAGGGAGATCTTGAGTTACTGAAGGAATGTGAAGATAGCCCACCAATCCTACTCGCCTATACAATCAGGATCTAGGTTTCCATAAGTAGAACCTTCTAAGTATACTTCGCCAATCAACGGATCCAATTTACTCGTATTGATTTCAAAATGAATAATAGATCTTGAGATGCTATCTCCAGCCGTGAGATAATCTTCAACCAAACGGATCAAATCTTTAAAAATAAACTTGCATCTGAATAAGATTTCTTCGTCAGTCTAGAAACTATCAATGGGGACAGACTTTAAATCTTGAGTCTGGCGGTCTTCAGACTTTGATGAAAGGAAATGTTTTGTCAACTTCAAAATAGATAAGGAAGTTTTCTCCAACAATCTCCCCCTTTTTTATGGTGACAAAACTTTCCTGAAGATTTGGACACTTTGACTTGCAAGATAACACTTAAGCAAACCAAGATTTCTTATAGATGAAAATTAGATATTACGATAGAGATAGTAACAATTCTGTAACCATAGAAAACGTATTAGTTCTGTAAACACAACTATCTTTAACGTAATCGATAATAGCTTAAGTTGTAAGCATCATCAGTCCAAACCAGTCTAAATCAAAACCACACCAAACAAAAGTTAAAGTCCAAAACAGAAAGTCAAAAGATAGAGTTAATCAAATATGCATAAAAACCACTCCCCATTTTTGTCAACAGCAAAAAGTGGAGAATAGACTAAAGAGATGGATAGAAAATGGAGTTAAAATCAAAGTTGTTTGGGCAGGCGAACAAACGTGAATTCTCCCAGAGAATGCACTGTCTTCTCAAGCCTGTTAAAACTCTGCTTCAGTAATGGAAAATCTTCACCCTGCAAAGACTGAACTTGAAGCTTCAAGGCGCTCAACTGATCATGCAACGATACTGAAGTGGCCTTAAAAGCATTCTTGAGATCCTGCATCTCAAATCCCATGACATATTGCTGCTTTATGACTTCCAAAAGAACTTCTAGCAATCTTGAATAGTTTGCTGTTTGAGCAAATGCATCATTAGGACCAGCTAAGTCAAGGATGGGGATTTTGAGAATCGATGGATCTTCAGCAGTTGACCATCATGACTGTCTTCTAGATTGTGCAAGGCATACACATCCTTAAGATTTGTGGCAAAACAACTCACATCACTAGCAGGCATAGATGAAGAAATACTTTTGGATCAACAACTCCTCCTATTTTGATACCCTCAGGTGGAGTAGGTGAAGTTTCCTCATCTACAAATGCACTAAACAAAGAGATAGCCAAGTTTGGCTCGAAAGAGTCCTCTTGACCCTGATCTTGTTCTCCTTCTCCATCTTCTTCTTCCTCTTCCTCTTTTGCTTCTCTTCTTCCTTCCTCTTCTTCTTCCACTTCTCCTCTTCCTTCCTTTTCTTCTTCCTCTTCCTCTTCTCTTCTTCCTTCCTCTGTCCTCCTCTGTTCTTCTTCCTTTTCTGTAACTTCTCTCTCTCTCTCTCTTTCCTCTTCTCCCGGCTCTTCTCTTGTCTCACGAAAGCTTATAAAACTCTTTAAGTTTCTCAAAGCCGCTATGATCAGTTCATCCTCATCTTCTTCATCTTGCAAGATGAGAGTTCTTTTCTTCTTCACAGGAGCAACCATGGGCTCCTTGCCTTTTCTCTTCGCAGCAGCAGAGTCTTGTTTTGCTTTTGTGTGAGACTTTTCCTTCACATGCTCCAATACTTTGTTCAACTCTTTCAATCTCATCTTTGTCACCATTTTGAACCCAATCACCATAGGAAAAATGGTTGACAGGCATAATGGTGCAAAGATGTGAATTTTAAAGTGCCGAAAGAGCCTCGAGATAAGAGCAGAATAAGGGAGTTATCCCTTATCTTTTTCAACAGTGCGGTACATATGAAACAATATAGTGGGAGGCAAAGAGAATTTATATCCAGAGTTAATGGCACACATCAACTTAGTTTCCGATCAAGAAACATATGTGTTTGATGTTGATTTAGGACGAATGTAATTTATCACAATCTTGTGCAGCAAAATGTTAGAGGCACTCATCCTTGAGTAAGAAATCTTGCCATCAACATTCCTATCTCTCACCAATGACAAAATAGCATGTGCAATAGACATATTAATTGGTTGAAAACTCAATCTTTCCACCCCAATTATGTCAGCCAGTGTGTCTGTATCCACCAAAAACTCTTTGTCCTTCACAGTGAAAATAAAATTGTTTGCATCCACGAAAGATAAGTTCGAATAAAAGTATGCGGTGAGTTCTGGAAAAGCAGTAGTGGATTCAGAATAGAACCGTTCTAGTTGTAGTAAAGCAAACTTCTCACGGAGATTGACCTTTATCGAATCAAGAAAGTCAAAATCAACAGTTCTAGGGTTCATAACCCCTCTCTTTAGAAGTTTCGAATAAACTTTCTTGTGCCCCTTCGATCTAAAAAGATTAAAGCCATCAGTAAGATTTGCAGCCACCCCCGATCTAGGCTGAAAATGAACAAACAAACGTTCATCGTCGTCCTGAGGTTGATGTGCAGAGCCATAGAATGGGTCACTCGGTATGTTCTCAAACGTACTGTCAGCCGTTCCTTTCTCTACAACTCCCAATTTTTCCAAATCTCTCAAAAACAAGGTTTCATTCTTGAATCCTCTATCTTTTAAGAATTCATTGATTAACAATATCGGCGTACCTCCTTTCTTCAGATTAGGTAGAGCTTATAAGCAACCTTGGGAGTTAGAGTTCTTACAGGTTCAGCATCCTCTATGACTTCTTCTTCAAGTTGAGTTGGTGGAGAAGGTTGATGCTATTGAGAAGGTTGTTGCTAACTTGGATGCAATGGTGGAGAAGAATCTGCTTCCTCAATTAAGTCAAAATGGGTAGGACCCTTAGGCATAGATTGTGGTCCCCTGCTTGCAATTCTTGAAAACTTTCTCGAAGACATTGTCGCTTTAAGGGAGGAATTCACTACTTGCTCGAAAAAAAGGAGATAACTTTTTGACAAATTGAGAGTGAAAGTGAAAGCAAATAAGAGTTTTGTATTCTAGGATTTCAATGTAAAAACAAAGAAAACGAGTCTCGGCAATATATAAAGTGAAGTGAGGTAAATGAAACGTCGTAAAAGGAAAATAAAAATACCTTTTTGAAAAGGATAACTTCTTTTTTTTGAAAATAACTGTCTTTTCAAAATTGATAACTGCCTTTTTGAAAAAGTAATGAAAACTTGGAAAGATCACTTCAATCAATTAGGAATTAATAAACAACCGTACCTTTTAAAATTTAGAAATAACATACCGTTGTAACTCTTGGTTTTTTGAGTCTGAACACATTCAGACTTTACCTTTTGAGTCTTGTGCACATTCAGACTCTACTGGGTAAGAGATATAATGTTTAGTCTGGTGCAAATAGACTCAAATATACTTTTCTCTAGTAGCTTTGTAAATATATCCACCAGTTGATTTTTTTAGTCAATAAATTGGATCATAACTTCTCCATTTTGAACATGGTCTCTAATAAGATGATATCGAATCTCTATATGCTTTGCTCTTGAATGAAGAATTGGATTCTTCGTGAGATTAATTGCGCTAGTGTTATCGCATCTGATCTCAGTGCATGAATCTTTGATTCCAAAATCTCTTAGTTGTTATTTTATCCACAAGATTTGAGAACAACAATTTCCAAAAGCCACATATTCTGCTTATACTATTGAAAGAGCTACTGTACTTTGCTTCCTTGAGAACTAATATACTATCCTATTTCCAAGTAATTGACAAGTACTGAAAGTACTTTCTCCACCCCAACCGAGAAATTTATTGGTTGGAAACCACTCATTTCCACCCCAATAACGTCAGCCCAAGTATGAACATCCACCATATATTCTTTGTCACTCACAGTGAATTTGAAGTAATTTTGGTTAAGAAAAGAAAGGTTTGAATAGAAAAAGCAGTCAACTCCGGATAAGCAACAATTGTCTCAGAGCAAAAGTCTTCAAGTTGAAGGAAAGCCATTTTTTTCCCTCAAATTCATGTTGATCAAATCTAAAAAGTCAAAGTCGACCGATTGAGGGTTCATCACCCCTCTTTTTCGCATTTAGAAATAAACCTTTTTGTGATCCTTGGAACGAAAAAGCTTTGTTCCTGCATGAGGCATTTTAGCAACAACGCCCATCCTCAGCTGAAAATTCAAAAAGATCCTATCATCATCGTCTTTGCTTTCAGGCTGATTTAAAGTGCTTAAACAAGAATCGATAGGAAAGTTACGGAAAGTCTCATCTGCTGCTCCTTTCTTTGCTATTCATAATCTTACCATCGCTCGTAAGAACAAAGTCTTGTTCTTATAACCTCTTTCTCTTAAAAATTCATCGATAAAAGTCATAGGAGTACCACCCTGCTTCAAATGAGAGTAAAGCTTATAAAGAACCCGATGTTTCAAAATTCTAAGAGGTTTTACGTCTTCTTCAACTTCCTCTTCTACTGATTGGTGCGGAGAATTCTGTGTAGCATGCTGTGGAGAGTGTTGTGGAGACTCTTCTTCTTCGGTTAGATCAAAATGAGTCGAGCCCTCAGGCATATTCCGTGGTCCTCTGCTTGCGATTCGAGACGACTTTCTTTGAAAAGACATTTTCACAGTCGTGGAGGATTTCCCGAACAAGTTCGAGTGAAAAAGATGAAAACTTGCAGAATAAACTTGAGAGTAAAAATGAGAGAGTAGAGAGTATGTATTCTAGGGTTTTGAAAAGAAGTGTTCAAATACAAAAGGGTATATAAAGAAGATGAAAGGTCGCGAAGAAAATGGATAATCGAAACATAATAAAAGAAAAAGAAAACTGCCTTTTTGGAATAAACTAAAAACAAAAAATGCCAGAAATTCAAAAATTCATAAAAATAACTTCCAAAAATAAAATAGGCAAGCAACGATTTGATTAAACATACCTTTTCATTCTAAAAATAAAATACCTGGATTTGAGACATTCTTTTACTGAAGTAGGGTCTCGAAATTTTAAGTTTGGCCAGTTCTAAACTTTAACCGGTAGGAGATAAAATATTTATTATAGTGCAAATAGACTCAAATAGATTTTTCTCCGGAGGCTTTGTGAAGATGTATGCTAGCTGATTATTTGAATCAATGAACTGAATCATAATCTTCTCATTCTGGACATGATCTCTTATAAAGTGATGTCGAATTTCTATGTGCTTCGCCTTTGAATGAAAAATTGGATTCTTGGTGAGGTTTATTGCACTGGTGTTGTCACATCTGATTTCAGTACATGATTCTTCTATTCTAAAGTCTCTTAACTGTTGTCTTATCCACAAAATTTGAGAGTAACAACTCCTAAGAGCCACATATTCTGCTTATGTTGTTGATAGAGCTACGGTATTATGCTTTCTTGAGAACCAAGATACCAGCATATTTCCTAGCAGTTGACAGGTTCCAAAAGTGCTCTTTCTATCCACTTTACATCCAGCTAAATCAGCGTCTAAATTTCTAAGAAGAGTAAAGTCTCATTCTTTTGGATACCACAGACCCAGCTTTAGAGAAGTTGCCACATATTTAATTATGTGTTTTGTAGCACTTAAATGAGATTCTCTAGGATTAGACTGAAATTTAGCACAGATGCAAACACTAAACAAAATCTCAGGTCTAGATGCAATAAGGTAAAGAAGAGAACCGATCATACTTCTGTAAAGCTTATGTACTACTTTCTTCCCTTTTTCATCCTTGTCCAGCTTCAAGGAACTTGACATAGGTGTCTCTGTCTTTTGCAATTCTCTAATTCAAATTTCTTGATTAAATCTTTGGCATATTTCTCCTAGTGAATGAATATACCTATCTTTGACTATTTAACTTGCAATCCCAGAAAGAATGTTAACTCACCCATTATGCTCATCTCGAATTTATCTACATAGAGTTTGAAAATTTCTTGCATAGATTTTCATTAGGAGAACCAAAGATAATATCATCTACATAAATCTATACCAGTAAAAAAAATTTCCTTCTCTCTTAATGAACAAAGTAGCATCTACTTTTTATTTTTTAAAACCATTATGTATTAAGAACTTACTCAACCTTTCATACCACACTTGAGGTGCTTGCTTCAGTCCATACAAGGCCTTTTTCTATCTATAGACTGAGTCTAGCTTTCTTCGATCTTCAAATCCTGGTGGTTGTTCCACATAAACTTCTTCTTAAATGAATACATTAAGGAAGGCACTTTTGACATCCATCTAGAATAACATGAAATTTCTATAGCAAACAAAAGTAAGTAATAATCTAATTGCTTCTAACCTTGCTACTGGTGCATATGTCTCGTCATAGTCTATCTATTATTTTTGCATGTATCCTCTAGCCATAAGTCTTGCTTTGTTCCTGACGAATTTTCCTTTCTCATTCATCTTGTTCCTGAAGACTCATTTTGTCCCGATTATAGATTTACTTTTAGGTTTTGGAATCAGCTCCCAAACATTATTGATATTGAATTGTCTAAGCTCTTTTTGCATGGCTTCAATCCAGCTTTCATCAGACAAGGCTTTATCTACACTTTTTGGTTATATCTTAGAAACAAGTGCTAGAGCACTCGACTCTTCTTACCTTTTGGATTTGGTTCGAATTCATTCATCAATGTTGCCAATGATGAGTTTTTTGGGATGACTTGACTTGTGCTTCCAATTGCTACTTGATTTGAAAGTTTGAAAATCCTCTGCTTCGGTTGAAACTTCTCGATCTATTTGTTGTTGTTCTCTAGAAATCTGAACCTCTTTGGGAGAAGTAGACTTTGTAAAGTCTGAAACAGGTTCAGACTCTTCAAGTTGAGTCTGGTCTAATTGAGTCTGCACATAATCTTGAAACTTAACATTCATAGATTCTTCTACAGATTGAGTCCTTTTGTTCAAGACCCTGTAGACCTTGCTTGAAGTGGAATAACCAAAAAAGATTCATTCATCTGATTTTTCTTCAAACTTTCTAGTTCGATCATTTGCATTCTTCAGAACAAAACATTTACAACCAAAGATATGGAAGTATGAGACATTTGGTTTGTTTCCTTTATATATTTCATATGGAGTTTTCTCAAATATAGGTCTTAAGAATACTCTACCGATGATGTAGTAAGCTGTGGAAACTGCTTCTGCCCAAAATCAAGAGGATATATTGCTCTCAATTAAAAGGGTTCTGGCCATCTCCTATAAAAATCCATTCTTTCTTTCCATAACCCTATTTTGTTCTGGAGTATATGAATAAGAGAAAACATGCTGAAAACTAGATTCATCACAAAATTTTGCAAAATTATGATTTTCAAACTTACCTCTATGGTCAGTTTGTATGCTTGAAATAGCATAACATTTTTCATTTTGAACCTTCTTTGCAAACTTTGAGAAATAAGAAAATGTTTCGAACTTACTTGCTAGAAAGTAAACCTAAGTGAAACGAGAGTAATCATCCACAATTATTAGGCAATATTTTTTTTCCACCAATACTCTGAGTTTTAGTTGGTTCAAAAAGGTCCATATGCAGAAGTTGTAAAGCTTGATTGGTAGAAACTTGATTTACAGATTTAAAGGTACTTCTAACATGTTTTCCCATAACACATGGAGTACATAATTCTTAATTTTGATAAGCTAGGTTGGGAAGACAACGAACAAGTTTCTTAGAAAAAATCTTGGTAATTTGCTTCATGTCAACATGACCAAGCTTTTGATGCTAGAGACTTGCTTCGTCTTGAATAGATATAAGGCACTAAGAACTTTCTGGATTTGCATCCAGAAAATAAATGTTTCCATGCCTTCACCCAATGAAGGATTGGGAGAAGTCTTGACTCATTCCGGAACAAATACTTTCTTGGAAGTTGATTTTGAATCCAGTGTTACAGAGCTAGCTTATGCTGAGTAGATTGTAGTTCAAACCTTCCACCAAAGAAACATTGTTGATAGTCAGACTTCCAATCTTCACAATTTCACAACCTACAATTTTTCCCTTGTTGTTTTACCCAAAAATAAACTTTTCCTCCATTTAGTCTAATAAGCTTTATAAAGCAGCTTGAATCCCCTGTCATATGTCTCGAACAGTCACTTTTCAAATACCATTTGATCTTCTTTTCTTTTTATAGTGACCCGTGATCATAAGAAGAACTCAAGTTTTCTTTGGTACCCAAATTTTCTTGGGTCTAGGAGAGTTAGCAATAAAAATGGTCTTTGCCCAGTTCTTCTTAATAGGTCTCTAAAATTTGGGACATTCTTTCTCAAAATGTTCTGAGCTGTTACACTTTGAACATTTAAGTACATTTCAGCCAATATAGGTTTTACAAAAATTATTTAAAAATGATTTTTGTAAAATGCCTTTGCAGGTCTTTGTTTGAGTCTCTCTTTTACTTTGGGAAAATCAATCAATGGAATTGTTTCTGAAGTTATACCTAAACCAGATTTGTTAAAATAGGGTCTTTTTACTGAAAGAATTCTCTCCAACTTTTCGGATCCTTTTGGAAACCTTTTTGAAAAATCTTCTTTTAGAATAGCATTTTTCTTATCAAGAGAATCAAAATTTTCTTTTAAATGAACAAAAAATTTTATCTAGACTTTCAAATTTTTCTTTCCAGAAATTTCCTTTTGCTTTAGTTTATAATTTTCCCTTTTTAGTTCGAAAATTCTTTTAAGAGAGGTTTTAAGACTGAAACAAAGTTCTTCTATGTACTTCGAGACTTTAACAGGAATTTTTAAATCACTAACCTCAAGTTCTTTGCTTGGGTTTAAATCAGAGTCTATTTCTAATTCTGAGTCTAAGTCAGAATGAGCCATCAAACAAATGTTGGCATATTCTTCTTCACTTTCCTCACACTCAGTGTCATTCCAGGTTTCAACTTTGAGGGCCTTCTTGTACTTCTCAATTCTTCCTTTTTTCATTTTCTTCAACAAATGATAGTTAGGTCTGATATGCCTCTTTTTCTTGCATTTGAAGCATGTTACATCTTTGCTAGTTTCGTTGTCCTCAATCAATCTCTTATGGAAATTTTGCGTGCTTTGTTTCTTCCAATTGAATCTTCTTTCCTTTCTATTTAACTTTATGAACTTTTTTATCATAAGCGCTAGCTCCTCATCATCCATATCGTCATCTGAATCTATATCACCAAAATCATCATTAGATTTTAAAGTAATTGACTTCTTACCTCTTGGATCTTCTTCCTTATTGTTCTACTCCATTTTATATGATTGAAGTGTGTCTACTAGTTCGTCTACTGAAAAAAGCATGATCATCTAGGTTTCTCTAATTGATGTCTTCATGTGATTCCAGTCTTTGGAGAGTCCATACAGCAATTTATTGACCTTCATTGGTCTTTGATGTGGACATCGAGCTATATCAAGGAGGAGGTGCTAAGGACCCATTATCTATTCCTACTGGTTCGATCACTCGAGCGCGGGCCAAACAATTTAGGCAAGCTGTTGGTGTCATGGTTCATGATCTTTGGCGTGGAGATGACCTTGGATCAAATCTTGAAGAATCTTGGAAATCTTGGCGCAATTTAATTATCTGGTCACCAAATATTTAACCAATTCAAATAGGAATATTCTTCTTGTTTAGGAATATTCTAGAATGACACATTAGTTTTTTTTTTTTTTAGAGTTGGTTTTAAGGTTTGTGTGTCGGCTAGAATGCCTATATATATAAGACTGACTGAATTTCTTTGGGGGACAGAGATATATTTTATTTTTAAGAACAAGAATTGAGAGGTTTTCTTCTCTTTGCTCTTTGAGGACTTAACCTTATCAAGATTCTCTTTGGCGGTCGATTTGACTTATCGAGCGAGATAGCGAATTTTTTCGATTATGGCGTCTATAACGTTGGTTGGTTGACACGCATTCGTCAATAGGTCATATTCATACCGAGGTTGCTAATCACAGGTTTGATTGGAGGTCGAGGTTTGCAATTCGCACCATCTGGGCCTTCGTAGAACGATCCTTCCACAACCATTCACATCAGTTTGGTATTAGAGCTTGCTTCTATAAGGTCTATTTATCTTTAATTTTCTGTTGATATTAAAAAATTTGAGATTTATTGAGCTAGGGTTTCGGTTCTAGCTAATTTAGAGATTCGATTGCTTTTGTGCTTCCATAAGTAGTTGTTTGCTATTATTTTTAAATTTTCTTTTCTAGCATCTTAAATTGTATCTGAGTTTGTCAAAAAAAAAAAGAGAAAAAAAAAAGAAGAGAAAGAAAACGCACACAAAAAAAAAAAAAAAGTGCGCAAGAGAAAAAAAACAGCTTCGGCAAAAAAAAAAATTAGCCGAACAAAAAAAAAAGAAGGCGACTCGTTTGTTATTAGACCGAATTGAAACAAAATCAGTAGTAATTTGCGTTTCAATTGGAATTTTAAAGGTTGTACTTGTTGATTTGAAATTGTTACTTGCTGAATCAAAATCAAGATTTAATCTTGTTTGATTAGTTCGATTGATTGTAGTGAGAGGGTTGCGAGACAGGTTTTGAGTTCGATAAATAGCTTGTGAAAAGAGAATACGAGAGGAAAAAGGCCAAAGTGTGTAAGCTTAATTAAGGGTGAAAAAAAGTCTAAATTTGAGTTAAACACGAGGGGAGTGACAAACACTTTGAGAGAAACACGTGAGGGAGTGATTGTTAGGGATTTTTGTGACTAACGTTTACTTGCAGGTCTAAAATATGTCGCACAAAGAAAGTGTGAATCAAAAGGAGGTTGGCTCCATACGAAGGTATGAAGCGCTCGTGGAAAGCATTCAGCAATTGAAGGCCGTAGTGGAGGAGCTTAGTGGCTGAATGATGGGGAATGACATAAGGGTTGATGGTGACCGAGAGCTACCCCGAGGAAGGCCATAACATCAGCGAGACACCTCTAGAACACGACATAGAAGGCAACGGCATTATGATGATGATGAGGCCAACATGGAGGATGATCGAGATGCTCGATTTGGAAGGTGGAATGGAGCTCGAGGGTTTAGACACCGAGAAGATAATGAACTTGACAATATCAAGATGAAAATTCCTTCTTTCCAAGGGAAGAATGATCCCGATGCGTATCTAGAAAATGTGAGAAATCCGAGGGCTTGTGTGGTGTGTCTGAGACGCAAGGAAAAGGAGAGGCTGAGAGAAAGATTGTGGTAAAAACCGAGGGAAAAGAAGAGAGGAAAGAAAAGAGGCAAAATAATTTTTATGCAAAATCAAGTGAAGTGAGGAGAGCTTTAGTTCTAGATCGACCAATGCTTGTACTTGTGTACAAGGAGATTTTGTTTTCTACTAACGATCTTGACCCAAGTTTGCCTAGTCCTATTGTGTCTTTATTGCAGGAATTTGAAGATGTCTTTCCTGATGAACTTCCTAGAGGGATACCACCGATTCGAGGCATAGAACATCAAATTGACTTGATTCTTGGTGCGCCATTACCTAATCGACCCGTATATCGAAGCAATCCCGAGGAGACAAAGGAACTTCAGCGGCAAGTTAGTGAACTATTGGAACGGGGGCATGTGAGAGAGAGTCTTAGCTTGTGCACCGTCCTTGTTTTGTTGGTGCCAAAAAAGGATGGAACTTGGCGAATGTGTGTCGATTGCCAAGCAATCAATAATATTACGGTAAAGTATCGACATCCTATTCCTAGGTTAGATGACATGTTGGATGAGTTGCATGGTTCTTGCATTTTCACTAAGATCGATTTAAAAAGTGGCTTTCATCAAATTAGGATGAAAGAAGGTGATGAATGGAAAACTGCATTTAAGACCAAGTATGGATTATACGAGTGGTTAGTAATGCCATTTGGATTAACTAATGCACCGAGCACGTTTATGCAACTTATGAATCATGTTTTGCGTGCTTTTATTGGTCGATTTGTGGTTGTCTATTTTGATAACATCTTGATTTATAGCCGAAGTCCTGATAACCATATTGAGCATGTGCAAGTTGTCTTACAAATTTTAAGAGTCGAGCAATTATACGCTAATCTAAAGAAGTGCTCTTTTGTTACCAACAAATTAGTATTTCTAGGATTTGTTGTTAGTGTTGATGGTATACAGGTTGATGAAGAAAAGGTCAAAGCAATCCGTGAATGGCCAACGCCTAAAACCATAGGAGAGGTGCGTAGCTTTCATGGATTGGCGAGTTTTTATCGATGATTTGTGAGAAATTTCAGCACCATTGCCGCACCTTTAACTGAGGTTATCAAGAAGAACATGGGTTTCACGTGGGGAGAAGAGCAAGATAAAGCATTTAATCTTTTAAAAGATAAGTTGACTAATGCTCCTTTGTTATCTTTGCCAAATTTTAGTACTACTTTTGAGATAGAGTGCGATGTTTCTAGTACAGGAATTGGAGTTGTGTTGATGCAAGGAGGGCATCCCATAGCTTATTTCAGTGAAAAATTGAGTGGAGCAACATTGAATTATCCTACCTATGATAAAGAAATGTATGCTTTAGTGCGAGCTTTGGAGACTTGGCAACATTATTTATGGTCAAAGGAGTTTGTGATCCACATCGACCATGAGACCTTGAAGTACTTGAAAGGGCAGCAAAAGTTGAATAAAAGACATGTCAAATGGATGGAGTTCATCGAGACTTCTCCATATGTGATCAAGTACAATAAAGGTAAGGAGAATGTGGTAGCCGATGCACTTTCTCGAAGGTGTGCAATTTTAACTATTTTAGAAGCAAAGTGTCTAGGTTTTGAGCATATTAAGGGCTTATATACTGATGATGATGACTTTGGGGAGAGTGTATGAAGCATGTGAACACGCTACATTTGATAAATTTTATAGGCATGAAGGTTATCTTTTTCGTGAAAAACAAACTATGTTTGCCTAAGTGTTCTTTGCGTGAATTGTTGGTGCGGGAAGCGCATAGTGGTGGTTTAATGGGGCATTTTGGCATTAATAAGACTTATGAAGTACTGCATGAACATTTTTATTGGCCACATATGAAGAGAGATGTCATACGTGTCTGTGAGAGATGCATTGCTTGTAAGCAATCTAAGTCTACAACTAAACCGCATGGCTTGTATACACCATTACCTATTCTAACGCATCCTTGGACTGATATTTCTATGGATTTTGTGTTAGGATTGCCTAGGTCTAAGAATGGTAGAGATTCCATTTATGTGGTTGTTGATCGGTTTTCAAAGATGGCTCATTTTATACCTTGTCATAAAACTGATGATGCATCTCATGTTGCTGATTTGTTCTTTAGGGAAGTTGTTCGTTTGCATGGCATGCCTAGATCGATTGTTTCAGATCGAGATTCTAAATTTCTTAGCTACTTTTGGAAAACATTGTGGAAAAAATTAGGAACACAGTTGTTATTTTCTACTACTTGTCACCCACAGACCGATGGTCAAACCAAGGTAGTTAATAGGACTTTAAGGGTATTGTTGCGTGCTATTATTAAAAAGAACATAAAATCTTTGGAAGATTGTCTGCCACATGTTGAATTTGCATATAATAGGAGCATGCATTCTGCTACTAAATTTACACCATTTGAGGTTGTCTATGGTTTTAATCCGTTAACTGCATTAGATTTAACCCCTTTACCTGTTGATGAGCGTGTGGATTTAGATAGAGCGACGAAAGCTGAATTTGTCAGGGCGTTACATGAGAAGACACGTGCAAATATTGAGTGCAAGACTGAGCAATATGCAAGGCAAGCCAACAAAGGATGTAAGGAAGTGGTGTTTGAACCCGGAGATTGGGTTTGGGTTCATATGTGCAAAGAGAGATTTCCTGAGCAACGACATTTTAAGTTATTACCGCGAGGGGATGGACCATTCATGGTTTTGGAAAGAGTTAACAATAATGCCTCCAAGCTCGATCTTCCAGGTAAGTATGACATTAGTGCCACGTTTAATGTTTCTGACTTGACTCTTTTTTATGCCAGTGATGATTTGAGGGCAAATCCTTTGCACGGGGGAGGGAATGATGTGGACATCGAGCCATATCGAGGAGGAGGTTTAAGGACCCATTATCTATTCCTACTAGTTCGATCACTCGAGCGCGGGCCAAATAATTTAGGCAAGCTATTGGTGTCATGGTTCATGATCTTTGGCGTGGAGATGACCTTGGATCAAATCTTGAAGAATCTTGGAAATCTTGGCGCAATTTAATTATCTGGTCACCAAATATTTAACCAATTCAAATAGGAATATTCTTCTTGTTTAGGAATATTCTAGAATATGACGCATTAGTTTTTTTTTTTTATAGGGTTGGTTTTAGGGTTTGTGTGGCGGCTAGAAGGCCTATATATATAAGATTGACTGAATTTCTTTAGGGCACAGAGATATATTTTATTTTAAGAACAAGAATTGAGAGGTTTTCTTCTACTGCTCTTTTGAGGACTTGACCTTATCAAGATTCTCTTTTGCGGTCGATTTGACTTATCGAGCAAGATAGCGAATTCTTTCGCTTATGGCGTCTATAACATTGGTTGGTTGACACACATTCATCAATAGGTCATATTCATACCGAGGTTGCTAATCACAGGTTTGATTGGAGGTCGAGGTTTGCAATTCGCACCATCTAGGCCTTCGTAGAACGATCATTCCGCAACGATTCACATCAATCTTGAGATTGGCTGTCCTTGATATGCCAATTCATTAACGATTTCAGTGAAATGACTGAACATATCAGTGAAAGATTCTCTAAGCTTCATCTTGAAGACTTCATATTGTCCAAATAGAATATTGATTTTCGTTTCCTTTACTCAATCAGTTCCTTCATAGGTAACATGCAATATGTCTCAAACTTCTTTCGTTATTTCACAAAAAGAAGATGGGTTATACTCAGTGGGAGATAAAGCAAAATATAAAGAATATATAGCTTTAGCATCAAGAGTTTGTCTCTTGGTTAATTCTGTTTGTGTAATTTCGACAGCATCTACAACTTCTTTTCATCTTTCTGAGGTTAATGTAGCTTTATGATTGATCAATTTTTCTACCACATACCACTCTAGGGGATCTTTCAATCTCAGAAATGCTTTCATCTTATTTTTCCACACATTGTATTCCTTCCCATCGAAGTAAGGAGGTCTCGTGTTGCTTTGGCCTTCAACCAAACCTGGAGCCAAAATACTAGCCATAGATCTTTAGCTTTAGAAGTACAAATACTTCAATAAAATAAGCACACAAGCTCTGATACCAATTATAAGTGCTAATATGAACACCTAGAGGGGGTGAATAAGTGTGAAGATGATTTTTCGCTAGAAACGGTAGAAATAGTTTGTTTTTAAATCTAAGTCTAAAAGACAATAGACAAAAAGCAAGTTCAAACTTTAGCAGTTAAATAGAATTATGAATAAAATAAATGAGTTCATGGAAGAGAGTAAGAACACAGAAATTATAGTAGTTCGGCTTAGATCCAGTCTACATCCACTCTCCACACTAACAGCCTACTGGTTGGATTCCACTAAAAATCAAAAGAGATTTTACAGCTTTGCGATATCAACTTTACAGTGAAGAGTATTTACTAATTTCTCACAAAGTCTCACTAAGTGTTTCGTCTCTTTTGTATACAACTTTGAGCTTAGTATTTGGAGTAATAAGGAAATGGAAAGCATCAGACTTTGAAATTTTTCTTTCACGCACTCTATCGAACAATTGGAGAGTCCACCTTAAATAATCATCCATGCATTCTCAACTGTTTGGCACTTTCCAAATGAATTCTTCCAATCTATCCGTTGGATAGAATCAATCAAGGAGATCTCGAGTCGTTTGAAGATTGTGATGAAAGCTCGTCAATCATGTTCGCCCATACAATCAGAATATTAGTTTTCATAAGTAGATTCTTTCCAAATTTACTTATAATCTGAAAATATTTGATTTATCTAAATTGATTCCAATGAATATAATTAATCCCGTAGATGATATATGCAACCAGAAAGCCTTCCATAATCCATACAAATCGAACTCCTGAAGAAATAAATAAAATCTTGTATCTTGATAAGTCTTCATTCTTCAACAATGTTCATTCTAGAATTTGTCAGTATGAACAGACTTTGATACAAAATCTGGTCATCTTCAGACTTTGACATAGAAGTCTGAAAATCTTCAAAATAGATTTTGGATAAGTTTTATCAACTTTAAAACATCTAAGAAGTTTTCTCCAACAGCTTTTTGCTAAGGAGAGAATGGGTGGCATAGCTTTACATAAGTTTTAGCGAAATACCAATATGCTACCAAAGAAAATGGGCTGCCTGTTATACCCACCAGATCTCGTGCAATGTTGTAGTTATCATTATAATGCTACAGCCAAATATTGCCGGTCTAGGACGAAAAAATAGAAAGTATTGTAGCCACTGGATCAAATGCCATCTTCTCCTTTTCTTCCACCAACTACTCTAATGACACGCTCCTATGGGTTGGTACAATAATAGATTCTATTGTCCTACTTTAAGACTATACCCTAAAAGTTAAGTAAGGAAGAAAGATTAAGTGCCCAAATTCTAGAAACATAGATCTTTCTTATAGAATATGTAACCGAATTGAATCCTGCACCCTATAATAGGATCATATAGCTCGCCAACGCCCAACCTTTACTAGTCACACCAATCCCACATCTTGCTTGACGGTCATCCATTGACTTGGGTTCTCCAAGCCCATACCTCATGCGACGTCAAGCATTTATGTTTTTAATCAATTAAGTCTAGGTGAATTTTGACTAAGGAATCATCACAAGTCCATTTCGAGTCGATTAAAAATCCAATCAGATATGGAAGAATATCTTATTATTTACATAACTAAAGATTCTAAACTCGGTGATTTGATCACGTTAGCCTTAAAGCTAACGTCCTTTCGATACCTAACCTAATCACATGCTAGTTAACACCATAGTAGCCTATCAAAGTGTTCTAAGTAGCATCCTAACCATCTCAAAGCAGGAAAGTGACATCCAAAATTGAAAAGCACAATCGATTATAATTATAATATAAAGCTTGCAAGTATTCTAAGATTGTCCCTGAAATAGAAAAAGGAAATAAATATAATAAAAAAAAAAAAGAAGAAGCCTATTTTCCAATTTTAGGATTTAATTTCTAATTTTTTTGAATTTTTTTATGATTTTTCTAAATTTTCAGTTATTTTATGGATTTTCTATTTTTAAGTGATTTTCTGAATTTTCTAAAATTCTTTAATGATTCTCCGAATTTTCTATATTTCTATAATTTTCTGAATTTTTAATTTTCATTATTATTTATTATTATTGATATTTTGTAAATATTAATACAAAAGAAATTCGGACCGGATTAAGAGACCGACCCAACTAGACCAACCCGAATCCTATCGGATCAGGCTGGGCTAAAAAAGCTAAGGCCCACTTTGAATTAATCCCAAACAGCCCACTCAAATTCTATCCCGCGTCCGTTTTCTCTTCTTAACCCGAACTTTCTCTTCGGCCCATGATACACCAGCTCACCGACCAGCCCAAAATTAAATTAAAAACATAGCCCATTTCCTCATTCTTTATTTTTCCCTTTTTTCACTATTGCCTCTCGTTTTTCGTTTTCTTTTATTTCTTTTCTCTTTTGTGTCCTTTTTCTCTATTTCGTCGTTTTCTCCTGCATCTTCTCCCTCTAGCCATCTCCTTCCCGAAGCCCCCTTTTCACCTGCAGTCTGCCGTAGCTGAACCAAGAACCATCAAACGCCACAGTCTTCTTTCAGGCATTTTAACAAACAGAGATCCCAGTTATAAACTAAACTCTGCTTCCATGCTTTCGTCAGTTTAAACATGGTAAAAGATGTTCAAATCAACATTATTCGCTACAAAAAAAGCTTCAACTTCATATGACTAAACGACGAATCTATCGACCGGACTCGGCTTTATTGATTCTTAAGGAACTAAGGAAAACTGAGTATGCTAGAGAGAGATCATTACCTGGTTCATGATGAACAACGGCCTAACCAGAATTAGTGAGGACAGAAATGAATGATGCCGGTGATGAACAGCTTCCGTTGAGATCCTCTTCCGTTCGTGAAGAAAGGCTCGAAGGTTCTCACTGCGAGATCCTTTGAAGAGAACTTCACCGATTTTCTTCCTCTCAAACTTCGCTTCGCACTTTGATTGAGTACACGCCTTCTTCTCCTTCGTTCGGCCAGAGATGGCGATTTTCCTTCTCTCCTTCCTCTCCTCCGTGCCGCCAGCACCCACGCTGACCTCACCTCCGTGGGGGAATCCTTTTCCATCAGCCACGCCAGCTCAATGCATTCTAGAAGGTGCCATGCCGGGCGAGTGGTTGAGTCGCTCGCGCGGTTCCGTCAGGTCACCTAGCTCCGCATCCTTCACCCTTCCCCCTTTGTCCATCATTTCTCTTCGTCACAATCGATATGCCCACCAAGTGAAGGAGTCGCGTGTAACTACTGGGGTTTGCCCCAGTGACTATCCTTCCAACATAGAAGGAGGAGGTGAGGGATTCGAATCTCCATCTTCTCAGGAGTTAGGATGGGGACGATTTAGTTTAAGAGTGGGTTTTGTCTCATACGCCCTGCAATAAAGCAAGATAAAAGTTTAAGAGTAAGAGTTAGAGTAGAAATAGAGTATGACTAACAAAAAAAAAAAAAAAAAGAGTCGCATGCATGAAGGAAGGAAAGAAATGTTGGGGCTGGGCCTCCAAGCTTTAGATGGGCTTCAAGAAGCTAACAAAAGTGAGCTAAAAAGAAATAAAAGATAGGGCCAACGAATCAATTAAATGGGCTAAAAAGAAATAAGAAGATGGGCCAAGGGAGAGGGATTTTAGGGGGCCCGAATATAATGCTGAGTGGGCCAGACGCGCCGGCCCACACAATTTCATTTATCTTTTCATCATTTCGTTCATGTTCATCTTTTTATATATATTTTTTGCTGTTCACCTTTTTATAATTTTTTATTTTATTGTTGCAAAATAAATGGATATTTAAAACATCAACAAAAATTCAGGTGTCGACAATAACTAACTTATATATAAATATCTATTATTTTAGGCAAATTGAAATTAGTAGACATTCATTTCTACTTTATTTACTTTAATTATAACTCCTAGTACTTAATGGAATCGCATTTTGAAAAACCATGGACACAGAGAGTATCTTCTGAACCTTCCCAACGTCACACAATTCGTGACCTAATTGAAATTTTCATAAATATTACCCAAAATCTAGGTAAATTAATAGTTCTTGTGATTCACTAAATAAATTAATTAATGTAGAATTAAGTCGGAAAACATTCGTGACCTTTGGCTTCATTTATGTCTAAACATTTTTTTGCACAACGAAAACATTTTTCATTTATTAATTTTTGCAAATGATACACATTATTGTTTTTAGGAAATGTTTCCTAAATCATTTATTTTTCATGTAATAAACGATACCTTGAAGTGAGGATTTGTCATAACCAAACCAAGCACTTGTCCTTGTGATAACCCTACTTTTAGATTGATTATTAACCTTTCACTTTTTGATAAATCTAAATCTTATAGACCTCACGCATTGACTTTTATTTAAGCAAAATCCACTATTTCTTTCGTTCGTCATTTTCCCTCCACACCCACGTTTATTTTACTTTTTTATTAAATAAATATTTTTATTTTTAATTAATTTTATTCCCTTCCCCTCACTTGACAGTGACAAGTGAGCTGTCACAATTTATTTAAATAAATTCCCCATTATTCAAAATTTAATATTTTTATTTTTCGAAATCTCATTTAATTTTCGACGCCATCAAACCTCCTTTATTTTTTTCTTTTTGAATTTCTTTATGAAAAACCCCTAGCGAATTTCTTTATGAAAAACCCTAGCGAGCCACGAACCCTCCTTTTCCTATCCTCCTTGCCGCGCCGCACGACCCCCTTCCCTCCTCTCCTCTTCCTCTCATCGCCGATCCATCGCAACAATGGCCGCCCTCACCTCTCTCTGGCCGTCTCTCACCGTTGCCGTGGTCCGTTCGTGGCTTCGTCTCGCCGGCGGGAGTTTGTCTTCTCTCTTCTTTCTCTTTGTTCGGCTCTTTCTCTAGCCGTCTCTCGCCGTCGTGGTGGTCCATTCGTGGTTTCGTCTCACCGGCGCTCGCGGCCTCTGCTCTGTCTCGCCGGCGCTCGCGACCTCTGCTCCCTCACCCTCCCTCACCTCCACCCTTCATCAGTGTTCCGGACACGCGTCGACACGCGTGTCGATAAAAGTTGACTACGTGTCGGAAAATCCAACACGCGTTGACCGCGTGTCCTACCGTGTCCGAGTGTGTCGATGTGTCCGACACGCTCTCCTTGGGGAATGGGGTCATCTACAAAGCTTCTCGCGACATGGCCCAAACCTGCCAGCCACAACCGATCGTCTCCTTTCGTCATCATTGCAATACAATACGTCATTAGAAAGGCCAGTTATACAGAGGTGGCCAATTTATAGGAAGAAGACAATCAGCAGGCGCGGAGAAGAAAAGGATATACTTTCAACATATATTGAAATGAGTTAGAAAGGTCCGATTTAATGACAGAATTAATCTACGCAGCATAATTTGCTTTAAACTTTGTTTGTTCGTAGATGAAGGAAGAATTACTTCCCTACAAGGGGAAAAAAGAACCCGTGACACCGCAAGAAAATTGATTATTGGGATAAGAAAGCCCTGCTTTGACGACATAGGGTAGATCGAAGTTTTTGCCTCCGAGGTGGTATGCTTGGACAGTATAAGCCTAAGGCATTCGCCGATGCCGATGCCGATGCCGATGCCGCCACCGACGTCGACGTCGACGACAGTACCGGGACCCTTGAAGCCCGGTAAAACTCCAAGATTTTACCCATGTATAGAGTGGACAAACACTTCATGGCATTGTTGAAGGAGTGGGTGAACTCTAGGTCTATCCCGGAGTAGTCAAAGATGCTTGCGTCATTTGGGAGCTTGAAAGGGTCGCCCTCTCCCGTATTCACCGCGTCCTTTAAGTGAAACTTGTAGAGTAAGAATTTACGTACAAAACCTAGTTAGCAATGTTTCATCCTCACGATCAAAAATGTCATTTCTAACTACTATTATCGGCCACGTGCCACAGCCAGCCAATCACAATATTCAATAAAGTGATGCGATGCCATAGCAATTAAGGTAATTTCAAGTAATTACCTTGATCATTTTTCAGGCGGTGGTGGTAGCGCCCACCACACTGGCGAGCCGTTGCCCCTTCTTCTTTTTCCAGTTTGTTTTTTTCTTTTTAGCTTTTTTTTAGTTTAAATATTATTTGAATAAAATTTACAGGAAAAATTTAAAAAAATTCTACATAGGAGAGAGAAATGAATTTTAAAATGCCACGTTAAAGTTTTTCTTTAGACAAATTGATGATATTAAGGGTCCGTTCATTTTGCGGAAAATGGACCATTTCCCGAAAACATTTTCCTAGAAATCATTTTCTAGGAAAATGACAATATTTTCTGGTGTTCAGCTAAATTGAAAATGTTTTGGAAAATATTTTCCGATATTCGGTAAGGAAAATATTTTCCGCTCACCAAATTAGCGAGCGCGAGCGTCAAGCTCGAGGCTCGCTAGATCGACGAGCGCGAGTTTGAGATTGATGAGCTTGAAGTTCACCTAGTCCGACGACTAGCCAAGAAAGAAGAATATGGGAAACAAAGAAAATAAAAGGAAAAAATAAAAATAAAATAAAAAGAAAATTAAAAATAATTCGAATTAAAAAAGAAAAAAGAAAATTAAAAAATAATTTGAATAAAAAAAGAAAAGAAGAAGAAGAAAGGGGAGGAGGAAGTGAGGATTTGTAAAGGTGTGAGATAAGAGAGATCAAGTAAGGAAAATGTTTTCCATTTTTCAAAAGCGGAAAACATTTTCCTCCACTTTAGAAGACTTTTTTTTTTTGATGGAAAACATTTTCCCCAATGAATTCATTTTTCGGGAAACGAACGCCGGAAAATCCGAAAAACGTTTTCCCGGAAATTATTTTCTGCAAAATGAACAGAGCCTAATAGAAAGACTCGATTGCACAAATTTAATAAGTTTTAGAACTTGATGGAACTTTTTGAAAGTTTTAAGACTCAATTGCACTTTCACGACTATTTTTAGTACTTGTAGTGCACATATTCCAAAAAAATCAAGTGACCATGTGATGGAATTCAATAAAATTGAAGTCAAATTAGCTAGAGATGTTCGTTTAATTATTAGATAGAACATCAATTGCATGTTTAGGTAATTTAGCACCTAATTACTTGCTCGACGGAATGTCCAAAGTAGAATCAATATTGATTTGGAGTGATTATACATTAATTGAACTTGATTTCATGTGTTCAAGTAATAGTCCTGTCTTCATGTGGCCGAAACACTTAGGTTAGGAATTAGATAGTGATTTAAGAGTTTTTTTTTCTTGTCGATCCTATTTTAACTCTCAACTCACTCTAAAACTTTTGCTCTGCCTCCTTATAGAGTATGGAAATTGAATTCTACACCTAAAACTAAACGTCTCCACTCCCAATCCCCTGAGAAGGTGGGGATCAAACTCGCTACATCCCCCTTCCCATGTGGGAAGCATAGCTACTAAAGCGATTTGAGAGTTAATTAACCTAAGATTGAGATATGTTGCATGTGGATGATTTAGAAACAAGCTTGGTTCTTTTCCATGAGGATTCCTTAGGATTTATGGTTGAATTAAATTAAAGATGATGATCGATGATGCTTGAATGTTTGAAGACGTGTGTGAATGTTCAAATTGTTGAGTTGAAGATGTTCTAGGCTTAGATAAATGACTAGGTTCATGTGTTGAATGAGTTCAACACTCGAATTGTTTCTGGAAAATTCAAGGCCTGATCTGAACTTGCTATATTCTAAGATTTTTATGAAAAATAAGTCTAGAATTGAGATAAAATGTTTCCAGATAAATTGTAGTTAACATCTATAACTTTAATTTGATATAAGTTTCATAATATTTGAAGAACGTTAAGGCAGTGAAACCAAGTTCATAATCATCAATTTCATTGAGAGTTGGATCTAGAAATTGAGCTGCATGTTGACTTGACTTGTTTGGCAAATTAACAATAGTTTGAGGACTAATTAGCAAATGCACAAAATATATAATTTGTATGGGAGGTCCTAACCCAAAATTTTTATTAAAATACGACTAAGACAAGTTAGTCAATTTAATTGAATAAGGTCAAAGTTGAAACTTGCTTTCAAAACCGGTAGAAAGTAAACCCTCGAAATTGGTCATGTGATTTCATATAGTTGGAGGGCTAGTTTGAAACAAATTCAAAGAATAAAAGTTGTTAAGCGTGATGAGCTATTTGCATGTCAAATTTAGTGCCATTTTGTAGTCATTTCATATTTTTACTGAAGTTTGAAAGAATCGAGTTGAAATAGGGTAATACTGGGAGTAGTCCGGCTTAATTGAATATTCTGTATTGATTGGGCCATAATTATAAAAAGTGACCTGATGAAAGTTGTAGAGAACATCCTAAGCTTTAATTGAGAATTGGAATCACTCAACTTCATAATTTAGTAAGGCCTTCAATTGGATTTAACTTTACGGTCGCGTTTGGTAATCTGGATTTTAGTTCAGACGGGACAATTTTAATTCTATTTAGTGTTTTAGAACAATCTTTGGACCAAATAAACCAGGATACATCCGAATAAAATGACATATAAGAACTCTGTAGTAGTGAGTGGGATAGATCGAATTGGATAAGAAAATAACTAAAATATATCTAAGAAAAATGACAAGAACAAATTGTTGCTTTATCTTGTGATGATCAGCTCCACCATTGACAGCCATGGTGGCGCAACACGATTCTCTATGAAGTCAGTTGTGCTAGTGAAAGAGCTCGTTGGAATAGCTCTGGCTCAATGGACTACATTACTGTTGGTAGGAAAACACCTGCAGTTGGCTAGGGTCGATGAACTCGAATTTGAATCGCTTGATAGGATCAATATTCGTGCCGATTTGGCAATCACACTGATTTTATCGCGCTGAACCACGGTGACAACGATCGTGCAGTTGGTGGTCACTTGAGATTACCTCACCCCATTCTCTATTAGAGTCTCAAATCTATGGTGAGTCACAATCCCCAAGCGACTCCTCAATCTCCCCAGTTCACCACCACCGCGATGATTCCTCAATCTATTGTGTTTTGATTGTAGTTCACACGCTTTCTTGTAAAAGGTTTGTTTGGAATTCCTGAAGTCGTCATTATTTCATGAGTCATTGTGTGAGCACTCTTGATAACAGGAAGTGATGGCAATATCAGAGCATGTGGGTTGATGGGTTCTTTTTTAATTTTTCCACCGCTTGATGGGTTCTTCAATGTTCATGATCTAAAAGAGCTTGGCAACAAGATTATAGGTGGAGATGGAAACTTCGCACAAAACCATTGGAGATGGAGACTTCATGATGGGCCACAATGAGATCACCATCGGAGATAAAGCCTTACTAGTAGCTAGGATTAGACTCATCAATCAAATAGGTGGGGTTGAATAATGGTTCCCCAAATTAACACTTTTAATTAATTTTGACTCATTTTTCATGCAATAAAAATCTAATGGTTCATATCCAACTTATATTGCTAAAACAATTCCATATTCAACCTAGTCTTTAAACTCAAGCTTACAACTATTCATGTCCCAAGACATAAAATAAGGTGGTGTAATATTCTTTACCCAACTTAGTATTGGTTCAACCTCATGGGGGATGATGTCCACGGGCTAAAAAACAAAGCAACATAATATTCATTGTCCAACGAGTATCAAGCTTCATTTCCACAGTGTTTAATTCCCACGCCTTTAATACATTAGTTATTCTTTTCCTTTTTAGAATGGATAGGACAGACCCTCCAACCATAATAAAGCCTCCAAAACCATTGCATGAACACTTAAAGACTTGAATGACATTTAGGACTCATAATTAGTCAACAAGACTGTTTGATCACTTAGGCAAATAACCAATCAAGTTAGAGGTACCAAAAGGGTACTAATACGAACTATTAGTGTAATTAGGTCCACAAACCTAGAAAACTCTAGTTGTATGGAAGTGAGATAGTCTCATGTGCTTCACTTTGATTTCTAACCGATCCCAATAGGTTAGTGATGACTCCCAATTTACATAGAATCTTTTAGGATTGATTGAAATTTAACCGAACCCAATACCTATTTTTTGAATTATTTTTCCTCTCTTTTTTTTATTTCTTTCTTTTGAAATTAATTCTTTGAGAACATTGCTATTAGTGAGGCCGCCAGATACAAAGAATACAAATAACGACCTATACATCGTGCTATTGAAATGCATTATTAGATAACATAGAGACTATTGGTATTAGTTGTACAACCTAACAATAATAAAATGGTATTCTAATTTTCTCATCCTTCAAATAGCCTTAAAAAAATGAAACGAATAATTGAAATTTGGATTAGATTGTATTCAAAGGATTCTCCAACTATAACAAGACAAAATGAAGAACATATACTCATAAAGGTGCATACTGGATATATTTGAAAAATATTTATAATAAAAAATAAGGTACATTTTAGGCTTAAAAGAATCCAAAACTTGCGTTGTTTTACCATAATAATTCCATGAACATAAATTCATCAAGAAAATGAAAATTGTAATTTTCTCATTAGATGCGTCTTCAACGTCTCTAGCCATCAAAAGCATCATTAACACGTCAAAGAAGTAGTTGAAATATCAAATTTAGGGTTGATATCACCATCATGCAATGTTAATTTATTTTTATTTTAGTCGGAAATAGGTCATTCATTCATTTAAAGCAAGGATTGCAAGTAGACAATAGATTGGCTTGAGCATAAAATATTCAAAAGGGGTTGTGGTGGTGCATATAACTAGTTTGTGGCTAGGTACTTGAGAAGATGTGATTTGGCGACCCAATTGGCGGCATGGTTTGCTTCTCTTGGGTAGTAGGAGAGCTTGACAAAGTATAGACGTTGTAAAATTTCTCTGATTTCATGAAGTAAATTACTCACGGCCCATGGATCTGCAGCCCAGCCCACAATTGCCTCCACAAGTGCCAAGTTGTCGCACTATACTTCCCATTCTCTTTCTCCGAACTAAACAGCTTCCACTTGACTTCCTGTTCTTCGGTTTAGAAAGCATAGTCCGTGCATAAGTGCTAGGGCTTTAGCGTGCAGAGGAGATGCGGCACAGATCTCAGCAGCAAATCCGTCGATCAGCAAGCCGCTCGAGTCACAAATAATCCAGCGACAGAGCTCTTCTCTTCTCCCTTCTTCCAAGAGCAGTCCACGTTAAGCTTGAAGCTGTTGCTGTCCGGTGCTTTCCAGATCTCGAAAGGGTCTAACCTGCTGGTTTTCTTCTGTTCTTTGCTCGAGATCCATCTAGAGAAGGCCCGGACCTGAGCTTAAGCAAGATCTACTATTGACTCGGTTTTGGAGGTTGAGACTTGAAGATGTAGTCATTTCGGAGTTTCCAAATCAACCAGACAGTGCTTGCCACCATATCTACTAAAGGTAACTCTGTTTTTGCTTCGAAGAGCTCTGCAAACCACTTGTGGATGCGAGTTACCGATATCGTTTTGTTGTATAGATTGAGGCGCGGGTCAAGCCATATTTGCCGAGTCCTTTTGCATAGGAAGAACAAGTGTTTTGCTATTTCAGGATATCGAAGACAGAGAGGACACAAGGGATCAGGTAATATTCACCTTTTATAGAGATTTTCCTTTGTTGGGATTGCATTTTGGCATATGCTCCATAGGAAGGACTTTACTTTGGGGGGGGGGGGGGGGTTGGAGTACCCCATAACCTAGTCCATAAGGATCTCGGGCGACTGATAGGAGGTTGTTGCTCTATTTGGGTCAGGATGATTGGTCACTGAAAATACCCTATTGTAGCCACTTTTTACTATGTAGGATCCTAAGTAATTCCCCATCCAGATTAGCCTATCTTGCTGTGGTTGTGTGCTGATTGGAGTTGAAAGTATTTCCTGAGCTACTTGTTCATCAAAGAGAGCTTGAATTTTAGGCTCCTCTCATAATTTCCTTTCATTGTTCATTAGTTCAGCAACCATCTCAGGTCATCCTTCTTCGCCAATCCTCCTATCACTCCCCTTGGGAGCCATCTGTCTCGCCATATGTTAATGCTTTGCCCATCTCCCACTATCCACTTCACCTCCGGTTCTATAGTGTCTCGGCCTATAAGGATGCTACGCCAACCCCAAGATGGTCGTTGTCCTGTTTTTGCCTTCCATAAGTTTCCATTTGGATAGTATACTCCTTTTAGGATTTGGCTCCATAGTAAGGTGATTGTGAAAGTCTCCAGGCTTGTTTGGCTAACATTGTCTTGTTGAAATTAATTAGGTCTTTAAAGCCGAGACCCTCTTCGTCTTTTCTGCATTTGAAGACTTCCCATTTCTTCCAGTACATGCCTCTTTTGGAATCATTTTGTTTCCACCAGAAGGCTGCTATCCTTTGTTTGATAGCTTTGCAAACTGAGATTGGAATTTTGAAAATGGACATAGCGTACTGAGGAAGAGCTTGTACCATGGCTTTTATCAATATTGCTTTGCCAGCTTTAGACAATAACTTTTCTTTCCAGCCTTCAAGCTTTGTGTTCACCCTCGCAAGAATCCATGAAAACATCTCCTTTCTTGTTTGTCCCCAATTAGATGGAATTCTCAGGTATTTCCCTGTTTTGTCAATAATAGGCACTCGTAACTCATAGGCCATATTCCTCTTTAAGCTCAAAGGGTAGCCCTTGCTGAAAAACACTCATGATTTGTTTAGATTGATAGCTTGACCAATCACATAGCAATAATGGTTTAGAAGATTTGCCAAATTTTGGCATTCTCTAACTATCCCATCCATAAAAATTATAGCATCATCAGCAAATAATAGATGAGACAATATGGGGCAATACCTGTTCAGTTTTATTCCTTTGAGGCTCCCATCTTCTATTGCTTTGTGCATCATCCAGGATAACACATTAGCCATCAATATGAAGAGGTACGGGGACAATGGGTCTCCTTGTCTTAGTCTCCGCATGGGTGTAAAATACCAAGTTTGATCGCCATTAACTATAACACTAAATGACATCGTGGAGACACATGTCATCACCAGCTCAACCCATCTTGCACTAAACCCCATCTTCAACATACTCATTTTTAAGAAATCTCACTCAACCCTATCATAAGCCTTTTTCATATCCAATTTAAGTACCGCCTGGAATTTTTTTTTCTTTCTCTGATCCTCAGCTGATTCATCACCTCTTGAACTATAAAGATGTTATCTTGTATTTTCGTCCTTTAACAAAGGCGCTTTGTTCATAGGCTATTATCTCATCAAGCCATGGTTTCAATCTGTTTGCTAACACTTTGGAGATTATTTTATAGCTAAAGTTGCATAGACTAATTGGCTTGAATTGACAAATACTTTCTGGGGTTTTAACTTTTGGAATGAGAGTTATGTGAGTCTTGTTGAGTAGGGGGTCAAACTCACCTGATTCAAAGAATTTTTTGACCATATTCAGCACATTTAGCTTGATATCTTCCTAGTAATGCTAATAAAATTGTCCATTAAGACCATTTGGGCCAAGGGCTTTTAGGGAGCCTAGCTGAAAGACCGCTTCTTTTACCTCTTCCATGGAAATATGGATCAAGAGGTTTTCGTTCATTTGTGTGTTTATTACAATTGGGCACATGTCCAAAATAGGTTGAAAATCTCTTGGACCCGCTGATTCATATAAAGAACAATAGAAATCCTTTATGTGTTGTTTCAATATTTTTTGGTCCCTACACCAAGTGTCTTCATTGAGGCGCAACACAGAAATTTTGTTTCGTTGTCTTCGTTGAACCGTAGTGGTGTGGAAATATTTTGAGTTCCTATCTCCCCAATGCAGCCAATTTATACGAGACCTCATACCCCAATACATCTCCTCTCTATGCCAAAACCGCTCAATATTTTCTTTAATTTCTTGGCATTCCACTTTGCTGGAAAATTCAGAATCCCCATTTGTGATGTCGGTGAGTTTCTTTTTGAAACTTCTAATTTGGAGAGAGGCATTAGAGAACGTATTTTTGCTCCATGTTGTCAATTCCTTTGTTGCTGTATTTTCTGGGAAAAGGTTGTATGATAGTTCTGGTCACCTCCCCAATAGCTTTTAATAGTCTCCCCACACTCTTCTTCCTCCATCCAGTAGACTTCAAACTTGAATTCCCTCCTTCTTTTCTCCCTAACAGGATGTAGAGACAACAAAAGTGGGCTATGGTCTGAACCAACCACTGGAAGGGCCACTACTTCAACATTTAGGAAGGTAATTCTCCACTCCATTGTACATAAGGTAATTCTTTACTAAAGTTTCACTATCTCTATTATTGGCCCAAGTAAAAGCACAGCCTTTAGAATCAATATCCATTAAGGAGCAATCATTAAGCATATCCCGAAAGGCTGCTATTCGATATTGATCAACTTCCCTCTTCCCAACCTTTTCCCAACTATATAGAATTTCATTAAAGTCCCTCATACAAAGCCATGGAAGTTGATTGTTGGAGTGCATATCCCGAACCTTTTGCCATAATAGAACTCTCTCTTTGAAATTTGTGGAAGCATGTATGAAAGTTACTCTCATAGTGTGGCCACTAGAAGGATCCTTGCATTCCACATCCATGTGCTTTTTCGAACTCGAGTTTATTTTAACATCCACATCCTCATTCCACATAAGCACCAAGCCACTAGCAATGCCAATTGGTTGCTCTATAAACATGTGTTGGAATTTTAGTCGTCTTCTGATTTTGTCCACCATTGTCTCCTTGTTTTTTGTCTCCATTAAAAAGACCATGTTGGGCCATTCTTGAGCCATTAAGGCTCTAATCTCCTGGACTGTCAAGGGGTTGCCCAGCCCTTGACAGTTCCAACTTAGGATCTTCATGGTGTTTTTGGTGGTTTATTAAGGCTAGCCACCAAAGCCCAATCCTTCCTCTATTTTACCAGCTGTATAAGGGTCTCTAATAACTCCATTTCATCAAGGAGAGAAGAGCTAGTAAATTTTGCTATTTTCTATTTTTTTGCTTGTTGATATTTTAGCATTTTCTTACCATCAAAGCCTATAATTTATTATCCTGCTTCATTAGGGCCTTCTAGATACATTATTTTTTTTCCACTCCCCTCTTTGGCTACTGTAATTTTCTCTCCTCCATCTCTTCCCTCCCTAGAAGAAGGGTTGTCGACTCTTTTTTTGCTCCGAGAAGGGTTAGTGTTTGTCTCGGCTTCATCCTAGTAATAATTTTCATATTGATTGTCATTAAGGGAGTTTCAAGGACTGACTCTTCTTCTTCAAGATTTGGATCAGCCTTGCCATAAAATGCTTCCCAATGTGGACTATGATCTCTTACTTCAGCTTTGAGCCATGGACCATACTTTCCAACCTTATTAGCTGCCCAATTTGTTGTTTCATATGGTATCTCATCACAATATGATGCATAGTGATCAATTCGACCACATGAGTAGCAGAAATGAGAGAGACGTTCATATTTAAATTCCACCCATAGATTATTGTTTCCGATCTTGACTAATGCCCCTGTTTTGAGAGAAGTTGAAAGCTCCAGCTCCACTTTTACTTTGTCGGTTTTATAGGAGTTGATTCCTCTGGACTCTAGTTGTATTTCCTTAACTACTCCCACTTTACTGGCAACATCATAGAAGACTTCTTCTATGATCCATCCCGGGGGTAAACCAACAATATGAACCCAAAATTCATATCTAGAAACATCATAGCAGTGTTCTGGAATATTTGGCTCACATTGCTTTAACACTAATAGGTTGCTAGCAAAGGACCATGATCCTGATTTCAAAACTCTCTCCTTTTCCTCCTCTAATTCAAATACAAAAGAGAAAAGCCCCAGTTCTTTTTGGGAACACACGATAGCCTCTATTTTCCATGCCTTCTTCATAGTGTTGCCGAAAGCTTGAAAGTTCACATTAGGTTTCGAATATAGCTTACCAAATAGAGTATGACTGCATTCTATTCGTTTGTTGGGGGGGATTTCCTGTTGCACTTCAACCACGTCACTTTCTGATCATAAATGGCCTAAACTCTTGCATAGGGCAGCAAGGCGGCGTTGATTCTCCTCCTGGTGCTCCATTCCGTCAACAAATTACAAGCTCTTGCTAAGATGGATAATGGCATTCGTCATCTTCTACTGGGGTTGAGGTGTTGTGGCTTTGGGAAGGGGAAGATTGAAGGGAGCTCCGAGGTTTTGGGTTGGAATTCATGGTTCGTAGACTGTTTCTTTAGCGCGATCAAGTTCTAGCGGAAGGAGGGTGGTGTGTGATATGACGGGAGTTAGGGTTTGGGTGATGGGTATCCATGGCATTTGGCAAGAAATCGCTACATTCAGAGGGCAGGAGGCTTCAAAAGAGACCGGGTGTTTAAGGTTTAGTGGTGAAAACTCCCATAGGATCGGGAGAAGAGATCTCTACAAGTTTTGTTAGCTCTCATGCTCTTATATTATGGTGAGGTACTACCTTGATCATCGTCGATGATTCACAACACACCCCTTATTAAGATTAAGGTTAAAATCTTACTTTTAATAAAGATTCAATTACTATATCAAGAAAACCGAACTATTTTATTTATGAGATCCTCCTTGGTTTGTACAAGAGTGTTGCGACCTCATCTCGGGTGCACCATCTAAGGTTTAGCTAATTAATTACCAAGCCTAAACTTTTCTCGGGCTCTCCTAAACTCATACCAATTTGTGACTTTAGGTTCAAGTTTTTTAGCATATATGAATTTTATCTAGGAGTTGCCACTAATTAATTTATGGTAAGTCAATTAGATAAATAAATTAATGAGAGAATTATTTTATTCCTACAAACCAGAGACTTTGGGTACGAAAACTTGATTATACTAGATTTCTTTAATATCTTTTCGGTACCATTCTTTTTATTTTCAAAAATATCTTTGCAAGCTAGTTCTAGTCTAAATCACTATCATGCAATGCAATGGTTTGATCATACCAATGCTCAACAATTATTAAACACTCAGTGGAACAAATAAATTGTAGTAAAAGAATTAAACGCACCAAAGCAAGAAACTATTTTTTGGGGTTCTCTCTTGTCTTGTAATTAAAATCTATATGACATGCATAAACTATTTTTAGTACTTTATGCTA
Organism: Eucalyptus sideroxylon x Eucalyptus melliodora; assembly: GCA_016097485.1. Classification (NCBI taxonomy): domain Eukaryota; kingdom Viridiplantae; phylum Streptophyta; class Magnoliopsida; order Myrtales; family Myrtaceae; genus Eucalyptus; species Eucalyptus sideroxylon x Eucalyptus melliodora. The sequence goes on along the minus strand of CM027828.1, from coordinate 71,755,825 downwards.
AAATTCAAAATGAATAAGAACCCTAATTAAACTATCTAAAATGAATAGTTATCTAATCTATTTTAGTGATTAATTTGACTAAATCTCATCCTATCTCAGAAAATTATTTTAAAAATGTAACATTATCTAAGCATGCAAGCATTATTTAGGACCCTATCTATGAAAGAAAATGCTATCTAGAATCTATTCTAATCTATTCTAGAATTATCTAGACATGCAATCATATTCAAACTAGGCAATGTTATTAAGAAATTCTATGCAATCTAATCAAAACCATGCAATCCTAACTTGGGAAACTCTCCTATCTAATATACAATTTGAATTTTTTTTTTTAGTGTTTTTCAAAATAAGCAATTACTAAATATACGCATTATATCCAACCCACTCAAGATATTCATAGAAAATTCAAATAAAGGGTTAAAATAATTGAAAAAATAATCCATTGGCTCACGGATTAAATTAACAATTATTGTAACCCTAAACATCACAACATACAAGAAAACTCAATATAATTAAAAAAAATATTGATCCGAAGCCTTAGGGATCAAATTAATAATTATGACAATTTTGAAACTAAAACATCATCAATGTGCAAAAAATCAACATAGTTCAAATGTGATCCGAAATCTTGTGAATCAAATTAGTAAATTATAATGATTCTTTTGTCAATAATATCCTATTGGATAATGCCTAAAGCTCCAATGAAATCATTACTAGCATGAAATATTCCAATTTAGGCAATAATGTCGAGAAGAAATTTGGTTCAAGAAAATTACCTTGTTTGGATTATTTGCTTCCAAAATGGGACCGGTGGCAAGGGACTCATGAACAATGGCAGTTACATGGCCACGAGGTTCAGGGTCCTGCGGTGTAGTTGCTTGCCGGGGCCTCCACGGGTGGCTCGCGATAGGCCGCGGTGCTTGGCTCGGCTTGGAAACCTGCAAAAATAGAGCATGATGGATGCTTCAGCTTGACTCGTGGAAGGGGACTTCAGTGAGTTTGTGAATTTTCCTCCTGCTGATGATTTTTATTCCCTTGTGCAGGCCCACTAATTCAAAGCCTTACCAATCCGTGAGTTTTCTATCCTCTGATGGCCTCTTATCTAGCAGTAGTTCACGGTTTGAGTCGTTGCATGAAACAAAGACTGTCGGGGTCGAGGGAGGAAAGCAACAGAGCAGCAACGTCGTCGGTCCAGAACAGCGCGGTGGAGCAGCAATCTCGGTCATCTTCAGCTCGGGGGTGGATCACAAGCAGTGGCAATTTGAGCCTACAGTGACTGCGGAGAGCAGGGGTGCGGCGGCACTCAGGCTGGTCACGACATCAGGATAGGTTCCGGCGAGCGGTGGCGTTCGGGGTAAAACAGCGACGTCAAGAGTGGTTCGCCGAGGTTGTAGAAAGTAGTGGCGTCGAGGGTGGTGCTACTCGGTCAAAGATGACCGAAGAGAAGACTTCTCCCCCTGCATTCTTTTCTATTTTTCCCTACCTTTCTATGTTGTGGCCGTATATTCAATGTGTGGCCTCTGCTTTTTGTCTATTGTGAGCCTGCTTTTATAGCGTCCGACTCTACACTTTAAAACAGGAAATATGAATATGCCAAAGAAAGCGACCAACCGATTTCCCTCTTTTTGAGGTTCCGTCCCTTTTTTTCTTCCTTTGTATGCATTGCGGATCCATGGGTCCTCATTGAAGAATATTTTTTTAAACATTCCTTCCCATCCGCTAATCCTTTCTTGTCTTTTTTGATGTCTTCGTCCGCACATTCACAGGATCAGCAAAAAAAAATTCTTTTTCCCACTGGATCGTCCATTGATTTTATTATTTTTAATAACTCACCAAAGATTGATCGAACGTAGCCAAAAGTCCTTGATCGTAATAGAATTTTTCGAGATTCCTAATCTCACAAAAAATGAGCTCACTCCTTCCCACGCTTGCCCTTAATGAGGATATATGAATAGATTGCATAAGTATACAAAAAATCCATCGTCATATTATTGAAAGTATCAAATCACCAGTCCTCATAAGTTAATTTCAGTCATCAGAGAATAACGGGCTTGAGCCAATTCGCTCTCTCTGTAGGCTTAGTCCAACTCGTCAACTTAAAGGTCAAACCATCAATTCGAACACATATGTCACCAGTCCAATGCAAATGCAATAATAATCAATGCTCCTAAAACTATATGATACGCAATTTAATTCTATTTTTTTGTTTTAGGGGTTAAAAATTAATCCCTAATTTTTCTATGCAATAAATGGATGATTAGATTGTCAAAATTTAGGTGTCAACAAATAGAATGCATATACAAAAATGCTTTTAAGTAAATGGTGCCATCCATGCTATTTTTGTCTTTCGTTTTTTTTTTTTTTTTAGGGACCTTATATTTTGAGATACTTTTAAGAATCTATGTATTTGATGACTCTGTCAATGGATTTAATAGCAATCCAAACAATGCCATTTATATGTACATATTAGAAAGTTCAACTCAAAAATTAAAAATAGATGGAATTAGATCACATGTATATAAAGAGCATATGTACCCCGTTGTCAAGCGATAAAGGACCTTTTCAACAATGTGAAACCAATAGCTAGTTGTAAATCATCAATTGTACTAGCTTTTAAGAGGGGATGTCAAAGTTTAATTTGGTAGCAGTGTCGAGAGTTTGATCATTTTCTCCTGAATTTGGTAACCACGTAAACTATGTTACACTTTAAAAAAAAAAAAAAATCGCCATTTTCAAAACCGTTGACCCGGGATAGTCATTTTGAGAATAGTCTAATTATTCATATCAAAACTTTATTGCTTTTTCTTCGATATATTTAATGCAAAATAACCGGTCTGCCAAGGAAAAATGACCCGACACCTACAACCATAGTTATTAGATTTACTTGGTGAGAATGGAATTGTCGCTAAGACACACATCCTAAATCGAAAAAAGAAAGGGGAAATTCTTATTTTATTTGGAAGGACCAAACCACTGCTTGTCGACAACATAAGACAATGGTGTCTCTCCATCAAATTACGAAAAACTTCTTTTCTTTTCTTTTTTTCCTATTTTCCCTTGCTAGGCTTCGCGATGGTCGGCAGAGGTCATTAGTTACCAGCGAGAGCGAGGGCCAACAAGGCTCGTGGAGCATGTCCATTCAACCCACTATGTCCTCCACATGCCACTTTGTGGATCATGTCAAGTTGAAAAGACAAACAGTGCGGATCTAGGAGAACTGCTAGTCCTTGGCTTGTATTCAGGAGGGAAGATCATTATTCTCTCTTTCCTTTGAAATGATTGACAATAAGAAAAAATAGACCAACAGATGTCCCTCACGTCCTTCAGGGGTAATGACATGGCTATCATTCTCTCAACCCGGAGAACATAGCCTCAAATTCAAATCAATGTATTAGAGTATCTATAATCCAACAAAATGCATTAAACATATCCAACACATAAAACTCAATTACCAAATATTTTCCACTATCAGTGCTCTTGTCCTACTTAACACCAACTGAGGGCAAAACATGATAAGAAGAGTTGTGTGAGCAACTATCACTCAATGAATAGTAAAATCGATCTATACATATCAATTACCCACCATGCATATTTTTCTACATAATATCGGAAACTCATACCCAAGTCCAATATATAGTGTACGTTAAACACCCAAAAAGAGTTATGTCTTATCAACATAACTTTATACGTATTAGAAATACTCATTTTAAATAGACAACATCGAATCATATATTAATGGATCATTCCATTGATGAAGTCATTACTCTATCTTTAGATTTGTACATGGTTATTTTGGCTTTTATAATTTTTCCAGGTTAATTGTCCTACTTCTATGACTTTCTAAGTTGAAAATCAAGAAAGCAGACCATGTGGTGGGTCTAGGCTCTTAACTAGGTCAGTAAGTTTGGGCTTCAGCACGACAATGCAACTGCATGGGCCTGCCTAGACCCATCATGCGGGTGATGATGACTTCATAATTAATCCTATCCATCTGAAATTCTTCATACCACGTGAAACCCATATCTCTTTTAACTTATGTACAAACAACATTTTAATACACTTAATTAATAAGCAAGATTTCAATTGAAATACACATGATTATTTGTTCAATGAGTCTACAGAGCCTAGTGCGCCACATCAGTTCGTCGTTATAGGGATCCAAAAGACTCCAAGCCATTTAAAGGTTGCAAGTAATTTTCAAGTGGGAGATAATCAATCCCCTAATTATGTGCAACATTTCAAACAATTCTTTCGCTAAGTTACATGATTTGTTAAACCTTGCCTAGAAATATGGACATAGCCGGGTTGGGCCTAGTCTCTTGCCTCATCACTGAGGCTTGAGCCATGAAAATGGAAGGAGAGACAACTCAATAACATGGTGGCAAATTTAGTCCTAGACACGCAAGATTAGGCCTCGCATTATTGAAGCCGGCAGGTAGCAATGCCTTTAGGGAAAAAGGACCAGCCAAGAAGACTCGCGTAGGAAAGCAATCCACCAAAGTCAAAGAAGGCTTAGCTAGTGATCTGGGTTGATTGAACCAAGAGTATACTAATGTCCCTCGTGCATAAATTGGACTTTTTCCTAAGACTAAAATGTGAAAATATATAATAAGAAAGATATATAGGAGTTTGGAAAGATTTAAATTTGAAATTCCATGCTCTTATTCCATGTAAAATTTTGTGGGACCATTAACAATTGTTCTAAAAAATTAAAACATCTAAAGGTATGGTTTGGTATTTAAATAATCTAATTGAAGCACACTTTCAATTGAATCAAGAATGATGTTCCAAAATTTTATAGTATGAAAGGAGTTGTTCTGAAGTTTATGTTATCTTTCATGAAAAACATCAACATATTTACCCCTGATTCTAAAAATTAGAGAGGCTTAATCCTTTAGAGGTGTGATAATGAGGACTCCATTTGTGATGCTTAACATAAATGGGGTCATATCTCTCACAAAAGGGATCCTCCTCCCACCTCTTGAGGCTAAAGAGGCAATTTCGAAAAATTTGTGGGGAAAATTACCAAAAAATTCCTCAACATATTGTATTATTGTCAATTCAGTCTTAATTTTTTTAATTTGATCAATATAATCATAAACTTTTGGAAAATTTGCAATTCAATTAATCCAGCCAATTTTTATCCAAAATTAATGATGTGGATGCCAGGCATCTTATGTGGCATCACCAATACTGATATGAAATTTTTTTAATTATTTATTATCTATTTTTTCATCGTTAAGGGCTGGCAAGGGGTCGTTGGCCATCAACTAAGCCTCAATGACCCCTTCTAGCCACTAGGCAAGGACCTGTGAGCCCTCACTGATCGCTATAGATAATTGTGGCCCTTGCTAGACAAGGGCCGTGAGTTTCATTGTCGATGTCAAGGATTGCAAGTCCTTACTAGTCATAAGCCCTCCCCGAACACTAAGTGTGTGACCGGCAAGGGCCAGGAGCCCTCACCGACCATTGGGCAAGCTGGAATTCCTTGACAGTCATAGTGAGGCTCACAATCCTTGTTGGTCACACACCTAGTGGCCGGAGAGGACTTGCAACTAGCAAGGACTCGCAGTCCTCGTCCAATGCCCAACAATGGCTTATGGAAGAATTTGTACAAGTGTAATAAATTTAAGACATTTTTTTTTTTTGGCTAAAATTTGGGTGTTTAGTCGAGTTTGACTAAAGGATAAAGATTGCCCATGAAACTTTCACGATGGATTATGACAATGGGACCACAATAACAAGCTTGCTAACCATATATGAAAGATGCTTAAGTTGTGAACTTTTCATGATTGACGATGTGTTTCACTTTGCAAGATACATTAATGAGTTTCCAAGGCAAATGAGACTTTAATTCTCACATCAAACTATGCAAACATGTAGATGACAAATTGGGGCAGTTTATTGTTTTTAACACCTTATTTGACTCCGGGGACTTACGAGGGAATACTCGGAGGAACAAGGAGTCTTGCGTCCTTTCATAATCCTTCATGATGCTAGAATTTGATCAAATCCAAAGTGTAATCAAACTTAGACTCAACTAGAAAGGCTTTCTAATTGGCCCGGGATAGAAGCAGATGTCCAACACTGATGGGCTGCGTGTGCTCTATGCAGTGCGATGAAGCTGTCCAAGAAGAAGTTGGGGCTTTGTCAATTCAATACCTTCCTGTCTATGGGAAAACCATAATTATAGATTTCGTAGAACGATTGATCTATTTCTTTAAGGAAGGAATACCTGCATTTTTGTTGTTGTCGACTTTTCAAATTTAGTAAGATGGCAACTTTGTACTAGGTCGTCGATGCGCTGGCAAGTTCTGCTAAAAAATGTAGTATTCTACTGATGTCTAAGAAGAATATGCTGGAATCTTCAATCATCCTTCATCAGGCGCTTTGCTTTCTCTCATTTGCCTTCTATAAATACCCTTGTGACCTTTTAACGGGAGCAAATGGAGAGGAGCACAGCTGACCCGCACCCTCTGTTTTTCAAAAGGCTAATCAAAGTAAAAGCTTGTATTGCGCATGTCTTTATATGTTAGAGAAGCAATTTTTTTTAGCCCACCAATTTGGCCATACATGCAAAATAAGTCGCAAATGAAGATGGGATAATTGGTATAGGTAGTCAGAACGAACTTTCATTCCTTCTTCCAATAAACCAAACCCACGCATAGGTGGTATAGGCGGTCCGAACTAACTTGTATTCCTTCTTCAAGTAAACTAAACAAATAATTGGGGTAGTGGTCGCAACTACCTCTTATTCCAATGAACCAAGCCAAGAATGACGGGGAATCTGCACTTCTTATGTATATTCCTAATAGGATGACTTAATATATCAACAGTCACTATAGTATATGTATCCATGGAGGCCACTATTATCATGGTATGAGCTTTTAAAATTAAAATAATAATAATTCAGTATATGTCTTATGCTATTTGATAACTTTGTCAAATATGATGTCGACGATGATTGCACTCGCTTAAATTCAATTCAATCGAATCATGTGTCTGGATTAGCCTGCTATTCTACTACGTCTCTATCAAACATATGATTGCCAACATTGTGAAAGAGAATTTTATTGCAAGACTAATGAATGTCCCGTTGAACATGTTGAGAAGACCTCTATCATCAACAAGGTCTACTTAATATGATGTCTGTTTCACTTCAAGAAGAGTGAATGTGTGATGGTTGTGACACATATCAATGAATTCCATATCGTCGTTAGTCAATTGAGTTTAGTTGAAATTGACTTTAGTGATGAGGTATGTGCTTTGACTCTATCCTCCTTATTGTCAGATAGTTGGAATACTATTATTATTGCTTTTAGTAATTCCTCCGGGTCTAAAAGCATGACGTTTGATGAAGTCTATGATTTGATTCTAAATGAGGGCATTCATAAAAGAGAATTTCTCCAAGCTATGTTTACTAGTTTAATAGTTGAAAGTAGAGGAAGAATTAGTACTTGTGTTAGCAGGAGTAGCGTGAATGTGAATAGACGCATCTAGACTATGGTAGGTGTCATTGTTTCATGTAATAATGTCATAGGGGGTATCTTAAAAGGGATTGTCTTAAACTAAAGAACAATAAAGGTAAAGGAATTGAAGTTGAGTCTACTGACCATATTGCTTCAATAAATAATAATTACTCAAACAGTGCTAATTATGTCTCATTTGGCATTGAGAATTTGTCATTTGTAGAGAAATAATGGATTTTGATTGCTCATTTTATAGTACACCAAATAGAACCAGTTTATTACCTCGTAGTGCATGAATAGTAAAGTGTAGTTGGGGCACAATGTGAGTGAGATGTTGTGCATTTTGGCAACACCAGAATTAAAATGCATGATGGTATCATGAGAACATTGACTTGAGTGGGGCATGTTCTAGAGTTGAGGAATAACTCAATTTCTTTAAGTGCCCTAGGTTCAACTGGATGTTGGTATTCCATAAAGTAGAGTTTTGAAAATTGTTTAAAGTGCCTTGATAATAATGCAAGGAATCTAGCATAGTGACCTATATTAGTCTCAACTTGGGAGAGATTGGCGGATTTCACCGAGGAAACGTCAGATGCATCTATTCAAGAGTTTGAACTATGGCAAATGTGTTCAAGGTATGAAAGAGAGAGAAGCTTAAAGATTCTAAGTGAAAGGAATCTGTTGTGATTTTAAGTGGCTAGGATTGAATATATGTAGGTGTTGTAACTTGAGCAAACATCAAAAAGTGTAGTTTGGTGCCACTGTTGGAGAAACCACAAAAATTGCAGAGGTGGTTCCTTGGATGTTCACATGTTGTCACAATTTCCATTGAGGAGAACTACTAGGTTTATGCTAATAGTTGCGGATGACTACTTAAGGAGGATTTGTGTGTTCATGTTGATTTACAAGTTTAATGTTGCCATCCAAATCAAGTTGTTAAGATCTTTGATTGAAACTGAAACTAATAAGATGATCAATGATATGTGGAATGCTAGTAGCCTGAAATTCTACTTAGAACTGTTAAATGAATTCTGCAAGGAGGAGGGCATGGTGAGATACTACACTAGTCCCAGTGAATCACAAAAAATTGCCGAGTTAATGAGTAGATTTGTGTTAAGAATCGGCCTATAAAATGCTCTCTAGCACTAGTATGGTTAAGAAACTTCTAGTGGATGTGCTTAGTGTAATGAAGTGTATGGTGAATAGATTATCATTAAGTGCAATTGGATGTTCTACTCTTGAGAAAGTCATCAATAAACATCGTTGATTATTCTATTTTTAGAGTATTTGGTTGCTGAATTTATGTTCAAGTTAATGGAAAGCTTGATGAAATGGTAAGAAAATGCATATTCCTAGCTATGCACAAGGTGAGTCCTATTGGTTGCAATGTCCCAACTTAAATTTAACTGCTTTCAGTAGAAAAGTTATATTTGACGAGTCTCTGATACTTGTAGGTAAGAGTGGTTATGAAAGTATTTATACAAATCTAGACATTGTTAAGCTCAAGGTAGAGTTTTATAGTAGCAACCGAAACTCTTGAGGTAACAAGTGCTAGCGCTATAGTGGACATGGACTTTTCTTGTAGTGAGATGGAGCTTGTAAAATCAACGGTTGTTGTAACTATTGAGTTTGATAAGGTGGGAGTTCAACCTCAGGATGAGTATGGATTCAGCACTGATTTTGCTTTATTAGTGATGGAACCAAGTGAAGTGTCAAAAACTGCAACCGGGTTGGCGTTCCCATGAGATCTATGGTCGTGGTGAAATTCAAGACAAAGTTAGTAGAAGTCTGTGGCAGTTGAGCCTATAAGGGTCAGTGGGAGAGTAGTGGCGATGAATTAAAATTCCAGTAAAGCAATTGTAACTTATGTTGTGGAGGTGGAGATTTGTTAGAACTACATCTCAAGTTGGAGCCCATGAGCAAAATTCAGTCCGAACGGAAGTGGATTACAGTCAGTCGAGAAAAGAAAAGTCCAACTTGGACTTTATAGTAAGCCATGTAAAGTCGATTCGGAAAACACACCAATTTCCTAATCCATGCAGAGATGGCTCAAGAAAGTTTTTTTTTTTTTTTAAAGTTTTAAATTAATTCTTTCTAAGACGTGGTATTTTCATGTCATTGATGCAGAATGTGGTCTCCTGCTTGGTGGCTTCCATTGGATCTCATGGCGAATTTGCATCAGTTTTAAGGGTGGATAGTGAATTGCATCCATGGAAGAACGAGCGTGTCTTTGAAGCCAATAAATACTATGATAAGATTTATAATTTTTTTTTTTTTTTGCGAAATTAAAGATTCTTTCCCAGGAAATTTTGAGGGCCAAACATTGAGTTATTCGGTGTAATTAAAGGATGAAAAATATTAAGAGTGTTAAAGTGATTTGATTGCGATTGTAATCCACATTACATGCATTTCTCTTTGCGGAGTAGGTCACACCGTCCAAACTACGTAAGTCTTATATCTGATTTACTTTCATGTTTTATATATTATTGTGTTCGACCACTTAGTTTGGCAAATACTCAATGATCGGTTCATCCAATATGAGTTCCATATAGTGCGCGAAGCATTAAAGCTTATAAACGACAGAGTCACCCATGTTTACCCCTCAAATCCAAGTACATGGGCAACTAATTGTCGAAACCAAATTAGATGCAAAAACAATAATCAAAGGACCGGAATCGCATGGGGAAAATGATAGTTTTAAGGAGCAAAACCTCTTTTCTTTTGTAGTACGGGAATGTGATTTGTTGTAGTTCTTTTAGTAATGAAAGGTTAAAAAGGTGCAACTTTTTTCCATAAAGCACCATGGCCACCATGTGCAGACCTCTAACGTTGGAGATGATATGCTGTAGACGTCATGAGTTCGACACATGCTTTTTCTAACGTTAAACATCAAGTGACTTAAAATAATACTATGAACCTTTATAGTTCTGTCTTTATCCTCTATTGAACTTACGTAGGAACCTTTACATTTCACTATTTAGAGGAGGTGCACGGGCTCAGAAGGCAATTCACCTCGTTAGCTCAAGAAAGATGGCAGAGCAGGTGCGTTATCCGCCTTCACTTTAGCTTGCCTCTCTCTTATTACTAGCCTATGACTATGACTTGCTACGAATATAGCTAACTTTGTTGTGCTTGCTGGCAATACGGAAGGTCACGATGATGGCGATCAAGGTGGATCTTCAGTGCAGTCGATGTTACAAGAAGATCCAGAAAATTCTGTGTGAGATCCCCCGTGAGTTCCCCCGCCTTCGCCTTATAACCCTTATCGTATCGAAACTCGTGCTGATAATTCGGAAAATTCGAATAACGTTCCTTCGGCTTTGCCTCCCCTTTCCTCTCTCTCGAAAGTGCGTGCATCAGTTCTTTTGTGCAGTACATCTTTCCTTACTATGTATGATGAAAAACAAGATGTGCTCGTGGGACATGGAGTTATCAAAACTTTGTGAATGCAGAAGTAAGAGACCGAATCTTCAACGAGAAACAAAACACAGTGATGATCACAGTGGTGTGTTGCGACCCCGAGAAGATCCGACAGAAGATATGTTGCAAGGGAGGAGAGATCATTCTAGGCATCGACATAATACCCCCCAAGCCAGACAAAGAGGTCCCAAAACAGAAGCCACGTAAGAAGGAGCCATCCACTCAAACGGATCAATCCCCTCCACCGACACCACAAAAACAAAATCCTCCTCCCGTTCCTCCTCCACCGGTGACAGGTTACCCGGTGCCTGTGATGGGCGGGGCGTATGTTTGTCTCCCGTGTCATAATCAGGGTTGTGGTTGGTTCTGTCCATGTTACTGTCACTGCGGGAGGCCATCATGGCCGATGTGCCATGATGGGTGTGGGAAACCGGCCCACGAGTGCAGATGCAGGAGGCCACCGATGTGCCATGATGGGTGCGGGAAACTGGCTCACGAGTGCAGATGCAGGAGGCCGCCACCGATGTGCCATGATGGGTGCGGGAAACCGGCCCAGGAGTGCAGATGCAGGAGGCCGCCACCGATGTGCCATGACGGGTGCGGGAAACCGGCCCATGAGTGCAGATGCAGGAGGCCACCGATGTGCCCTGATGGGTGTGGTAGGCCGTCCCACGAGTGTGGATGCTGGAGACCTAGTTACCCGAGGTGTTGCGACCGATGCTATGATGGAAGCGCCTCTTCATCATGGATGCCGCATCGTTGCGATCATTGAAGGCCACTGGCGTGCGGCAATGCCGGGTACGAGTGCGGAAGTTCCTAGTCATTTGTGGAAGCCAAGTTTCGTGGTACTTGTTGAAACATGGTTTTCATTTCCATAGATTGAGAATTTCTGTTAAATAATTATGTGAACCTTCCGCTCACATGATACTCCGTTTGATATTTCAATAAATATCAACCATCGGTTCATGAGAACGATGTTTTATTGCTAGTTAAGATTTGTGGAGTCACCGAGAGGAGCATGGTTCGGATAGAGTATCTTCACAATAGATATATGCAACTCTGTGACATCTTGTTTATCTTGTACATACGTGTATTACCTATTATCATGTGTGCTTGTCTTTAATGTTTTTCTCCAGATAATTACATAAATGGTCTATAAACTTTGGCTTACTATACAATGTCATCTCTTGACTTTTAATTTGTTCTAAGTAATCTTTAACTATTGGAAAATATTTAATCTAATTCTTAAACTATATGAAAATATTCAACATTTTCCGTTCATTAATTTAAATTAAAGAAACCTATTGATGTGGTTTCCAATCCAATAAGTTTGAATGGTGGGGAAAAAAGTTACACATAGATTACAATGTAAGAATTTCATTTCAAATTAGGATATAATAATCCACATGATCAAGTAACGATAAACTTGTTCACACCCCAATTTTATTTTTCCTATTTTAAAGTAAATGGATAAAAAGATAGACAGCTCATCATTTTTAAACATCCAATTAACCATATAATAATTTAAGTCACCGAATAATATCTAATTAATCATTAAAGCAAAATAAATAATTACATTGAACATATACCAATAGTTTAGGGATTACATTAAACAAATTAAAACTTTAGAAATGACATTGCACATTAAGCTAAAGTTCAAAAATCATTTTTGCCATTTTTCTGCTGATTTGATACTCCTAATATTCGGTTATGGGGCATTTTTGCCAAAATAGCCAATCTAGATGATATTAGATACTCCTGGAATATTTTTTTTTTTTGTCCTTTTATACTTCGGAATCCATAAGAACCATCCATTACACATGAATAGGACGGAGGGATCTAGACAAATGTCTAGCAAATAACAATATCAACAATTGGAAAACATTTTCCGTTTGAAATATTTGATAAATGAAAGACATTATCATTATCATAACATTTTTATGTCTAAATATTTTGTGAACAATGAAAATATTTTTCATTCATTTATTTTTATAAAAGATACAAGTAATCATTAAAAAAAATATTTTTTGAATCATTCAGTTTTTGTGAAACAAACGCACTAATTTCACTTTCAATCACATCCTTCCGTTGGCTTTCCCACCAAGAAAAAAGTTACACAGATGAAAATACATAAGCTAGAAATGACATTACATGTACAAGACTAGGCCATCTGGTGATCAATATCATTTAGTTCATGGGCCCTTGAGCAGATGCCCACATTGAACACGAGAGATCGATTCCCACTGCTTTGCTTAATTTTAATGCATGAATAGATTTGAATCGCTAAAGAAAACCCGACTTATGCAAAATGTCTTCATTGTTGGCAACCAATTATGTACAAACATGTTTATGAAGGATGAAAGTATTTTTCATGAATTCATTTTTATAAGTAATACAACCAATCATTTTTTGAGAAAATGTTATTTTAAATTATCCATTTTCTACGAAATAAACAAACAGTTTATTATCTTATTTTTGTGACAAGAAAGTGAACCGTGTGTTGGGTGCAGGCTCTTAACTAAGCCAGTAAGTTTGGGCTTGGGCACGACAACGCAACTGTTTGGGCCCAAGTGGACCTGCTCAAGCCCGCCTGGGCCCGTCGTGGGGTGTATTGAAATCTTCATGGCATGTGAAGCCCACACTTCTTCTTTTTTTTCTAACTAATCTATGAACTACAATTGGATGCACTCGATCATTAAGCAAGATTTCAATCGAAACACACATTATTGTCCCGTGATGAGTTCGCGGGGTCTAGTACGCCATGTCAGTTCATCACTCTAGGGATCCAAAAGACTTCGTACCATTAAACGTGGGAAGTATCTTTCGTGTTAGAGATACTGAATCTCCTTCTTATCTGCAACATTATGAATGATTCTTTCATCAAATGTGTTAAGACGTGCCTCTAACATGCAGGTATAGGATGGTGGAGATAGTCGGGTCGGGCCTAATCTCTTGCCACATCGCTTGGGCTCGAGCCATGAAGATGAGAAGAGACAAGTCCAAGACATAATTGGCAAGTTTGGGCCTCGTGTTCTTGAAAGGCTGTAGCAGAAGAAGACTTGCAAAGCGAAGCAATCTAACTAAGTCAAAGAAAGCTAGCCAGTGAACAGGAGTTGATTGAACCAAGTGTGTACCACTTCCCTTCATGCATAAGTTGGACTTTAACTCAATATATTATAGGATGGGTAAGTAAGAATATTGAATTATCCAATTGTAAGATCTCTTACAATGATATTACATAAAATTTTGTACAACATCTATCAACTGTTCTAAAAATTTAACTGTAAAAAAAAGACGTGGTTTAATATTTAAGTTTTCTAATAGAATCACATATAAGTATAAAGGTAGTTGTTTCTAAAAGTTTGTTTTTACCTTTCTCAAAATTAGAGAGGCTTAATCCCCCAGGTGAGAGAATGAGGACTCCATTTGTGATTCCATTTATATATTTGTGTGTATATATCTATGTTTGTTCTTTCGATTGGTCAGAATTTTTACGCTCTGCCCCCATTTTGTCATCCAACCTGTTTGCATAGTTTGATGTGAGAAACAAAATCTCATTTTCCTTGGAAACTCATTAAGGTATCTTGCAAAGTGAAACCCATCCTCAATCATGAGAAGTTTACAACTTAAGCGCCTTTCATTAATGGCTAGGAAGATCATGTTATTGTGGTCCTTTGGAAATAATTTTGTTTTTCAAAGTTTCATGGGCATTCTTTATACTTTTGTGAAGTGAATAAAGTTGTTTGCAAAGAAAAGAAAGGCCGACCACGACTGTAGATGTTCTACCCATATCCTTTTTTCTTTTTCTTTTTTTAAAGTATTCCCACCATCTTATTGGACTCCGGAGACTTTTCGCCAAAGTAATCGAAGAGACAAGGTGTCCTGCCGTCCTTCATGAAATTAGATTTGATCAACTCCAAAGTTTGATCGATATCTGGCTCACTTGGAAAGCCATTCTTATTGGCTCGGGATAGAAGCAGATGTCCACGATGATGGGGGTGGTGTGTGCTCTGCGCAGCACGTAAAAGCCGCCCAAGGGGAAGTTGGGGCAGCATCAGGCCAATGTCAGAATTGGGAATAATTGCGTTTTTGTCGTAGTCGACTTTTCGGATTAAGTAAGAAGGCTATTTTGTACTAGCTCGATGCACTGGCCAATTCCGCAAATCAAATGTAGGGTTTCCCGGCTGTCTTTGTAAAAAAAAATGCTGCAATCTTCAATCATTGTTCATCGAGCACTTCGCTCTATCTCATCCGCCTTCTACATATGCCTTTATGGTCCTTAACGGGAGCAAACGAAAAGGATCACGGCACCCCGCACCCTCCATTCTTAAAGGCTAATCAACGTAAGAGCTTGTCAGGGTGTGTACTATTTGTGCACCAGAGGAGCAATTTTTTCCAAGAGTTGAACCCACCGAATTGGCCACACATGTAAAAATAACTTGCAAATGAAGATGAGACAATCGGTAAGGGTGGTTGGAACTAACTTTGATTCCTTCTATGAATAACCAAGCAAAGAATATGGGGAATAGGTGATCGGAACCAACTTTTATTCCTTCTTTAAATAAACTAAGTAAAAATCAGAGGGAAGGCCGAGTATTCATGGATATTCTAATGAGACGACTTAATCTTTCAGAAGCATTGTAATCCTTTGGGGCTGACCTACCTCTCGGATTAGTGCCATTTGTTTAGAACACTCTAGATTGATATAAATCCATGGAGGCCACTTGTATTACGGAAGGAGTTCTTCTGAAATAAAATTAATGATCATAGGTTGGTGGTGATTATTCCTTTTGATTACTTTATTAAAGATGAAATCCACTATGATTTTGCTCTCTAAGTTCAATTCAATTTATAATCATGTATCCTGATTACCGTATTAGTTTAATATCATGAAAAACCCTATATTGGTACCCATGTGATAAATTTACTATAAATTAATTTTTTTGACCATAAAAAAATCTCAAACTAGTATTTCTGTGACAAATTTACCTCCGTTAGCTTTTATTAAATTTTGCAGTCAAGTTGCTTAGTTAAATGATACGTGACAATTGACAGGAGAACAATTTGAAGTTTTACCATCTGTTTGTCACAAGTGTAGTTTACGACTTTTCATGGTATTAATCAAATTTAACAGAAACTATTGAAGGGTAAAATTATCACAAATATACTAGTTTGGAGTTTTTGGTGATCAAGAAATTGATTTGTGGTAAATTTGTGACAGTTGTACCAATTTGGGATTTTTCGTAACATTAACCATGTTTTATTACATCTAAAATAAGGAATATGATTGAAAGCATCGTTAAAAGAGAAGACCATTATGGGATTGATGAATGCTTTGTCAAACATGTTTGAGTAGCCCTCTACCATCAATAAGGATTATATGATACACGTGCTTTCATATAAAGATGGGGGAAGGTGTGTTAGTTGTTGAGCATATTGGTAGATTCAATATTGTCATTAGTCACTTGAGTTCAATTAAAATTGAATTTGATGATGATGATGGATGCTTTAATTAGGCTCTTATTGTCTAATGTTTGTAATACTATTGTTATTACTGTTAGTAATTCCTTTGGGTCAAGAAGTCTAATGTTTAATGAGGTCGCATGTTTTGATTATAGTGAGGACATTCATAGAAGAGAATATGGTGAACTCATGTCTATTGGTTTTGTAGGTGAAGGTAGTGGTAAAACTATTGCTCTTGTTAGCAAGAGTAGTGTGAATCTAAAAAGATGTAATTAGTCTAGGACATATAGTGTTGTCTACTGAAACAGCAGCAAGATGGGGCTTTTTAATAGGGATTGTCTTAACTTGAAAACAAAAAAGGTAAGGAACTTAGATTTGAGTCTACTAATGTTATTATTGCAATAGCTTATAGTAATTCAAATAGCTTATTTGTCCTTAAGGATTCCCAATTTGACAAATAGGTTGTGAATTTTGGTTGTTCATGTCACACCTTCCCAAACAAGAACAGTTGGGAAACAATTAAGAGTTTGATGTTGTGGTTGTTGGAGATGTCGAAATCAGAACACATGACAATATCATGAGGAGAATTATTTGAATGAGGTATGTCCCAAGATCAAGCAGAACCTTTTATGTAAATGCCCATAATTCAACTAGGTTTTGGTATACTTCAAAAGGTGGAGTTCTGAAGGTCGACTGAGGTGCCCCAATAATAATGAGAGGAATCAACCATCATAGTCTACATGAGCTTCAAGAGGAGACAATGGAAAATTTCATGATGAAGACTTGGATGCAATTATTTGAGAGTTTGAAATGTGGAACACATGTTTAGTGTGCAATAGTGAGAGAAACCTGAAGGTTCTAACTAAAAGGATTTTGTTGTGCGGTTGTGTCTAAGAAATCGAATTTATGCCAGTGTTGTCAAACAGGGGAAAGTGAAGTTTAGTGCATTGTTAGAGAAATCATGAAGATTGCAAAGTTGGTTCATTCGAATGTTTGTAGGCTATTGTGGTTTCCTTTATAAAAGAGTGTCCAATTGATGCTAACACTTGTGGATGTTTACTTGAAGAGCACCTGGGTGTTTGTGTTGAGTTACAAGTTTGATGTTATTAGAATTAGACAGTTGAGTGCTTTGATTAAAATGGAAACTGGTAATAAGATCTAACATGTGCTGACTAACAACAGCACAAACTTCAGCTCAATATTTTTGGATAAGAATGGTTATGGCAACATTTATACGAATCTTGATAGTATTCAGCACAATATGGAGTTGCAACCAAAAACTCCTAATGTTCTGAGTGCTAGTGCAATAATCGACACAAATATTCCTTGTAACAAGGTGGAGCTTGTAAAACCAATGAGTTATGTAATTGTTGAGTTCGACAATATTTGTGATAGAGGAGGTTGTGAAAAATTATCCAATTAGTCCTCGATCTATGTTAATTTAATCATAAATTTTTAAATTTTGTCAATTTATTCCTAAATTATTGCATGAAATTTTAATGTAATTCTTCCAATTAATTTTCGCTAGAACTCGCTGACATGACGATCTAGTCATCATCGGTCATCCCACATGGCACACCACCATATAAGTGATTTCTAGCAAAACTTGACTAGAAGAACTAGATTGGAGTTTCACATAAAGGTTAATGACTAAGTTAGCACAAAATTAAAAAATTTAGGATTGAATTGTCATCCATACAATAAGTTTAGAACTATTTGGACAATTTTTCCAAGGAGGCTGCATTTGAGAATACTTGTGAAATGGCTAAAGATGCAAGCGGACTTGGCATTTTGATGGGGTCCATGATCATGGTAAAGTTCAAGCGTGGCTAAGATTAGGAAGATATCTTGCCGGTCGGGCCCAAAAGGGGCTGTGCAAGAGTAGAAGCAATGATTTCAGGTCTGAGAGAAGCGATTGTTATTTGGCTCAAAAGATGGTAGATTTGTCAAATTTACGTCTCAAGTTTGAGCTCATGACGAAATCCAACATAAAAGGAAGCGTGTTTAAGTCACGGACGACAAAGGAAAGTCCAACTTGGACTTATTTTAAATCATGTAAAGTCGGTTTGAAAACACAGCAATTTCACGATGGAGATGGCTCATCAAACTTTCTTTTTGGAAGTATAATATAAATATTCTCCAAGAGGTAGTCTTTGTTTTTATGTCGTTGATAAGCAGAATGTGATCTCCTGATTGGTGGCATCCATTGCAATTCTGGTGAATTGCATTAATGAAAGAATGAGTGTGTGCTTAAAGGCAACAAATCTTGCGGCAAAAGTTAAGAATTCTTTTTTTTTTTTCTGAGATTGATAGATTATTTCTCTAAAAGTTGTGAGGATTAAACATTGTGTAAGTTACTTGCTATAATTAAAGATTGGAAAACAATGAGAGTGTGAATGACTTGAGTGTGATTGTTACCTTTACTATATCACTTGATTTATAATGAAACCATGTATCTTTTGATAGGATAAAAATACCACAAATGCCATACCTTAATATTTTTTTATCATTTGGGTGTTATCACTTTTAAGAAACGTTCACCCAAGTTTTAAACATCCAACATGGCATGACACTTGTGACGAACATTTTGAAAAAATTATGACATTTAAGTGATCAATTAAAAAATTTATATGATACTCAAGTGAATGGGAAAAAAGTTATAATACTCAAGTGAGTACCATATGGAAATTATAGCACTCAAGTAATTGAAAAAACTTATAATTCCTAAGTGAGTGTCGTATGAATATGGCACTTGTGGTATCTTTTTCCCACCCTTTTTATTATGGAAGTTGTTTATAACGCATCTTTGCCACCAACAGGAAGACCAATAATGTAGGTGATTATATGCTGTGGACGGCATTTTCTAATAATAGAAAATGAGACAATTCTACGTACCTTCAAGTTCTTTGTTTTTATCCTCTATTTAACTACCATACCTACCTTCACGTTTCACTATTTAGAGGAGGTGAACTTTGTTCAGACAGCAACCATCTTGTTAGCTCAAGAAATATGGCAGGGAAGGTGCAAAATCCGCCTTCACTTTAGCTTGCCTCTCCACTTCATTGATCTTCTCCCTATCTTCTACTCAATTCTCTATGTTTCTGCTTGGAAGAACATATTATGCATTTCTCTTCATCGATCATTCCTTTAAATATCGAGAGGGCGAGAGCGAGATCTTCATGATCTTCTATTGTAGCTAATGCAATTATATGAAATCTCCCCGACTCCGTGCCTTGCTCTTATTACTAGCTTATGGTCATGAGTTGTTACGAGTTTATTTGGTGTTGTTGTTAAAGTACTGCACATTGCTTTTCTACAGCGTTTATATGAGCTTTGTATATGATCTCTTTTCACTTATAGGCTTAAGCTTTTAGGGTTAACTTTGTAACATAATATCATAACCAAGTTCAATCCTAGTTTATTTCGCATGTACGACTCCTTGTTCATTAAATTCCATGTGCCCCTCCTAATTCGAGCTGTACGTGAGAAGGGGTGTTAATATATTGCATATCGTCCATCCACAGACTTATATGATTTTTATATGCATGTGGTCTCCTTTTAGCTATATGCTTAAGGTTTTTAGATAGGACTCTCTAACTTTTTATGCTTGCAATACTACAGCCGACGAAGATGGCAATCAAAGTGGATCTTCAGTGTCATCGCTGTTACAAGAAGATCAAGAAAATTCTGTGTGGGATCCCTCGTGAGTTCGTTGCCTTGGCCTCGGTCAATTATTCAAAATGCGTACCTATCATTTGCTCTAATCGTGTTGACGAAACTTCAATTGATGATCTTTATTACTTTCAGTGATTCTGAGAAGACGAAAGAAATTATTCCGTCCTAGTATTCCTCAAATTTTTGAATAAATTCGAAAAATGTTATTGAATATGTCATGTTCAAAATAATTTCTAGGTCTGATGTGCTCATAATTTCTTGGTTCTTTTCCTTTCCTTTCCTCTCTATCAAAAGCATATGCATCAGCTCTATCCTTACTATTTCTGATAAGAAACATGAAGTATTTACCATATGGAGTTATGAAAACTTTCTGAACACAGAAGTCCAAGACCAAAACTACGACCAGGCAAAAAACACAGTGACGATCACATTGGCGGGTGGCAGTCCCGAGTGCGTCCGACAAAAGATCTTGTGCAAGGGAAGATGTTTCGTTCAAGGCGTCGATATTTTACCTGGAGAGAAAGAGCAAGGGGAAGGCGATAAGGGCGGAAAAGGCGGAAAAGGCGGTGAAGGCGATAAAGGCGGAAAAGGCGGTGAAGGCGGCAAAGGCGGTGAAGGCGGTAAACAGGGTGAAGGTGGTCAAGGGGAAACTGGAAAAGAAGGTACTCGACCAGTGCCAGGTTACCCGCCGGTGTATGTGATGGCCGATGTGAATATTTGTCTTTCCTGTCGTAGTGGGGGTTGTGGTCAGTTCTGTCCCTGCAAGTGTCACTATGGGAGGCTACCGATGTGCCATGATGGGTGCGGGAGGCCAGCCCACGAGTGCGGATGCCGGAGACCCAGTTACCCAGGGTGTTGCGACCGATGCAATGCGGGAAGCGCCTGTTCATCAAGGACGCCACATGGTTATGGTCATGGATGGCCACCGGTTTGCAGCGATCCCTGCTACTCCCAGCGCGATAAATCCTGCCTTCAAATGTAAAGAGAGTTTGGTGATCTTAGTCGAAACAAGGTTTTCATTTCCATGGGTTGTGATTTTCATGATATCTATTGGATTGTGATGTGGATCTTCTATTTCGCATGATACTTCCTTTGATGCCCTAATAAAAAATCAACCGTTCATTTATGTAATTGAGGTTTTCATCAATTGTTAAAGCATTATGAAAAGCCAGTCCAGTCATGTATGCTCCGAAAATCTACAAGTGTGTATCCATCGAAGTACTTAGTAAAATTGTTTAATGTCATTCACATGTTATGATTCACTCCATAAGTCAAGTCATGTTAAAATGCTTGTTTATGAGGTCTATATCTATTGATGGGTACGATTTTTGTCATTAGTAACACCAAGCCACGTGCAATCCAAACTTTAATGTTTTAGCATAAGTACATTGAGGTCCTGATGCAACTGCGACATCAACACCGAAATGATAAAGCAAAAACCACATACTAGGTTTTGAATTCGACATCTAACATTAAAAAAATCGATATGAAGAAACTTCAAAAACGAGGATGCAATCATCAGTACGGGGCATCACATTTAATTACAATTTGAGATAACTTCTTGGTTCTTGGGTCAGGCTTAGAAGAAGTAGCTCATTGAAGACCCAAATAACTATAAAGAGAATTGGACATGCTTTTGTACGGTCTAAGGAGGCGGATTTAGCATAGTGCATCAATCAAGAGTTCAACCTAACCGACCTATATTGGTGTTGGTACAAGCAGTTCGAGCTCTTGATGCAACTGCAACAATCGATGCTGAGATCATGAAGCAAGAACCACATAATAGGTTTTAAAATTGAAATCTAACATTGAAATTGATACGAAGAAACACCTAAACCCAAGTTGTAACCATTCAGGTCACACTCGAACAATTGAGATTGTGTGTCATTTGGAAGTACGTCTCGATTTGTCCATCATCCATGTTATGAGCATTAATCCTGGACCACACGAAGTAGATGCTTTCAATTTAAAACCAGGAATTCAGTAAGACTCGGTGGTGGAAGAATTGTCAAAAAAAGTCTTAAACTTATTGTATGACCAGTAAATCAATCATCAATTTTTCAATTTCATTAATTTAGGCCGAAACCTGCATTCCAATGTAATACCTTTCAGCTTTTCTCTCTTTTTTTGGCCATAAATCGTTGAAATGACAATTCAGTAGGAGCCATCTCACATGGTACAGCTAGCATTGATATAAAAAAATGATTTTTTTTAAATCATCTACATTAGCATTGCATTGTTACTTAGGATGGTCCATGCTGACTAAATTATTCAGCAGTTTTCAATTATTAGCTGGAAGGACTAAAGGTTTAAGATTAAATTAGCCCAATTAAAGATTTTAGGATTGAATTATATACAATAGTTTAGAACTTTTCAACAATTTTCCACGGAAAATGAAGAACAGTTCAAGAAGACGAATGCGTTCCCCAGGCTTCACGTCTGTCCGAGTCCGTTCCCCCAGCTGTTCGCCCTGTCTGAGTTCCCCTCTCCAGATCCACCTCGAAGGCTCGGATTCCTTTGAGGAATTTTGACCCAATTTACCACCGATAATTGTCCAAACCATCAGCAACGAGCCACAACATCCCACGAGATATGAGCAGCCGTCGAACTCCTCCGTGAGGAACCCGTACTCGAGTTCCAGCCACGCTTCTGCAGGATACATTCCCCTCGGCATCACAAGTTACAATCAGCTTGAATGCCTCTATGGCCACGAATCGCCCTTTGTAATGCATCAGTTCTAGACGTTGGACTTACAACCAGGGTCACAGGCCGCTTCCCTCCACACATGTCCTCCCGATAGGTGGAATGTGAGTATCGGCTGATGACGATAGAAGGGCATAGAGATCGTGACGGTGTCCTTCGAGGATGAGGATGGGCTCAAGGATGCTGCGAGGCTTCGGTTCGGGACCTGCATAGAACTGCTTGAACTCAGGGAGTTCGATGCTGACGCGGGAATTGGGATTGACCATAATTTGCCGGTGACGTTCGCTCAACAAAAGCAATAGTTATTTGAGCAAATGTTATGTGAAGTTGAGTTCCTGAGTCAAGGGGCTTGTCTCGTCGTGCCGTACTCCTCTTTGGCAGGGCGGACCACCATGAAGCGCACTCATCTATGGCAAGCCATGGAGCGACCGGCAGTAGGGCGGCCTAATCCGCGGTTCCTCTACCTCTCCGACTCATCAGGGTCTCTCACGAGCAAGGGAAGAAAACTCTTCGTAGGGTTTCCTTGGCCAGTGATCCCTTTCTTCCCTTCCGGTGTAGATCCACACCTCTTTCAACAGATCGTTCATAAAGCTTATCCCATCTTAATCCGAAGGGAATCTTGAGGTCGAACCTTTCTAATAAAAACAATGAAACTCGATGTTTGTCATCCTTACTCTATTAGAATTAAGATCAACTGGTCCACACACATTGCGTATGTACAAAAAATCGACAATCGCAAGATGGATTTTGTTTGAGGCACTTCTTAAGTAATCATCCAAGGAAAGACTGTAATTTTCAAGTTTCAATGCATTGCCTCCCTTGTATTATACTTAAATCGATACATTGAAAATCAACAAATTCATTATTAAGTATACTTAAGAAGTGCATTGGGGCACACGTTAAAAAGACCTTCAAAAGGTTTGTCATGTGTCAAAATCACCTTATCACGAAAGGCTTGAGTCAAATAAATTATTGACATGAATTATACACATATTTGTAAAGGTAACATAAACATTTCAAGATTTGAATTTCTTTTGATGAAGTTCTTTATACATAGAAAAAATGCAAATTTTAAAATTGAAATGCATGAGAGATAAAATAATTTATTAATTTACCTACTTTTGATAGAATATTTATAAAATATCTAATTGAGAATGATTTAGGAGGGTAATATTGTGCTATTTTTAAAAGTAGGAGATCTCTTTACTTTATATAGTAGTATAGATAAATATTAAAGTAAGTTTCACGCGGTGAGATATTATTGGTACTTGGTGCCACTAACAACTTATATGGACACATGCCATGCCAATGAAAAAAGTAGGTTGTATGTTGTTGGTGACCATAATTGTTCGTAAGGATAAGCATCACATCTGGTTCAATCTGCGAATTGGACCAAACTAGCATGAATCAACCAGTTTTAGGAGGAATTGGTCTAGTTCCCAATTTCACAAGCTAGAGCTAACCCATGACCAGTTGATTGCCAATTCCAAGTTCAAAACCTAATTCTACCCAGGAATCAGCTCAACCAATCCTATTCCTAGCTAAACCGATTCTAAACAAGTTTGGAAGTATCTTTTAAAGAAAACAAAATTATTTTTGCATCCATCACGAATTGAATCGATAATTACTCGATCCAAATATGTTCTTATATTGATACAGCGGCATTGCCTAGGCAATAACATGGCAGTGATAGTGGCTACATGTAATAGATTGGTGTTGATAGGCTGGCTTCCATGGTAGTGATTGGAGTTATGTCTATAACATAGCTACAAGGGGAGGAGAAAGGGGACAAAAAAAAAAAAGCAATGCTATTTCCACTTCTTATATGACTAATTTCACCTAATTGTTATCAAAGAAATAAAATTACCCTCAATCATTTAATTGCAATTTCAAGTGGAGGTCTCAAATTTATTTACTTTCTTATTTATTTTTTATTTTTATATAGAATTTAGTTGCCAAAAAGATAAAATTCTTATATGTTTTTTTAATTGTTAGATCTTACTTCCATAAAAATTATTTTTGTCAAAAAGACAAAATTTCAAGATACCTAGCATCTTTTTTCTTTTTTTTTTTATTCATGGATATATAATGAATAATGAGGAAGTATTCAGATCCGTTAATGTCATTATAAACAAATTTTTCACTTAAATTTTTCAATGTAATACTTTTAACTATTTTTTTGGCCAGAAATCATTGAAATGGCAGTTCAGTCAGCTGCATCTTATGTGGCATAGTCATCATTGAAGAAGATGATTTTTTAATTTTCTTTTTAAAATCATCCACCTTAGATTGACCATGCCACTTAGGATAACTAACATTGATTAAACTGTTTAGCAATTTTCAGTTATTAGCTGAAAGGACTAAAAGTTTAGGATTAAATTAATTAAAAAAGTGTAAGATTGATGTTGACACCTAATTTTGGAAAAATAAAATTGCATTTTGAACAAATAAAAAGAAAAAATGAAAATGGGGGAAATTGATTTGATTGAAGTATGCAAGGAAATATAGAATTATGGTGGGTGTCCGGATTTTGTTAAATGCAGCAACAATTTTAAAATCAGGTGAACAAATAGCAATGCTTTTGATAAAATGGAAGGAATTGATGCAAAATCGAAATGATTGCGAAATCACGCTGCTCCGATTTGATCCATGATTTAATGCAACGAAAGATGGAAGTTTAAAATTTTCCATAGAAAGCAGCCGATTGAAACCACTATAAAAGGGGTTGACCTGCATAGTATTCAGAGGGGGAAAATTCGAAAAAAATTCGAGAGAAAAGTTCGTAAAGAATTTCGTGAAGAAAGAAGCACAATCGTGAGAGAAGAGAAGAAAGAAAAGTGAAAAAAGAAGAAGTGAAAGCCCCCGTCCCTTTTTGTCGTCCAAGAAGTCTCTTTTCTTTTCCCCTCTGACAAACTGCAGAGGAGAAGAAAGAAGTCAGCAGCTGCAGAAGAAAAGAAAAGGAAAAGTCAGCAAAAGAAAGAGAAAAAGTGCAGAGAAGTGACGTGTGGCCAAAAAGAAAAAAAAAAAAAACAACAGGAGCTATTGTTCATCTTCTTCGCGTGGAAGCCCCTGCCCATGCTCGCGTCGCGCCTCCTCCGTCCGTGAGCACTGCACCAGCACCACCCACGACGCCACCGAAGCCCGCTCGCCGCCGCGCCACCGCAAGTACCGTCGCCGCGCCTTGCCGCCGACACAGCAACCCCTCGACGCCGCTGCCGCGCGCCTCCGACGCCCACAGCCGCGCCACCGCAACACTAGCCGCCTCCGCAACCCGAGCACCCCAGCTCCGCCTTTTCCGTCGCCGATCTGCAGCACCGGAGATCACCTCGCCCCTGCTCGCCTCCGTCCAACACTCAGCCGCCGCCGCGCTGCTGTCCCTGCCGCGACCCGACGCCACCGGAGCCTCCCCTTGCCGCTGCTCACCGTCGCCCTGCTTCGCCGGAGTCCCTCGCCGGTAGCTACCCTTGCTGCTCTCACCGGAGTCCACTGCTGGCGAATCCCCTTACCGGAGCAACCATCATCTTTGCTTAAAAAAGAAACAAAAAGAAAAAAAGAAAACACATCAGGTAGTTTTTTCTTTTTAATTTAATTTAATTTATTTTACTTTATCTTGTTTTTTTAGTATAATTAGTCTTTAATATATTATTGGAAATTCCAACATATCAGATTCACAACCGCGCCTGGGTTTTTTTATTTCATCTATAAAGCTTTAGATGAAGTAATTAATCAAGCAGGAATAAAATTGGTATTTTGATCTTTAACGCTTAAGATCAATTTATCGATTTTACTAGCGGAATTTTACCCTATAATCTGAATGATGTGTAATATTTTCGATGATTTTAGATGATTTGTTTTATCTTAATTGTTTTAATTATCTTGAAATATGTTTGAGTTAAAATATCGCGTGCTTTAGGGTCATTTGCATATTTAGACTAGACATTTTATTTATAATCAATTTTTGAAAATTAAAATTAAAATTTTTTTATAAAAAAACCTAAATTTAGGATGTTAGATTTTTGTTTCATTAGTTTAAATTGCATTTTTAATTATTTGACCTTTTTTTCGAAATTAATGAAACAAAAACACAACAAAAAATCATCATGTGTGCGTCAAGTAGAATTATGGCATCATTCACACGTCATTCCATGTTAGGATAAAATTCATTTTAAGTTTAGATTGATTTAGATAGACTGCATCTTAGGTCAGAGATTGCTAAGTTAAGATAATATTTTGGTTTAAATTAGGGTTTAGTTTGACCTAATCCTTCATACAAATTGAATAGAATCTTAATTTAGTTAGAAAATTTTCACATTTTACCTGATTCCGAATTTCATAAAAAAAATACAAAAATGTCTTAGAATAGATTAGTTTTATTATTTAGGATAAAATGCATTCTTTTAAAAAGAAAATAAAAAATGTCATGTGCATGTCATTAGGATTAGGTTTATGAAATGCATGCCATTTAGTGGTTGTTGCTAGGTCCTTTCAATTAGAAATTGCATGATATTAGAATTAGGTCATTTAGTTAATATTGCATTGCATATTGCATGATTTTTATTAATTAAGTGAAAATAAAAAGAAATTGCGTGTTAATTAGAAACCATATCCAAGGTTGTTGATGTGGTTTTTAACCTAACATTGCAGATGCTTTCGTTGCTTTGAGGTAAGTTTTTGCAATTTATTTATTGTTTATCTATGCGTTAAATTGGCGGATTGCGCACCCGCATGATCACCTCACATGTTAGGAAAACAGGTTAAAATAAATCAACTGCTTGCAAAAACATTTTGAAAAATTAAAAAGAAAGGGTACCGAAAGGGCATTAGAGAAATCTAGTGTAACCAAGTCCCCGTACCCTCAGTCTCTGGTTCGTAGAAGTAAAATAAATCTCCATTTATTTTACTTAGGTGTCTAATCGACCTACCCTAAATCGATTAGTGGCGACTCCTAGATAATAACCTCTTGCATGTTTAAAAATTTAGACTTAAGTCGCGATTTGGTATGGGCTTGGGAGAGCCTGAGATAAATGTAAAAGCTTAGTAGTCCATTAACCTAGTTTTAGGTGGTGCACCCGAAAAATAGGTCGCGACAGCTTGCGACTCCGGGGACTTGTTTTAAAACACTTAGTGGACTTAGGCCAATTTTCTTCTTTTTGAAAAATGATTTTTGTTTGGCAACGAAGATCCCGAGTGCGTCCCTAACATTTAAGGTGTTAAATGTTTTTGCAGATGAGGAGATATAAGGGGAGTAGTCTTTGCTAACCCTTGTCTTGCAGGTTGGAGTTGGAAATGAATATTTTAAATTCAAGTTATTGAAGTGCTACTTGATATAAACTGTAGTGCATGCTTTGCATTTTTCACTACACTTTTGCACACACAACCCGCCGCCGGACCTGGGCCACACTAGGATACATAGGATGGCA
Source organism: Eucalyptus sideroxylon x Eucalyptus melliodora (assembly GCA_016097485.1). Lineage (NCBI taxonomy): Eukaryota > Viridiplantae > Streptophyta > Magnoliopsida > Myrtales > Myrtaceae > Eucalyptus > Eucalyptus sideroxylon x Eucalyptus melliodora. The sequence goes on along the minus strand of CM027828.1, from coordinate 71,727,675 downwards.
TTGAGTTGGATACGACTTCGACTGTGAGGCCGTGTAGTAGAGGTTGCCCAACTCAATCCCTAAAGTTTTTCTTGGTGTCAAGAATGTTTACCTTTGCCCGCGAGGCTGCGTCGCATTAGGGTATCATTCTTGACTGAGCCGAAGTTAGGAGGGCTTGGCTTAGTATGCAAGGCTGCAACTAGTCATCCCACCCTTTTAACTCCACTTTGCTAAGCCGTCTAGATAGAAATCAAGCCTCACATATCCTTTACTCTTGCAATTTACTTATTTACGTCTTTGGTCGGTCCATGACATTAGGTTGGTTGAGTCCTGGTCTATAAACAATGGGAAGATCCGACATTCGATTCGTGCCTGCACCAAAGGCTGAACTCAAGTCATGGTGGGATCGTCTAGACCACGAAGGCCAAAGCTATGTAGAGAGCAGACTTGGTCGCCTTGTTCCCCTCCTTGACATTGATGTCCAGAGTGGCGTCATGCAAGCACTTGCTCATTTCTGGAGCCCCCAAACATCAACGTTTATATTTGGTAAACATGAGCTGACTCCGACTCTCGAAGAATACAGCATTGCAATAGGAAAACCCTTGGAATTGGAATTAATAAATCCACCCGTCGGGTTAGAACCAGAATCAATTTTGTCAGATTTTCTTAAGATGGATAAGAATTTGATAAAAAGAGTGCTGAAAGATAATTGTTTTGCATGTTCTTTTTCTTTCCTAGATCAGAGTTTTGCTAGTGCTAATACTCTCTTAAAAAGTAGGATTTTCCTCCTAGCTTTTTTAGGATTTGTTATTTTCCCTCTTCGTAAGGGCGCCATTAATCCTTCTATCGCATGGGTGGTCAAACAAGTGTGTGCTAGGATTAGTTTTGTCAATACTATTCTAGCTGAAACATTTTTGTCACTTACCCGATTTAAGGAAGATGAAGATAAAACCTTTCGTGCGCCAATTGAACTTTTACAAATCTGGTTCTTTTCTCATATGAGTAAGGTCAATATTCGCATGAATATTATTAATATCACTGATTTCCATCATCCCGTCGAAGTATTTAAAAATCATCAAGATCGGACTCCAAATCTTTCTTACTCAAAATGGGTCAAATTATTGAAAAATCCGAATACCAAGACTTTCCTATGGCATGCTAAATGGTTCCAAGTCTCCAAAGTGCGTCTCTCTCATGGCGATGATGAGCCGATCCCGCTATTGGGGATCACCGGTGCCACTTCCTACTACCCACTCCGAGTGGCTCGTCAATATCGAGTTGTGCAAGATCTACCACCCCCTCTCAAGTTGGGTTCGTTCCAAGTCCAATTCACTACTAAGGATGGTGATCACAGGAGGGAACTCCACTATATCGAACAAGCTTGAATTGCATGTCGTGAACAAAGGTTGAGCTTACCTGAAGATGAGCTCGAGGGGAAGGAAAAGACCTACTATGCCACAGCTCGATACATCCGTCAGCACAAAATTCTGACCGGGTACCTCCCAAAGGTGCCAGATGTGACCGAGAAGCCCACTCGGCAAGCGGAGCTTAACTGTCACAAGAGAAAGATTGAAGAACTTGAAGAGCAAGCCAAGAAGGACGTTAAGGAGAAGAGGCAATTACATCGAGCGTTGGCTTCCCATGTGTTTATAGATCGGGCCAAATAAAGTGGCATGAATCTATTTGGTCTTTTTACTTTAGCTTAATGTTTAGGAAGTTGAGTCGTTTACTTGATTAGTTTAAGATTTTGCAAGCTCTTTACATTACTGATGTCAAACAATTTCAATAATAAATAAAAGTGGTTAGAGTTTCGTCATGGACCGGCATTGTTTTATATGAAGTGCTTATGTGTATTCATTTATTAAATCAGGTGGCAACGGATCCTCCACGCTCACCCATTATCACGCGATTAAGAGCAAGAATGGCCGACCAAAGCGAAATGCGTGATCGTATGTCTCTCCATGTGAGACTCAACTCCAACAAGTACTCGCCTCTATACAGCTTGTGACGAATCAACTCCAATTCCTCCAAGCAAATCCAGCAGCTGCACCCACTCTTCCTGAGATAATCATCCCAAAGCCAGCAAACAAGGCCCAAACAAGTGAGGATGACATGCCCGGGCTGGAAGATGATCCATTCCCGATCAATGTGGAAAAGGCTAAGCTTGTCAACATCCCTAAGACAGATTAGGATGAACGCGTTGCAAAGCTGGAAGAGAAAGTGAGACAACTGCAGGAGTCACAAAGCTCACTCCCATTTGACCTCTCGGTCTATGAGAAGGTTAAAATGCCGAGCAAGTTCAAAATGCCAGAATTTGAGAAGTACGACGGGACATCTTGTCCGAAATCTCATTTGCAAATGTATCATGTGTGCATGGCCCAGCACGTCAAAAATGAGGCCCTTATGATTCAATCATTTTATGCAAGTTTGACCGGGCCCGCTCTGAATTGGTATGTGATGAAGAATGTGAACCTCCTCGACACCTGGAACGAAGTGGCTAACGCATTCCTCAAACAGTACAAGTTCAACATGGACATCGCGCCTTCCCGAGAAGACCTGGAGCAGATGGAAAAGAAAAGAAGTGAGTCATTTAAAGAATATGCTTTGTGAGATGGAGAAACTTGACAGCTCAAATTACTCCTGAGCCTACTAACAAGGAGTTGATGAAGTTGTTCGTGAAGACCCTTCCATCTAAGTTCCGTAATCGAATGGCTAGTACGTATGTTGAGAGCTTCAATCAGCTTATTCCTGTAGGAGAACAGATTGAGATGGGGATAAGGGAATGATGGTTTTCTAAGCCATCTACTAAAAGATTTTTTGCCAAGAAAGATAAGGAAGTTGTTGAGGATGTGAATGTGACCTATAGCCCAGAAGCTACTAATCACACCCCGGCTATCCAAATGAATCAAAGACAACAACAAATTGCTGGTCGTCAATCATTTGCCCAAGCATATAATACAAGGCAGTTCTCTCCTCTCCCCGGATCTCCATCTCAGGTGTTAGCGATTCTCCGAAAGAAAGGTTTGCTTTCTAGTGAACCGAAGCGTCCCAACCGCGAAAGCAATCGAGGTTACGACCCAATGAAGAAGTGTGACTACCATAGCGGTGAACTGGGGCATTCAACTGATGAATGTTTCACCCTCAAGCACAAGATCCAAAACCTCTTGGACACGAAGGCTTTTTTTTGTTTCAAACTACTCAGCCGAATGTCCAAAAAAAAAAAAAAATCCGTTACCGGAGCATGAGGGTACGGTGAATGCTATCTTGGAACATGGCGCCGGTCGAATCAAGAGCTTGAAGGTGCATGTGATGGACACCTTGGGGCAGCCAAATGATGGATGGGGTCACATGGACGAGCCAGGAGATGGAGAACACAAATGATGTGCTGGAAGGGGTTACGAACTTGTTTGATGACCTCATCATAGGAGCTGTTGATGAAGGACTCCCTGAAGAGATGGGCCTTGGCCCACAAGAGTAACTTTTTTTTACTACTATTGCATATTCCCCTGCGTGGGAATTTCTATTATTTTCTGAGAGATGTTTTCAGTGATTAAGTGTGGCATTTTTCCATTCAATAAATGTAATTGATTGATGAATTTCAATGAAATTACAAATTTTAATTTGAGGGCATGATGAGGTATACCAAACCAGCCCGGTGATGATATCCAACTGATAAAAGAAAAGAAAAATCTAGGGAGAATTCTGAGGCCTGGGCTTCGTCATGCTTTCTCGTGTCAAAATGTTTCAAAAAAATGCTTTTCCAAATGCTTTTCAAAAAAAAAAAATTCAAAAAAATAAAACTTGATTTACTCTGTTTGTCTTTTTGACCCATCTACTTTTTGTTTCAGAGATAGTCTTGTAACATGTGAAGGTGTGGAAATAGTCCAATCCAATTCCGGAGCCTAGGGGCAAGTTCGCTCCAAATTACAGTGGCCCGTATGTGGTAAAGAAGATACTTTTTGAATGTGCCTCGATCTTGGCGAAATGAATGGCCATGAGTGTTCCACTCCGTTAATTCGATGTTGTCAAGAAGTATTATCCATGATAGAATTTGTCATGTCATGTTTTGAACTGCAAGCATTTCTATGATGAGTAAATTATTTCAATGAGTTGAATCGTTGCAAATTTTGCATATTTTCCCTGATGAATTATATGAGATGAATTGAATGTGTCAAATGAGATACTTTAGAATGACGAAAGGCAAAGCCTTGTTCCATACAGTGTTTCATACACTAACCCTCAGTGAGTTGTGTGAAAAATTCCATGCCCGCAAGGAAGAGGGCTATCTCGCAAAGGGTACGTCAACCAAGGTGATGAGAGGCATTCTTTTCTCTATCCTAAACACTACAAGTGATCCATTGCTCAACCCCTTTGAGCCCCATACACTTATGGAGATTTTTTAAAAATTATCCCTATCAAGAATCATCCTACATTGGGACAAATTTGAAATAAATGGTAGGAATCTTCTTGCTCCCACTTGCATCAATCTTCGAATATTGCTTTTGCGGTGTAACTCGTACGGTAATTTGAAGTACCTTAAGATGATGAAGAGCAGTTCTTTCTTTATCCTATACACTTCTATCCATTGCTTAGCCCACTTGAGCTTATGAATTTATTTTATATTAAACCTAGTTGGTGATCATCCCCCACATTGGGGTAAGGCAAAAAGAACCATTCAAGTAACATGGCTTAGAATGCTGCAAAGGATGGTTGTGCAAGTTCAAAAAAAAAAAAAAATAAGTGCAAAATAATGGGGCATGAAAAAGCAGTGTGCCTAGTAAAAGCAAAGCCAATGCCAAAAAAAGAGAAAAAAAAATCAAACTCTTGATATAGTAAGTTGTATCCCCAACAAGGTGGTACCAAAAAACTCTCAAATGCTGTTGCAATCAATGGAGTTATGATAAAAAAAATCTTCGACAATGGAGAAGGAAAGTGGTGGAAATGTCAAGATGATCACCAACTTTAACCCCCTAAACACTTTTTGAGCCTAATGATCCTTTCATTTCTCAACTCATGAACCAAGCCTATGTTACGTCCCTTGCAAAGTCTCTTCTGATTATGGCACTTGAATTAACCTAGGGGTTCACATGTTTTAAGCATCGCTCGAAGAAGTGCGAGCAAGATTATTCATTTCTCATTTTGTAGGGTCCTTGACTTGTAAACCCTAAGATGATTACAGAATATCACTTATTCTTTCAAAAGCCTTGACTCAAAGAGTCCCTTTTGTTAAGCCATTGACCATGCCCACATTACGGTTCCTGTTAAAGACCTCTCAGATTGGTAAGGTCGTACCACTTGCGAGATTGCACAAAACCTTGTTTGGCATGATGACAGTGAGATAGAGTGATTGTCAAAATCCTGCATCAAAGATCAGGATGAAACGACTCTTTTAATGAGGATGAGCGCAAAGCCCTTTCAGATTGAAAGACCTTTCATTTGACACATCCATAACACTCATGTATCTAGATTGGAATGTCCTTTTGAAATTCTTCCCAAAGGAAATCAGGTAATGCAAAAATGATAGGAATCATCACGCATGAACCTTACTTGAATTAATGCATGTCTGTGAATGCATATTACCTCTCTTACAACTGTGTTTTGCAGGAGACATATCCGCAAGGAACAGAGATGTCATCAAGGTAAATCTATCTCTATCCATACTTTAAATACTTGTCATTGTACGGTATTCCTTTTCAAGCACCGATACTCAATGGAGTTGTCCCCCAAAGATTTTTCCTCCAGATTTAATCTGATTAAGGCGGCCGAAGAATGGTTCGGGTCTTGGTCGGATGATTTCTGTCGCAAGGTTGGGCGACCGAAGAATGGTTCGGGTCCTAACCAAGCAAAACCTTAGTCTAGGCGACCGTAAAATGGTACGAGTCCTGGAAAAGCAATTACCTCAGTTTCAGCGACCGTAGAATGGTACGAGTCCTGAAAAAATCACTTTTTCCTTTAGGCGACCGTAGAATGGTACGGGTCCCGAAAAATCATTTTTTCGTCAAGGCGACCGTAGAATGGTACGGGTCCTAGACAACCTTAGTTCAGGCGACCGTAGAATGGTACGGGTCCTAGACAACCTCAGTTCAGGCAACCGTAGAACGGTACGGGTCCTGGAAAACAAATCCCCGTTTAGGCGACCATAGAATGGTACGGGTCCTAGACAATCTCAGTTCAGGCGACCGTAGAATGGTATGGGTCATGGAAAATCTTTTTTCATTCAAGCGACCGTAGAATGGTACGGGTCTTAGACACAACCAAACAATGCCATACTAGGCGACCGTAGAATGGTACGGGTCTTGGGAAAGCAGTCACTTTGTGAAGTCATGTTACTATTCTAGGCAATTGTAGAATGATACGGGCCTTGGACAGGTACCACCAACCTATCTTGAGTTACTCTACCATCCCCGAAGGTAAGTAATTACAGGTAAGTTCTTTTATCATTTGCATTAACATTTCCATGCATCATATAAATTTCATTTCAAAATGAGATTCATCTTCCCAAAAAAAAAAAAAGTCATTTAATGTATGTGCATAATTAAAATTAGGTCTCAATTTGTCTTTGAAGGCAACCTCTACGAGCTCACCTTCAAAGAGGGGCAGCTGTTGACACCTAATTTTGGAAAAATAAAATTGCATTTTGAACAAATAAAAAGGAAAAATGAAAATGGGGGAAATTGATTTGATTGAAGTATGCAAGGAAATATAGAATTCTGATGGGTGTCCGGATTTTGTTAAATGCAGCAACAATTTTAAAATCAGGTGAACAAATGGCAATGCTTTTGATAAAATGGAAGGAATCGATGCAAAATCGAGCTAATTGCGAAATCATGCTCCGATTTGCATCCATAATTTAATGCAACAGAAGATGGAAGTTTAAAATTTTCCATAGAAAGCGGCCAATCGAAACCACTATAAAAGGGGTTGACCTGCATAGTATTCAGAGGGGGAAAAAATTCAAAAAAAAATTCTAGAGAAAAGTTCGTAAAGAATTTCATGAAGAAAGAAGCACAATCGTGAGAGAAGAGAAGAAAGAAAAGTGAAAAAAGAAGAAGTGAAAGGCCCCCAGTCGTCCAAGAAGTCTATTTTCTTTTCCCCTCGACAAACTGCAGAGGAGAAGAAAGAAGTCAGCGGCTGCAAAAGAAAAGAAAAGGAAAAGTCAGCAAAAGAAAGAGAAAAAGTGCAGAGAAGTGATGTGTGGCCGAAAGAAAAAAAGAAAAAAAAAGACATGAGCTCTTCCTCATCTTCTTCGCGAGGAAGCCCCATCCGCGCCATGCTCGCGTCGTGCCTCCTCCATTCGTGAGCATTGCACCAGCACCACCCACGACGCCACCGCTGTAGCCCGCTCGCCGCCCGAGCCGCCAATCCCCGTGAAGCCACTGCGTCGCCGCTCCCTTGTTCCGCCACCTCAGTCCACCGGCCACCACTGTTGCAAGTTGCAGCACTGCTGTCCACCCATCGACTGCGCACCCTTCGAGCGACGTCGCTCCTGCACCTTCGCCCCGCCCCCTGCAACACTAGCCGCCTCACCCGTCCTGCAAATCCCGAGCACCCCAACTCCGCCTTTTCCATTGCCGATCCCTGCAGACAACCGAGATCACCTCGCCCCCGACTCGCCTCGCCTGTCCAACACTCGCCGCCGCCACCCGCCTCCTGCCGTCCTTGCAGCGCCCCACCTTTCGACCCACGACCCGACAACCTGCGGTCTGGAGCCTCCCTCTGTCGCCCCTACTCACCGTCACCAGCTGCTGCCAAGTCCTCGCCGGTAGCTACCCTTGCTTCTCTCACCGGAGTCCACCGCTAGCGAATCCCCGATTAGCCACCCTTGGAGCAACCATCATCTTTGCTTAAAAAATTTTGAAACAAAAAGAAAAAAAAAAACACATCGGGTAGTTTTTTCTTTTTAATTTAATTTAATTTATTTTACTTTATCTTGTTTTTTTAGTATAATTAGTCTTTAATATATTATTGGAAATTCCAACATATCACCTGATACGCAACCGCGCCTGGGTTTTTTTATTTCATCTATAAGGCTTTAGATGAAGTAATTAATCAAGCAAGAATAAAATTGATATTTTGATCTTTAAGGCTTAAGATCAATTTATCGATTTTACTAGCGGAATTTTACCCTATAATCTGAATGATGTGTGATATTTTCGATGATTTTAGATTATCTATTTTATCTTAATTGTTTTAATTATCTTGAAATATGTTTGAGTTAAAATATCGCGTGCTTTAGGGTCATTTGCATATTTAGACTAGACATTTTATTTATAATCAATTTAAAAAAAAAAATATACCAAAAACAAATTTAGGATGTTAGATTTTTGTTTCATTACTTTAAATTGCATGTTTAATTATTTGACCTTTTTTTTCGAAATTAATGGAACAAAAACACAACAAAAAATCATCATGTGTTCGTCATGTAGAATTATGGCATCATTCGCACGTCATTCCACGTTAGGATAAAATTCATTTTAAGTTTAGATTGATTTAGATAGACTGCATCTTAGGTTAGAGATTGCTAAGTTAAGATAATATTTTGGTTTAAATTAGGGTTTAGTTTGACCTAATCCTTTACAAATTGAATAGAATCTTAATTTAGTTAGAAAATTTTCACATTTTACCTGATTCCGAATTTCATAAAAAAAAAATACAAAAATGTCTTAGAATAGATTAGTTTTATTATTTAGGATAAAATGCATTCTTTTAAAAAGAAAATAAAAAATGTCATGTGCATGTCATTAGGATTAGGTTCATGAAATGCATGCCATTTAGTGGTTGTTGCTAGGTCCTTTCAATTAGAAATATCATGATATTAAAATTAGGTCATTTAGTTAATATTGCATTGCATATTGCATGATTTTTATTAATTAAATGAAAATAAAAAGAAATTGCGTGTTAATTAGAAACCATATCCAAGGTTGTTGATGTTGTTTTTAACCTAACATCGCAGATGCTTTCGTTGCTTTGAGGTAAGTTTTTGCAATTTATTTATTGTTTATCTATGCGTTAAATTGGCGGATTGCGCACCCACATGATCACCTCACATGTTAGGAAAACAGGTTAAAATAAATCAGCTGCTTGCAAAAACATTTTGAAAAATTAAAAAGAAATGGTACCGAAAGGGCATTAGAGAAATCTAGTGTAATCAAGTCCCCGTACCCTCAGTCTCTGATTCGTAGGAGTAAACTTAGGTGTCTAATTGACCTACGCTAAACCGATTAGTGGCGACTCCTAGATAATAACCTCTTGCATGTTTAAAAATTTAGACTTAAGTCGCGATTTGGTATGGGCTTGGGAGAGCCTGAACTAAGTGTAAAAGCTTAGTAGTTCATTAACCTAGTTTTAGGTGGTGCACCGAAAAATAGGTCGCGTCAATTGAATTGCATACAATAGTTTAGAACTATTGAACAATTTTCCATGGAAAATGAAGAACAGTTCAAAAAGATGAATGCGTTCCCCAAGCTTCACCTTGTCTGAGTGCCCCTCTCCAGATCCACCTCCCAGACTTGGATTCCTTTGAGGAATTGACCCAATTTGCCACCAAGGGTTGTCCAAACCACCAACAACGAGCCACAACATCCCGCGAGATATGAGCAGCCGTCGGTCTCCTCCGCAAGGAACCCGTGCTCGAGTTCCAGCCGTGCTTCCACGGGATACGTTCCCCTCGGCATCCTGAGTCATTATCCACTTGAATGCCTCTCTGGCCAGGAACCGCCCTTTGCAATGCATCAGCTCTAGACGTTGGGCTTACAACCAGGATCACACGCCGCTTCCATCCGTACATGTCCTCCCGACAGGGCGAATGTGAGTATCGGCTGATGACGATAGAAGGACATAAAGATCGTGACAGTGTACTCCAAGGACGAGGACGTGCTCGAGGTGGGCTTCGGTTCAGGACCTACGTAGAATTGCTTCACCTTGGGTAGTTCGATGCTAACACGCAAATTGGGATTGAACATGATGTGCCGGAGACTCAGGCTCGACAAAAGCGATATCCGTCCGAGCAAAGGTTATGTGTGTTGAGAAAACTCCCAGCACATTTTGTTGTTAACAAAACTGTCGGCAGAAGTCCACCACAAGTGTCATAACTTGGCACGCCGGGACACTTAGGTGCCATAACTTCAAAACGGTACACTTAAGTGCCACTTTTTTTTTTTTTTCGAGTGGGACACTTAAGTGCCACCTCCGGCGACCCTTACCGGAAATCCTACGTGGCAATATTTTATTACTATTTTTTGCCTACGTGGCTCGCCGGAGAGCTGAGTCGGCCCTCACTCACCAAAAACGACGTCGTCTGCATAATAAAAGCCCCAAATCTTCCAAAAACGACGTCGTCTCCCCAAATGCCCCAAATCTAAAACCCTAAATCGGCCAAAATCCCTATTGAAGTGCTTGAATTGAAGTCTCGAACCCTAATTTTCATTTGCCCAAAATTCCTTCGTCGAATCTTGGAAATGGAGAGCAGGACTCGCAGCAGCGCCTCAATTTCCTCTCACCGAAGCGAAGGAGAAGGCCAGCGTTTCTGTTTTTGTGGGTTACCGAGTCTAAGAAGAACATCGTGGACTCAAATCAATCCTGGGAGAAGATTTTATGGATGCGCCCGATATAAAGAAGCGTCGAAGTGCAAATACTTCAAATGGATCGATGAGAAGTTCTCTGACCGAGCCATAGAGGTGATATTGGATCTACCTTCATAAAAGACAGCAATCTCCATCTATGTTCGTGGACGACTTGGATGATGTTGACTTAATGCAAGCTCAAGTGTCTTCAGTTAAACTTTTGAAGAATGAAGTCTCAATGCACGCTCAAGCATCTTCAACTAAACCTTTCAAGAATGAAGTTCCAATGATGAAAATTGAACGAAAGTGTTACCAAGCGTGTATTATGGTGTTGTTGTGGAACAAGATCATTGTTGCTTTGTTGTTGTTTATGCTGTCGTATGGACTTACCATAAGTTTACCATCATCTTCTCTGTTTTGATGCAGAACATCTTCTCTGTTTTGATGCAGACCAACATATACACAAGACAAACATGAATGATTACCCGAGTGCCATAAGTTGTATTTAATAACCACGTAAGTGCTAGTCGTGATGAAAAAGGATCACTTAAGTGTCAAGTTATTGTTAAAGTGATCGGTTAAGTGTCACTTGTAGTTAAAAGTGAACAGGTTAAGTGCCAAGTTTTTTTAGAATAGGATCAGTTAAGTGCCAATTTTTTTGTGGGTTTTCTGTAAAAATTGCGCCAGCCACCAAAGACCGGCGACACCACCAACCATCACCACTAGCCACACTACACACTAGGCGCTCACCACCGCAATGCTTTGGTGGTGTTGCTTTGCACAAGATACTAGTGCAAGCCGAGCCTTCCACTAGTTTGCACCAGTACACATGATGTAAGATGTGCAACCGCACACTTGTACCAGTGTAGGTGCAACCGCTTAAGCCTATAACCCCCACCACAAACCAATAATCACCAGGCATCACCACCAGCCACACCAAAGACCCCACCACCACATTAGCACCCCAAGAACAAACCGACTACCACCAAACATCACCATCCACCATCACCGATACATCAAAGCACTCCAACCTATCACCACGAACACCAACAAGAGAAAACAAGTAAAAGCGAGAATCCATGATAAACAACAACATAAATTGACAAGCAAAGACAAGATCATTTCATTGATATTTCATCAAGTCTCGAGTCGACAACATCAATGAATGACAAACTAAAGAAAAGTTTCAAAACAAAAGATAACCATCCGAGACTTTCTATATGCACGACAACATCATCGTTTACATAACTGTTTTTACTCCTAAGCTCCACAAATATCACATCTCATCTCATCAATCAATATGCACGATGCCCCCTGTTCGTCCTCCTTTCGATGGGCCTTTCACTTGATTCATAATTCTGGCACTCTTTCTAACCGGACGTGCAACTTCTTCAACCTTCTCGCATCCACCGACTCGATGGAGCCGCAAATATCCTAGGCCGAATTGAATCAAAAGGAGCTGGAGCCGGAGCCGGAGCCGGGTTCTTTCTCTTATTTTTTGTTGGCACAGTTGATGTTGATGTTTTCATTTTTGTTGGTGCAGCCATCGATTCTTGAGTTGGGCCTGAGATAAGAACTTCTAAACTTCTCCCAGGCTACAAAAAAATAATAAATTGTTAGCAAAAATCTACAGCATAAATTAAATTAAATGCAACCAATAAAACTTACATTGAGAATGATTGTTCCAGTATGCTCATCTGTATAAAGGCCATAGCCATATTGTCTTAACCTCTTCCCAAGTGCCCTCTTGTTTGAATAGGGGCATCACTTTCAGGAACTTGTGATTTGTTGCCCCTTTTTCCTGCTTTCTTAGGCCCTTTAACTACAGCCGGGGCTTCTTCAACCAATTGTGCTGGGCGTCTTCTAGATGGCCTTTGTGTACCGCCCTTCACCGGCCTTGTTCTAGTTACCCTTCGTAGCCCTTCAACTTCGTGTGACACCTCCTTCGTTGGGCCTTCGGTGGTACCGGTGGTGGTACTTGTGGTGCCCTTGCAGTGATTCTTTTGGTGGCTCCTGTGATGATCCTTGAGGTGGCTCCCGTGATGGCCCTTCAGTTGGTAGTTGAGTTCCAACTTGCTTTCTTCGAACCTGAGAAAGAGGCCAAAAGATACCATAAATATAATATCGAGACATATAATAATAAAAACTGAATACAAATTGGTTGAATTTAGCACTGGGTATTTCTTTCGCTGCTGAAGAACAGTCGACTGCACCGGCCGTGATGCTGCTTGGGCTAATCCTTCAGCTGGCCCTAATGCTGCTTGGGTGAATCCTTCAGCTGGCCGTGATGTACCTTGCCTTCTTCGAACAGGCTGTTCAGTTTCATGACTTACTGAGGTTGTTCTTGTGACCTAACAAACACATTACATACAAGGCCAAATAGGATATTATGTACATTTTTATGATAAACGACAAGAAAGCAACATAAACATAAAATAAATTTCATAACTTACCGGGGTTCTACTTGTTGACTGAAGAACAGTCGACTCACTTGGCCCTGCTGTGTGCATTTCTCCAATTGTCTCTTCACTAGGCCCTTCACCTTGCCTCAACCATTGTTGCTTCCTCAATTGACAACCTTTAATATTGTGGCCTATTAGGCGACAATAAGAGCACGTGATCTTTGCACCCTGCCTGCTCATTCTTTGCTGACCCGAGACCTCTCCCTCCGCCATTCTTCGTCTTCGTTTTGTCCTTCCAATTGTCTTCTTCGGGGCAAAGGTTGAGGTGCTTCATGATCCGTGGGCTCCCAAAACTTGCTACTTCTAATTGGCTGCATCATGAACTGATAGGAAGCAAGATATTTTGATTTATGGTACCAATCATCGATGTAATCATATGTATTGTCGCCCTTCAACTGGATGGCACATATGGCATGTGCACATGGAATTCCACTTACTTACCATGCTCTACATGAACACTTCCTACTTCCTAGATTGACAACATACTTATCTGCACCCTTCATTATCTCATATCCGTCATCTCCATTTCAAATGGGATGACAATGCATACTTGCAGCCAAGTTCTCATCCAATTTCTTCACAATCCTAGGACCATATTGTCTTGTCCATTTTGCAGCCTAATCTCTTTGTTTCGCAGCCGAGTCATAACCGCAACTCGTATATCTTCAATCATTGAGATGACTGGTTTTGCATCTCGGCATATATTATCTTCGAATTAAATACTTCACAAATGTTGTTGTCGACGTTATCGCACTTGAACTCCTCACAAGAATGCCCCGCACCAATGCTTCGGTTCTAGTTGAAATAGAGTAGCACAACCTTCCTTTGTCAACTCGAAGCGATCCTTATTTGGCTATTCTAAAGTCAGCCATGTTTGCACTCTTTGCTAATTGCCAAAATTGCAATTGCAGCTTATCCCCTTTATACTTCTTTGCCCAATTTCCGTATATGTGCCGCGCACACATTCGATGTTCAGCATGGGGCAACAACTCGGCTCTTCTAACCAATCCCCGCAATAATTCAAAGTAAGAAATACTAGAGCAAATTACATGTTCATATTACAAAGCAAAGCAAACTATTGACTAAATTTTTCAAAAAACAAGCATTACCTTCTGTTGGTCGCTCGTGAATGCCCACCCTTCCCCGTTTGTTATCTCCAAGTCAGCCATCAGATTTTTTAAGAACCAGGACCAATTGTCCTTGTTCTCAATCTTTACAATAGCCCAAACTAGTGGGAACATTTGGTTATTCGCATCTCTTCCAATCGCTGCCAATAATTCTCCCTTGCACAAGCCCTTCAAGAAACAGCCATCCAATCCTATAATCCGTCTACAACCAGCTAAAAATCCTCGTCTGCATGCATCAAAGTACACATAGAACTTATCGAACTTGGTCCCATGATCAGGAAGCGGTCTCTCAATCACCTCTACATACACTCTACTTGTAGGGTTTTGCAGCCTACACTCCCAAGCATACTCCCACACCTGCCCATATTCCTTAGCATACTGACCAATAAGTACCTTTATCACCTTTTGCTTTGCTCTTTTGCACTGATTCCTAGATACATTGATGCCTACATGCTCCTTCACCAGCATCCTAAAGTTAGCAAGTTTCAAGTTAGGCATCACCTTGATCACATCGAAGAAGTGCTTGGACAACCATGAACTTGTTACCCTTTTGTTTTGAAAATTAATGGAACAAGTGTGTTCCTCTTGGTAGGCTCTAATCTGAAAAGACCCACTCTTCTTAACAAACGCACCGTAAATCTTCCATGGACAGTTTTGCTGCGAACACCTAGCTCTTACAAATTTCTTGGTATTTATAATGAAATCAATATTTCTTTGTGCAGCAATGGAAGAACTCAGTATAGCTTCCCTAAATTGTATCGCATCATGGAATTTCATACCTACTGACAAAGTAGGAGATGCAACAGATGGATCATAGGAAGGAAACTTACTTTTCCTTATACGCACAACTCGTTGATTTTCTTCAAATTCGTCCTGGGAAGTTGCGGTGTCGATGCTTTCTTCATAATCTGTCTCCAGGTCCTGGCCAGTAACACCAACATCTGCAGGGCCTTCATCTCTATTTGGATGAACAGTTACATGCAAAGTTGCAAATCTATCTGACAAAAAGTCCCTTTGTTTTTTCCTTGATTGTGTAAGCTCCTCATCATCGGCGTCACTTAAGATTAACAAATTTTCAGCTTCAGCCGCCAACCCTTCATCGTCATCGTCATCATCACCGTCACTGGATTCAGCTACTTCCCTATCTAATTCAGTGATGGTGATATCACCCATGTCACAATCGCTCGGTGAACAGCATCTGCGCCCCTCTCCTCCTTATCCTGTCCATCATGACCTACTTCATCTCCTCATTCTCCTACTTGGGTGATATCTCTGTCATCATCTTCGTCGTCACTATTGTTTTCAACAAACACTTTCGCCTCTTCGCCATGAAAATAATGATATAAGACATCTCTAAAACCATTATCATCTTCCAAAACTCTCAAACCATCTCTCAAGCCTTTCCCAGAACACAAGACAAGAACTTTTGTACTCTACAAGGCAAAAATGTCACTATATCCCTAACAAATCCAATATAAGATGTCTTCTTTATATCTACAAAGATAGTACCCTCATTCCCCCCCTCATACTCCCATTCATCCTCCCTAATCACAAAATCTCCACCGTAGTAAACGATGACAGCAACATAGTCTTTATGCGCCATTTCTGCAACAAAAGAGGACAAATATACAATTAATTTTTGGGACCACATTCACAAAGAACAGACAATTGCAAGTGGAGGTCCCTACAGTCTTTATTAAAGAAAAGAAAAGAAAAGAAGAAGAGAGAGGGAAGATGCGGTCAGACGACAGCTGCAGATTGAAAACAAAAGGCCTCAGGACAATGACAAATAAAAATAAAGGTGGGACCCGACAACTGCTTTGATTATGCCGTCGCATTTCTTTAAAATATGGAGAGATTCCTCAGCATGGGTCCTCAACAATGCAATTTATTAAAAAAATATCCAGAAGTCCCCATCCCCACAACCTTCGATTCGAACATGTGCAAAGTCCAATACTCTGAACCCTAACAATCACCAATCATCACACATTTCACATCCGACCACTACAAATTACTTTCGCACATCACAATTCAACACCCTGAATGAATCACACATCACAGTGGATGAGGCGACGTCGAGCCCTACACTGAGCCCTAATTTTCCCCCCGACGAGCCCTACACCGAGCTTATATTTCAACGCCGCTCCTAAACTATCAATTCGAACCCCCCAATAGGATTGTAGAACTATATCTTAGCCATAAATCTCACATCAAGCCTGACCTTTCCCAGCCGACCCCAAAATTTGAAGTCCGAGCCCTAATAAACGAGTCGGGGCCCTAATTTCACCACAGGGGAGAGGAAGAAGAGAAAAAACCTGAGCAAATCGACGACGGCGAGTGATGACGGCGCTCGACAACGGCGAGCGACGATGGTGGGCGACAAAGGCGAGCGACGACGGCGAGCGATCACCTGCGAACGGTGAGCTGTGAACGGCGATGGATGGAGAGGACGTCAGACCTAGTGTGAACTGACGAAATGTTAAAATCCAAATAAACCAAATGAGGTCGTTTAACACTAACGAAAAACGACGTCGTTTAGTTTGGCCAAATGCACAAGTGGATGGGGCGACGTCGTTTTCCTCCTCCACGTGTGCTTTATTTTTTTAAAAAAATTGCCACATCGGTTAAGCTAGTCGCCGGAAAATGCCACGTCTGCATTTTGACCGGTTTTTGGCCGAATTGGCACTTAAGTGTCCCATTTTACTCCGATGATGGCACTTAAGTGTACCATTTTAAAGTTATGGCACTTAAGTGTCCCGGCGTGCCAAGTTATGGCACTCCAGGTGTCTTCACCTCCAAAACTGTCCGTGAGATTTTAGTAAGTATGATAATTATCTTGACTTATGTTGATCAAGAATATCAATCAAGCACATATTATAAAGTCTACGTCAGAGAAAATGAGCTTGCGCTTAAATCCATATCTTATATTGAAGATAAAAATTGAGAGAATTACTCTCATTCCCATCTGATGAAGTTCAAAACATAGCCAGTTCAGAACATAAAAAGTTCATAACAAAACAATTTGACAGAACGTGACATAAGTCCAAAATGTAAAACAGCTAATTATCTGCTTTGGATTTCACACCAAGAAAGATTTGATTCATTCAATCTTATTTGATTGGCAAATCAATCTTGAGACAAATACTTTCCAAAGAAAAAGGTCTACTTAAGGAAATCGAGATTTTGATTGTATGGGTAATCAAAGTCAAGTGGAGATTCTATGTTTGTCGCTCAACGGCCATCAAATCTTCTTAATATTGATCTGTCCAACAAATAAATTGAAAGATAATCCTCTAGAGACTGTCCTACGGTTAGTTTGAAAGTGAAAGAGTATTTAAGGAGAACAAGAAGCTAAGGAGCAAGTAAGAGATGAGGCCAAGAATCTATTATTCTAAAGTCCAAATGTATTTTGATCATACATTTTTCTTTCATGAGCTTAAAAGTTTGTGATCATAAGAGAAATACAAAAAGAGTGATGGAGTGAGATAATATGATTTACTACTGAGTGTTATGTACTCAAAGTTGTAATATCTTATTAATCATATAGTGGATATCAACCAGTAAGCTGTCAACATAAAAGAATGGATGTAAGTTTAATCTAAGTCGAACCATTATAAACCTTGTGTGTAATGTCTCTTTATGCTTAACTCTTATTTTTTATTGTTATCGTCCATTGAACACTCTTTGGATGCTTCAAAAGTCCGATACTCTGATTAACATATTTTGAACACTATTTCAAAATCCATCCCTTATTGAGACTTTAATCTTGATTCATTCTATTCCACTTTAAATTGTCAAGATTTTGCTTATTTACTTATTCACCCCATTCTAAGTGATACTTACTGGTTATCCTCAATGTGAAGCTAGGTTGCTGAGTTGAGGAGCTAGCGTCCTTGCTTTGTGCTCCTCTTTGGCAATGGCAAACCGCCATGAAGCACACATTCATCTATAGCAAGTCATGGAGTGGGCAGCCAAAAGAGCTTTTGCAGTAGTGCGGTCCAATTCACGATTCATCCACCTCTCTTTCTCATCAACGTCTCACAAGCAAGGGAAGAAAAACTCCTTGGAGGGTTTCCTTGGCCAATGATATCTTCTTCCTCTCCAGTGTAGATCTTCCCTTCTATCAATAGATCGTTCATAAAAGCTTATCCTATCTTAATCCGAAAAAGTTGAACTTTTTAAGTACTTATTCAAGGAAAGTAATTTTCAACATGCCACCTCCCTTGTGATGTATGTAATCGATGCATTGAAAATCAACAACTTCCTTATTAAGTACACTTAGGAAGTGCATCAGGGAACTCGTTTATAAGTCATTTAAAAGATTTATCATTTTTCAATATCACCTTATCACAAAATACTTGAGTCAAATAAATTATTTACACAATACAAATAAAACACATATTTGAAAAGATTAAAAAAAAAAAAAACATTTCAAGATTTGAACTTCTTTTCATGAGGTTCTTTACACATAGAAAAAATTCAAATTTTAAAATTGAAATACATGAGAGATAAAATAAAATTATTAATTTACTTACTTGTCTTTTGATAGAATTCATATTTTACCTAAGAATAATTTAGGACAATAATATTGTGCTCTTTCTAAAGTAGGAGATCTCTTTATGTTATATAATAGTGGATATAACTATTGAAGTAAGTTTCACGCGGCAAGATATTATTGGTACGTGGTGCCATTGAGAATTTATACGGACACATGCCATGCCAGGGAAAAAAGTAGGGTGTAGTGTATATCGTTGGTCACCCTGATTATTAGTAAGGATAAGCATTAAATCCGGTTTTAATCTAGGAACTGGACCAAAGTAGCCTGAATCAACCAGTTTTGAGAAGAATTGATTTGGCTCCCAATTTCACAAGCTAGAATTGACCCATGACTAGTTGATTCCCAATTCCAAGTTCGAAACCTAGTTCTATCCAGGTATCGTTTTGAACCAATTCTATTCCCAACTAAACCAGTTCTAGAAAAGTTTGAAGTATCTTCTAAGAAAACAAAATTACTTTTGCAGTTATCACGAATTGAATCAATAATTACTTTATCCAAATATGTTCTTATATTGATACAATTGCAATGCCTAGGGATAAACATGGCAATGATGGTGGCTAGGCTATCTTCCATAAAGGGTAAGCATGGTTTCAAGGTAGAACCTAGTGTTGATATTATCTAGAATTCCATGAAGTTTATTTCCTATTTTTAGACCTATTTACATGGGATTTCATGGGAGATAGTCCTAATTCAATATAAATGGGATATGTCATAATATTCCTAATATTTGGAGGATAATCATTAAAGATATATCATTTAGTTTCCTAAATTGATAAGATCATTAGGATGGAATTCATTTCCTATTAGGATTAGGAAAGTGGGGATTTGAGGATCTATTTATTTAGTATTGTATCTTGTATCTAAATACTCTCTAATAAGAAATCTCTCTCTCTCTCTCTCTCTCTCTCTCAACGTAGGCGGATTTTTTCATAAATCTCTTTGTCCTTGATTATTCTTGTTTTTATTTTCATCTCATCTAGTTAGGGTGTTCTTTTGCACAACAATTGGTATTAGAGCAATCTAGGTTTTTCGTTCATGTACTGTGACTTCTAACTAGATGGCTAGAAAAGGTTCGATCGTTCCATTCAAAGTCAAATGATTCATCAAGAATAATAATTTTACAATATGGCGGAAAAGGGTGAAAGATATGTTGATTCAACAGGATTTATCAGAGGTTTTTTTGGGAAGATTGAACAAGCCAGCCACCATCACTAATGATGACTAGGCCAACATGATGGAGAGGGCATGTAGGGTGATCCAATTGAATCTATCAAACGAAGCCCTTCAATACGTGGTGGAAATTGAATCCGCTCCGAAGGTATGGCTCAAACTCGAAAGCATCTACATGACGAAATCCCTTACAAACAAGTTGTTCTCAAAAAGGGATTGTATTCACTTCAAATGAATAAAGGAGGAGATCTATTGGAACACATTAACTTGTTCAATCAGATGACTAGTGAACTTACAAGCTTGGAGGTGAAGTTCAAGGATGAAGATATAGCGCTTCTACTATTGGCGTTGTTGTCGGATTCATTTGACCACTTGGTGACTATGCTCATTTATGTCAAGGAAACCCTGGAGATTGGAGAGGTAACTATTGCCCTAATTTTAAACGACACCTGAAAAAGGGCAAGTAGTTCAAAATCTTCAGGAGAATGACTCTTTAAAAAGGAGAAAACCAATCAAGGAAGAAGAAGATCAATAGATCAAGGATCGAGCTGTAGGGGTCGATCAAAATCCAAGAGAAAGTTCAAAGGAAGATGCTACGGATTCAATGAGGAAGGGCTACCAAGAAATTCCGTTCAAATAAGAACGAGAAAAAGAAGAGGAGCTTGGATGAAACAAGTGTAATCGACAGCACTTAGACCTATGATGGGGACGTCTTGTCCATATCATTGGGGAATGACACCTTCAAAGATTCGTGGCTCTTGGACTTTGGATGCACCTATCATATGTGCCCTCATCGAGAAGCCTTCCTTGAGTACAAGGTATATGATGGTGGTTCAATTCTCATGGGGAATGACACTTCGTGCAAGATTATGGGAGTTGGAACTGTGAAAATCAGGATGTTTGATGGCATGATTAGAACCTTTGCAAATGTGCTCACGTATCGGGTCTAAGGAAGAATTTGATTTCATTAAAGCACTTGAATCCAATGGATGCAAGTGCTCGGCTCAAAGTGAAGTCTTGAAGGTGATTAATAGAGCTCTAGTTGTTCTAAAGGGACAGAGGCACGGTAACCTATATCGACTTATAGGAACCACAATGCAAGGTGGAGCATTTGTGTCCACGAATGCTAGCACAGAGATAGATAAAACCTATCTATAATATATGCATCTCAGCCATATGGGGGAAAGAGGATTGATGGAGCTTCACAAGAGGAGTGCACTCCAAGGTATGAAAACATGCAAATTAGATTTCTGCAAATTTTTTTGTCTTTCAAAAACAATATAGAGTATGATTCAATGTTGCAACTCATACGAACAAGGGCATGCTCGAATATGTAAACCAAATGTATGGGGTCCTTCACCATTTAAGTCAAAGGCAAGAAGGAATACTTCGTAACATTCATTGACGATTTTTCTTGGGAAGTTTGGGTCTACTTCATGCAACACAAAAGTGAGGTCTTTGACAAGTTCAAAGAATGGAAAGCCAAAGTTGAGACTTCGACAAGGAAGAAGCTTAAGTGCTTGAGATCAGACAATGGAGGAGAGTACAAATCAACACCATTCATGGAGTTTTGCAAGAATGAAGGGATTAGACATCACTTCATAGTTATAAATATGCCCCAACAGAATGGTGTATCAAAAAGGATAAATTGAACCTTATTAGAGAGAGCTTGAAACATAAGGCTACATGCGGGACTGAGCAAAGAGTTTTGGGTGGAAGATGTCTACATGACATGTTATCTTGTGAATCTATCTCTATCAACTGCAATTAAATGCAAAATTCCAGAAGAGGTATGAACTGGTAAAACTGTCGATTATTCTAATTTAAGAATATTCGGTTGTCCTACTTTTGTACATGTGCAGAGTTTAAAGCGCTCGAAGTTGAATCCAAAGTCAAAACAGTGCATATTTCTCTATCACGAGAAAGGAGTGAAAGGCTACAAATTATGAGATCCAAGTGAGAAGAAAATTCTGACAAGCAAGGATGTTGTGTTCGATGAATCTACAACGTTAAAATAAGTCATGTGCCACACGCAATTCTTGAAGACAAATGATAAATCTATCATTAAGGTGGAGCTTGAAGCTAGAGAATCTACAGAGAATGGTGAGTCATTCGATGAAACTCCGGAAGTTCAAGAAATGGTAAAAGTTCCTCATACCATTGCAATGGGTCGAGGAATGTGCACTCTCTTAGCACTAAAGAGGTACAATTTTGAGGACATGGTTGCTTATGCTCTTACTGTAGGCTTCGGCACCCAAGCTCCTATCATGAAGCTTTGAAAAGTGATCACAAAGAAAAGTGGGTGACCACGATGATAATGGAGATGGAGTCGTTACAAAAGAATGAGACATGGGAACTTGTGAAGAAACCCAAGGATCCCAAAGTCATTGGTTGCAAATGGGTTCTTCAAAGAAAGGAAGCAACAATAGAGAAAGAGCAAGATAAATACAAGACTCGACTTGTTGCTAAGGGCTATGCACAGAAGAAGGAGAACAATTACAACGAGATATTTTCCCTAGTTGTAAAACATAGTCAATTTGTGTTTTACTAGCTTTGGTGGCCATGTATGACTTGGAGCTCGAGCAGTTGGATGTGAAGACAACATTCCTTCATGGTGACTTGGAGGAGAAAATTTACATAAAGCAGCTCGGAGGCTTCAAGCTTGAAGGGAAAGAGAATCACATTTATTTGCTCAAGAGATCACTTCACAGTTTGAAGCAATCTCCAAGGCAATGGAATAAAAGGTTTGATTCTTTTATGCTTCATATTGGCTACATGAGGAGTGTGCATGATTCTTTACTATAGAGTTTTGGATGATAAGTTGCTCATTTTGTTGATGCTCTATGTTGATGATATGTTGATTGCTACAAGAAAAACGAGTGACGTCGTTTCCCTAAAGTTTC
This sequence comes from Eucalyptus sideroxylon x Eucalyptus melliodora, assembly GCA_016097485.1. NCBI lineage: Eukaryota > Viridiplantae > Streptophyta > Magnoliopsida > Myrtales > Myrtaceae > Eucalyptus > Eucalyptus sideroxylon x Eucalyptus melliodora. The sequence goes on along the minus strand of CM027828.1, from coordinate 71,704,914 downwards.
AATTAAGCAACAAGTTTGAAATGAAGGATCTTGGTGCTGTAAAAAGGATCCTTGGCATGGAAATCTTTCAAGATAGATGTGCAAGTAGGCCTTGGGTAAATCAGAAGAAGTATGTTGAGAAGGTCTTGGAGCGGTTTAACATGGGAAGGCTAAGCCGGTCTATAGAACCTTAGCAAATCACTTTAGATTATTCGAGAAATAATGCCCAAGTTCACATGAGGAGGTTGTAAAGATGTCTCAAGTACCCTATGGCAGTGCAATAGGGAGCCTCATGTATGAGGAGGTCTGTAACAAGCTGAATTTGACTCATGTAGTAAGTCTCATTAGTCGATGCATGAGCAATCCAGGTTAAGGAACATTGGGAAGCTATTAAGTGGATCATTTGTTATTTGGCTGGAACTACCTAAATAAGGGAGAATCAATCCATTTAGCAAGCTATGTCAATTCGAACTTCGCTGATGATTTGGACAAGCAAAGGTTCATCATGGGATACGTCTTACTCTTAGAGGTGGAACTATTTCGTGAAGAGCAATACTTCAATCTACTATAGCATTGTCTATAACCAAAGATGAGTATATGACAGTAATTGAGCCTGCGAAGGAGGGAATATGACTATCTAGTTTGGTCATGGAATTAGGTTTAAAGCAAGAAGGTGCTACACTATATTATAATAGTCAAAGCGCAATATGTCTCGCAAATAATCAAGAAAAGAACACTTTGAAGTTCGGTACCACAAGATTCAAGAATTTATGGAGAATGGTGGCATTGCTTTGAAGAAAATCCATACTAAAGATAATCCTACGAATATGCTCACAAAGATAGTTACTATGGAGAAGTTCAAGTCCTATAGGGACTTGCTTTCTTTCACTTATCATTGAAGTTGATGGAAGCTGCACCAGTCTAGGTGTGGGCATACCTTTGCGAAGGTACGATGGAGGGAGAGGTATATTCATTTTCTTGGTTTGAGTGGAGGCTTGCATTTAGTCAAGCCAAAGGTGGAGATTTGTTGATATTGTCTTGAACTCTATGAAGTTTATTTCCTATCTTTGAACTTATCTACATGGGATTTCATGGAAAATAGTCCTAATTCAATGTAATTGGGATATGTCATGATATTCATAATATTTGGAGGATAATCATTAAAGATATATAAGTTAGTTTCCTAAACTGATAAGATCTTTAGGGTGGAATTTCTTTCCTATTAGAGTTAGAGAAGTGGGGATTTAAGGATTTATTTATTCATCATTATACCTTGTATCTAATACTCTCTAATAAGAAATCATCTCGTGGATTTTTTTACCGAACCATGTAAATCTCTATGTCCTTGATTATTCTTGCTTTTCTTTTCATCTCATCTGATTAGGGTGCTCTTTTGCACAACGCCTAGAACCTAAGAAGCCAACTAGTGGGAACCTATTCGATTATAGGTTTTAAGGTATGCATGATAGGTTCTAAATTTTAAAAATTAAGGAACCTATTTTGACAAATAGGTTCCAAGTCTTAAGTAGGTAAAACTCGGATCTTGAAATAAGTTGTTGTGTTTTTCTTGGTCTATATGTTTGCACTATCTTACGGTATTCCATAACATTTGATAATGAATATATAATCTTGAATCACTAGTCTCAACTTACTTTTACTTTATTAGTGATTCATATTCTCCATGTGTCTAAAAATAAGTTATGGTTAATAAATTGTAACAGTAAATGGTAATCATTAAATGTGATGATTCACGTTTATTTAGTAATATATGTAGAATTAGGATAAATCTTGAAATCGACCTTAAAACCTATGATAGGGTAGATTCTAAGTTCTAAGGTCTATACGATAGACTCTAGATTCCAAAAAATAATAAATCTCTTTTAATGACAGGTTCCAAGTTTCAAGTAGAACATGTATGGAATCTGAAACAGCTTATCCCTAACTTTCATGCAAGCGATTGGAGTCATATCTCTACCAAAGCTACAAGGGAAGAAGAAGAAGAAATGGGTAAAAAAAAAGAAGGTGATGCTATTTCCACCTTTTAAATGACTATATTCACCTACTTTTTACCAAAAAGATAAAATTACTCTCAATCATTCAATCACTATTTAAAGTGATGGTCTCAAATTTATTTAATTTTTTTTTTTTTAGTTTCCAATTTTTATATAGAATTTATTTACCAAAAAGACAAAATTCTCATATGTTTTTTAGGTTTTACTTCCATAAAAATTATTTATGTCGAGAAGGGAAAATTCCAAGACACCTCTAGCATTTTTAAGCTGCCGATGAAATCCATGGATAAATAATGAATAATGAGGAAATATTCGGATCTATTAATATCATCATCTACAATTTTCTTACTTAAAAAGTGCTTTTATCCTCGCCAACAAAGTTATATTTCAAGAAATAGGGGCTAATTTCGAAAAGATATTTTCTATTTTGAATTGACATATTTGCCCCCAGTTCAAGATTGCACAGAAACATCTCCACTCGATAAGGCTCTCCCCTTGCTTCCCTGCGCAGAAACCCGCGGTGGACGGAGATGGCGTTCCACCTCTGCTCCTCGCCGTCCTCCTTCCTCCAGGACCGCCACTATCCCCGCAGCTCCCTCCCCTGTCCTCCCAGCAGCAAGCTCAGAAGCTTCATCTTCCCGCGCGGACCAGACTTCCTTTCCCTCCGCTCGAAACCCTCTTGCCGCGCCACCACCCAGGTGTCCGTGGAGGGCGCGGTCGCTCAAGAAACTCGGGACCCAGTTCCGGAATCGCCGGATTCCCCGAACCCAGATGGCAAAACCGGTTCTTCATCGAGAAGCTACATCTGGGTCAATCCCAATAGCCCCCGAGCTTCGAAGCTTCGGCAGCAGTCGTACGACGCGAGGTATGGTCTTCTTGTGAACGTGGCTGAGTCGTTGAACTCCTGCGGCTCGAGTGAGGATGATGTTTTCGGGGTCTTGAGGGGCTTGGGGGATAAGATACTGGAACAGGACGCGGTGGTGGTTCTCAATAAAATGGCGAATGCGGAGAACGCGGAGCTTGCGCTGAAGTACTTCCAGCAGAGGATAAGACCGAGCCGGGAGGTGATAATGTATAATGTGACGTTGAAGGTGTTCAGGAAGTGCAGGGATTTGGAGAGAGCAGAGAAGCTGTTCGCCAAAATGCTCGAGAGAGGGGTGAAGCCTGATAATGTGACTTTTTCCACTATAATTGGCTGCGCTAGGATGTGTTCCCTGCCCGCTGAGGCAATTGAGTGGTTCAAGAAGATGCCTCAATTTGGATGCAATCCTGATGATGTCACGTATTCAGCTATGATCGACGCGTATGGTCGGGCTGGTAATGTCGATATGGCTTTGAGCCTTTATGACAGGGCTAGGACTGAAAAGTGGCGTGTTGATGTTGGCACATTCTCGACTTTGATTAAGATATATGGGCAGACGAAGAATTTTGACGGGTGCTTGAACGTGTATGAAGAGATGAAGGCTCTCGGGGTGAAGCCCAACTTGGTTATCTATAACACTTTGTTGGATGCTATGGGCAGAGCTAAGAGGCCGTGGCAGGCCAAGATCTTGTACAAAGAGTTGATTAGCAATGGGTTTACCCCAAGTTTTGCCACTTATGCAGCTCTTATACGGGCCTATGGCAAAGCTCGGTATAGTGAAGATGCTCTAGCTATTTATAGAGAGATGAAGGACAAGGGAATGCAGTTGAATGTAATTCTTTACAATACTCTCCTGGCAATGTGCGCTGATGTTGGTTACATGGATGAGGCAGTTGAGATTTTTGAGGAAATGAAGAGCTCTGGGACTTGCCAGCCCGACAGTTGGACATTTTCATCACTGATTACTATTTATTCATGTAGTGGAAAGGTCTCGGAGGCAGAGGCGATGTTAGATCAAATGTTGGAGGCCGGTTTTGAACCTAACTTATTTGTTTTGACGTCACTTATACAATGCTACGGAAAAACCCAGCGCACAGATGATGTTGTGAGTACATTCAATCGACTACTGGAGTTGGCCATAACTCCAGATGACCGGTTCTGTGGGTGTCTCCTGAATGTGATGACGCAGACCCCAAGTGAGGATCTTGATAAGCTCGTTTACTGCATTGAGAAGGCTAATCCTAAGCTTGGAAATGTGGTTAAACTTCTTATTAAAGAGCATGACAGTGAGTTGAATTTTAAGGAGGAAGCACTGGAACTCTTTAAGTCCATTAATGCTGATGTAAAGAAGGCCTATTGCAATTGCTTAATCGACCTCTGTGTCAATGCCAATTTACTGGAGAAGGCCTGTGAGCTACTAGACCTAGGGCTTACCCTTGAGATTTACACAGACATGCAGTCCAGGTCTGCAACTCAGTGGTCTCTACATTTGAAAAGTTTGTCCCTCGGGGCGGCTCTGACTGCATTACATGTTTGGATTAACGATCTGTCCAAGGCACTGCAATCCGGGGAGGAGCTTCCTCCGCTGCTAGGAATCAACACTGGACATGGGAAACACAAGTACTCGGATAAAGGACTAGCGAGTGTTTTTGAGTCGCATTTGAAGGAGCTAAATGCCCCATTCCATGAGGCACCAGATAAGGTCGGCTGGTTCTTGACAACAAAGATTGCTGCACAGTCGTGGTTGGAATCCAGAAGCTCCCTTGAATTAGAAGCTTCATAATCTTGCTTGCATAAGGGCCTGAAAGGAACATTAGAACCACTATATTGTCAGTCCTCCTTAGCTCAAAAGGTACTCTTTCCTGTAACTTCCCTCACATTTGTCTCTGAGGGGGGTAATTTTTTTGTACAATCTGAGACAGTTATTGATGTAAAAACTTGATGCAGAGAGTCGATGGAATCGATGTTCTGTTGAGGCAGCTAATTCTCCTGTGTTTTGGGCGTTTCTGATATACTCTCTGCTTGCTCTGGAACAAACTTTGTATGAGTTGCGGTATGTAATACACATGGATTAGCAGAGTCTCTCTTTTATGATTAAATCCAATGCTGCAGTATGATTGCTTTACAGGTTCTGGAGCTAATGCCTTTGCAGTATCTACATCGGCACTGCTGAGAAAACATAAGTGATATCAGTCAGCTTGTATGATTTGACTCAACATGGCTTTAGTCATTTAGCCGTCTGGGATAATATCAGATCTGTTGATATTTTCTGAAGTTAGATAGTGTCTGAGTTGAGGTTGAGATGATAAACAGCCTTTTCCCCTAAAATGAGAGAGAAGATAAAAATCAACCAACTTTTGAAGTGAACCACAACATTCCAGTATGCTTTAATTTTTAATCATGCTTTCAGCTTGCTCTATCCATCCACATCTACCGTATCACTCAATTTTCATTAACTTTAAGAAACGGGATATTGTAGTAATATATCTCATATTTTATGCCGACAATGGTTGATCTATGGAGATATGCTGTTTAGGTTCTTCGGGGGGATTTTCAGTTGACAATCGCATGTCCTAATGACTTTTTAAATACCTATTAATTTAGTATTTACCATCAACTCATTCCTTCCCCAGTAGGTACTATATCTTTCTGATTGTCTGCAATTGACTTCCCAGAAAGTATCATGGTAAACTATTCGATTGTCATTATTTTTAGAGATCAATAAAATTTTGTCCTACTATATAGAAAGCAGGAATTGATAAAATAATACAGTCATGGCTTGCACGTTTATCTACTTAAAACGTGAATCGCTTAAAGCATGCCTGTATATATACTCAAGAATCCCGATTCCTGAGAACAATGAATCATGGGAAATTGCATTCTTCTCTTTCGTCGACCCCACGACAATCTCCATGCTTTCTTTGATGGAGGAGAGGAGGAATTTGATGCTTCGACTCCTGTAAAGAAGATAACATCCAGTCTCGGCAATGGCGAAAGACGGCCTTGTTCATCATTTCTATCAAGCAGCATGCTAGAACCTGAAGAAGTATACTACATAGCGCCAGATGCGGAGCACCCGAAATGCCCTTCGTTGCATCCCGAACCATCTGATCAGAAGAAATGCAAAAGCAACTTCGTAAAGGTCATCGTGACCAAGCGAGAGCTTATGTCAATCTTGCAAAATGGGGACAAGATGGTGCCTGAAGAAATCGCTGTTCAATTACTGAACAGACTCTGCTTCAACAAACAGTGCCAGAAATGGCGACCATCTTTAGCCACTATAACAGAAGTCCAGAACTTTTGAAGTTACGGGTCGCCTTGAGGACGTTTCAGTGTAGCTGGCAATCCCTAGATATAAAACCTTTTGTGTTAAGTGTGTAGATTATGCGAAAGAGAGACCTTAGTAATATATCTCTGTTTCATTGTAGTTAAAGCCGAATTGCTTAGCCTATACTTTGTAAATATTCGAAGATGATCGAGTTCAATCTCTCATAAGGTGGGCTCGCTGAGTAAACTTTTCAATACACAGTTCAGCAAACACGGTTTTCTTATGAAGTATGAGCAAGAAATACCATTGTTGTCAATCTCAAGCACTAAAAAAGCACACCCCCATTTCAATCCTAGAATTTACAGTTCTAATTTTACAAACCAATGTAATCAGAACTGAAATTGCGCTAGTTAATCAATGGTAAAGCTCTTTCTCTTCCTTCAATATTTACAGAAAAATAAATCAACAGATGTTGCCGGCATAGCAGAGTCTCCGATTGCCATGTACTCCTTCAGTTTTTCAAATCATGCCTTGATCGCCCTGACAAAATGTTCGAGAAAAGAGACATTGAAATATAGCGGACAAAAGTGGAAGCTTGACATCGAAGGATTTGAAATAACATGATCTTAGTTCCTCCTACTTAGCTGCAAGAAATGAGGACAGAAGAAAAATGATGGGGTAAATCAAGAAACTACGAGCACGAAAGCCTTGTGAAAGAGGATTTCTACTTCTACCTGTTGGTCGATTTCAGGTTCTTGATGTTCTTAAGCTCATCCACTCTCATTTGTGCTGCTTCTTTTTCTCTGCTTGCTGTTTCTCTCTTCACTTTCTTAGACTCCACTTCAATGGCTTTTGTCAATGTGTCCACCTTCTTCATTAGCATCTGAAAGAAATTCACAACGTTGGTTGTCCGCATCTGTGGATGTGTGCAGGCATATCTGTGTGTGTCGTTTTTTTTTTTGGGGGGAGGGGGTTTGGTGAGAGAGAGAGATTGCCCATACTTTACCTGAATTTCCTGTTCCTTAGCATTCAAGATGCTATCTTTAGCCTCGGAAAACCTCCTTAACCCGATGACTTCCTTCTGAAGTTTGTCATATAGAAAGCCCGAGACCACGTCTTCGTCATCCAACTTGGCACTTCCTTTACTTGCCAATTCAGCATCGCCATTGCTGTCTGTTATACTTTCCCCAGATGCTGTTTTCTTTTCATCGGCAGACTTGTCAATGCTTTCATCTGAATATGTCTTCTTTTCAGCATTTTCCTTACCTTTGCTATCAATGACCTTATTTCTAGACACCCACATACCTTTTTTCAGCAAATATTCCTCGGAAGCAAATTTCTTTCTTAGACTATTCATGCTGTTGAATTCTCTGGCAACATTCTCCACTTCATCCTGCATATTTGGCTGCCGAAGGGGAGAGCTTCTATTGGTAGTAGCCCTTGGCTGCGATGATGATCGTTTTTTGAGTCCACCATTGCTCGTTAGGAAGCTAAATATTTTACTCGATTTTTCTGTCTTTGGTGATGCACAAAGAAAGTTTCCATTCACCGAGACATTTGTCCCGCGCCTCAGCCCTTCTTCCAGTGTCTTTAGCCTCAGCTTAAATTTTTCCTGAGATCAACATTGCAGAGCATTATCATCAGTTTCCAAGGAAAATGAAAGGAGAAAGAAATTACATTCAAAGTGGCTATAGCTTATACTTCACCTTCATTTGTGCTTCTGCCTTGGCTGCTCTTTCTGATACAGCAAGTTTGTCTCTTAATCTTTGCATCTCTGCCTGCACGACCAAATATGTTATTTCCATCAAAGATAATGCAAAAAGCCCCATGTCCCAGCATTTCTCTTCACTTGGTAAACAGCGTAAAGGTTGTCATCATTAATCCTCTTTTGTAATGAAGATTTCAAATTTTGCTCAAATAGCTGTGAATCTCTGATCTCTCAAATAGAAGTCAATTTTCCCTCAGTTCACAAAGAAGTTCCACATTAACGAAGAAGCAACAAATAGGAACTTTTTCTTAGCTAACTAAAAGAAGTACCAAAAGACAAAAAAATGGCACAATTACTGAATCTCTAGTTTTCTGTCACTGAGAAACTTAATTACCTGCAGTATCCTTCTCTCTTCAAGCCATTGCTTGATGGGCATTACTCTGTCATTGTCATCTTTCCACTCATTGGCCACCACAGTTGCAACTCGGTTCGCGGAAACTTTGGCTCTTGCTAGCTCCCTCTCAAGAGTCCTCTTCTCTTCCTGAGGGAAGAAAACGTAGGACATAGGTTCAACAGCTAGACTTCAACTAACTTAATGAGAATGTGGATATCTAGAATACAAAGATCTCATTTGTACCTTTATTTCAGAAATCTGCCGTTGATAATCACGAATAGAATTCGCTGCTGCACCACCAGCTAGAATAGCCTCCTCGAGTTCTTGAATTGTTTGGCTCAACTTTTCGACCTCTAAAACCTTTTGGCGGTTGGTCTTCTCGAGTATCTTGTTCTCTTCCTGCACATTTAATAGCAAAACTACGTAAGAATCACCACATACTCAAATCGCTGCGAATTGTTCCCATTGAGATCCTTTAGGTTGTGTCTGTTTGGACGATAAGATCGTGCCTGGCAGATCTCAATCTGTCTCTTTAGCTCGTAGTTCTGGTTCTGAACTTGCTCCACGATCAAAGCTCTTTCTAAAGCGCTTCGCAAAATCTTCTCTGCCTCAAGCAGAGCAAATTCTTTTGACTTAGTGAGGCGTTCTAAAGCCTTCTTGTCCTCCTGCAGCGCTGCAATCTGATTACCAAACATGGGAATTGTGTCAACAGTAGGGCTTCAAGATAAGCAATCCACAGAATTTCGCATTGTTATCTTGATTTCAGTAAGGATATGATACCTCATTCTTATGTATTTTGATCTCAGCCTCTAGTGGAGCAATGACAGACTCGACAGGAGGCAAATCATTGTCCTTTTGGTTCACATGAACCCTTCTAAGAGTCGCCTCTGCAGCATATTGTGCAGCCAATGCATCTTTCTTTTCGCTCGCGAGTTTCTTGATTTCCAGGTTCTGCATTAATAGTGAAGTTGGAAAAGTTATGCCCATTTTGTGACTTGAGGCAGTTAATGTATCATCCGAAGAAACAATTCACCTTGTGCTGCAGAAAATTTTCAGTGATTGCAAGTTTTCCCTCCAGTTTCTGAACAATATTTTTCAGCTGCCACACCAAAATCAAGATGAAAGCACATATAAGCTCGTGTACAGAGCATTTTCATGAACTGATGAATAATTGAAGGCCTAGTCTGGTAAAGATTGAACTAACACATATCAGGTTATTGTAGTGACGTGATTAATGCCATTATTTTCCCATACCTCCTCTATAGCCTTATCCTTCAGAATTTCACTAGCTTTTAAAGACTTGATTTCACTCTGAGCATTCGCCAATTCTCGATCCCTTTCTGCATTGAGCATCTATAAGTAAGAATGCTGGATATTGTGAAACAATGCAACAATAAACATCTGATTAAAAGAAAAAGAAGCCTTCCTCAATCAGCAATGTAAATTACTCTGAAGAATGCTCGACATTACAAATGCCGCAGAGACTAAATGAATTATACAGAAAACCAGGAGCATTTCTCATTTAACAAGGTCAGCTGTCTGCATTTTTTTTTTTCAAGTCAATTGTGCTAACATCATTTATGGACAGGAGCGTTCTCTATGACTCCTTCAAAACAACTAATCTTTTCCGGATGGGGAAATTACAGGGAGTCACGCAAGGGTGGTCCTGCCGAAGACATAACCTCATGCCGAACTATTGGATTAAGAACCAAAGAAAGCACTACTCCCAAGCTATCAAAACAAAGAAAGCAGACCCTGCCGGAACCAACATAAGTATTGCACCATTTCATGCAATAAGAAAGCCAAAATTTTGTCTAGAAGCAAGAATTCCACATCATGTCGAACATTACATTTTAAACCCATGATGGGCCTCCATTAAGCAAAACCAGTGCTCCATGCTAAACCATCAGGATTCAAAAGTACAGTGCATTGACTTTCTTGATAAAACCAGATAGAGAGAGAGAGAGAGAGAGAGAGAGAGAGAGAGAGAGAACCTTTGAGGAGGTTTTGCAAGCGGTTGAGCTCTAAAACAACAGGGTCAGAGTGAGAAAGAGAGAGCTCTTGCCCTCCAAATTGTTCTTCAGAGCCCATCTCTCTTCTTTATGACTGAATCTTCTTCGCAGTGCTGAATCAGTATCACAAAGTACAGGCACCCCCAGCAAGTAATCAAGAACGAGAGAACCCAACGAAGACTTTTTATAAGAGCGTTTGAGGATTGAAGATACAGAGTGGCATGTACTCAAGGAATTGACCAAAGAGGAGAGGCGATGTCATTGCCCCTGTTTTGAAGCAAAATCCGAAAATCACTTCTCAGAGAGCCGGCTTGGCCGGCTCGTTTTCCTCCACCCCTGATGCTAACCGTTACTCAATTTTCTTTCCTTTTCAAGATTACTATTCAAAAAATTTCCATCTCTAAGTCCAAACTTATCTATAAAGAAACCTCCTTGCCCAAATGTGTTGGATTTTCCAAGGTTTAGTGAGTCAATGATTGATTCGGAGATTTCATTTTGTGCTGGGTTTTTGTCTTTTTTCTTCCTCATTTCATTTTGGACCACTCAGACATTGACATGAGCATGGGGGTGTGAGTAAGTATTCCTGAAGAAGGCCTGTGGGAGTGGTGGTTGTTCCTGGTGCTGCCATTTGTTGAGACAGGAGAGGAACCTTTGAATTGTATCAAAAACCTAAGCAAAAACAGGGTTTGAGAATCGGTTAAAATCACCCTGCATTTCTAGACCATCTCATAGGGTAGAAATCTTTTTCAGTAGTAGTGATGGTTGTGACATAGGGTTGGTATCTCTCCAAATCTTCACTGTGTTTACAAATTGACAAATACATAGAGTTAGATTGAACCATGGATTTATATATTGAGCGTCTATTATTGGTAAAATTATTCAATCCGTCCTAAATTTATTATGCAAAATGCCAATTTAATATTAGACTTTTCAATTTTGTCAATTTAATTATATACCTTTACATGAAATTTCAAAATAATCATTATGGTCAATTTTTACCAAAAATCACTGATGTGGCGATCTAGTCTTTATTGACAATCCTAGATGGCAAACCACTATGTCTACAGACTTGAGCAAAAATTGGCCGAAAATGTTATATTGAAATTTTTTGTAAAGGTTTAGGATTAAATTGACTAAATTGGAAAGTTTAAAACTGAATTGGCATCTAATAAATTTAAGATTGATTGGATAAATTCTTCATCTATTTTTTGGATGTAAATGTTTAATGGGGACTTATTATGTGTACTATCGAAGAAATGAGTTTTCTTGTGCAAGTGATCTTGTAAAGGGAGTGTAAATTGGTTGACGGAATAAATGTAAATGCTAATAACGAAATTGCATTTAGGTTCTAATTTTAAATATGTTTGTGAATTCTTTTGTTTATCTAAATGCCTCATTATTTTCACTTTTTTTTTTTGGTTTAACTGCGTATTTCTAAATTCCAACATGTTACTTTAGTTCCCACTAGGTAAAAAGGCTCTCTCTTTTTTCTTTTTTACTTTTTATAATAATCATCATACACAATATTTCTAATTTACCATGCGTAGTCTTCAAATAGAAAGAATATTTATCTGTTAATGAAATGAATATAATTACTGAAATGGCAAGCTATGTAATTGTCAATATTTTATTTCGCTTGCAGCCTAAACTTTTTCACTCTAAGTGTACTAGATAAAAATCCAAAAACTAGATGGTTTAAAATCCATAACGTGTTATTTTCAATTCATAACACCTTTGAGTCCCTATTATATCTTTTTATGATGGAATTCATCTATTCACCATTGCACCTATCACGTTACATGCATACGTGTATTGCGAATTCATTGTTTCGTTAGTCCACACGTGAGAATTTAGTAATTCGATATAAAATACATATTGCATCACTTTTCATTAACTAGACTTTCGGATCAATTGAATATGTCTGCTTTCAGTATGGTTTGAATGCTTGATGAAGCTCAGGCTCATCTCCTTTAATCATACCTGCAAAACTCATAATTTCTTTTCAAAGTCTTCATATGTTGTCATTACTGGCATCTAACTTAGTATTGCCAGTGATTAAACTCCTGTCCCTTTAGGCAGAACTCAATCTTTTCTGGATTGCTTATCCGCTACTGCCGCTTTTAATCATTGGAAGCAACTGAGGAAACAAGGGTTTGCACTAAGTAAATGAGGTATTGATGATTCATAACTGATGTGGACCATCTGAAGTGGCTTGAAAGGTCAAAAACAAATACTGTTTAATCTATGGAGGGCCATTCGTCTTTGCTTGGAAGTATATGATTGGATTAAGAGAAAGCCAGATTGATGTGCAGCTACTATTTTTTTGTACCCTTTTAATTTAAATTTTTCAGATGCTTATCTATGTGTTTTGGCCATTTGGCAATACTAAAATCTACACGGAGTACTTTGGGAAGACGACGAAGGGAAGACTCCACAAACACCCCCCCCCCCTTCACCAAACCCCTGTCAACGGCTCTCGAAGAAAAGGACATGGATTGACCAATCCTTAAAGGGCGCCAACAACAGTCAAAAGGGGTTTGATCAAGTTTGGGGTTTCCGATCCTAATCATTTGTACAGTTGAACGATGAATCATTGATGACTTGCCCCCGATGTGAACTGGGATTTTGGTGCGCGGGGGCGGTGAGAGTTGGTTTTTGAGTAGGTGGGCAAGGGATAATAGTATTATAAAGTGTGCAAATATATATATATGATTGACCTAACTATGCTATGTTAGTGCCATACATCTGGCATTTCCAGTGCTCTTTAATGGGTCCCAACTCCATTGGAACCGTTGAGATATACATGATTGAGGGTGGGTAGACGGAAAGAAAGGATTTACATCAAGAAATAGAATATTAAGCCCCCAAAAAAAGGGGGAAATAAATGGGAAAACTAGATAGTTGGCTTACTCGTTCTTGATGAAGTTTCCGAGTAGCAATGGTCAGAGGGTTCAAAGAAACAAAAAATGTTGGGCGATGTGAGTATATACAGAATACTTACACCTACATTGACCCCGTTATGGAGAGATGGGCATCATCATCCCTCCTCACATACAAATTGACAAACTAAATATGTTATGACAAACTAAAAATTTTAGGTGATGCGTATGTTTTTTATAGCGCAGGATGCGGCCGTATTTAGTCGGCTATGTGTAGGGAACTAGTATACCAACCCGCTACCATACCTCCGTTTTTAAATATGAGTTTATTACGGTAAATATCGAACTCACAAACATCGATTCCTTAGCAGAAAGTATAGAACGTCATTATCATTAGTTTAATCCTAGGTAGGTGATAAAGTAAAAGAAGCTTTAATAATGTGATATTTCATGGGTGAAACCTCGCAAATTCTATATCCTACAATAAAGCAAAAAGATGTTTAAATTGAACTGTGACACCACTTCAAACATTTTATAAGTTAGTAATTTCAATTTTCACATGGCAAGAAAGTCCACATTAGTCTTATACTTGGACAACATGGCACCAAAAGCAATCAACGAACCTTGAATAAACGAATATGGGGAGAGGGGCCCTTTATATATGGGACCTTGGATCATCAATCTGAACCCTAAAACCATGATCCAACACTAGCTCAATGGGCATTAGAGGTGCTGTTCTAATGCTTCTTTTCCACTACTACAATGGTGAGAAGAGATCAAGAATCTCATTCAGAAGCAGCTCAACATGGATGTCTGAGAGCAAAGTCACGCCGGTTGGACCATTCATTGATGGTTGTCTCATATGCACATGTTCGCAAGAACATCAGACAAAGGGATGTTTTCTTTCTTCCTATTATTATTATTGGCATATCAAGGAAGTGGATTGATTAGGGGAGTGTTGGATTTGGTTGACGTTGCAGTTGCTTGAATTGAAGTCTCAGATGGAGCCCAAGCAAGATCTATGGATTTGTGGCCTGGCCAGTACAACCCACTTGGGCTGAAGCCTATTAGGAGTATATCCAGATTTTAAGGTATTGATTTTATAATTCCAGGCCCCTTCTTCTCTATGCTTTTCTTCACCTGAGAAATTTTCTGATCCAAATTTTGTAAGGAAATCTGGAAATCTGGAAATCGAGCAATATTGTTATTTTCAGTCATGATCAGTTTAAATCAACAACATATTGAGGTTAAATTATAAGTTTTCTTTATTTGAAATTCCATGTTCTATTTTTCATAGATGAAAATCATCTATCTTCTATCCTGCAAGGTACTCCTTTTAACATCTTGACAAATCTCAACCATTGATGATCCCTTCAATTACATAAAGAAACAATAGAGATTTGTTGAACCACCGGAGGAGTACTAGACGAGACAGATGATCTACATCCATTTCTATTTCTTTTCAAAATTGAACTTACGTAGTTGGACTTGGGACAACGTAACAATTAGATAGTAGGGAATGTTAAGAACCTTTACCATTAATTAGCGCATCAATTTAAGTTAAGGAGTTGTCTTCTATCGTTTCTGATGCAAAGGTGAAGTATAGAAACTCGCTTCTGTCTTCGTGGCAATCTTTAGGTTCATCGTGGAAAACATTGAAGAGAATTACCATGTTATTCGTTCACCACCCGGTTTTGACTCAATCCAGCAAAGGGGTAGAAACCGGACTAGAGGTATGACCAGTTCTCGGTTGAATTGGCCAATCTTGGTTCGGATTTAAAACATTAATTGGCACCTATTGTACTCGTTGCTGGAATATTAGGTTTAACTTTTTCTTTTTCTTTTTACTTGTTGAGTAATTATGCATTCATTTTTAAGTCTCTTTGTTTACCTTTCTTTTCGAACATTTTAAACTTATGGATAATGCTAGCCTTTTGTGCCTAGTAACAAAAGCTAAATTATCTGTTGGTCATCATGAATACAATTCAGGTGGCTTAGATTCTTGATTTCTATGATAGAAATTAGTGTCTCTTGTCTATGTCACAAAGCAAAGTTTCAAGAGAGAGAGCGAGAGAGTTCCATAAAATCAATTCTCTATAATCACAAAGAGATAATAGTAGGTAAGAGGAAGACAAGAACATCAGGAAAACATTGACAACTTTCGCAAATTTGTCTGAGGAATCTATGAGTTGATGTTGAATCAAGAAACTGATCGAAGACATGGCTGCCGAAAGTGTAAGTGGAATAATGCAAATCTTGAGCGATAGGACTTGGTGGCCTATAAGGATATTAACAAGCCTTTTGTATATAATAATCGTCCTTTTCAAGAATGACACCTTTGATTGGACATCTTGTGGAATCTAGAGACCCTCCCATCAAGTCATTCCTTGCATGAATTGGAATCAAGACAAAAAGGGAGAGACCCATTTTCTTGATGGCCTAATCTTTTCATGAAGTCAATTAGTAGGAAGGAGAAAAGGGGAAGTTATGCCAATTCCTCTCCACTAATCTTCGTTTGGATTGAAAAAGTGGGCTCTTCGGAAAATAGTCAAAGCATCTTAACCTATACATTCCAAACCTCGACTCTTGAGCTAAGAAAGTATAATTTCTTCTGGGTTGGTAGCATTTAACATAACTTCTAGTTCGAAAGTTTCCACATTTAGGGAAATATACACATTCAAATTCTTTTCAAACCATGGCCAAAAAAAGTACTTCTAAAATAATCCAAAGTTTTAGACCAAGTAAACTGGAATTCAGATGAAACAAATGGTGTGAATATTATGCTCAATGCGGAGGTCTATGTTCTTTCTTTTCTTTTCCAAATTCCTATGAGTAGATTTCTGACAAAGAACTATCTATTCATATTTGAAAGTGATGAATGTTCAAGGCGTTAAAAGAAGATT
This sequence comes from Eucalyptus sideroxylon x Eucalyptus melliodora, assembly GCA_016097485.1. NCBI lineage: Eukaryota > Viridiplantae > Streptophyta > Magnoliopsida > Myrtales > Myrtaceae > Eucalyptus > Eucalyptus sideroxylon x Eucalyptus melliodora. Next base: position 71,688,897 of record CM027828.1, on the reverse strand, counting down.
ACATGGCATGTGCACTCTATATTAAGCTAAATAGTTTGAGTGTTCTTGGCAAAATTCTCTCTGAATTTCTCACTCCTCGTTGTCACAAGTTTCTCCTTGTACTTAGTTTTTCAAATGCAAGATCTCTGCAATTAAAGCAATTGGGTGGGGGATTTTATAGTCAGATTAGATAATGGACGAAAAGCAAGAACCTTTAGCGAATCACATATATAAGGACTTTCAGTGAAAACATAATAGTACTCTTCAACACCCGAAAGAAAGCCTCTCTCTCTCTCTCTCTCTCTCAATAGCCATGGACATCCCTGCTCAGATTTTGCAATACAAGAATCAAATAGGCATGGCAGTCGTTGGAGTCCTAGCAATTTCTCTCATGGTATACGCAGCACCTAGACTCGTGTCCATCTTGGCCTACTTCTGGCCTCTCTTTGCCTCCACAGCCGTGTTCTTAGTCACGGTATTTGCCTTTGGCGGGATTTCCAAGCTCTCGACGGAAGGTCATGGCCAGAAAGCTGGCGAGGGAATCGTCGACTACGTTGCAGGGCAATCAGGATATATCAACTAAGCCTCAGAAGCATTAGTAAATATGTAAATGTTCATGGAAGTCAATCTGAAAGTTCATCACACAGCGAGAGTTTGTCTCCATTGTTCGGTCTCTATGTCATCTGATCTCTCGTAATGCCTTATAAAGATATATTTCCTTTTATTTGTCCTTTTTAAATGCGGAAACCAGCTTAATTGGCAGTAGTAAATACAAATCCAAGGGCTAAGTTGATGCACATAATCACGGTGAAGACAATCACTTGAATCATATCTCAGGAGATCGTACATATCGTTCTTTCTAATGCACAAACGTTGATGGGAGAGATCGATCACTATGGTGCAACGAGAGTTTATAAAAAGATGCTCCAAAAATAAGGATTGAAAGTAGCACAATTAGCTGCAGAATAGAACTCTGATAGTGGAGAATCGAAGGCTACGATCGCTCGAACATTCAACTCAAAACCAACCCTCTTGCTTGCTACCGGCAGCTACCAGTTTAAAGACCAGTTTGAAGACCAGCATCCGCGAAAACCTCTGGTCTTGATATCCAGTTTCCTCCCAAATTAATTAGGGAAACCCTAGCTAGCAATACTGGAGATCTTCGTCCATGCCTCCCTGAAATGCGAAGATTCAATAGCAGATTCATCAGATCCACATTGCATAGAGGTCGACCTCAAAGCAAGCATTAGTCCTTTCCTGTATGAATGCAAAGTGTGAAGATATCCGGGCTTAAACACAACATAGGTGCAATGGTAAATTGAATGAGAGGACATATTATCATATAGCTTTTCTCTATTTGTGACCCCTACATGTTCTGAGGAGTCGTGCTGTCCCTTGCTCTATTTTTAATCCTTCGTGCTGGGAAAGTTTTGATACTGCTCTTGGAGTAGTAAAGTCACGTCATTAATTTTATTGAGTATGGATTGAATTTTAAATCTTAGTTTTTAATGAACAATCATAATTGATGAGGCTTTTGATGGTCGCTTTAGAAGAATTCGTAAGGCCATCCTACTAATGGGCCTACAATTGCAACTGTATCACATTAAGCAAGCGATTATTATCAATGGAATTGGGCTTGATCTGGTCAGGTGCACTGGCCCAAGCGATAGTGCGAAGCCAAGGCAACACGGGAAGGCCCTAATAGATATGCACTTATATACACGTCGACTCGCACCACCCAACAAATTAAGCTTTCGACTAGTAGTCATTAGTGGGCGATTAAGATCCCGCTGTCCCGCCTACACAAAACTAAGATATCATGTGAGTTGATGACGCATTTGTCTAATGCCAAACAGAGGGGGACAATACTATACTTGGCTTTTTAATGTGAGTCGCCTTTATGTAGGCCAAATTAGGCTTACGAAAAATGTTCAACTAACCACATCGACCAGGTAGCACATGTGTCAGAATCAAGGGTATGGCGTAAGGATTGTTTGAGTTGGTGATATGGGGAGTTGAACTTGTATCATGAGCTTTATCGACACAATCATCGGCTCCTTAACCACTAAATTAGCTCTACGGGATCCTACGCTCCACCACTGCCATTCAGAGAGGAATGTGTTGTGTCCAATTAGATAGCCACAAACATGAACCTCAACGTTATTTCGGCAACTAAATCAATATCAAGACTAAAGACAACCTCTAGCTAACTCTAGTATTAAAGAAATGAAAGACGAGCTCGTAACAAGATTGCCTGGCTGAATGATACAAACAACAAGAATTTTTTGCCGGAGAAAAGCGCAAGATCAAAAGTTCGACATCTCTATTCAGTGCAATATTGTAGTCATGCCCTGCAAGCTTTACTAAAGTCCTATTATCCTTGGCCAAAATGCCCTATCCTTGTCTGAGTAGGATGGGGTACTTAATTAGGTTGCTCAAGACATGGTGATTTCAACATTAATCACCCCCAAGAGAAAGCAACAAGGCCGTGCCTCGAAGATGCACATAAGAGAGACAATAATAATCCTTTCCAATGTCAAAGTTGCTTGAAAAGCACGGACCTATAATGATCCTTGAATTAAGCTCGTCCATACACATAGTTCAACAAAAGGCCCACCATACATGGGGCCAAAACAAAAAAGAAACTACTACATCGAATGGATATATGGTGCGATATCATTAATGAATAAAAAGATGGTCAAAATTTTAAGGGTTTATTTTGTTCATGAAAATTTTTTGTCTTTGCTTTCCAATGAAAATAAAAATGAAAATTAAATTACTGCATAAAACTAGAAATTTCTTTTAGATTGAATCATAAAAACGCCCAGGTCATGATATTTTCATAGGATACACATTTCTCTTACATTTGGTATGACAAACTTGCTTATAACCAACTTCATATGACACTTAGTTATATAATTTCTTTGTATATAAAAGAAATATTATTCTATATGCCTTTATATGCGATTTTTATGCAAAGGGATTTCATGTTTTCTCAAAAGCAAACAATAAAAATCCACTTACACAAGGTATTGCTATACCTGGTTCTTGCTAATGTGAAAAATCTCATGATTACACGATTATAGTCTAGCGGCGAAAAGTCGGCGTCGCTATTCACACATGATGACTAAAGTGACTTCATGTCATATATAGCATGTCCCAACTACAAGTACACCAGGCCATTATCTTTCTTGAGTGCTTTTCGCTATTCTAATTTATAAATATATAATATGCACATTAAATATATCATTTCATTTTTAAATATTCATATACACAAAGTAAAAAAGATTAACGGTGAAAATTAACAGATATTTACGTGGGAATTGTTGAAATTCAAGTACATACACTGTGATGGTATGATTTTTCAAAAATTGGTAATCATAAAACCATGGTTTAGTGAAAATATTATTTTATGATAATTATAGAAGAAGGAAAAAAAAATCAGTCAATTATTACCGGTTTATGTGCTATTGTCGATTACATTCTTTTTATTAAAAATATTAACTTATTAACCTTTTTTTGGATAAGGTTAACCAATTAACATAAATACAAATCTCAGCCAACCAATGTAAACCGAAAGCAAAATCAAAAGAAATTCAAGAGTTAGAACTCGATAAATTAAAGCTCATTATAGATGCATATCCTATATAGGATTGCCAAATCTTTTTTTTTTTTTTTTTTTGCCAATACTTTTGTGCTTGATCAAATAAAAATTGTAAAAAAATCTTAGTAACCAAAATAAAAAAATCACGGCTTAGAACTTGGGCAACTAAAAGAGAGAAAAGAATACAATCGAAATTTAAAACATTTAATATGCTTTATTATTTTTAAATATATATATATATATAATTTACAATATTAAATATTGAGAGAAATAATAAAATCTTCCAAGGAAATACTTAGTAGAAAGAGTTATGGCAAATGGTAGAAATTTTCATAATTGTTATTTTGCAACATTAAAACTCATTATCTATTTTTGTTAAACAAAACTCATGATATCGAACATAAGATCCTAGTTGGAAGCAAAAATAGTGGAGAATGCAAGAAAAATGTTCCGTGTAAGTAGAATGATCAACCTCTTGCCATCTAGAATTCTATATGCCAACCTTAGTGACAACCTTCGAGAATATTATATATATATATATATAATGACTCGGGGAAATCCATAAGCCGACAGCCGGTGAGCAAATCCTGGAGCTCACGAAGGAACCCACCACCCCGTGAAGCGGGTAAGTCCACCTGCGACGTGCTGGGGATTTGAACTTCTCCTCTTCGTGAGAGGAAGAAAGCCCAAAGCTAGCAGCGCCACTCAGGGCGATGGTACCTTCGAGAATAGTTTGTAATGATAGATTTATATAAATATTCAAGTACATGCGTGTAGCTTAGCTAGTTCACATAAATGTTAAGCATTCCACCTGGAAGGCAACAATTGTTTTAAAAATATTTGAACCAGCAAATCCGGCAGGACATAAGGACGTAAATTGAGAAATCTTGTATGATTATTGATCTCGCTTTGACTGCCTCGACAACTTTGATATTCATCACTAGTTTATTCTGCTTGTATGATGCGTTGGCATTTGCGCTTGCTTGTGTTACAAGCTCTTCCAGCAACAAGGGACAAAACTTGCAGTTCCCTTCTACGTGTTTTCGTCCTTCCATAATCACTTCAAATTAGTGCCAGATTATTGATATTCACGAGCGTAAATATGTCGTATTGAATTCTTAAAAAAAAAAATCATCTAAAAAGCCATAAATCTATTATATAGTGGTTTATTCAGTCCTAAAATCTTTAATTTGACAAATTTAGTCATAAACCATTTGATGGTTTGTCAATATAGTCCTAACAATCAAAACTGGTCATAAATTACTAATATGCACAATTTTTTTTTTGTACGGTTTTTTAAAATTTCTATTTTTTTCTTTTTTATCCTTTTATTTTTTTTCTTTGGCAAGGGTTTCGCGCCCTTGCTAGCCACAACAAGGCTCACCAAGTGGCTGACATGGGTGTCCTGGCCTTCGCTTGTGGTCAACAATCAGCAAAGGCAAATAGGAAAAAAAATGAAAGAAAATGAAAGGAAAAATGCAATATAATATATATATATATAGTTTATGTTAGCAAAATTGGCTGAAAAAATTACATTTGCAAATCATCAAAAGATTTAAAACTAAATTGGCAAAAATTAAATATTTAGAATTGAATCGGTTACTGTACAATAGATTTTACACTTTTTGACAATTCTCCCCTTAATTCCTTATCCTTATTTTGCATAAATGAGTGTTGGATTAAAAACATGTATTTAGTGATTAAAGTAGATGTTTATTGATCATTAAACAGATGCATGTGCAGCCATCAAAACTTTATCAAGCAATATCTATATTACAGCGGGTATTACAAAGTGCATATACATCCACATTAAGGACTATTAACCAAAGTAGTAGAACTAAAATAGGTCGAGATGGATTATAGAGACCGACAGCCATCCCTGGACAGGTTATTTATGATATTTTATAAGGAGGAAGCTTATATCAAAGATAGATATAGAAATCCTTAATACTGATCAGGCCACAAAAATGCACCCATTGCATAAGCCCTCTTTTCATCAAGGTTGCCATCAAAGCTGAGTCCATATTCTCTGAGAAGCATGTCCAATCTCCACTCCTCCATGTTCTCGTAATCGACCTTCTTGTACCTCGGATAATGAAGGGGCATCTGGAATCCCGGCGAACCGCACATCGCCTCCTTCGCATCCGATGTCTTCTTCAGGCTCTTGACTGCGTCCTGGCGTGTTGGGCTCACGCCGGACAAGAGGCTCGGTTGATGATTCATGCCGCGGCCTTCGTGGTCAGGATAGCGTAGAACGTGGCAGGCCGAGTGGAGAAGCCAACTCAGGGCCATCTCTCTAGGACTCTAATCTCTCTCTCTCTCTCTCTCTCTCTCTTTTGAAAGAGGAGATCTTTGGGATGAGAGGGGGGTCTCTTAAAACAAGCTTTCGGGTTTGAGCAAGCGAGGCATTTATATAGGAAGGGTTTTAATACGTGTAGGACAAAAACAAGCGGATTACATGCACGAAGCAATTAAGGGAGTCAAATTAATGATAAACTAACCAATGCTGTCTTGAGAACTTTGAATTATACAGCTATCTGGGATGGTGATTTGTAGCTCACGCGTTGGCAATTCAATGCTTCTTGCGGTGGACGAGGGAGGGAAGAAGACTCAAGTTTCGTGCGTGAGATGACAAAGCAATCATGCGTTGGTTGCGTGTCAATGGATGCGAACTTGCCTTGACGTGACCCCCAATAATGTTCAGAGACTTCTTGAATTGAGGGGAAGAGCGTCTTCGTGATTGGCTCTTCTAGATATCATTGCACACAAAAGATATAAAGTTTTCTAATTTTTCTCTTTTTCATTAGTTGATTTAACCTACCATATGCCGGCTAGGACATATCTCTATTTGCACAATCTCTTTCACATTGAGGTGGGTAAAATGACACATAGTCTCCCTTCCATGAATCTATGATTGTGCAAGAAAGCAATTTAAAAACGACCACTATATCTAAAGCATCCAGTACGTGTGGGACAAAATTAAAGATAAAAGAGAAGGATTTCATGATAAAAAGAGAACCGATGAAGTGACATTTTGTAATTGTCGATGAGAGTTCCAGCCCATTCTTGGTCGCAAATTTTGGAACTTTATTGTCCGATTTTGACTCTAAATCCTACAGGCCTTGCTCAATTAACATAAAATAATGTCCAGCTCCAGCTACACCTTCTCTTTATTTGCTCGATTTTGGTGCCATAAACATTTTTTCTTGGTAGTGAGCTCTTCAAATTTATTATTATTATTATTATTATTTCTTTAAAAATCTATCTACAAACTTGACATGTAGAGATTGGTGTAAACAATATATGCTTGATAAAAATGAACTCATTGAACTAAGAACCTTTGCGACCAGCTCAAAAATTTTGAAAAGAAGGAAAAATATAAATTTATAAGGGACTAGCTGATCTGAGATATTCTCTTAGCAAAGAAATGCGGCTTAGATCTAGTGCTAAACCCAAAACTAATAAGAGTCGATAATTTGGTAAGAAGGCAAATCAAAGATGGTTTAAGCTAAGATAAATTGTTAATTTTCATATTGTAAAAAGAGTCGATAGTTTATAAAAGTGTGAGTAAGGTCCTATTTGATACCATCCCCAAAATAGTTATTTTTGCTTTTTTGTCCCCTGGGATGAAAAAAAAATCCGTTTGATAAAAATTTTGTTCCTAAGAATAGATTTGGAATAAAATCAATAAGTAAAAAAACAAAGTTATTTTTTGATCCTGGGAACAATTTTAAGAATCAAACCTAACTTTATTTTTTTCCTTCTTTTTTTTTTTTGCTTTCTCTTTCTCTCTTCTTCTTATTCTTCTTCCTTCCAGCCCTAGTTGGTCACCAACCACTGCCCACCACCATCGGCAGTGGGTGACGATCGACTAGGCAAGGTCCAGTGAGCTCGTTGAAGGCTCGCCTGGCCATGGCGAGGCCCAGCCTCGCCCAGGCAGCGTGAGCTTGGCCTTGCCTTGGCTTAGCGAGGTCAATCTCTCATCGGCTAGCGAGGTTGAGCTGCGCTGATGGTTGGGCAAGGCTTGGCTCGCCAAATCTAGCGAGGAGAGCCTTGCCTAGCCACTGGCGAGGCCGATCTCGCGCCACCTAGGCAAGGTCAAGCCTCACTTGGCCACCAATGAGGCCCAGCCTCACCCATATCTAGCGAGGCGAAGGCTCGTCATAGCCAAGCAAGCCTCCAACAAGCTCATTGGACCTCACTTGGCTGGTTGCCGGCCACAGTGGCCAGTGACTGACCACAAAGAAGGAGGAAAAAGAAGAAAAAAAGGAAAAGAAAAATATAAGAAAAATATAAGTATTAAAAAATTAAAAGAAATAAAAAAAATTAAGAATCCTATCAAACGCATTTTTATCCCGAGAATAGAAATTTTCTATCATTACCAAATGTGTTATTTTGTCAAGAAATTATTCCCGGGAATAAAATGGTTACCAAATGTGTCGTAAATTACCAATATAATTTATCAGGAAATGAGGTGACCGGTAACTACTTTTTAATGATTTTCTTTTTATTTTTATTTTTTTGGTAAAGAATGATTTTCTTTTTATTACTTACCAATCCTTTTCAAAAATTTACCAGCACGGTAGAAATATCCTTATCAGTGGTCTTATAAAGATACATGATTAATTAAGAGCACACATGCCACAGCCTTAAGTAAGAGCACACATGACATGAAAGATGGATATATTGTGAAATCCTATGTTAGTATTGTCGAATCTATGTTTATGTACAATCAGTAATGATCCTAATTTTGACATGTTTAGTACTTGTAACGGCTAAGCGTTGAAGGTCAGCTCGAGCAGACAGGGTTTTTTTTTAACAGGAGCAGACAGGGTTAATTCATATATAAAATCCAGCCACACTCCGCATGACTTTCAAACATCCCTAAGTACTTAACAGTGCAAGTACATGCACGACAAGTAGGTAAGATCTCTCGACAGTAGCTTCGGGACATCGGCAGTTACTATATTAAATTTGCACGAGCTGTGCACGAGATGCAAATCCTAGGACTGAATTGATTACTCGCATTCAGCGGACGAGACGGACAACGGGTACTGGAAGCTGTTGGAGTACTGGAACGAGAGGCTCTCCCCTGGGCCGAGGGAATTGCCGTCGTTGACGAGGCAGTCGTCGTAGTACACCCGGCGGAAGACCCTGGGGTTGACAAGGCGGACGGAGCTGAACCAGCCGCAACTGACGTGGATGTTGGAGATGGTGCAGTCGGAGACGCACGCGTTCAGGATCTGGACGGTGAACATCGGGATGCCCTGGGGCATCGGAGAAGTCGGTCCCTGGTAGACTACGATGTCGTCCTTCGAGCATGACGAGCCAATCCTGTTCATGTCTCCTCCATCTTCATTTATATCAACAGAAAATGCTTGCATGTCATTATAATCAATTAAATGAGAGAGACTGAGAGAGAGAGAGAGGATTCATCCTACCATCATCTGACTGAAGCAGCTTTCCGGAGGAGTTAGGGTTTTGACTGTTGGGATGGTCAGGTCCTTCATTAATGGCTGCTTCACCAGCAACTCTCTCTTCTTCATGAATTAAAGCCAATACTGCAACAAATCAGTGCCCAAATGCTTTTTGAGATCCAAAATGCTCAAATTAATGCTCCTAAGTTAAAGCCTAAAACATATCATCCGCTAGTGATAAGCACGAGTGTCAAATGATTTGGTTACTATGAAAGTGTCAAATCAAGCTGTTTTCCCCATTTTGTCACTATGAAAGTGTCAAATGATTTGGATATCGATCAAGTTTAAAGATTTGATATCCATGTTATAAGCACGAGTTTCAACCCAAAATCCAATTTACGAAATTGCATGTCTTTATAAATTGAGCGGTAGCCCTAATTTGAATGATACTTGTAGTTGAAGAATCTATTGGCCCAGAATGGAAAATACTGAATGGGATCTGAGGAACCGAAACATTACTATGTTATGATATTCTGAACACTTAGGTAGTTGTTAGGTGAAGGAGGAAATCATTTGTCTATGGCTACGAATGTCATGTTGACGTATATAAAGTTCCAAGTAATGTCATGAACTGTGGAACTACATGCATTTGATCGTCCTTTTTGTTCTTATTCCGAACTATCGTTTATATATATGACGGAGTAAATTAGCCCATAACGTACACAATCCAACTCAGAGCCACCCACAAAACAAGAAAATATATTGCTTGCGTGCATGCATCCATGGTCATACATTCTCTTCGGGAATGGCCTCAAGAAAACAGTAGCTGGGTTTATGTCATTGCTCCTGCTCATGCGAGAGAGAGAGAGAGAGAGAGAGAGAGAGAGAGAGGGTACCAAGGAGTGTAGAGACAATCACGAATCTGAGACAAGAAGCAGCTGAAGAGACCAAGCCGAGTCTAGCTTCTTTCTCCGCTCTGTGGTGACCCATAACGTTCGAGTCTTTTCTGACGCACATATATATAGCTTCAAAAGAAAAACCCAGAAAGAGATAGAAAACCTTGAAGCTTTAGAAACAGCTGAGAGATGAAAAAGAATGATGGATAAGGTATATGCAAAATGAATGTCGAACGTGCTTTTTCTAGCACCAACTGTATCGTACCTATATAGGTACTCACAAGACTGCCGATTTGCTCTCTGTGCGAATGGACATTATTCTACTTCAACTTCGGAGCGCCGTGGGCGGGACGTTTGGGGAAGAAGAAGGCGAAGGAGCAGTAGGAGTTAGGGCGTAAATGCAATGTTCATTTATAGCTCTTAAGGGTAGTGTCTGGCCATCACTGGCGCAGAAGCGAGCAAGCCATCCCAGGTGTGCCCCATCTTTACTCTGTTCCGTCTCTCTTCCTTTTACACGTGGATGAACTCGATAAAATGGTATCTTTTTTGCGTTGTTTAAAGAAAATTATGCATTGGTTATGCCGCAGACTAACGTGCTGTGTCGGGCCAATCGCATTGTTCGCAAGATGGAAATCCCAACTACACAGTTTGCATTTGAAATTTGAAAACTCTGCATCATTGACTTAGCTTGTCCTTCATGTGGCATCGTCACGTAGCATAACTCATGCGCCTGTTCTTTATTATTTCTCATTCGACCATTTTCGGATCCTCCCCGTCGTTTTCCCTTTTCTTCTGAGCGAAAAGTTTGGATATATTGAAGTTACTCCTAGCATGAGCATGACTCTTACATCATAACCTGCGGGATTGGATTGGATCGGACTCGAGTTTGATTGAGGTCAAGAACAATGAAGCTTCTATCTGTTAAAGATTTAAATGGATAATGGCCGGGTTGCATCCATGATCGTAATCATGTTCAGTCAATTTCAAAAGAACCTTCTCAAGGAAAATTTGCATGAAATCATGCAGGATGCGGGTCAGATACATAATGATCATTCCCTCCCCAGTCCCCACCACCCCTTTTTCTGGGCATTTCTTCAAAGAAGACAACAAAGACTGTTTTCCATTGACCTACATGTGCATGCCAGCGTTAGGTTTGCATGTAATTATGTATGTCTGACTGTACATAACTGGATAAGGGTACGTTCATACATTCATTTGTTCTGTGAGAGAGAGAGAGAGAGAGAGAGAGAGAGAGCATTACATGTTTGTTTTCTTTTTCCATTCAGAGCCAGACAGAAGCTGATTTAGTCAAAGAAATATCTCCACCAGCATGCTTGGGTTGTATGAATTGGTGAGCAAAGTTAAAGAGAGCCGCCAAAGGCAGGGACGTGCCGGCGTTGCCACTCATGACTCATGATCGGCGTCTGTCTTGTGTTATTCAATTTGCTGTACCACCCGCTCCTTAGCCTCCTTTTCTGCAGCACTTTCTATTCATTTTTATTGTACGACGATATCTCCAAATTAAGTTTCGGAAGACTAACTCAGATCATTCATGTGGTATACTTTGATAGATCTTTTGTTTTAATTGATTGGTGGAGAGGGGCGACCCTATTGCACCTTCAAGCTCGACGAGAATTGAACCTTGTCGATTAGGGTTGACCACAATATGGCTTGCAATCCTGCCGCTTGACTCTCGATGCCTAGTGTCCTCTCTCTGATCTTCTCTCTAAGATGAACGCAGCAGTTGCCTTCATCTGAGAATGATGAGGTGTTGGAAATTTCCTATAATATGGGCTTACATTAATTAAATAATTTTCTATTTTAAATAATCGGGTTAATGGATATTCAAATATTTGTTGAACCCTAAAGTGATCTGATTGAATTGGGTATTAGCATCTATTGATAACGGAATTGGTTGAGCAGCAAAGTGTAGGCAATTGTGTTTGATTGAAGCCCGTAATGGGAAGGGCCCAGTTGACACGCTATTGATTAGAGTTTGCTAGGTCCCCTCTCTAACCTATAAAATGGTAGGTTATACCTATCAGTTGCTTTAATCACATTGAAAGCTGCTATATCGAAATAGGTCATAGAGAAGAAGATCTGGCATTCTAATAGATCCCTAATTATCAGAGTAATCTAGTTTACCCTGATTATCTGATCTACTTTTCGTAAAGTAATAGCTCAAACAGGTACGCTTTAATTCCGCTGTATTTATTAATGTCGGTGTTTTACAATCATATATGGATCCATTTGTTCTTGATTGATTAGTTGTATATGACTAAATTTAATATATGTGGTATCAGAGCCAATCATATATGATTGTAGAACCCAAATTTTATCTTTTTATGAACAAAATTCGAAACTTTCCTCTTTGAGCAGAATATGGTCGTTATTTTTCATGTGGATTTTTTGCTTGATTGATCCTGAAACGATAGGGCTTTTGTTCTATTTGTCGAGATATTTTCAACCATATATAATTTGTATAATTTCATTGAGAAATTGAGAGAGATTTTTCTAATCCGATTCGCACGCTTCGCTTGAGATCGGTGTCCACCTCCCGCTTCGCGATTCGCCAAGATAAACGACAATCCACCCTCTCGTGTTCGGTCTAATTTTTTCTGGGAAAGTTCTTGTTTGATTTTCCGGGAAAATATTGCCGTTGGCTCCTCTCTTTTTCCCTCGTCGCAATTTCTTTGTTCGGCAGATTGGAAGTGCTTTTCTAAGCAATCTCTTTTGGCTTTCCGAGGGATGATCTTAGCCATAGTTTTGTGCGGTTAGAGGTCGGATTGCCCGAGCAGTTGCGTCGAGGAAGCATGGGTCGATTGATTGTCGGTGCGCATTTTGGGAACGAGTTCGTATTTTTTAAACCCTAGTGTTTCGGCTGCTGAGTGAGCCCGTGGTTTCGGTTGCGTACTGTTGCAAGACAACAGTATCCTAAAACTGCGGAGACGGTCGAAATTAGAACTCCGAAACAATTTTTTTTTTTTCAAAGTTGTTGACTGATTGTAGGCCGGATTTGCCAGCAAGTAAGTAGTGCAGAGCTTGGGATTTGACTGCTTCGAACTATGCTTGTTATTTTATTTTTTTTTAGGAGATTATGGTAGCTGATTATTTTTTTTTATGGGAAAATTCTCATACAGTGTTTGTTTGCTCCCGAGTGGTATCCGCACTTTCCATTTTGTTATTTGCTTGTGTTCACGTTTGTTGTTTTGGGGCTCGTCTATTAGAATCAATTTCTGGGTTACATGGATTGCGGAATATAGTCATCAATATTCGAAATATTTGCTACACGTTGGGTAGCCATAGTAAATATTACAGAAATTGCTCCGCACATGGGAGATTTTCTTGTTCTTGAGTTCCTTTACACTTGATCTTGTTCAATGGTTCCTTGTGGTGCTCTGATTCTGTCACATTGCTAACATCATGGGTTCTTTTATTTTTGTCATGTGATGGCTTGGCCCTTCTATCAAACTTTTGAGTTATAATGGATTAGGGAAATTAAGCAACTTGGTGGAATTTATTTGATTGAGAAAGATGATTGATAGTTGTGTTGTTTAGTAGCCAGTTGATCATTCTGCACTGCCGACATAACTGCGTTCTGGGAAATCTTCCAGCAAAAAGATTTGGTTGCATTAATTGCTTGTATAGAGTTTTACCCAAATCATGTGACCTGTGTCCACTGATATGTGTTGCGCATTGATTAAACAATATTAAGTAGTCCTCTCGAGTCACATGTGCTTCATCTATGCAGATTTTCACTGGGATTTATTTGATAGTGAAAAAGTTCTGAAATTTTCAAATTACTTGAAATTGATTGATGTTCGTTGTAAATTGTTGAATGGGTATTGTTATATATATATATATCATTAAGGTAAGTTTTTTCGGCCATGGGAAGCTTGGATTTGAATGTGGAAGCTTGTATGTGGTAGATTTACTCGGTTTCTCTTTGTTTAATTCATTCTAGTCAATTATATTGATGTTATATGCAAGTCTCCATTTCACAAACCTTTTGGCTTGAAATTATCAAGCGATTTTTCGTGTTATTTGCTCATGCTATTGCTATTATATTGATGTTCTAGAAATCGATATTCTATTAATCAAATTTTAGTTCAGTTCGTTGCGAGCTTGATTCGAAGCTAGGTAAGGTGTGGTTTTTCGTGTGATCTGTGTGAATGTGGATACTGGTTGATTTCGTGTCTACTTGTTTCGAATCTTTATGGGGTTTATGAGTTTCTCGTTGATGGGCTTTGTTTTTTTTTTAATTGTCATTTTACGCGAAGTGTGGTCGAAAAGGACTTGGTTTGTAATGAAGGATAATCGTGGGTAAGGATGGGTTTTTCACTGAAATTATTTGGGATGGGATTTAATTGTTACCTGCCCTATTCAACTAGACTGGATGGGTAGAATGTTCAGTCCTTGAGGTGAGGAGCTGGTGACCATTGAGTAAGTTTTTTCAGTCTCGTGGCTAGAGTTACATGGCTGAAGATCACCTTGTCGGCTGAATTTTCTTTCTTTCTGTGCCAAAAAGGAGTGTCGAGTGCTACCTGTCGGAGAACAATGAAACTGTCGGATGTCAATGGCGGATTTGTGTGCAAGCATGTTTCCATGTTTTTGAATATTTACGTCTTGCGAACCTTGTCATCCTATATGTTCAGAAGGGTGGCGTAGCTAGTGATGCTTCAAGCTAACTATTTAATGAAAGGCGGAGTACCGAGCATGCTCTTATGTTATGATCCCTTTACAAAGTAGTGAGTGCTTGCAAATAAGCTGCGAGAGATGAAATGAGGATTAAGCTGGTTTGCTGAAACAAGTGGATAGAAACTCATAAAATGAAGCAACACTTATGTTTTCCTTTGAATTGTTTTCTTTGATGAGCGTACAAAGCCTTGACTGCCTATATCTGTTAGCAATCACTAATTACCCATGATCTTGTAGCCACTGCCACTTTTTGTGGTGACTGTACATCAGTGCCATTGAGGAACCTTCTACTTAATTGAATACCTAGAGCTTACTTGTCATCATGCCCATTTCGTCATGAGCAATCCTTGCTTCTGGACCATCTTCTGCTTTCACCACCATATTTTTTTTAGCATGGATTACTTAGTATATTTGGTACTTTTGACCATTTCTTTCACACATCATCTCCAATAGCACCTCAAGCCATCTGGTTCCTAGGCCGCCAAAGAAGCGTTAACAGTCTAATATGTTCATGCTCCTATTGATGCTACTAAGAGGCAGTGAAGTTGTCAACTAACTTGACGTGTGCATCCTTTATCTATAGAACTGCGTTTTTTTTTTTTTAACAATTTTGTAGATTGGAGTGTTGAACAGTAATGGGTTCACTATCAGTAGTTGATTACTTGATAGACATTTATGCAGCTCCCAATAAAAGAACTCAAATCTGTTTCTTTTAGCGTGGTCCGTGCTTTGCGGTCAACCATCTGCTTGTTTGGAAAGTGGCGGTGAAATCCCAAGGGAGGTTACGGTCATAGTAGTTGGCCGTCCGAAATTTGTCAAATTTTTGGGTTTTGTCAGTTTTTTGAATCAGTTTGTGAGATGGATTTTGATGCTGGAGAATGGTGGGTTTAGGTATTGGGAAATCCCATGATGCGGTCTTCTTGAACGTTGTGCTTAAAGTAACATAAATTAAAGTAAATTTTAGATTGTTTTAAATTGGGAGGATTTGATTCTTTAGTATATAAATATTTGTTATGAGGATATGATTATTTATTTAATTATTCTTTATTCTTCCTCTGTGGGTGATCAAGTTAGAGAATGATCTTGAATTTGCATCGCGTATGTGTTGTGTGGGATCATTAGCTGTGGGAGTGATTTATGTATCCTTGGTTGGTTGTTGATGTCTCTCTCTTCTATTCTTAGTGTTAAGTGGCGTGCCTTTGTTCTGATTATTTATATGTTACTAATTTGAGAAATATATGGCACTTTTCTTGCTTCCCGTCGGCCATTGTCAAAGAGCTTAGCCTACGGGTAGTTAGGATCTCAGGCCCAAAATTTGTGGAAGTGATGCTTTCTTTCATAACATGTTGCAATTATTATTGCAGAATCAGTGTTCACTTTTGTATTTGCTGTTTTGTCTTGGTCTCTTGCCTATATGTACTTGGGACTTGAAGTGAGTGCTTAAGATTTGCTGGTGGGACTTTTATTTATTAATTTAAACATGAGAACCTATTGACTAGAGGTGATAGAATGGTGGGTTGTTTTCCTTGCAAACTGTAATTGGTTACGGTGCTTGCTTAGAGTGTTCTTCATTCTGTTTAAGTTGAGGTCGAGTAAGTAGCTTGGGTGCCATTCTTTTTCTTGTAAAGATTGTAGTTCTTGCCTAAGTGTCTTTGTTTGGTATTTGGTGCAGGAGTAATTTAAACTTAAATACCAAACATGTTGACTGAAGTGCTAGATGCACCTATCCTTTCTTTTGTTGGGTTAATTCAGTGATTTGGACTAAAACCGTTTTTCTAACCCCCATTTAAAAAAAAAAAAAAAAAAAAATTGTGGCAAAAATTGTTACTTGATAAATGCAATATGATCTTAGGAAGCACATATTGTAAAGTGCTTCATATTGTTAGATGAATTTTGGGCATATATTTTTTTTGGAGTTTCGTATTGATAAAAATTAGTATATACAATTACTCGCCCAAAGGGTTATGTATACTAATTTGAAAATTGCATGAAGATATATTCCAAAATTAAAATATGGGGATGTATGACTCAAAAAGATTTATCTACCCAAAGGGGATAAAGTTTTTAAAGTTATATGTAATTCACCTCTCTATTGATATATTAGAGATGAATGATGGGGATGTGTGACTCAAAAAGTTTATCTGCCTAAAGGGGATAAATTTTTTTTAGAGTTAAGTGTAATTCTCCTCTATGTTGAGATAATGGAGATATATATAATTTAAAGGATTTGTCTGCCCAAAGGAGATTGATCCTTGAAGATTATATGTAATTCTCTTTTATCGTCTCTATATATTGATATCATAGAAATATATAATTTAAATGATTTATCTGCCCAAAGGGGATGGATCATTGACAATTATATGTAATTCTCTTTATTGTTGCTTTATAAACTTCATGCTGTGAAAAATAATTGTGCATTATGCACTCTACCCAAAGGGGAGTTTATAATGTACTAATTATTTTTGTTGTAATACTTATTGCCCATAATTGATCTTATTGCATTATGTGTGACAAACAGTTACTTTTGCTATAAACAACAATGACACGGTTGAAATGTTAGTAAAAAAAGGGGAGATATTGTGATTGAGAATGTTAGAACTGAGTCCATGTTGGCTGATCCTCTAACAAAAGGCTTACAACCCATTTTGTTTAAAGAATATGTAAAGAATATGGGTGTCTTAGATTCTTTTGTTAGTGGGAGTTATATAATTTGTATTTTTGGATATTATAATTATATGCAGACTGATAATGCTTTTATGATGTCTATTAAAGCATTTATTTTCAATGATTGTTGTTATTGATTATATTGTTATCCTTTCTCCTATTGACTGAGAAATTGAAGTATAAAATAGTATCTTTAAGCAAAACTTTGTTTAAAAATGATTGGATGTCACTAATTATGAGGTCTCATGTTGAATTGTGACATAATTGTGCAATTTCATGTTGTTTAGAAATTGCACTAAGGCAATTTCACGTTGTTTAGAAATTGTGTTAATGTAGTTTCATGTCGTTAAGAAATTGCATTGAGGACCGATAAGAAATAATATATATTTTGATCACGTATTGGCACTATTTCTTACTACACTATTAGGCCTATGATCCATGAAAATATAATGCTTATTATATGTGATTATGAAAGGTCTTGTGTTGTGGTATTTTCTTAACACATTGATCTCCATAGTCCTATAATGAGGTTATATAGGATTTGATTGGTTTTGAGACGCCATTATTGGAATATCATTTTTTTTTTTTGTGGCCACATAAAACAAAATTTTCAGTTATTAACCTGATAGTGTCATTTTCAGTATAAAATCTTTTTCAAAATAAAATAAGTTAATTAATGTAGCCCAAGTGGGAGAATGTTGGAAATTTCCTATAATATGGGCTTACATTAATTAATTGACTTTCTATTTTAAATAATCAGGTTAATGGATATTCCAATATTTGTTGAACCCTAAAGTGATCTGATTAAATTGAGTATTGGCATCTATTGATAACGGGACTAGTTGAGCAGCAAAGTGTAGGTAATTGTGTTTGACTGAAACCCATAATAGGAAGGGCCCAGTTGACACGCTATTGATTAAGGTTTGCTAGGTCCCCTCTCTAGCTTATAAAAGGGTAGGTTATACCTATCAGTTGCTTTAATCCCATTGAAAGCTGCTCTATTGAAATAGATCATAGAGAGGAAAATCTGGCATTCCAATAGATCCCTAATTATCAGAATGATCTAGTTTACCCTGATTATCTGATCTACTTTTCATAAAGTAATGGTTCAAACAGGTACGTTTTAATTCCGCTATATATTAATGCCAGTGTTTTACAATCATATATGGATCTGTTTGTTCTTGATTTATTAGTTGTATATGAATAAATTTAATACATGAGGATCATCCAGGCTCAGGCTAAGCCCAACGGCTCTCACCAGTAGGTTTAGTGTTGACCGGCCACCCCCATTCTTTCTTTTTCTCTGTGTTCATCTCACAGAATTTTTTATAATTTTTATAACAAGCTAGCACGACTCTGGGAAACCAAAGTTTAGGAAATGAAGTTTCCAATAAGAAAATTCAATAACCTGATTTAGCTTTCAAGAAAGGTTCAAGGATATACTCCACATCTACAAGGATGAAAGTTATGAAAGATGATGAAATTTGCCATATCTATTTCCATAAAGTCAGTCATTACAGTTTAA
The DNA here is from genome assembly GCA_016097485.1 of Eucalyptus sideroxylon x Eucalyptus melliodora. Classification (NCBI taxonomy): domain Eukaryota; kingdom Viridiplantae; phylum Streptophyta; class Magnoliopsida; order Myrtales; family Myrtaceae; genus Eucalyptus; species Eucalyptus sideroxylon x Eucalyptus melliodora. The sequence goes on along the minus strand of CM027828.1, from coordinate 71,670,114 downwards.
GAATGATATAGTCAACGGTTTGACCATCCTCGCATGAAATCTATATCGGCATCGTTATGTCTCTATAGGTACATGTGTACCCTTTTACTCTTTGCATGTGCATCTTTGTATTTATACCTATATATTTGTGTATATGCTATTAATTAAACTATCTAATATGACCGCTTTAATCTCAAAAGAAAAAGAAAAAAGAACCATGAAAAGCCAATACACATATATAGAATACCATGTGACCGCACATAACCAAAAATGGGTAAAATCATAATTATCATGATCAAGATTATTGACAAGTAATTAATGAATTGCCTTCTGAATTTGAATTCCAAATCATTGTCAGAGATTCCATAAGTCTCTCATATTTCCTTTTACAGTAATTTAAATTATATTCATGGAAATGAACAATTAAGTAGCTGAGCTCTTACAGCTAAATTTATTTAAATGTTGATCTTAATGGAACGCTCCAATTATATATTAAAACACAAGGTAGACTTCATTGAATATCAGTTACGTGTTTTTTATGTGTACAGTCACATATTAAAGGAAACGGGCGTCCTTATCATGATAGGATTTGCATTTACCTTATGCTTGACATCTCACTTCATTAACCAAAGTTTCACACATCAATTCATCGTGCATCAACCATGTTTGTTAAAGTGTTTGTACTCAAAAGGGTGTTGAAACATCATATGTTGCTTGTTTGCAAAGCTTATACGAGCATGAATGTGGTTTTAAGGGAAATTGTTCAATCAGTCCTAAGCATATTGTGTGGTTGATAATTCAATCCTAATTTTTTAATTTTGCCAATTGAATTCTAGACTTTTATGCGAAACTCAATATAATCTTTTTAGCCAATTTTAGTAGAAAACTATTGACATGACTATGTACCCATAGGATAGTCAACAAGCCACCACATAAGTGATTTTAGAAGAAAAGTTGATCAAAAGTTCTATATTGAAATTATTTGCAAAATTTTATAACTAAATTGACAAAATCGAAAAGTTTAGGATTGATTGATTTTTTTCCAAAATTTTCACGTTGAACTTTTTAACAATACATTTTAATGAATTTCTTTTTTTTTTTTAATTTAATATAGGCATTGCCCTTAACCTAGTAATCTAGAAATCTTTACCTATGCTAATATAAAAATAATGTTGTTATTACTTGCGGTGCTGAATATTCCTATATACCCTTCCCACTAGTCCTATCAGTACTGGTTAAGGATTTAGAAAATGGTATAAAATAAGATTAGTGTATCAAATCTCCAAGAGCCACTCTTCATAGGCAATTTACTTATAAGGTTAGTGCAATTCATGTGACATCCTGAAATTCGACCCCGTTTCGATAAAGTGAAATGGACATTTCGTCGGCGTGCCTATGGCCCTTTTTCTCTGAGCTGATCACTCACGAGTTAATTAACCTATTGGGTGAAGCCATTAAGGGATATATCGGCCGTAAAATCCCTAAAAGCTACCTAATTGGTTGGATTGAGCTAAAATCACGTCTGATCGATTTTTAACCACGAAATTGAACTCGATTTCGGGAATCGAATTTTAAGCGCGTCATAATTCTTATTTTTAGGATCCTGTCTCATCGCTCGTCAATTTATTGACGAGTCCGAAATTTCAATAAACAAATTATCGGAAGAAAAATTTGAAGACTAAAAGGAAAATAGAAAGGAAAAGGAAAAGAGAAAAGGAAAAATGAAATAAATAAATGTGTATTTTATTTTCCCTTTCTCTTCCTCTCTTTTCTTTTTCCTCTCTCTCCCTCTCTTTTCTTTTCTTTCTTTTTCTCTCTTTTCTTTCTCTCTCCTCTCTCCTCTCCCCTCCCCCTCGTGCGAATTGCCCCCACCGATTCCCTCTCTCTCTCTTCCTTTGACCGGTCAATGCATATCCTTCTCTCTCTCTCTCTCTCTCTCTCTCTCTCTCTCTCTCTCTCTCTCTTTGTTCTTCTTCTTCTTCCTTCCTCCGCACGTCGAGCAAGCGAAACCCAGAAGCCCGAACCAGAACCAGCTCGCCCCTCAGCCGCTCACCGCTCGTCCCGTCGTCGCATCGCCGCACCGCCGCCCGCGTCCGCGCCGCGCCCGCCGCTCGCCGTTGTCCCCCGTCCTGCGCGATCCAGCCGCGAATCAGCCCTGTTCGCCCCTGTTCCGCACCGACCAGCCCATCTCCAGCCACCTCCGGCCACCGCCCAACCTCGCCGGACCACCCCCGCGACCCCCTCGCCCTCCGCCGGCTTCCCCCCGCCGCCCTAGCCGCCGGAGCGGCTCCGTTCAGCCCCGACCAGCAAGACCCACGGAGTGGGTTTCAGCATCTTCGAGCCCGCTTTTGGGCCGTTTCCCGGCCCCGAACCCGAGCCATGCTTTGGGAACAATCGTTCATCGCGTCGCCGCCGTCGGATTGATCCGATTTGCGCGCGATTTAGTGAGTAATCTCACTAATCCAGGATTAGTGGCTAATTATGCTTAATGTTGGTTTAGATTTACTTAATTATGTTTAGGTTGTTAGATTAGATTAAATTAGCAATTATTAGCCAATTGTGATGCGAATTAGATAAATTGAATATGTAATTAGCAAGTAGATGTAGTCTACTATTTATTGGAAGTGTCTCGGGATTTTTCCCGACCCTTAGTGGGCTCCAATTAGGCTTTTCGGGCCTAAGTGGATTTTTTAGTATTTAAATATTAATTTTTGGAATTAAATTAAATAATTATTTATTTTCCGAAAATTCAACTGAGATGGCCTGGAACCGGAAAATTATGCTGATGACCGTGACGAAGTTCGTTTATTTAATCGGGCTTTATTTTGAGCTAAATTGAATTTTTAGTAATTAATAATTAATTTTAGAAATTAATTAATTAATTATTTTTCGGAAATTAAGATTTTGATGGCCGACGACCAAAATCTCGTGCTGATCATCGTGGCGCAGTCTGTTTATTCATTTGAGTTCCACATTGCATGGAATTGAATAAATTGTGGTATTTTAGGGATTTACCCTAAATTGATTGGAATTGATTGAGATTGAATTGTTGATCGGTAAATGGCCAAGTATGTTATTCAGCCTTTATAATGCTTTGTTGAGTTGATTTAATTATTTGATTGAGAAATCGTTGGCATTGGTTGTCAGTATTAAAAGTAAATTGGTAACCACTTGAAAGAGGCACGTGACTCAGTGAATTGGAATGTCACCTGGAGAATGCACGTGAGTTCGGTGGTCGAATATGTCACCTTGGCGAAGAGGTCGCCTGAGAGAATGCACGTGGCTCGAAGACTCGGTATGTCGTCCTGGAGAATGCACGTGGCTCGGTGACAGAGTTTGGCATCTAAAAGGGCACGTGGGCTCGATGAATTGATGCATCACTTTGGTGAGATAGCACCTAAGAGAATGCACGTGGGCCCAGGCATCTAAAAGGGCATGTGGGCTCGGTGAATTGATGCATCACTTTGGTGAGATAGCACCTAAGAGAATGCACGTGGGCCCAGGCATCTAAAAGGGCACGTGGGCTCGGTGAATTGATGCATCACTTTGGTGAGATAGCACCTAAGAGAATGCACGTGGGCCGGGCATCGTAAAAAGGACACGTGGGCTCGGTGATCTGATGCGTCATCTTGGCAATTGAGTGCCTTAGAGAATGCACGTGGGTCCAGTATTTGAGAATAGCATCTAAAAGGGCACGTGGGCTCGGTGACTTGATGTATCACTTTGGCGAAGAGGTCGCCTTAGAGAATGCACGTGGGCTCAAGGTTCGAGGCACGTGAACTCGGAGACTTGGAAGGTCGTCCTGGAGAATGCACGTGGCCTAGCTTTTAAATATCCCACAGTGGAGATTGAATTGTATGACATGTAATCGACTGGTTCGATTTGTTGAAGTGAATGGGTGTCTATTGTGAATTGTACTGACTTGCAGGTGGGATCAGAGGCCAAGGTAAGTCCTCTGTCCTGTGCGTGTTTAGGCAGCCTTTAGTATAATGGTTTACTAATCGGGCTTAGTGGGGTAGAACTCGCTGAGACATAGTCTCATCCCAATTTGGGGAAAACCATTTCAGGACCCCGCTGAAGAGCTGAGGAGGAGGAATCCGAGAAGAGAACTCGGAGGTGAGATCTGAAGAGAAGGATTTTTGGAAGAAGAAGATAGTCCCGAGAGGAGCCGTGAGTACGGTCTGGATGGATTGAGATCTTGTCTTCTTTTGAGATCTCCATTTTGATGTGAATAGTTATGAATGGGTTTGTGGTTTGTATAAAAGTTTGGTTATAAATTTCAATATGAAAAATATGGCCCTGCTTTTATATCCCATCGTTTTATTGTCTGGGAATTTTAACTGCTTCCGCATGTGTTTAAAAATGAAAGGGTCGGCGATACATTGTTCTGGGATATCGCATTATAAAATTGACCAAGTCAGACGGATGTGAGCGTGCCTGAGGATCGGGGCGTGACAGTCCATGATCTATTAAAGTTCAAGAGAATCCATGTATTTGACCCTTCTATAGTAACATTGTAATCGAATTTAGAAAACACAACCATTGAATAGTATCGGTAGAGTTAAAATCTTTGGTGGGATAAGTGAATGCAAATATGTGGGCAAATTACTGGATTTTATTATCTAAATCTGCACAAGTTATTTCGACAATCAAAATCTGAAATTTAATGTTATGCATTTTCGTAAATTGAGTGATGGCCCCATCAATGCCTATAAATTGATGCAACTTTAGTGATCAAATCCACACATTTCGATTTCCCCTTCTCAAATGTCCCTCTCTCTTTTCTTTAGGTACAAGTCCATTCTAATTCTTCTGAGTTTAGTGTATTTATTGAAGCTCAAGGCAAGCTTCAAGTCAAACCCTAGCTTCATCGTCTTTTGGCTTACCACAACAAATTCAATCATCAAAACTACAGTTCAAAGGTATGCAAATCTCAAAAAACTTCTCTACTATAGCTTCCTTAATTTTTTTTTCTTTTAGGGTTCATCATATGTGTCCATGGCTTAATTACTCCTTACCAAGCCAATTATTTATTTCAAAATATCTTTTTATTATCTTTTTCCCTTTACAATCGGTGTTAATATTTTTTTTCCAGATTAATGGCTAAGGAGGAACGTGTCAACCCAAAAAGGTTTTTTGAATTCCCACCCAAGAATGAACAAATATATATTTACACACACGCACGCATGCACATGTATTAGTGAATTTATGGGGACTTGAAATATTGTTTTTGATATGCTTTTAAAGATTCGAGGTCCACAGTTTTACATCAAAATCATGTAAGAATTTGAAATCGATTATTTATTTCATACTGTGAGCCTCAAATCTTTAAGAAATTATGAAAAGCAACGCTTTGGGAAACTCCAAATCCCCTGATATTGCTTGAAATTCGATCTAAGGTTCTTCCTTTAAGAGGTGCGTTTGCTCTATGTAAAATGGTCCGAACAGTATTTCTAGGTTAGTTCGAGCTACATTATTAACTTAACATAGCGAATATTCTAGTGAGTTATATTGGTTTGATATTCATTTGAAACCTTACAATATGTATTCCTCAATCTTGAAATATCATAAACTTAAAGACAGCAATGAATTGCGGGTATAGAAGAGATAAACACCTTAAATAATGAAAAAAGGTGATATTTTACCATCATACTCCCAGATTTTTGCATAAGCATTTTATTAGATTTGATGGGTAATTGTTGCAACTTGCTAATAAATTACTGTTTTTTGCCCTAAATAGTTTAGTATATTAAAATACTACTCTTTCGGTTCTATTTAAAATTTTCTTTATTGACCAACAAATGTATGACTTTTGTAAAGAGAAGCAATTTTTCATTTCCATATACAAAAATGATTTGATCCTAATTTTCTCTATATTAGTTTTTGTTTTCCTATTGTTCTCAAAAGAAAAAGATCCGTGATTGAATTTTGTACAAAAAAAAGTTATACATGCTACATATCTATTATATATCTCTTTTTTAGCTAATCTAATTTTTTTATTGCTAATAATTGATTCATTAATCTTGTAGCACTTAATTTCATAAAGGGGTCATTTATTTTCTTCTTCAATCGTTTATCCTTTTTTATTTTTGGTCAAATTCCTTTTGATCTTTCAAAAAATTGAACTTTGCAATTTCCTTTTGGGCCACCAATTGAAGTCAGCCCTAATCTCTCAAGCCCACCTCAGGCAAGTCGTCCTGAGAACCCAAATCCCATTTTCATGCAAGGCAAACCCAAATCCAATCTCACCTGCAAGTTCTTGCTGACATTTCGTGTGTGAATTCATGCACAAATCAGTGCTGTACTAACCAAAAAAAAAATCCAATTTTGCGGAAATCCCAGTCTCAATCCATGAAAAAGGAGGGAGGGAAGAATCCAATTTGCCCAAGAAATTGCAGTAATTCCCAGTATCTGGAATCGAAATTCCTGCCCAGTTCTTGATTTTCTTGGTGCCACTAGGGTTTTGGGTCCCGCTGTCAGCGTTCCGGGTTCTTGCTGGTTTCTTGAAATTGCGCGCTCTGCACGGAAGGGAAGGCGGGGAAGGCGAATTCCTTTGCTGGGCAGGCGGTTTCGGGAGCTCATTCAGCTTCGGATTGACATGGGTCCCTCTCGTGGCAACTTCCACTCGAATGACGAGGACCCGACTCAGAGGTTTGAGCTCGTTGTCCTAAATTTCGTTGCTGGAGTTCTTTTCTTGCCTGCGGTGGTTTCTTGAGGATTAATCTTAGCTACATTGAAGGTTTTGGGAGTGTTTTGAGGCTGGGATTGCTGTTGCTCATGCTTTCGGAGCGTTTAACGTTGGCTTAGGCTGGTGAATGGCCTGAAAAATTCTCACGTTAAGACCAGAAAGTTGTCGTACTTAGTTATTCTCTTCTCAAGACGCTATGAGTTAGTAAGTTAGCGCTGCTAATCCTTTTGTCTAGTTGGGAACTTACGAGAGGATCAAGTTATGGTCACGGGACCATGGAGCATTGTCTCGTTCTTTGGGGATTGGGGTGGGGTGGCTCTATCACTTCTCCAAGTAAAATGTGCACTTGCTTGCTTTGCAACTTTATGAGCTTTTCTTTACTTTCATTTGATAGTAAGAGATTAGCCAGAATTGTAGGGTTGAAACGTGGTGGAACTCATGGGAGTTTTTAATTTCTTCTCTCTACTTTCGGTGAATTCGAATCGAAAGTAAAAACTAGCTAGCTCTCTGCATTTTCATGAGTTTGTTGATTGTAGTTAGTTCGGTAGTCTTGCTTCTGTAACTGGTTCAACTGAAAATTGATATTTCATGTTAGATGCGATTCGTTAAGGATACTTGTCATCAGCTTGTAGGTTCAACTTTCTTTGAGCTGTTGAGTCATCTAACTTCATACTTTCTTTGAACTTTCTCAAATAGTTGATTCCGCACAATTCAGTGTCCTCATTTCTTGTGACAATCAATACTTTTGGAAATACATTACTTTTTTTATTTTTTTTATTTTTTTTATTTTTTTTATGATCTAGGTATGTCTCACCAAAAAAGGGTCTTTCATAATTGCCTGTTTTTGGCCTTGCAGATCAAGGAGAAAGAAGAATGCTTCAACTGGAGAGAACTTGGATTCTTCTTCTGCAGGTACTATAAGTAATAATTTAATTCAGTCTTTTTAAGGTGCTAACTGTTTAAACTTCTCCGTTGTATCTCATATTTTATCTTTTCATCCTTATTTCATTGCCTTCTGGCCTAAATTTGTCTGCATTGTCAACTGATAATTCAGGTCACGGATCAAGTGATGGGAAAAAGGCTTTGTATCACTGTAATTATTGCAACAAAGACATTACGGGGAGAATCCGTATCAAGTGTGCTATGTGCCCTGATTTTGACCTGTGTATTGAATGCTTCTCGGTTGGGGCTGAGGTGGTGCCTCATAAAAGCGGCCACCCATACAGAGTCATGGTTAGTAATAGCATCATTAAATTTGATCTTCTTTGGACCATCTGCTAACATCAAACTTTACATTTTTTAGTATCTATAGACATTAGCGGGAAGAGAGACAGGACGTTCTCTAATTCTCATGAGTGCTCACGTGTCAATTATTGTTTCCAAACAGTAGGCATGTTTTTCTAGCATCAATCTCAAGAAATCTACTGTGATGTAATTTCTCATCTGTCACCTTTCTGGACTTCTGGACATAGTGTGAAACTGATCAAGTCATTATCTAGAAACTAGGATCATCCTTCTTTGAACTACAGTACTCTCTAATGATGCTTCCAGAATGTCTGAAATCTGCTGTTATGCAATGGTGACAATGCAAAAGGTTTGATTTTTTATTCATGCAATGTAATTTTGTTATGGTCTTCTCATTTCAACAGGACAACTTGTCATTTCCTCTGATCTGCCCTGACTGGAATGCAGGTGATGAGATATTGCTTCTTGAGGTTGTCTCTGCCTATTTCGAATCCTCGATTTATTTTGTTTTTGTCTTTTTCCTTGTTTTGGTATGTATATTTTGGTATGGAAGCAGATGGTTGTTGTGGAATGCATTTCAGGGAATTGAAATGTATGGGTTGGGGAACTGGGCTGAAGTTGCTGAGCATGTTGGGACAAAGAGCAAAGAACTGTGCATTGATCATTACTATGAAGTGTATATGAACTCTCCAGTCTTTCCTCTTCCTGTAAGAGATCCTCATTGAAATGAATTCTGTTTCTGTTTTTTGCATTAACGTGGCATGAGATTTTAACATTATATCTTGGATAGGATATGTCTCATGTCGTTGGGAAAAATCGCAAAGAACTTCTTGCAATGGCTAAAGGACATGGCGAGGACAAGAAAGGTGCTTGATGATGTTTTGTTCTTTCCCTGTGAATTTTTGTAAAAGCTTATGTGACAATATTGGAAACAACAATCTATCATGAACCCTAACTAATGACCTCAAAGATGGAAAGATGTCACTATTGACTGATGTGCCTGTACTAGTTACTATTGTATATACCAAAAAAATAATACCAAACTTTTTAGTGAGAAGCTCATGCTTTAATGATTTTGTTTGGATAGAACTCTTCATTGGTCTGTTCAGCACCACTTTAGGTGGAACATTAGTAATGGCCTAACGGCCTCTTTCTGGTTTGATCCATGGCATCCTCGTGGTCCACTAAATAAGTTTTTCTCGGATCGTGACATTTATCGTTCTCGTATCCCGCGAAATGCTTCAGTGGCTACTGGTATTGCGGCTCTATCTACCCCCTCAGCGGTTTCAATGGTTATTGAGAACTGGAATGACCCGATTCCCTGCCTCAACAACCACAATGATCGTTTGGTGTGGCTTGGCCACTCCTCTAGCCAATTCTCTACTGCATCTGCATGGAGTATGCTTCGTCCAAGAGGCTCCCTCGTCAGCTGGTCTCGATTTATTTGGAGCCCCTCATGCCCCCTGCGCTACCAAACGCACCTATGGCCGATTACTCGGAATAGATTACCAACCCAGGTTCGGCTTCTGTCATATGAAAGGATCCAGAATGTCTCTTGTGCCTTTTGTTCATCTAGGCCGGATTCAGCCGATCACTTATATTTCGGATGCTCAGTCACGGGTCGGCTAGCCTCATTCTGGGCGTCTAATTGTAATTTGACTTGGAGGAATGGATCTTGGGAAGACAACCTTCTTTGGGTGGTAAACCATCTCTTGGATGTGAGCTTTCATCAAGCCATTGCTCGCTTCTCCTTTGGTGCCTTATGCTACCTTATCTGGAAGGAACGAAATAATATCATTTTTCGTAACCAAAACCTCTTCCTTCCGGCCTTAAAGGAGCATTTACGAAATGCCGTCAAAGATAAAGCATCCACTTATTCAGGCGTTCCGGATATCCCTTGCAATCGTAGGCTCCAAATGGCTTGGGGAATCCATCCCTCTATTTTTGACTGAAGCGAGTGTGTCTGTTTCCTCTTTTGGGATGGTTTCTCTCCCTCCCCGTGGCCGTATTGTTTGGCCTTTCCTTTCTTTTGTTGTTCCTCCCGCCTTGTTTTTGGCGCATTTCTCTTCTGCTTGTTTCCTCCTTTGTGCAGCGCGTCCCGTCTCCCATCCTCTCATCTTGACGCATGTGTCTAGTTGAGTGTATGTTCTCTTGGAGTCAGATGTGTTTTGCTGTGCTCTTTGTTGTAGCTCCTTGGTTCTCTTGCTATAATACTACTTACCTTTACCGAAAAAAGAAAACTCTTCATTGGTCTGTCTTATGTATTGGTATTTTTATCATTTGAATTGAGCAAAATTTATAAGTGACAAATACTCTTTTTGCGATTCTGTTTGAATAAATCTCTTTCTTCTGGTTCATTTCAAGTATTGATCTTCACATTCAGTTGATAAGCAACTGCTTCATTATGGTCCTCAAATTTGAAGTTCTTGGTTTATGCTTGTTGGGAGGGTTTATTTTCACATAAGGTATGTTTGTGATTACTGCAGGACCTTCCGTTGGTGATCGTAATCATGTTCGGTCAATTTCAAAAGAACCTTCTCAAGGAAAATTTGCATGAAATCATGCAGGATGCGGATCAGATACATAATGATCATTCCCTCCCCAGTCCCCACCACCCATTTTTCTGGGCATTTCTTCAAAGAAGACAACAAAGACTGTTTTCCATTGACCTACATGTGCATGCCGGCGTTAGGTTTGCATGTAGTTATGTATGTCTGACTGTGCTCTATACAAAACTGGATAAGGGTACGTTCCTACATTCATTTGTTCTGAGAGAGAGAGAGAGAGAGAGAGAGCATTACATGTTTGTTTTCTTTTTCCATTCAGAGCCAGACAGAAGCTGATTTAGTCAAAGAAATATCTCCACCTGCATGCTTGGGTTGTTGTATGAATTGGTGAGCAAAGTTAAAGAGAGCCGCCAAAGGCAGGGACGTGCCGGCGTTGCCACTCATGACTCATGATCGGCGTCTGTATTGTGTTATTCAATTTGCTGTACCACCCGCTCCTTAGCCTCCTTTTCTGCAGCATTTTCTATTCATTTTTATTGTACGACGATATCTCCAAATTAAGTTTCGGAAGACTAACTCAGATCATTCATGTGGTATACTTTGATAGATCTTTTGTTTTAATTGATTGGTGGAGAGGGGCGACCCTCTTGCGCCTTCAAGATCGACGATAATTGAACCTCGTCGATTAGGGTAGACCACGATATGGCTTGCAATCCCGCCGCCCGACTCTCGATGCCTGGTGGCCTCTCTCCGATCTTCTCTCTAAGATGAACGCAGCAGTCGCCTTCATCTGAGAACGATGAGGATCATCCGGGCTTAGGCTAAGCCCAGCGACTCTCATCGGTAGGTTTAGTGTTGATCCGGCCACCCCCATTCTTTCTTTTTCTCTGTGTTCATCTCACAGAATTTTTTTATAATTTTTATAACAAGCTAGCACGACTCTGGAAAACCAAAGTTTAGGAAATGAAGTTTCCAATAAGAAAATTCAATAACCTGATTCAGCTTTCAAGAAAGGTTTAAGGATATACTCCACATCTACAAGGATGAAAGTTACAAAAGATGATGAAATTTGCCATATCTATTTCCATAAAGTCAGTCATTACAGTTTAAGAATGATAGAGTCAACGGTTTGACCATCCTCGCATGAAATCTATCTCGGCGTCGTTATGTCTCTATAGGTATATGTGTACCCTCTTACTCTTTGCATGTGCGTCTTTGTATTTATACCTATATATTTATGTATATGCTATTAATTAAACTATCTAATATGACCGCTTTAATCTCAAAAAAAAAAAAAAAAAGAACCATGAAAAGCCAATACACATATTTAGAATACCATATGACCGCACATAACCAAAAATGGGTAAAATCATAATCATCATGATCAAGATTATTGACAAGTAATTAATGAATTGCCTTCTGAATTTGAATTCCAAATCATTGTTAGAGATTCCATAAGTCTCTCGTATTTCCTTTTACAGTAATTTAAATTATATTCATGGAAATGAACAATTAAGTAGCTGAGCTCTTATAGCTAAATTTATTTAAATGTTGATCTTAATGGAACACTCCAAGTATATAATGAAACACAAGGTAGACTTCATTGCATATCAGTTACGTGTTTTTATGTGTATATTCACATATTAAAGGAAACGGGCGTCCTTATCATGATAGGATTTTCATTTACCTTATGCTTGACATCTCACTTCATTAACCAAAGTTTCACACATCAATTCATCGTGCATCAACCATGGTTGTTAAAGTGTTTGTACTCAAAAGGGTGTTGAAACATCATATGTTGCTTGTTTGCAAAGCTTATACGAGCACGAATGTGATTTTAAGGGAAATTGTTCAATCGGTCCTAAGCATATTGTGTGGTTGTTAATTCAATCCTAATTTTTTTTTTTAAAATTTTGCCAATTTAATTCTATACCTTCATGTGAAACTCAATATAATATTTTTAGCCAATTTTAGTAGATAATTATTCACATGACTATGTACCCATAGGATAGTCAACAAACCACCACGTCAATGATTTCAGAAGAAAAGTTGATCGAAAGTGCTATATTGAAATTTTGTGCAAAATTTTATAACTAAATTGACAAAATTGAAAATTTTGGGACTAAATTAATATCGGCACAATAAGTTTAGGACTTATTAATTTTTTCCAAAATTTTTACGTTGAACTTTTTAACAATACATATTAATGAATTTCTTTTTTTATTTAATATAGGCATCGCCCTTAACCTAGTAATCTAGAAATCTTTACCTATGTTAATATAAAAATAATGCTGTTATTACTTGCGGTGCTGAATATTCCTATATACCCTTCCCACCAGTCCTATCGGTACTAGTTGAGGATTTAGAAAATGGTATAAAATAAGACTAGTGTATCAAATCTCCAAGAGCCACTCTTCATAGGCAACTTACTTATAAGGTTAGTGCAGTCCATGATCTATTAAAGTTCAAGAGAATCCATGTATTTGACCCTTCTATAGTAACATCATAATCGAATTTAGAAAACGTAACCATTGAATAGTATCGGTAGAGTTAAAATCTTTGGTGGGATAAGTGAATGCAAATGTGGACAAATTACCGGATTTTATTATCTAAATCTGCACAAGTTATTTCGACAATCAAAATCTGAAATTTAATGTTATGCATTTTCGTAAATTGAGTCATGGCCCCATCAACGCCTATAAATTGGTGCAACTTCAGTGATCAAATCCACACATTTCGATTTCCCCTTCTCAAATGTCCCTCTCTCTTTTCTTTAGGTACAAGTCCATTCTAATTCTTCTGAGTTTAGTGTATTTTACTGAAGCTCAAGGCAAGCTTCAAGTCAAACCCTAGCTTCATCATCTTTTGGCTTACCACAACAAATTCAATCATCAAAACTACAGTTCAAAGGTATGCAAATCTCAAAAAACTTCTCTACTATAGCTTCCTTATTTTTTTTTTCTTTTAGGGTTCATCATGTGACCATGGCTTAATTACTCCTTACCAAGCCAATTATTTATTTCAAAATATCTTTTTATTATCTTTTTCCCTTTACAATCGGTGTTAATATTTTTTTTTCCCAGATTAATGGCTAAGGAGGAACGTGTCAACCCAAAAAGGTTTTTTGAATTCCCACCCAAAAATGAACAAATATATATTTACACACGCACGCATGCACATGTATTAGTGAATTTATGGGGACTTGAAATATTGTTTTTGATATGCTTTTAAAGATTCGAGGTCCACAGTTTTACATAAAAATCATGTAAGAATTTGAAATCGATTATTTATTTAATACTGTGCGCCTCAAATCTTTAAGAAATTATGAAAAGCAACGGTTTGGGAAACTCCAAATACCTTGATATTGCTTGAAATTCGAAAATGATTTTTACGGAAAAATTTAAAATTGACTTTGGGTTTGGTTTATTCTATCCATCTAAGGTTCTTCCTTTAAGAGGTGCGTTTGCTCTATGTAAAATGGTCGAACAGTATTTCTAGATTAGTTCAAGCTACATTATTAACATAACATAGCGAATATTCGAGTGAGTTATATTGGTTTGATATTCATTTGAAACCTTACAATATGTATTCCTCAATCTTGAAATATCAGAAACTTAAAGACAGCAATGAATTTCGAGTATAGAAGAGATAAACACCTTAAATAATGAAAAAAGTGATATTTTACTACCATACTCCCAGATTTTTGCATAAGCATTTTATTATATTTGATGGGAAGTTGTTGCAACTTGCTAATAAATTACTGTTTTTTTTCTTTTCCCTAAATTCGTTAATAACTAAGGGAAAATGGAAAAACAAAATCGGTGCCTAAAATCTAATAGTTTAGTATATTAAAATATTGCTCTTTCGATTCTATTTAAAATTTTCTTTATTAACAAACAAATGTATGACTTTTGTAATGCGAAGCAATTTTTCATTTCCATACAGAAAAATGATTTGATCCTAATTTTCTCTATATTGGTTTTCGTTTTCTATTGTTCTCAAAAGAAATAGATCCGTGATCGAATTTTGCGCAAAAGAAAGTTACACAGGCTGCATATCCATTATTTATTTCTTTTTTAACCAATCTAAATTTTTTATTGCTAATAATTGATCCATTAATCTTGTAGCACTGAATTTCATAAAGGGGTCATTTATTTTCTTCTTCAATCATTTGTTCTTTTTTATTTTTGGTCAAATTCCTTTTGATCTTTCAAAAAATTAAACTTTGCAATTTCCTTTTGGGCCACCAATTGAAGTCAGCCCTAATCTCTCAAGCCCACCTCAGGCAAGTCGTCCTGAGAACCCAAATCCCATTTCCATACAAAGCAAACCCAAATCCAATCTCACCTGCAAGTTCTTGCTGACATTTCGTGTGTGAATTCATGCACAAATCAGTGCTGTACTAACCAAAAAAAAATCCAATTTTGAGGAAATCCCAGTCTCAATCCATGAAAAAGGAGAGAGGGAAGAATCCAATTTGCCCAAGAAATTGCAGTAATTCCCAGTATCTGGAATCGAAATTCCTGCCCAGTTCTTGATTTTCTTGGTGCCACTAGGGTTTTTGGTCCCGCTGTCAGCGTTCCGGGTTCTTGCTGGTTTCTTTGAAATCGCGCGCTCTGCACGGAAGGGAAGGCGGGGAAGGCGAATTCCTTTGCTGGGCAGGCGGTTTCGGGAGCTCATTCAGCTTCGGACTGACATGGGTCGCTCTCGTGGCAACTTCCACTCGAATGACGAGGACCCGACTCAGAGGTTTGAGCTCGTTGTCTTAAATTTCGTTGCTTGAGTTCTTTTCTTGCTTGCGGTGGTTTCTTGAGGATTAATCTTAGCTACATTGAAGGTTTTGGGAGTGTTTCGAGGCTGGGATTGCTGTTGCTCGTGCTTTCGGAGCGTTTAATGTTGGCTTAGGCTGGTGAATGGCCTGAAAAATTCTCATGTTAAGACCAGAAAGTTATCGTACTTAGTTATTCTCTTCTCAAGACGCTATGAGTTAGTAAGTTAGCGCTGCTAATCCTTCTGTCTAGTTGGGAACTTACGAGAGGATCAAGTTATGGTCACGGGACCATGGAGCATTGTCTCGTTCTTTGGGGATTGGGGTGGGGTGGCTCTATCACTTCTCCAAGTAAAATGTGCACTTGCTTGCTTTGCAACTTTATGAGCTTTTCTTTACTTTCGTTTGATAGTAAGAGATTAGCCAGAATTGTAGGGTTGAAACGTGGTGGAACTCATGGGAGTTTTTAATTTCTTCTCTCTACTTTCGGTGAATTCGAATCGAAAGTAAAAACTAGCTAGCCCTCTGCATTTTCATGAGTTTGTTGTAGGTTCAACTTTCTTTGAGCTATTGAGTCATCTAACTTCATACTTTCTTTGAACTTTCTCAAATAGTTGATTCCGCACAATTCAGTGTCCTCATTTCTTGTGACAATCAATACTTTTGGAAAAACATTACTTTTTTTTTTAATGATCTTGGTATGTCTCACCAAAAAAGGGTCTTTCATAATTGCCTGTTTTTGGCCTTGCAGATCGAGGAGAAAGAAGAATGCTTCAACTGGAGAGAACTTGGATTCTTCTTCTGCAGGTACTATAAGTAATAATTTAATTCAGTCTTTTTAAGGTGCTAACTGTTTAAACTTCTCCGTTGTATCTTATATTTTATCTTTTCATCCTTATTTCATTGCCTTCTGGCCTAAATTTGTCTGCATTGTCAACTGATAATTCAGGTCAAGGATCAAGTGATGGGAAAAAGGCTGCGTATCACTGTAATTATTGCAACAAAGACATTACGGGGAGAATCCGTATCAAGTGTGCTATGTGCCCTGATTTTGACCTGTGTATTGAATGCTTCTCGGTTGGGGCTGAGGTGGTGCCTCATAAAAGCGGCCACCCATACAGAGTCATGGTTAGTAATAGCATCATTAAATTTGATCTTCTTTGGACCATCTGCTAACATCAAACTTTACATTTTTTAGTATCTATAGACATTAGCGGGAAGAGAGACAGGACGTTCTCTAATTCTCATGAGTGCTCACGTGTCAATTATTGTTTCCAAACAGTAGGCATGTTTTTCTAGCATCAATCTCAGGAAATCTACTGCAATGTAATTTCTCATCTGTCACCTTTCTGGACTTCTGGACGTAGTGTGAAACTGATCAAGTCATTATCTAGAAACTAGGATCATCCTTCTTTGAACTACAGTACTTTCTAATAATGCTTCCAGAATGTCTGAAATCTGCTGTTATGCAATGGTGACAATGCAAAAGGTTTGATTTTTTTATTCATGCAATGTAATTTTGTTATGGTCTTCTCATTTCAACAGGACAACTTGTCATTTCCTCTGATCTGTCCTGACTGGAATGCAGATGATGAGATATTGCTTCTTGAGGTTGTCTCTGCCTATTTCGAATCCTCGATTTATTTTGTTTTTGTCTTTTTCCTTGTTTTGGTATGTATATTTTGGTATGGGAAGCCGATGGTTATTGTGGAATGCATTTCAGGGAATTGAAATGTATGGGTTAGGGAACTGGGCTGAAGTTGCTGAGCATGTTGGGACAAAGAGCAAAGAACTGTGCATTGATCATTACTATGAAGTGTATATGAGCTCTCCAGTCTTTCCTCTTCCTGTAAGAGATCCTTATTGAAATGAATTCTGTTTCTGTTTTTTGCATTAACGTGGCATGAGATTTTAACATTATATCTTGGATAGGATATGTCTCATGTTGAAGGGAAAAATCGCAAGGAACTTCTTGCAATGGCTAAAGGACATGGTGAGGACAAGAAAGGTGCTTGATGATGTTTTGTTCTTTCCCTGTGAATTTTTGTAAAAGCTTATGTGACAATATTGGAAACAACAATCTATCATGAACCCTAATTAATGACCTCAAAGATGGAAAGATGTCACTATTGACTGATGTGCCTGTACTAGTTACTATTGTATATACCAAAAAAATAAAACCAAACTTTTTAGTGAGAAGCTCATGCATTAATGATTTTGTTTGGATAGAACTCTTCATTGGTCTGTCTTATGTATTGTTATTCTTATCATTTGAATTGAGCAAAATTTATAAGTGACAAATACTCTTTTTGCGATTCTGTTTGAATAAATCTCTTTCTTCTGGTTCATTTCAAGTATTGATCTTCACATTCAATTGATAAGCAACTGTTTCGTTATGGTCCTCAAATTTGAAGTTCTTGGTTCATGCTTATTGGGTGGGTTTATTTTCACATAAGGTATGTTTGTGATTACCGCAGGACCGTCTGTTGGTGATCTATCATTGAAGGAAGAATCTCCTTTTTCTCCTCCAAGAGTCAAGTATGCGCTTGTCTTCTTTATGCCTTCATTCTTAACTGTTATACCTTCTCAGTTGGTGACGTGCAATATTTACTCTCAGACTTGAAGATCCACACAAAGGTGGTTCTTCTGGCCGTTTGCTCTCTGGTGCAAATGCTGGTGGGTTAGTCAGACACTTAATTTTTTGTGAATCATTATGCTTATAGATCCTAACCCTTTGGGGGTGGTTTTTATGTTCCCTTGGTCTTGTCAATTTAGATATGGATGCTGGGTCTTGCTCTAGTAGCAACAATGCAGCATCAGGAGCTGGTATCAAGGGATCCAATGTGGCCCAGGCTAAGAACGGAGTTAGCAACATCAAAGCTGAAGGTACGATGAACATTCTTTTGTGGATAGCATTGTACAAATGTGTCTATTGTAAGTTTTGTTAACATCCCTTGATATGTTCCTGCAGATGCCCAGTTTAATGGCAATTTTAATGGGATGACTCCAAGTACTTTGGGGGATGACGGCCCCTCTCTAATTGAGTCAAGCGGTTACAACCCCAAAAGACAGGAGTTTGATACAGAATATGATAATGATGCTGAGCAGCTACTAGCTGAGATGGAATTCAAGGAGACGGACACAGAAGAAGAGCATGAGCTGAAGTTGCGGGTGCTTCGTATCTATTCAAAAAGGTGATGGTCAAGAATGAGCTTATATCTATTTGCGGTTCCTAGAAATCACTAGGGCTGCGTTTGTTTGTGTTCTTTTTTTTTTTTTGTTTTTAAACACTTTTTCTGTTTTTTTTTGTTCCTGGGAACAAAAACGCGTTTGGGTGCGTTTCTATTCCTTTTTTGTTCTTTTGTTCCCAGGAACAAAAAAGAAACAGAAACAAGAAACACAAATTTTGTGTTTCTTGTTTCTGAAACACTTTTGAGAAACACTTTTTTTTTTTCTTTTTTCTTTTATTTTCTTGTTCATTTTTCTTTTGGCCGGTCACCGGCCTCGGCCATGGCCGGCGATCGGCCGACGAGGGTCGGCGGCCTCGCCCAGCCACGGCGAGGCCGACGCTCGCCGTCCCCCGGCGAGGCCGACGCTCGCCGTAGCTGGGCGAGGGTCGGCCTCGCCATGGCTGGGCGAGCTCGAGCTCGCCCAGATCCGGCGAGGCCGACCTCGCCCGGCGGCCGGCGAGCCTCGGCCTCGCCGGATCTGGGCGAGGCCAACCTCACCCAGCGGCCGGCGAGGCCGACCTCGCGCCGGCGGGCGAGCTCGATCTCGCCCGGATCCGGCGAGGCCGACCCTCGCCGGCCGGCCGGCCGGCCAAGGCCCGGCCGGCGACCGGCCAAAAGAAGAAAAAAAAAATGAAAAAGAAAAAAGAAAAAATAAGGAAAAAATAGAAAAAATAAAAGAAATAAAAAAATTATCCAAATTTACCAAACATGTTTCTGTTTATTTTTTATTCCCGGAACAAGTTTACCAAACGCGTTTTTTTGTTCAAAAATTGTTCCCCGGAACAGAAACACTTTTTTCTATTTTTGTTCCCTGGAACAATTTTTAAACAGAAACACAAACAAACGCACCCTAGATAACATTTCTGAAAACTTTGGATTAAGCTTCTTCATCAAGTTGGGGTTATTCTAGTCTCAATGAGTTCTGGCACGTAACTCATAATTTTTGCTGGCAGGCTGGACGAGAGGAAACGGCGAAAGGATTTCATACTAGAGAGGAATTTACTGTTCCAAAGTCCGTTCGAGAAGAGCTTGACGCCTGAAGAGAGGGTGCTGTGTCGGCGTTACGATGTCTTCATGCGGTTTCATTCAAAGGAGGAGCATGAAGATTTGCTCCAGACCATTGTTGCTGAGCACAGAACTTTGAAAAGGATAAAAGAATTGCAGGTATTTTGTGGCGTTATTCATGTGAAGATGTCTTATGTTTTGCAACAGAGGACAACACACGCTTTTGTGCAACATTAACATCAATGTCTCTCTCACACCTTCGAGGACATTAATTTTGCAGGAAGCCCGTGCAGCTGGTTGCCGTACATCAGCTGAGGCAGATAGATACTTTGAAAACAAGAGGAGAAGAGAAGCCGAAGAAAGCACTCGCCGAGGTAAAGATAGTTCTCAACTTGGTGCTACCGGCCAGGGGCCCCCCTCCACACATGCTTCCTCAGGCTTGGCCAGCGATCTGGACGTGATGGGATTTAACGGCTCGGATTTACTTTCTGATAATGTAAGTCCTCCACCTGACTTTCTATCTTGTTTCGGCGAGTTATAGGAGACTTCTTACAATTCTAGACATCTGTTTTGCAATGGGCAAGAAGATTTTTTTTTTAAACTTTGCTGCTTATTATGGGTTGCAGGAGAAACGGCTTTGCTCGGAGCTGAGGTTACCTGCACCAGTTTATCTCAAAATGCAGCAGGTCATGTCAATGGAGATCTTCAGTGGCAATGTCACCAAGAAGTCCGATGCCCATCACCTGTTCCAGATGGAGCCGAGCAAAGTCGATAGAGTCTATGACATGCTCGTGAGGAAGGGACTCGCCCCGCCTTGATTCCGTCTCTCTTCTCAAATTTCCAGTTTTGATATTTAAGTCGCTAACCCAGTTGTACACAATTCGATGTGGAGAAATTGATCAGTGTTGTATAGTCCTATTTATCTCTCGAATGAAATATCATTTTCTTTTGATGTCGTAAGGCAAATCCAACACCATAGAAACTCACAGGAGAGACAAATTCTCTTCCTTGCGTTGTGCTTCCGGCGAATATTTGAGGGGCTTGGACTCATGGGGCAAGCCAATTCAGATAGTATCTTCAAGGATCATTGACTTGCAATAAGCAGTAATGGTACATGATCGATTTCTGCGCATGGATTTGCTCATCTATGCTGATGTGAATCCACTCATTTACTTAATATTTGATGTACATACAGGTCAAAAACAGGTCAAAATCAACGAAAGATGGCGCACCCGAATAGTAGGTCGAAAAAAGTTCTTACTGAAGAGAATTGTAGAACAGAATCAGTACAACAGAGATGCCAATTATGACGGGAAATGCCGTTACTAAGTAAAGCGCTCCATAGCCCTGCAAGAGAGAGCATTCTTGGTCACCAATCACCCCTAAGAATAAGCTAGAGCAGCGAACGAAACTTCTGGCAATTTTGACAACCAAACCAAACCATGTAACATCTGACTGCCAACACAATCATTGTTAAGGTTCGAAATGCTACCCATTCAGAGTGAATCCATTCACACAGAAGTTGAACAATAATATGAAACCTCATAACGTCAAGTATGTGTTCAATAATGAAGTTTATTGCTATCACCGCGATAAATCAATTCTCATGCTTTGGGAACAACAACAAAACTTCGCATTAAAAGACTAGTTTCACGACCTATGACCACCTAAGACCATCAACATCATAAACTCCGCTCAAAAGGATGGAGAGGTGTTCTTGGGTCGGCTCAGTATAGTTTAAAGAATCCACTTGCTCAGCTTTTGTGGTTGGGCTTTCTTTCTGCCTATTTTGACAATAAGTGATATGACAGTAAGATGTGATTACCATATATTATAGGTACAATGTCATCTCTTTACGGAGGCTACGCTAGGTCATGAGGTTAGGATGACATAGCTAAAATAGAAAGTACTGAAAAGAATTTCCAAGAACAAAGAATTCCAAACATACCACCATTTAAAGGTATCAAGAATGCCTCCTTGTGTCAGCAATTACATTCTTGGTTTTAAGTTGTGTTTTAGGTCAGAAAACATTGATGTGATTACTTATTAAGAGAGCAGTAATTTCTCAGCATGAGAATAACAGTGAATAGAATGTACGACCTTTGAGAAAGATGCTCTTTATCACAAGTATCATTAGACATTCATTCAGTTCACAAACATACCAAGACATCACACCTATATTCTCCGGAAACTCGCTACATCATCATAATCATGGAGACAGAGCAGTAAAAGATACCATAAGACTGGAGCCAGCATAATTATCTGTTGTGTCCTCCAAATTGTTCTAACTGCATCACCCCATAAATCAACGCTCTCTTTACCCCTTCATTACTTGTTTTAATAATCCATGAAATCTGACGTTTCATTTGCATTTGAGGGAAGAACAAGCCACTGAAGGATTCTTGTGCAACTTATTAGTTTATCCTTCCCTTATTAATGTGATGATCAAGAGAGAGCTTGGAGAGAGAAAGATCTGGAGACATACCACAGCTGGAGGCACATCTGTCTCATCACTGTTATCGTCCTCTTCAATTTCAGCAGCTGAATCCCAGTCAATATTTAGTCTCTTAGCAGCCACTTCAGGATTGATACCAGTGTCTGTGGCTTTTGCATATAGTGATTTCCTTGGCTTCTTTTTGGGGACCGCCTCCTATTACACAGGGCACAACATGCACAGATAAGATTTGTGAGGAAAAGGACTTGTCACGTATTAAAGCAAGTGAATCAGCATTGACATGGATATACATCACCATTAGCAAAATGGAAAAGGAAAGCTACCTTCACTTAGACAGATAAACAAGCACAAATACATGGATAACCATCTCAAGAGATGGCTCATGACAATGATCCACATTGATTAAATATCTCATGATAAGACCTAACATGACTGTGAGGTCAGGTGGACAGGGATTCCAAACTATACCTCCAAGTTAGGCCACTGAATCATCTCCTCTGCAAGCATTTTAAGAGCGAGACGATTTTCTGGGACCTTTCCTTCATTGACCTACCATTAGAAGAGCACTATAATAATCCAGTAATAATAGTATAATACATAACATCAAGGAATTTCTTACCAAAATGTAGCAGCATAGGACACAAGGCCGTCATAAAGAAATAACAAAGTGATAAGAGAGAAGCAGCTTATTCATAGAGAGACATTTGATGGACTAGCAAAACAGGTTCCGAGCATTAGACAATCACACTAAATGGGGTGTAGCAAAAGGATTTTCTAATTCCCCTGGTTAGTCTGTTCTTAAGTTCTTTCAGTGTTTTATTCAGGCAAGCCGTGTTCATGTTCTTGAGCCATCACAGTGTTGATTTGGAATTCTCACAAACAAGCCTGTACCCCTTTGGTACTTCTTTGCGTAATACTTAACTTGTGGGAAAAAAAAAGTATGATTTATCAAGCTGTACTCCTACCCTGAACATGCTCTGGTTCGGGGCAAAGTACAAAATAATCGAAAAGAAAGATCCAGAAGAACAGCATAAGTTTTTCATATTTAGGAATTTGGTATTAGCTTTTCTTCTTTTTTTAGTAATCTTTTTCTTATTATGGTTGGATCTTCCATGTGAAAATCATAATTAAGTCAATCAATTTGAGAGAGAGTGAATGCAATTCTTCAGATCAAGGTTGAAACCTCCCATCATCTTTCCGCAGAAGATTCATGATGCCTTTCAAAAGCAATAACTAAACTCGAGTCTATGAAGGCAAACTACTTGAGAAAGACCTCCAAGCAATATGCACTATATGTCTTGCAAAAGGGCAAATTATTCTCCCAACATCATCAATAATTTGAAAATTACAAAGCTAATTGCCTCAATGGCAACACCATGGCCCTCTTCAGATTTCAGTCACTGTCATTGCGAAAAGCTAATAACCAAAGTTAAAAAGAGCAAGATTTAGGTTCTCCTCATATGTCCACATATTAATCCTAGATATTGTTAACCATTAAGTGAGTAGACAACAGGGTACTTATAGTCCTCATAAATTACATCCTTATGTTAATCCTAGACAGCTTTGACCATTAAGTGAGGCACAATGGTTTAACTATGGTCTCCTGGAACTTAGCACAATTTTCAACAAGCCTTCTCTGAAAAATGCCAGCTGCCAGGGCAATTGACAGATTGTTCCCACTATTAAGATACCTATAAAAACCTACTGCTTCCCACATGTGATAAACTAAACTTCATGAGCTCCACAGTAGATGCTAAACTAGAACATCCCCTCTTTTATCTCATTCCACTCTACCAGTGCTTAGGACATTGAACTTTCTGTTGGGTTCTCATAATGTCTGGCCAAATTATCACAATTATTCTGAAAATCAGTGATTTGAAGTTACAAATCTCGAATCTGTGGTGACCTTTAGCTGATGATGGTAATATTTCAAATGTGTTAGTATATACCATTATTTTCTTGGCAACTTTCCAAACACTTTACCTACAAATTTGTAGAATCGCCCCACAGAAACACCATTACTGCCTGAAGCATTGCTCTAGAATATTATAACTTTAGAGTTAATGCCTCCCTTGGTCAAGGTTACTCATAAATCACCAGAAAAACCAGCAAAACACTAAATTTGAAAGGCCCAAAAGCAAATGCATGCAGCATATTCTTAAAATTCGTGGAGCTGACCTCAAACGCATGACCCCACAAAACAAAATTCAGGGACAGGAAGACAAACTTGCTCTAGAGCTTCGGCTAAATCTTCTCTAGTAGGGGCATCGAGGTCTTCGATCCCAAGGAGTCTCCTTCGCTCGACTTCCCTCGGATCCTCGATCATAATCGTCAGCTTGACCTACAAATAACCATAAAGTTACAAAATTTAAACGATAGAGCTCAGGCCAGGTAACACAATTCTACTCCATTCGGAACCAAAGTGAAGCAGGCGCAAGAGCAGCAGGAAGAAGGCAATCACCTCACTGAAGATCATGTCTCTATTCTTCTTCAGAAGCTCCAACACCTACAAGCAGAGGCCAGACAAGGCAACCCCGATCAGCGCGGACATCGAAAATCGGCAGCGATAACCGAAAACACAGATGAAAATCACGAGAGCAAAGAGCATACTCTCCGAATCTGCCCCACGTACTCGAGGTCCTGAGGATCCACATCCTCGTCCTCGCCCCGCCTCTGCTCCTCCTCTTCCGCGACGGAGGAGGAAGCGGCGCGCAGCTCGGCCTCCTCCTTCCCTACGCTCCTCACTCTCGCGGCCTTCCTCCGCGAGCCGCGGCTCCCGCACCCGACGCGCCGGCTCGCAACCGGCCGCGGGGGCGGAGGAAGGGACCGCGCGCCTCCGCCGCCGCCGCCGCCGGCGGAGCCGGAGAGAGCGACGGGGAGAGAGAGTCGGCACCGAGGCGGCTGCAGGCTCAGCATTGGCGATGCCTCGTTTACGCCTCCTCAGCTGCTGAGGATGAGCTGGTCGGAGCTTAACAGCTGCGGCAGCCGATGTGCATAGCTCGTCGAGCTCCTTCGAGGAGGGGCGATGAAGATCGGCGGCGGCGGCGGCGGCGGCGGCGGGGAGGTGGAGGAAGACGGCGGAGGATGGCCGGAAGGGAGCGGGGCTTTATCTTCTGGTGGGATGGAGGGAGGAGAAAGGAGAAGATCAGTTTGGCTTTTTCGGTTACTGGTAACCGTTGAGTTTACATCGTTTACCGTCGCCGTCTATTTTTCTAGATTTCTCGTTATCTTTCTTTTTTTTTTTGTGAATTTGTGGTGTGGTGTTTTATTTATATAATTTTTGGGAAAATGGATACGAATGATATTTGAATTTTGGCGTAATATGTATAGTAGTCCTTAAATTTTCAATATTTCTTTTCAGTGTGGTCTCCAAATTTTAGTTCGATATTCAATGCGATCTCTAAACTTTTGATTTGTACAATATGATCTATAATTTTTTTTATACTTAATTTAGTCCTTAAACTATATAAAGATGTTTAATATCGTCCTAGATCTTGAATTAATATAAAGATAATATTGAATATTTTTATATAATTCAAGTACTAAATATATACAAAAAATCCAAAGACCATATTGAACAAATAAAAAGTTCTTGGATTACATTACACATTGAACTTAAGTTTAAGGATCACATTGAATAAATTAAAAATTTAAGGATCAAATTATATATTTAGCCAAAATTTAATCACCATTTATGTCATTATCCTTTTTTTTTGAAAAAAAATGATGAGAAAAGAAAATAAATAGAAAGGAGTTTATCTTACCTCCTCCCCCCTCCCCCCCCAAAAAAAAAAGATAGCAAGAAGTTTAATTTCAAAAATACTTTTGTTTCCACTTTCAAAATTATTTTCTTTTCGACTTTCCAATTTTCATTTGAAATCTTTAAATGGAGAAAAGCCACTCAAAGTTTGTAAAATTATACGATAATAAAATTTTAAAATGGAGCTGATTTTTTTCAAAAGAATTATGAATCTTATTTTAAATAGGGATAAAACTAAAAGTCCCAAAACTTTTCATGAAAGTCTCTTGAGTTCTAAAACTTTTCAAAAAAAAAAAATGTAATTAAGTCATAAAAACTCATCAAATTAATGCAATCAAGTTTTTCCGTTAATTTTGTCCAATGATCACATCAGTGCCATGTAAGATAAAGAAAATGATATTAAAAAAAATCATATTAGCATTTTTTCGTTTTGGACAAAATTAACTAAATAACTTGATTGCATTAATTTAACAAATTTAATGACTTCATCACATTTTTTTAAAAAACTTTAAAACTCAATTACATTTCTATGACAAGTTTTACGACTTCTAATGCACTTATCCTACTATTTTCAATATTAAGTAGATTGCCTCCACTTGATAGGATTGTTGGGCGGTCTGCTGTTTGCGAACTCCCCACATTCGTTGTGCACTATGCGTCCTGAATTGAAGGCGCATTTGTTCTCCGAGCGCCGTTTTCCTTCTCAAATCTGGTCTGAGATGCTAAAGCTTGACCTTGTGAGAAGGTCTTACTGGAAATTGGCAGGTTGAATTGGACTGGTTGATGACAGTTCGGTTAAATGAAAGATCTTCAGATACTTCCATTCTCACTAAAGTCTCTGTGCAATACTCATGGAGAACCAGAGATGAGAACTTGCATTCTCAGAGGTCTTCGTCCATTTAACAGTACCATTTCCGCCATTCGAATCGTAGCAAAGAACAGATTCGAAGGTCTCGAATGAACTAGGAACAAAGTGACAACTCGCAGCTGTGTATAAATGTCACTCATGCAGCATGAACATTATAATATCCTGTAAAAGATCAGATGTTTCTTCATGAACAAACTACTTCGATGCTGCTACTTTTTTGTAGTTGAGGTTCTTCAACGAGAAAGCAGCCCAGCAGTGGTAGTTCACCTGCTGAAGAAGCAAAGAGCATGAAGCACACAGCTTCCCTTTTAAATCCCATCTCCACATCCAACTCGCAGACAAAAAAGGGAGCCGAAAGGCGAGCACCAAAGAGAATGGCTGTGTATCTTTTGGTCGTCCTTGTGTCTCTCTTTATGGTCCCTAGATCGGAGTCGGCCGCCTATGCTTTCAACCGAACCGATTTGCGAGTGGCGGTCAATGACATGAGATCGAGATCCTTCTTCGGTTTTGCCATCCTGCTTCAGATGCTGAACGGCACATCAGAGCCGAACAGGGACTTGACTTTCCTGATACCCACAGATCCTGAATTATCGGGTTCGTCGATCTCAGTCAACCGTCTCGAAGAGTTTATTCTCAGGCATTCCATCAGAATGCCTCTGTCCTTCGGCGAGCTGTCGCATTTTCCCACCGGAACGCTCGTCCCGTCGGGGTATAGGGACCGGCTGGTCAGGATCCACAACCACGGGAGATTGAGCTTCTTTGTCAACAATGCTCGGGTCATCGCGCCAAACGTGTGCTCCAACTCTGTGATCAAGTGCCACGGGATTGACGCAGTGATCGAGTTCGATCGTCGTGTTCCGAGAAACGGAAAGGTTAAGGAAAGTCCATCGAATTCGACTGCACCTCCGCCGATGGAAGCCCCGTGTCCTATTTGAACAGTTTCGCCTTCGGTTTCTGTTCCTGACTAACAGATCTGCTTCATACACGGATGACCTTGTTTGTATGGAAGTGTGATTCTGTAAGCTCTCAAAAAAATTAGGTGGCCAGCTTCTTGATTTCCACATCTATGTTTCCAAACCAAAGTTGCAAAATAACAGCCTATTGAAGCATGAATTGATTACTTATCCACGAATTCCATTGGTTTATTTAACATCCCTTATCGTGAGCAAATCACAAGGAAGACAAATCGATGAATTTTGTTATATACGGACTGCGATGACTTCAAGAGTGAGATCAACGAATGGCGCGCATGTCACTTCCTAAGATCACGTGCAGAAATGATCTATGATATTAAACAGTCTTACAATATGATAACAAAAGATGAAGATATACCAACTAGAGGGTACATACATAAGAGCCTGATTACAGGTGAAGAGAAGTGTCCACATCGTCACTATCATTAGCTTGAGTACATTTATCATAGACATCGTGATTCGAGTTTGGTCCGGAAGACATTAAGTTCACCAGGAGAGGGATCTCGGCGCGCTGATGATTGGAGTAGTAATCAGTCGTGCTTGGACAAAGGGAGAAAGGAGCTTGTGGAGGCGAACGCGGAGGCATCCTCGGTTCGCCACGGATAAGTGGCGGATTCGAATATTGCTGACCCTCCGGGGTCCGGTCAGGTGCATCACCCGGCTGTTTGGCCATTCTCGAGAACTCTCTCTCCTCTCTCATCTCCTTCATTCTCTGCAACTGCTTGAATCTCTCTTGCAACAAGGCAATGGAGGAATGATTCACCACATGGTCATTGCTCTCTCTCCCCATTTGCTTCATGGCAGGCCCGCTTGTGAGGATGATCTGTCCCCAACCTTAGGCAGCCTCAACCAAAGGCTTTAGATGTATTTATAGGATGATGGTTTGGCTCCTAGCTATTGTCCTTTTTATCAAGTGAAGCATATGTAGGCTGCTAGCCTCCCTAAGTGATTATGATTTATCTTAAATTGAAAAGAAAAAAGAGGAGACAGTGACTAGTGAGAATCAGCTGGAAAGAGAGCAAAGGTCCAAGGGGAAAATGTCTGAGTGGTCAATCTAGGGAGTTACTTTCATAGGGGGTACATGAAAGTAGAGGCAAGAGCATTGCAAAAGAAAGAAAAGGGTCCCTAGAGAGGTCCAAAGAGGGTTTGAAATTAGCTCATGGAAGTGTGTGGTTGTGGGAATATGGCTGGGCATAACTCGTCCCTAGGAAAGAGTCCACTTTCTAAAGCTTTGGAGATGATGGAGAAGATGGAGATGATGATGAGGATGGAGCCTTGCATTTTGTTTTCTGAAGTTCTGTTTGGCCTTTGTTTCTGCTAACGGGTGGTCAAATATTCCACTCAGTTAGTCTCCATGAACACGCACAAATCGCTCCTTCCATGTGCATCAAAGTCATAAGTCTCCATCCGACAACAGGGTGGATGGAATGCCCTTCAAGGTTACTCTAATTCAAAGACGGTACCTCAGGAGTCATTCGGTCAATTCTCGACTGTCATAATAGTATGATAGAGCCCTTCATTTTTTTTTTTTTTACCCTAAAATTTTGTTTGGTCTCTGCTTCTTTTTATGGGGTTTTAGACACTCAACTCGATCAATCTCCACGAATGTACAAAAGTCGCTCCTTGTGTAAGAGGCCATAAGGCTCTTCCATTGGAAACTATGGATCAAGGCACTTCAAGGTTGCTCTGATTGAGAGACGGCGACTCAAGCACGAGACGTATCGCATCCGAATCGGAGCGCCCTGCAGCAATGATCAATAATTGCCTTACTCGTAGTCTACGGCAAAATGATGTCCTAGGAGAAATGGAGGAGAAATAATGGTTGGGATGGGGGAGCGGTCTTGAGGGGAAAAGGACAAAGAGTTAGAAGTGAGAATTGACATTGATTCTGTGGATTTCGATCATGCGCCGATTGAAAAAGGAAGAACTTATGCAACGTGACAATGGAGAACGTACATATCAACATTCACAGTCACTCATATTCTCTTTTGTCTCGAAGCTGTTGGACTGGAATAGGCGTGCCCCAGCTGAAAAAGCCATGCGGGTAGAGGCTTGTGATTGCTGTGCCTTGGATGCTTTGCTTCTTCAAAACCATTTCCTCTTGTAAATGGCTTAAACAGCTCCATCTTGGGTGATTTCACTTCAATCGATTAGCTTGTTGAAGTTATATTCTAGAGTCACTAGCCATATGTTTTTCTTAGATTATTTTGAAAACTCGATCTTATGTTCTTCAACGAAAGATCTTTCATAGATTTCAAGATCTTTTTGGGGGCTCTCAACCATCTCTCCTTTTTTGATACTTGTTTGTCCTTTACATAATTCTTTTGGGAAGAATTCTGAATACGGGTCTGACATAGGGTCGTTTTCTCAAAAGAATGCTCATAATAGAGCTTGTCTCAAACAAAGATCTCAAATTGCTAACTTAATATCGAATAAGGACCTAAAATGGCCAACTTAATCTTGAATAAAGACCTAAAATGACCAACTCAGTCTCAAATAAGAACATGAAGTGGCTTATATCTCAAAAAAGAGTGGACTTTGTCTCAAATAACACCTGAAATGATCAACTTAGTTTCAAATAAGAATATGAACTAAATATTTTCTCAAGTATAGGCCCAAAGTGAACCTTGTGGCAAATGAAGGCATGAAGTGACTAACTTAATCTTAAATAAGGGCTAGAACCAACTGTCCGACCAATTTTTCACTAGCTGCTTGCACATGCAACTCGCATGCTTATTTCAATTGCAACATTAGGGTTAATTTTGTTCAAAAGTTTCTGTTAGGGTTAACGATATAATCTAGAGGGGAGTGAATATGTTTGTTTTGAAAATTTTGATAATCTTTTGCAAAATTTAGCAACTGCTAAATATAGATTAGGTCAAGTTAATGTTTTAAAGGTCGAGAGCAAATTGTGTGCTTATGCAATTGAATGAGAAAGAATTAGTAACACACAATAATTTATAGTGATTCGGCTTTATTCCCAAGCCTACATCAATTCTTATCACTAACAGCCACAAGTTAGGTTGAGTTGCACTAGTAATTTACTGAACAACTTACATTCAGCACACACCAATCATTTCAGATGATAGATCACACTATCATGAATTAAATGTTGTTATTAATTGGTATGGTTAATCTTTTTACACGATTACAAAGGCAACAAGAATGTACCACAGAAGATAACAAATGAATAAGAGTTTTTCGCTAAGAACACAGCTTCTTGCATATTTCAAAGTTTTGTATTACACATGTCTAACATTTTGGCTTCAAGGATTTGCTCTTATATAGCCATCTTCAATTTTCCAGTTGGAGATATCTTGGAAAAGCAAAGAGCTTTTAGATATTCATTGGTGCTACTGTCCAAGAATAGAACTGCCCACAGAGTTTTTTTCCAAAACATTTGCAGACTATCCTAAAATAACCTTTGTTGTTGTCCCATTACTGTGACTTTAACATGTCTGTCAGACAACCTGATATCCAATTCTCTATTTGACTTCCAGTTCTTTTGCTATACCAATTCAATTGACAACGGTTATATTTGTGAGCCAACAAACATTATCAAATGTTTGGGATAATGTTTGTTGTTGCAACATCAACAGTGACATGATATCTTTAGCACCAGCACAGATATTGTCTTCATCTGATTTTCAGATTTGTTGGTGTTGTTTATAAACAGAACAGACTTGTGATTTTTTTTCCTTTGTGGACATCATGTCTGTCCTTTTACACTTTACCTTACTACATATTATACTAATGATAGTTTTGGGATCATCAAAATTTCTTTGAGATGTTTCTTCAACATTTTCTACCCAAATTGAAGTTACGATTCTTTTAAGAGCAATATTTTCCTACTATCACTAACCTAGCTTCTCCAATCAGATCATGTCTATCATCCCTGGCTCCTTGATGTTGCCACTGGAATAAGCACGTGAGTCACATGTGTAAGCTGGTTAGTCAATGAGTAAGTTTGAGCCATTTTACAAGACTAACCACTTTATGCCTTTATTAGAGAGTAGGTCCACTCTAGGCCCTTTTTGAGAAGATAATCTTGCTGTGTGCTCTTATCTAAGATTAATTTAACCATTTCAGGTCCTTATTTAAGATAACCTCCTCATGGTATTTTTTTTAAAGAAAATAGTCTCACTTTAGGTGCTTATTTAAAACTAAGTTGGTCATTTCGAACATTTATTTAAAACAATGTCTACTCTGGAACTTTTTTGGAAAGAATGGCTCTACTTCAAGTTCTTATTTGAAATTTTTTATCTTTAGGATCATGAGTACAACAACTTTTGCGAATCTCAATTAGGATTTTTAATATGTTGGCAAGTGGGAGCAAGCTATGCCTTTAGTAGTTACAAATTATGAATGAGTGAAAGAGGGTAGTAGTCCCAATTCAACTTAGGGTAGTAGTCCCAATTCAAGTTACGCATTTAGTTTTTAAGATTTTAGAGTAGTTGATAATAATCTCATAAAATTTCACACATTTCCATTACATAAGAATAAATAAGTGACCGGTCTCTAATAGTAGGAATCGATTCTAGGGTAAGCCAATTCTCACATTGAAACTGGGAACCAAACTAAAAGGGCTTATTCCCAGTTTGTGGATTTAGGAACCAGTTCACTTGGTCTTGGACCCACCAAGGAACTAGGGTTGATCTAGTTCTTGGATGGGTCTAGAAACCAGCCATTTCTCTTTTCTTTTTCCTTTTCTTTTTCTTTTTTTTCTATTCCTTGTAAGACTATACATGTTGTTACATAATCTAAACTATTGCACGAATAATGTTAATAGAACAAGCTTGTGATAAGCTAAACATGATTATCATCTCCACAAACAAAGTTATAATGAGCGTGAGCGAGAGGCGTCAACCCGCAAGGGAGATGTGAGCTTGGCATGATTGAGACTGAGAAAAGTGAGAGTGAGAGGTGTGAGCAATAAGAATATTCGAAGTGAGAAAAGAATAGGAATTAGGGTTTTAGAAATTTGAAATAATAAGAATTAAAAGAAAAAAGTTGGTCCAGCCTACACTTAGAATTGGGAACTAAATTGATATTCACCGATGCCAAATTTTATGACCAGATCGTTTCTCACGACAATCACCTAGAATTGACCGATTTGACCTGATTTTTTTGCTCACCCCGAATTTCTACGTAAGAAGACCAAGCGAATCTGGACTGAGCATCAGCTCTACATGGTTGACTCAAATCGTAATCATGAGAATTCACGAAGATGTACCCTATCGCTATGTAGAACCGATACGGACACGCGACACACGACACGACACGACACGACACAACACGCCAACACGTCATTTATTAAAAAAAAAAAATTTCGACACATCCCGACACATTATATATTAAATATATATTTATAAATAAATACATAAATAATAATAATAATAATAATAATAATAATAATAATAATAATAATAATAATAATAATAATAGCCTACAATTAATTTAATAATAATAATAATAGCACAATTAATTTAAAAAAATATTAAATAATATCATTCATTATTTTAATTTGTTACAATAATACATAAAACTTAGAGGAAAAAAACATTGTTTAAAGAAAAATGCTGAAATGATATTTTTAAATTTATTTATTTATCATATATAGCATTTTTTATGGGAAAACTCCAAATAAGGACCTAAAGTGAATCTATTTTCTCAAATAAGGACCCAAAATGAATTTTGTGTCAAATAAGGACTCGAAGTGAATCCATTGTTTCAAATAAGGACCCAAACAAAGAAGCATTTGGTTTTCTTCTTGTTTTTGAATTCGTGCATCAGCTGGCGGAGAATTTGGGTCTTCGACTTTGCGAAGGAATGGGGAGAACTTCTGTTTTTGACTTTGCAAATGATGGGTACAAGGAACAGGGAGACCGTAGAAAACCTAAGGTTTTTTTGTTTTTGTTTTAGGATTTGTTCATTTTCCCTTTTTTTTTTGGACAAAATTGCCAAACTCCAGTCATAAAAAATGTCACATACTTGATAACTGGCGAATATTTGGCTAACTAGCAAGCTCAAGTTCTTATTTGGAATTGATTCAACTACTTCAGGTCCTTATTTGAGACAATGGGTCAACTTTAGATCTTTATCTGACACAAAGTTTATTATGGATCATTATTTGAGAAAATTAGTCAATTTCGGGTCCTTATTTGGAATTCTCCGTTTTTTTATTAGTTCTTTCATAGTAAAAGACTTTTTAAAAAACTAAAACAATTCTAAGAAAACAAAACTGAAAAAAAAAAAAAATGACCCCGTGTGTGTATATTTATAGCATTTTTATTACTTCTTTTATTAATTCTTTTGTGTATATTTATATTTTGACCCCATAAGTATTAGAAATTTTTAAAATTGACCCCGTGCGTGTCGGAATTGCATGTCGAATTTTGGACTCACGTGTCGAAGCGTGTCGGAGAAAGTTGACCACGTGTCAAAGTATGTCGGACACGTGTCAAAGTGTCGGACATGACACGAACACTTCCGGAGAGTGTCCGTGCTACATAGCCCTATCAAACGACAACCACTGTCACAGATAATCTCAGACCTCCATCGAGGTCTATCGAATTTTTCCTTTCTTCAACAATGACTAGAAAGCTAGTCATATACATACATACATACATACATTACGCGAACAAAAATAAATCAAGCCACGTGTCCAGAAGAATCACGAATTACTGGGTCCGCATAATTTTAATGTTTAAGGGTTTCAGAAAAAAGGCACGAACTTTCTACCTCGGACCCAAGAAAGCCAACTTTGTGTTCGGTCTTTTAAGGTTCTGCATGGGAACTGACGGGGCAATAACTGCTAACGTGATTGCCCTTCCATCGCACGACGCTGCACTCCTCATGTGGCCGTTCAATCGAAAACTAACGAAACATCGACCGTCGGATTTGGGATTTTCAAACTAATGAATGAAATAAGGTTCGGTTTCCAGTTGTTACGCGGCGAAATCGCTAATCGTCCAGTTACCGAGACGACAGGTGTATGTCCGATGATGGTCGA
The DNA here is from genome assembly GCA_016097485.1 of Eucalyptus sideroxylon x Eucalyptus melliodora. Lineage (NCBI taxonomy): Eukaryota > Viridiplantae > Streptophyta > Magnoliopsida > Myrtales > Myrtaceae > Eucalyptus > Eucalyptus sideroxylon x Eucalyptus melliodora. The sequence continues at coordinate 71,635,623 of CM027828.1, read as the reverse complement.
GCTCGCCAGAAATGGAGAGACCGTCCAACCACGTGCTTATGCCGATTCAAACACCAAGGGCAATTTTGTTCAAAATGTTCTACCCAAATTGAAGTCAGGGTTCTTTTAAGGGCAATATTCCTGTTAATATCACTAACGTACCTTATTCGTCTTGATCATGTTTGTTGTTCTTGGCTCCTTGATGTTGTCATTGGAATAAGTGTAACGACACATGAATCGCCTCGGCGATACAAGGGCATTTCTCCTATCCCACATTGCTTAGGGAGAGTCTTGGGCCTTGTTTATAAGGCTTGAGTCCCTTTAATTGTGTGACGCGTTTTAAAACCGTGAGGGAAAAGACTGTGGCTGGGATGGCGGTTCATCCGCACCAGGGCGGGTGACCCAAAGCGGACAATATCACACAGTGGGCCCGGGTCCTTACAAATGGTATCAGAGCCGAGACCCTAAGCGAGTCTTGGGCCCTGTTTATAAGGCTTGGGTCCCTTTAATTGTGTGACGTGTTTTAAAACCGTGAGGGAAAAGACCGTGGCTGGGATGACGGTTTGTCCGCACCAGGGCAAGTGACCCAAAGCGGACAATATTACACAGTGGGCCCAGGTCCTTACAATAAGCACATGAATCACACGTATAAGTTGGCTAGCTGGCGATTAAGTTTGAGACCTTATACGAGACTTACCACTTCAAGCCTTTGATAGAGACCACATCCATTATAGGCCACTTTTTTTTTTGGGAATATAGTCTCACTTTAAGCTCTTATCTAAGACTAAATTAGCTACTTCAAGCCTTTTTTTTAGGTAACCTCCTCTCATGGTCCATTTTTAGAAAACGGTCTTACTTTAGGTCCTTATTTAAAACTAAGTTAGCCATTTTGAACCTTTATTTGAAACAATTACTCCATTTCAAGTCTTTATTTGAAATTTTCTATCTTCTGGATCATGATTCCAACAACTTTTGCCAATCGAGATTAGGATTTTTAACATGTTGGCAAGTGGGAGCAAGCTATGCCTTTAGTAGTTACAAAATATGAATGAGTGAATGGCTTGAACAGCTTCATTGTAAGTTTGGATGATTTTACTTCAAGCGATTAGCTTGTTGAAGTTATTTGAGAGCCTCTACCGATCCATTTTTCTTCGATTATTTTGTAAAATTCGATCTTAAGTTATTCGATGAGAGATATTTTCTAGATTTCATGATCTTTTTAGGGGCTCTTGGCCATCTCTCTTATTTTGATGCTCGTTTGTCCTTTATATAACTCTTTGGGGGAAAATTTCGAATATAAATCTAGCATAGGGCCGTTTTTCAAAAGAAGGCTCAGAGTAGAACTTAATTTACATAAGGACTTAAAATAGCCAACTTAGCCTAAAAAAAGCACTTGAAGTGGGTTGTTTCTCAAAAGAGAGTTTAGAGTGAACCTTTTCTCAATTAAGGAATGAAGTGATCAACTTATTTTCCAATGAGGACTCAAACTAGACCTTTTTCTCAAATATAAGCCTAGAGTGGGCCCAATCGCAAATGAAGATATGAAGTGACTTAGTCCCGGAATAAGGCTCGAACCAACCATCCAACCAAATTTTCACTGGCCGCTTGCGAATGTGACTCGCATACTTAGTTTGACTGCAACAGCAAGGGCGATTTTATTCAAAATTTTCTACCCAAATTGAAGTTAGAGTTCTTTTAAGGGCAATTTTCCCTCTAATAACGTAACTTCTCCATTTCGATCATGTATGTTGTTCTAGGCTCCTTGATGTAGCTGTCGGAATAAGCACATCAGTCACACGTGTAAGCTGACTAGCCGGTAGGTCTCGAGCCTTTATGTAAGACTAACACCTTCAAACCCTTATTAGAGACCGGGTTCACTCTAGGCCGCTTTTTGAGAAGATGGTCTCCTTTAAACTCTTATTTAAGATTAAGTTAGCCACTTTAATCCCTGATTTGAAATGAGCTTATCTCATGGTACTACTTTGATAAAACAATCTCATTTTAGGTCCTTATTTAGAATTAATTTGGCCATTTTGCACCTTTGTTTGAAACAAGGTCTACTCTAGACTCTTTTTTGAAAGATCAACTCTACTTCAAATCCTTATTTGAAATTCTCTTGTTTTGGATCATGAGTCCACCTGCTTTTGCCCACCTTGTTTAGGATTGTTAATATATTGGCAAGGGGAAGCAAGCTATGCCTTTGGTAGTTACAAAATATGAAAACAGTTGACACCGACCTCACAAAATTTCATTATTGACTAATATGTACTATTAGTAATGGGTTTTAGGGTGGGCCGGTTCTCACCCTAGAAACATAAACCGGAGTAGAAGGCCAGTTCCCAATTTGTAGAATCAAGGCTCACTCAAGATCCAGAGCAATCAGTCTAGTCCAATTCTCAAACGGATCTAAAAACCAATTGAATATCTTTTTCTTTTTCTTTTTCTCTTTTTTTTTTTATAATATCTTTTTCTCTTTTTTTTTTTCAATTCCCTACAAAACTGTAATTGTTATTACATAGAATGATGTTAATAGAACAAGCTCATAATAAGTTAAACACGACGATCATTTCCATGAACAAAGGTATAATGAGCGTGTGGGAGGCATGAGCTCTACGCGATTGAGATTGAGAGAAGTGAGAGTGAGAGGCGTCAGTGACGAGCTCTTGTGAATGAGTCCAAGCGAGAAAAGAATGAGGATTAGGGTTTTGGAAATTTGGAATAATAAGATTTAAAAGAAGCCTGTCCGGGTGGGTAGGTGTATACTTGAAACCGGGAACGAGACCGATATTCACCAATTCCCAATTTTAGAAGCTGGACTATTTCTCATTGGAACTGCCCAAAATTAATGAATTCGGTCCAATTCTTTTGCTCACCCTAATATCTACGTAACAAGAACTAGCAAATGTAGACTGAGCATGAGCTCTCCATGGTTGACTCAAATAGTAATCACGAGAATTCACGAACATGCGGCCTATCGAACCACAACCACAGTTATAGCTAGTCTCATATCTCCAACATAATTTTCCTTTCTCCAACAATGAGAGGAAAGCTAGACATACATACATACATACATACATACATATACACATACATACGAACAAAAAGAAATCAAGCCACGGGTCCAGAATAATCACAAATTACTGCCTCCGGATAATTTTAATTTTTAAGCGTCTCTGGAAAAAGGCACGAACTTTTCCCGTCGGACCCACGAAAGCTGCCTTAATATTCGGTGTTTTAAGGTTCTGCATGGGAATTGACGCCAGCAATAACTGCTAACGTGATTGCCCCTCCATCACTCGACACTGCACTCCTCATGTGGCCGTTCGATCAATGATTAATGAAATATCGACCGTCGGATTTGGGATTATACAACTGATGAACGAAATAAGGTTCCGTTTCCAGTTGTCACGCAGCGAGATCGCTCATCGTCCAATCACCGAGACGACAGGTGTGTGTCCGATAATGGCCGAGCTCGCCAGAAATTGAAAGATCGTTGACTTTGAATTGCTTCATTGACCGACTGGTGCTTCTTCAGCTGAGATCGCTTTTAGGTGCTAGTTTCAAATTCATGTCTGCACTTCTGTTTTCTCGAGATGTCTGCAATATAGTGATAAGCTTGGTTACTGATTGAGTTCAGTCGAAGATAAGCTCGAACCAAAGGACATTTTGATCGCCTCCCGTCAAAGTTCGTTTGCTGCAGGTTTGCCAAACTGTTCCTTCTACTGGGTTTCGTTCGAGATCTGCATTTGATTTTGCGCATGCGAGTCTGAGGGTGAATGCTTATTTGAAATGAAGATTGATTGCGTGAATCAAAGATAGGAAGAAGGAGAAGGAAGGGGAATGTGAGTACAGAACTGAAGTGAACTGAATATCAGTGGTGAATCGTCTTGTTCTCTACGCATCATTATTCGTAACAGTCGATTGGATTGAATTAGTAGTGTTCACTAACTATTGAGTTTTTCGGGTCCTCGTTGAGCATCATTAATTTGGGTGAATTCGCGATTTTCCTTGATGATTGTTGGTGATGAGGTAACGAGGCAAGCTGCAAATCTGTTCGAGCCTCGTGTAAAACTGCATTGTCGATGAATGTTCCCAATGGAAAATGCATCGAGCCATCGACACCGTAGATGTGTGGCAAGGAGCTGTCAAGAACTTGCAGGACAGAGAACCGTATAGCACAGGAGTTTCGAACCAATAGCTGTCTCACTCTCAGCTAAGCTCAGTTTGCAGGTGCTCCTCTTATCTTAATGACTTCCTCTACCTGTAAGCATCAATTCAGGCTCCAAACTCATGTCTCATTAGTCTCTCCCACCAGTTTCTGTTAGATAACCAGCAAGTGATGGAAGATGCCTGAATAAAAATTTGTGATCATCTTCCGTTAAAATTTCTTTGCTCTCTATAAATTGATATGATCTCTGGTTCTTAAAATTGCAGCTATTTTACTTGCTTATTTGCGAATGAAACTGCACATTTCTGATGATCTCTTATGTAGGTTTCTCGATAATTAGTAAGACTTTTCCAGAAACGAACTGTTACGACCCCGAAAGAAGTGCTAACAAGAAAAGGGAAGAAAAAGGAATTGACTATGAAAAAAAAAAGAGAAGAATTGGAACAAAAAGGAATTGATTATGAGACAGATGGCGTACATTATGGCGTCTAATTTTACGTAGAAGGCAATCTGAATAGGCAATTCTTGACAACTAGTCAGTGAAAGTTGCAAAACTAAGTTAATGAACTGACTCATTCTGTGTGACTGGCTTCCATCATGCATCCTCCTAGTCCACCTTATTTACAATTTATTTACAATGCCACGTACCATCAATCAGTTCTTCCATCTCTTGTGAAGATAGTTTAACTCGGACATATAGGGCCTTCAACTTCTGCATGAGCGGAAGAAGCTCAAGAATGCAAGTGGGTTCTAGGACAGCTGAGGTTAGGTCTCTAGTGCCAGCAATTTCTAGTCAAAATTAGATAGAATTACTATATTGGCAAATCATTAAAAGGTTTATGATTAAATTGACAAAACTTAATATTGATTTGGTTATCATACAATAAATTTAGGATTTTTGGACAATTATCTCCAATTTTAAGAGCAATTGATAATGGTCTAAAAAATTCATTGCAAGTTGTGAACCCAATACTATAAGTAATGAGCTTGAGAGGGAATGCCAATATTTGGATTATTGCACCTCGCAAAGAGACATGTTTGTTGATATGCTAATGGAGATTTTGGGCAAGTGGCTGTGGGAAACAGCTTCATGTGTGCCATTGTTTGAGCAGGAGCTGTTATTGTAAACATCTTAGATAGAGGACCACTGGCTTTACATGAAACCAGGTATAATTTATAGTTGAAGAAAAATCTGATTTTAACTAATAAACTTGACCGAAAAGGTGAACAAAAGCGAAGCAGGGTAAACTTTACCTACTCTAGGGGAACAAAAGCAGTGATATATTTACAACTCTGGTGGTTACAAGTAGTTTGTCTATTATTTGGCATTATCGGTAGGGACATCTTGGTGAAAATGGTGTAAAGTAATTGCACTCAAGAAATTTACTTCTAGGTTTGTAGAAAGTTGAGTTGGATTTCTATGATAGTTACATTTATGGGGGAAAAAAAAGGCAATTAGTTTTCGATTTAATAGGTAACAGAATAAAGCCGAAAGTTAGAGTTAGTTCACACTAATGTTTGGGGATTGCTCAAAAACTCTTTTATGGTGATAAGTGATATTTTCTTACTTTGATTGATGATGCGACAATGAAGACTTGAGTCTATGCTCTCAAAGAAAAATCATAAATATTCAAGATGTTCAAAATGAGAGAACTATGGTAGAAAAAGAGATAGGTTATCATATTAACACTCTTAAACTTGATAATTGTGGTAAATACACAAGCAAGGAATTCATAGGAAACTTGAGTGAAAAGCATAAACAAATTGAAGATTGTTCCTAAAACTCATTAAGAGAATAATATAACCGAGAAAAGAACGAGACCATGTTGGAGCGCGAGAGATGCATGAGGCCACATGCATGTCTCCTACTACACTTATAGGCTACTACTATTGATGAAGATTAAGAGTCCATCTAGTGCATTAGATGGAGAAATACCGCAAGAGCAATGATCAGGTAAAAAGGTTAATTATTCATATTCAAAAATCTTTTGTTGTATTGCATATGCTTTGATTGATAGGGAGAATAGGAAGAAACTTGATACTAAGTTCTAGAAGTACATCTTTATTGGATATGATGGCCATGAGTATAGCTATAACTTTTGGGATTATGAGAATAACATGTGGAATGTCATGAAGAGAAATGTACAAGGATCATCAAATAGAGCATGAGAAAGTAGTGAAACCATACTATGTTGAGCTGAACACAATGCTCATGAAGATGGTTCAAGTGGATGAAAGTGCACCTGGAGGAGAGGTTCGAGATGATCTCATTATCAGTGAGCAAGCAATTCAAGAGGAACGTAGTGATTCAGAATAGACTAATGACCCTAAAATACAAGTCTAGATGAGGTCTACCCACATGAGAAAGCCAAAGGTAATTTTTTTTTATCTATCACTAAATATTGTTCGAGCCATGTTTTATACACAGATTCGGGAGAGTCAAAGACTTATGATATGACAAAGAAAAACACATCTCACATGCAATGAGTGTGTGCTATGAAAGACAAGATGAGCTCATTATTTTATAACAAAATTGGGAGTTAACCGACAAAAAGTCATGAAGATGTGCTATATCAAACCACAATTAGAATCATTGCTAAACATGTTTGTAAAATGGTTTATCAAATTCTTCCTTTTGCCAACAATAAAGTGGTAAGTAGAGCCAATGCAACTCACAGAAATGGTAACTGATTTAGCAATAGAGTAGGCAAAATGGGCTACCAAAAAAATAAGACCTAGTAAAATGGGTCCTGATGGGTTGCTTAGGGCCTGTTTAGTAATACTCTATGAAATAACTGATTATATTCTTTTGTTCCCGGAAAAAGAAAAAAGAACAAAAATCCTTTTGATAAATTTTTTATTCTCAGGAACAAAAATTCATTTTTTTTTATTCTCGGAAATAGATTTAGAATAGGATCAATAAGTAGAAAAAGTTACTTCTTATTCCCAAAAATAATTCCTAAAATCAAATCTAATTTTTTTCTTTTCTCTTCTCTCTTCTTCTCTTTCATTTTCTTATTCTTCCTTTTGGCCAGTCGCCAGTGACTTTGCCAAAGCATCGCCAAGGGCGGCCTGTCAGTTCGAGTCTCGCCATGGGTGGGCAAGTCTCGGCCTTGCCTTGGTTGGGCGAGATCAACTTTGCCCAGCCACAGTGAGGCTCGGCCTCTCCAACTGACGCAAGGTCGGCCTCCCCCGCTGATCGTCAATTACAATGATGGCCGGCAATCGGCAACAAAATAGGAGGAAGAAGAAGAGAAAAAGAAAACTAAAAAAGAGAAAAATAAGAAATATATAATAAACGTATTTAAAAATAAATAAAAAATTAAGAATTTTACCAAACACATTTATATCCCAAGAATAAAAAAATTTGTGCAATTATCAAATACTTTCTTTTGCCTAGAAATTATTCCCCAAAACAGAATTAGAAAAAACCATTTACGATAAAAAAAAAATTATTCCCAAAAACAGAATTATTACCAAATGCACCATTGAATTACCCAAATTCGAACTCATTTGGCCTTTTGAGACTAAAACATTTGGAGATATAACTCAAAAGAAAATTGAGAAAGAAAAAACTACAAAGTGAGCAGCGATGGTGGAAAAAACTTTGTAGATCTTTTCTTAATTCAAACCTTTATTTCAAATTTAATTTTCTTTAATTTACAAAAGTTCCCAACAATTTTGCTGTGACTATGCTGATGGTGGCGATAACGATAACTAAGCAATGGCATTAATTACTTTGTTAATGCATTCCAAATTCGGGTTTATTAGGTAGACCTGGACCGTGGAGACACCGCAGCCTTAGTAGTAGGCCAAGTCAGATATAGGCTCGACGGCAACGTCTTGGGGCTTGGACGGAAGCGAGACTACGTTGGCTAAGTTGGGCGGGGCAAGCGAGAGCAAGAAACAACTTTTTATTCGTTAATTTACTTTTTTTAAAAAATTTATATTATACTTTATTCAAATAATAAATTTACGTAAAGAGCTAAAGTGGGTTAAATTGGTGGATATGAATTTTCGTAGATTTGGTATAATAAGATGTGTTTTAATAATAGGAGTTTGATCGCATACTAATTGGGTCTAGATATGAGTTGCTAAATTTATATTACATTAAAATGGTTCAATTAATTGGATAAAAAACTTTACCCAATCCGACTTGCTTATTTGACGGCCTGTCGGTAAGCAGGACATACAGATTATGCGAACAAAAAGAAATCAAGCCTTACGTGGATAGCTTGGGACGCAATATGAGAAAAAGATTTGAACTTTTTACCACTGACCCATGGAATAGAAGCTACATTTGAATTTGCCGTTTGAGATTTTGCACGGCGATTATAGGAGTTATCACTTCCCAATTTGATTCGATTCCAAGGTAGAATTGAGATCGAGGATCAAATCAATTGGTCCTAGGATCGGGAACTGGATTGAACCACCAATCCAATCTAGTCCCAGTTTGGTTTAATGGAATTGGTCACTATTTTTTTAAATATTTTCATTTGGATATCTTATTGTTCAAAGTATGACCAAGAACAAATTCAGTTCTTGATACTTTCATCCGAATATCTTATTGTCCAATTATAGGCTCTTATTGTTTCGGAAATAATAAATTAAAACTGCTAATTTTTTTGAAGAAATAAAATTATATATATGTAGTCAGTTTGGTTCCACCTTGGAACTAGGAACCAAACCACTCAAACACTTATTTCACTTTTAGAAATTAGGAATCAAATCGATGCTCCTGGGAGCTAGATCCAATCAGCCGATTTAGTCCGGCTCAAGGGATTTGTTTTGCACACCCCTAATGGACAACAACCGTCAACATGATTGCCGCTTCATGGCACAAATTTACCATTACGCATGTGGCCGTTCATCAATGAAATACTGACCGTCGGATTTGGGATTATTAAACTAAAATATGAAATGACGTTCGGTTTTAATTTCTACGTAGCGAGATCACTCGTCATCCAATCACTGAAACGACAAATGAGCCACGGATAATGAACAGACTCACCAGAAATGGAGAGACCGTTGACTTTGAACATCTTCATGGCCCGACTGGTGCTTCATTTGCTGCGGGTTTGCCAAACCGTTCCTTAAACTGGGTTTTGTTCAAGATCTGCTTTTGATTTCGCACGCGCGCTTGAGAGTTAGTGCTTGAGTGAATCAAAGGAAGAAGAAGGAGACGGAAGGAGAATTAGGGAGAATTAGGGAGAGTCAATACATTGGCTAGCCATCTTGTTCTGTCCCACACTATTATTCGTAACTGTTGATTAGACGAATTACTGATGTTCATCAACTTAAGAGTTTCGAGGGTCCTTGTCGAGCATCATATAGTAGTAGATACTTTTGTGGGGTTAATTCGCTATTTTCCTTGATGCTGTTGTTGGTAATTAGGTGACGAGGCAAGCTGTGAATTTGTTCAATTCCTGCATAAAGCAGCATTCCTTAACGAATGGAAAATGTGTTGAGCCATTGAGACCAAACACGGGTGTTAAGGAGCCGTCAACTGCTCGCAGGACATAGAATCGAATAAAAATGGAGTTCCAAACCAGTTGCCGTCTCACTCTCAGCTAAGCTCAGTTGCAGATGCTCCCCTTTTTAATGACTTCACCTACTTGTAAGCATCTATTCACGCTCCAAACTCGTCTAAGTATCTTCTCGTCTAAGTATCTTCAGCTAGTTTCTATTAGATACACAGCTTGTTATGGAAGATGCCTGGATAAAAACTTACGATTATCCTCAGTTATTACTTGCTTTCTCTCTTTATATTGAATAGTCTCTGATTCTTACAGTTGCAGCTAATTTACTTGCTCATATGCGTATGAAAATGTACATTCTGAAGATCTCTTACGTAGCTTTTCAGATACTCTGTAAGAGTTTTCCAGAAATTAACTGTTACCACCCTGGAAAAAGTACTAATAAGAGGCAATTTGCAGAAAATATAACCAATTTCAAAATGAAAGGGGCGATTACATGGTTTAATATGAGAAAAAATGAAGAAGAGAGAAGAATGGGAAGTGTTAAAAAATTTAATTGAGTGCGGAAGTATGGTATAGTTTATATTTGATAGAGCATGGACAAGGGACAAGGATAGGATATTTTGAGAAGGTTTATGGGACAAAAATAGTTCCACTAATTTATGAAAATAATTTTACAATAATTGAAGGAGGTGATGGTGAGGGAGCTACATGATGTGGTTTTTATGGTTAGCTCCCTTACCCAAAATATGGAGCACTTGCTCCTTTATATAGCTGCCAAAGTTGGTGGAGGAAGTCTCTAGACTTCTCTATGAGCCTTCTAGACACAGCTTGTAAACAATTCTAGAGAATTCTCTTACATGTTAGACATTTTCCTCTTTCTTCTAGAAAATGTTTTCTTCTTTCTTCTAGAAAATTCATCTAGGGAATTCTAGAGAATTCTAGAAGTTTACCAACTCTAGGAAATTCTAGAAAATGGATCACCATTTCCAACACTCCCCCTTGATCCATTTTTGGGATATTCTATTGAAAATGGATCAATCCATTTTCAATAAATTGAGACACTCCCCCTTGATCTAGTTTTTGGGATACTTCGGATATTACGGCACAATTAAAAATCGATTAGAGATCGGAGATAGGTCGTCCCATGTCAAGTTTTTCCACCAGTCCACAATTCTTGTCGATTCATTCCATTGGAATCCCTTCTCGTATCCTTTTAAAAATGTGCTTATGATCAATGAAATGCTTTTTCTTCAACGATGTCCCGTGAAATTGAGATCGAATTCAGAAATTGGAAGTTTGGGTGTGTCATAAATCATTTTAGTTGATTAATCTTCGGAAAATTTTTCATGCAAGCAGTTTTTCAAAAAATAATCGAGAATGGCTATTTTAGCTTGAGAAATTAGTAGGCCGCTTTTGGTCGCTTTTGGGATTTAAGTTGATTATATAGTGTGAATTAAAGTGTGGTGACATTGGATTAATTTTATGGGCTTCAATTTAATTCAATTGGAAGAGAATCGAGTGAAATTGAAGAAGTTGTTGTACAAAGAATTGGACCCCAGCGGAAATTGCAAGTGAACCCATTGGAAGAGGTTGTGGGAGATAGTGGAGTGTGATGTCATCCTAGGTCATGGTGGGCCATTTTGTGGGATTAAAGAAAAAGAAAAAGAAAAGAAAAATTGTCCCATCTCTCTCTCTCTCTCTCTCTCTCTCTCTCCTTCTTCTCTCTCCTCCCTCTCTTCTTCCTCTCTCTTCCGTGCGATTCCTCCATCTTCTTCATCTTCCTTCTTCGGCTGCTCGGTTCCGTGGAGACCGAAGACCAAAGGAAGCGGCAGCCGCCGTCGCACGCCCCCTCCGCCGCTCATCGTCGCCGTTTGTGCCGTCGTCCGCCGCTCGCCCTAACCGCTCGCATCTCCATCTTCTCCTTGCATCTTCGAACCCAGCAACCGGAAGAAGACCTCAGCAGCTGCAGGAGATCCGCCGAAGCCGTTGTAGCCTCCGTGCGTCGCCGTCGCCGCCATCGCGCCGGACCGCCGTTGGCCGACCCCTCTCCTTTCCCCTTCCTCTCTTCCGCCGACTCTCTCTCCTACTCCTTTCCGTTCGACGCCCAGAAATTTCAGAGCGCAAGAGCTACCGGAGCTCCCTCCGGCCACCGTGAGGCCTCGCCTGGCCGCCGCCCGGCCCGTCCAAGCCCCGCCGGTCCTCCTCCGCCGTCCCTCCGCCCGATCCGCCGTCGTGCAGCCCTTCTCGGCCCCAAATTAGAAGCGGAAAAAAATGGGTATGGCAGTGGGTGTTTGGCCCGTTTTGACCATCTTCCCGAGCCCGGATGCTCGGCCCGCTTTGAGAAAAGTTGATCCTCGCGTTGTCCTCGTCGTTTTAGTTCGCTCGGCTCGTTAATCCGGTGAGTTTAACTCACTAAACCTCGCTTAGAGGGTTAATGATGCTTTAGGTGTGTTTAGTTTATGTTAAGTATTATTAGGTGGTTAGTTTCATTTATGTAAGTGTAGATTATATTAATATGCTTGATTAACTTAAAGTGTGATTAAATTAAGGTTAAGGGAATGCTTACATTAATATAATCATTGATGTGACATAAAGGAATTTACTTTTGATTTATTTAAATATCTCGAAATTATTTAGTAATTTAATAATATATTATTATTCGAAATTATTAAAATATTATTATTTAATTATTTTCGGAATATATTTAATTATTTATTAAATTCCGAAAATTTTTGTCGGGACCCTAAATTCTCAGAATTTCGTGCCGGTCACTGCTGTGTATTCAGATTTTGAAATTGATGGTCGAATATTATAAATTGAATGTGGATTGCGAAAAAATATAAATATTATTATTTAATTAATTTTCGGAATAAATTTAATTATTTATTAAAATTCGTAAATTTAAATCGGACCTTATACTCTCATAATTTTGTGCCGATTGCTGCTGTGTATTTAGAATTTGAATTTTATGATTGATTGTGACAAATTGAGTGTTGATTGGGATAACTAAGGATTTTATTCATAAAAACCCAAATGTCGGGTTTTGATGCAAAAATTGGATTTTAATGACTATATTAAATAGTGGGGTTTGAAAAAGTGAGATATTGGCTTTTTGATTCGAAATTAGCGTGTCCCCACACACGTGAGTAATTTATGGAATATTTTTAATATGAAGAAAAATGGCTGGGATCACTATTTTAAGTGGAAGCGTTGAGTTAAATGCAAAGTGTCCCGGGGCCGAGTGTGATTTGGCTGTGTGATAATTAAAAGGAATCGTCCTGGACTGTTGAGCCGGACTTGCCCCTATATGGGATGCCCACGCGGTGGTTGCGGGTCGTAGTAGATTCTGGGCCCATGCTCCTTCGGGAATGCCGTTGACGTACTGACGAAGCCGCGCTCCATGGGGGGAGGCGATGCCTGGCTATATGCCAGTAGATAGCCGAACTGCGAGTAGGTTATGCCCTTGTGTGGCAGTGAATAATAATTGGAATGCGTGCTAAGTGCGATTGTGATTATATGAAAGTGATTGCGTTCCAATTGTTTGAGTTCCTATTACTATATGTGATTAGGTGATTTGAATTGTGCTAACCTGCAGGAAGGAACTGAGGCGAGGTAAGTTCTCTGTGTGATGTGGCTAGGCCACCCTGGGGCGTATTTTCTTTCTTATAGGGGTTTAGGGGGTTGAACTTGCTGAGACATCGTCTCATCCCGGTTGTGAGATTAAAATTTCAGGTCCCTAGATGGCGGTCGTGGAGGACCCGAAGCCCTAAGTTTGGAAAGGTGGAGATTGAAGTATCGGTGAACGTGTCCTGCTAGTTGGTTTTAGGATGGTTCCTCTTTTGTCGAGTTGGTCTATTTTGTAGATAGTTCAGAGTTGTATTTAAACATATGTGTTTGTAAATGAGTGTTTGGTGTTGTGATTGATTGCCTGCTTTTCTATCCCAAGTTAAATGTTGTCAGGGGATTGGTTTCGCTTCCGCATGCGTAAATAAATGAATGGGTCGGCGACGTATCCTGGGATGTCGCATATTTGATTGACCGCAGTGGGATGTGCGCGCGCTCGGGGTTCGGGGCATGACACTTTTAGTCCGTCTTCATTCCATAATCCCTTGTATCCTTTTGTCGCGTACATAATGACTTTTCTTCAACGATGTCCCATATGTCTCGGGGCATCAAAATGCTCTTAGTTGTAGTTGTTAGCTCGGGCTCTGGCTCTGGCTCTCGTAGACTCTGGCTCTAGCTCCAGCTCCAGCTTGGTTGTGCCTTTGGCTCCAGCTCTGGCTCCGGCTCTGGCTCTGTTGGCTCTCGCTCGGGCTTTGGCCTTTTTAGTTGAGGATGGTGAGGACAAACGACCATAACCATCCGATATGCCTGGCTCTGATACCATGTTAAAAAATTTAATTGAGCACGAAAGCTTGATATAGTTTATATTTGATAGAGCATGGATAAGAGACAAGGATAGGATATTTTGAGAAGGTTTGTGGGACAAAGATAGTTTCACTAGTTTATGAAAATAATTTTACAATAGTTGAAGGAGGTGATGGTGAGAGAGCTACATGATGTGGTTTTTATGGTTAGCTCCCTTACCCAAAATATGGAGCACTTGCTCCTTTATATAGCTGCCAAAGTTGGTGGAGGAAGTCTCTAGACTTCTCTAACATAAGATGAAACTTCTAGACACATGAGCTTGTAGACAATTCTAGAGACTTCTCTTACATGTTGGACATTTTCCTCTTTCTTCTAGAAAATTTTTTCTTCTTTCTTCTAAAAAATTCATCTAGGGAATTTTAGAGAATTCTAAAAGTTTACCAACTCTAGGAAATTCTAGAAGATGAATCACCATTTCCAACAGGAAGGAACAAAGATTAGATGGGAGATACATATGGCTATCATTATGGTTCTTTACATATTTATTTACATGGCCCCTTGAATGAACAGACAACAAATCAGTAAAGTTACAAAACTAAGTCAAGGAACTGAATCATTCTGTCTAACTCCCTTCTATCGTGCATCCTCCTAACCAACTTATTTACAACACCACGTAACTTCTTCAGTTGTTCCATCTCTTGCAGACAAATTATAATGCTGATATGTTGGGCCTTCAACTTCCTGAATGAGTGGAAGCTCAAGATCGCCAGCAGGTTCTGGGTCAGCCGAGATTAGGTTTCTGTTATCTCTGACAACTGAACCCAGTGGATTTGTCACCCGACTTTTAATCATCAGGATTATGCACTTTCCAGCTAAGTCAATGCACCATGAGATTATCCCAGGAAGCAGGCACATTCCCCATTCTGCATATGTCAATCTTGAATCACCTGCAATAATATGTGCTATCTCAAGAAATGCAACCTGCAACAACAAAGCAGCACCTATACACACCCAAAACCATTTACTGCAATGGACCCCCGCTGAAGATTTTCTTGTTTTCAGGCTCTCGTGCATTGAACTTGTTGAAAAACTGGCATAGAAAAAAGCTGTTGAATATCAAGAGTCCCAATTGACTTCTCATTAAGCCTGAGCATTGTAGGCCCTTTAGACTGTATGGTTGCAAAAAGAGATGCAGCCTTGGCGATGAGTCATCCATCTTGTCCCAGTGTGAATTTCTTCATGAGCATCTCCCGGGGCGGCTCCATCAAAAGAGCCAAACCACCTAGAGGAGTCAAAACTGAGATTGTCCATTGGAACTGAATTGTCGTTATAGGCGAACTTCCGTGAGAGGCATTTGTGATTAAGAGTATCAATGACCCGGCTAAGGTCATAGTTAGCTGAAATTGGATGTACTTTCGCATGTTAGTGTATATGCATCTTCCACACTTAATTATGGCTAAAATGGATGTGAAATTGCCTTCCGTGATGACAATTTTAGTGCTCTTTCTTGCACTGTCAGTGCTCCTAGTAGCAAATGCGAGTCCCACATCAGCAGCTTTTAGCATGGGAACGTCATTTGTTCTATTTCCGACCACTGCAACTTTGTGTCCTTGAATTTTCAGGCAACCGAGTACAAGGAGCCAATCTTTCGGGAGGGAGTTCCCCATCACAGAAAATCTAGTTGCCATATCCATTTTCTTATCATCAGAGCTACTCCGAAATTCTTCGCCTGTTATAACCAGTGCATCTGAATCAGGCTGTATCACTCCAAACGCTGTAGCAATGTTATTAAGCATTGAAACCTCGTCGCTCGATACTAGTAACACTTTAATTCCGGCTTCTCTGCATTCTTCTATCACCTCTCTCGTATCTTCCCGGCCAGTCCTCTTCAGCCCCAACAGTCCCAGCATTGTTAGATTGCCTACATCGGACCTAGAGTCATTAACTTGCATACAAGCAAATGTGATGAATTCAAAACCTTCTGACAGCATTTGCTTAATTCGACCTTCAAAATTTATCTCTTCACTTCTATCCATGGGCCTTGTTTTGCCTTCAATGTCATAAAATCGTGAACACGTGTCTAATATTATTGTTGCAGGTCCTCTGAAGTGCAAGGACCTAGGCCCGTTACCTCCACTCTTTGCAATCAATGCTGCGACTATGTTCTAATTGTGGGTTGGCTGTTTGAACTTAATGATACTGTGACGTTGCTTCCAGATATCCAGTTTGAATCCATTGCATGGCTCCAAAGAATTTTCCGCTTGACTCGCATGAGAAAATGATGAGGCGTGTCTGCTGAGAGAGTGGATAGGAGGAGAAATGACAGGAATCGTTGAAGGGTCATCATCCGCTGGATAGGATTAGCATAATGCAGCCTTGAATTGTTGTGGGGTGTGTCACGCCCCGATCCTTGTGCATGCGCCCATCCCTTATCTGGTCGATTTATTTGCGACATCCCAGGAAGGTCGCCAACCCATTCATTTATATACGCATGCGGAAGCTTAATAAAATCCCCAGACAATCAAACAATGAGATAAAAAAGTAGGATCATATTTTTCACACCAAAACGAGTCTTTATGGACAAACTGGTTAATTACAAACTTAGGCTGTTTACAAAATTGACGGCTTATCAAAAATGGGATTGTCTTAACATCCACTAGTCAGACCCATTTGTTGATTCTTCAGCCTCCGCCTTCCGAACCCCAGGACTCCCGGTCCTCCATGATCGTCATCTGGGGACCTGAAATATTTTCCCCAAACCGGGATGAGACTATGTCTCAGCAAGTTCTATCTCACTAAGACTTGATTAGGAAGCCAATACACCATAAGGGCTGCCTAAGCACAACACAGATCAAAGGGTTTACCTTGGCTCAGTTCCTTCCTGCACATCAGTTCAATCAATAATATTGATCACTACAACAATCAATCACATTCCACCAATCAGATCAACTCAGTGATCAATCGACTTAATCGATTATATGTCACCATGACATTTTCCTAGTCGGTACATTCAATACTATCTATAAAGTCCAACCATAGTCTAGGACTGCTCACCCAAAGCTACAAATAGATAGCATAGCTCGCCCAAAGCTGATAGATATAGTATACTATGTATATGCTCGCCCAAAGCTAATAGATTAAGGCCCCCAGGCCAATTTAGTATATTATAATATATGTTCTCGCCCAAAGCTGATAATAAGGTATACTGCTCACCCAAAGCTGACAATAGATAGCGTAGCTCGCCTAAAGCTGATATATTATGGCCCCCAGGCCAATTTAGTATACTATATATATGTGCTCGCCTAAAGTTGATAATAAGGTATATTGCTCACCCAAAGCTAACATATCGCCCATGAGTCGATATAATAGACCACTCTCTCATACATTCAATTCCATTTTTTATCATTCTCGATAAATAGTCGTGTGTGGGTACACGGTTGGCCTTAGCCAAAATATAATAATTTCATTTACAAATATCCCACCAATTTCAATAGCCCATTACATATTTTTGGCGCTATAAACCGACGGCCGGTTATTTTTCCATTAATAACCAAAATCAGATAATTTAGGAATAAATCCTAAATTCACAATTAATTCAATTCAGCACAAATTAACGCTCAAATAAATAAATGGACTACACCACGACAATCAGCACGGAATTTCGGTTGTCAGCCATCTCAACCTTAATTTCCGAAATTTAATCAATTAATTAATTAATTTGAAAATTAATAATTAATTACAATAAATTAAATTTAGCTCAAATTGGAGCTCAATTAAATAAACAAACTTCATCATGATTATCAGCATAAAATTCCGGTCACCGACTATCCCGGTCAAAATTTCCGGGAAATAATAAATAATTAAATTTATTCCGAAAATTAAATAAAATAATATTATATTATAATAATACAATATAATAAATAATAGTATAAATTCGAATTAATTATTTAATCTAAAATAATTAATTAAGGCTTAAACAAGATTACTTTAATCCAAACATTTACTTAGCCTTAATTAATTATCCACTAAACTAATCACATCCCTTAATCTACTTAACATTTAAATAAATTAATTTAATCACCTAAACCTACTTAGTTTAATCTAAACACCCCTTAAACGCGATTAACCTACTAAGCAGGGATTAGTGAGTTAAACTCACCCGATTAACAAATCGAGCGGCTCAAATCGACGGGGACGCCGAGGGGATCGATTCACTCCAAAGTGGGCCTAGCTTCCGGGGTCGCGAAGCTTGCCAAAACGGGCCAAAACCGAGCTTCCATACCCATTTTCTTGGCTGCTGGTTGAGGCCGAAGGAGGGCTGCTCCGGTGCTGGTTCGAGTGGAGGAACAATGGAGGAGGACCGGCGGGCAACAACAATGGCTTGCACAAGCTCCCGACGAGCTGTACGGTGGCTCACGGCTGCAGTTCGGCCAAGGGCA
Organism: Eucalyptus sideroxylon x Eucalyptus melliodora; assembly: GCA_016097485.1. Lineage (NCBI taxonomy): Eukaryota > Viridiplantae > Streptophyta > Magnoliopsida > Myrtales > Myrtaceae > Eucalyptus > Eucalyptus sideroxylon x Eucalyptus melliodora. The sequence goes on along the minus strand of CM027828.1, from coordinate 71,617,189 downwards.
GTGACGGACGAACGACGAGGGCTCCGGCTGGCACGCGTGTATGCAGGCGAAGGGAGAAGCGGCGGAGAGGCGAGTGGGCGAGGCATGCGCGGACAAGCAGCAACGGCGGCGGCAAGCGACTTCGGCGACGTGCGAACGATTGAACAGGCGGAGGGGGCCGTCGGACTGCTGCAACCAGTTGAAGCTCTCCCTCTCCTCTTTCTCTCTCTTCCTAAGCTTGAAGATGATGTTGATGGGTGCCTTTTTTAGATTCAATCTCCACCCTCCACTTGTCAAGCTCTCATCACTTGGCTCCAACCACCATGACATAAGGTGACATCACATTCCACTAACTTCAAACCTTCCACAACAATCTTCAATGGGTCCAATTCCATCCTCCGTCATGGCATGAAATCTTGTACACTTAATTCAATCAATTCTCAATCAATTCCATCCAATTGAAGCTCAATTAAATTAATTCATTTGTTCTCAACCTTCTTATGACTTTTTCCCATCAATTGATCCCACTTGCTTCCCAAAGATTCGATTAAAAACGACCCTCTAACAATCTCGAACAAAAACGGCCTTACTTTGCTTTTCCACCAAAAATCTCGGTTTGTAGAAAAATCTTCTGAGGATAAGTCGACGTTCCTAAAATGAATTGTGACTTGATAGAACTCTCAATTTCTGAATTCGGGTTCGATTTCACGATTAATTTCAATTTGGCGCGAATTTAGTGTATCCTAATCTACCGGGTAGCTTTTAGGAAGTTTTCGTGCATTCGACCTATGGTTGATTAGTTTCAAGTCACAAAGTACATCTTCGACACATTGGTGACTCTCGGTTGTAAAAATCTCAAGGTTCCAAATACGGACACATGGTACCAAAACGACAGAAGAATCGATCTAGTGCCGATCGACAAGAATTGTGCAATTAGGTGGAATCACCCACACTTAATCACATACCTTTGTCGAGTCAACCTATCTCCGATTTCTAATCGATCTTACTGTGTCGTAATGATCTCTTGCAGATTTGCACGGTCGAGCAGTCATTTCCTGGTCGAATTCTCAAGTCTAATGTGTTAAAATTCATTAACGGCTTCACCTGATAGACTAGTTATCTCATTAATGATCAATTCAGGGAAAAGAACTATAAATGCGTCGATGAAATGCCTAACTATTTCAATCGAAATCAGCACCTAGATTTCGGATGTCACAAGGTGTATCTGATTTTTTTGGCTATGGGCTCTTTCCCTTCCTTTTTAATGGAGAGTTTGATGATTTTTGCTACAAAGGTTACATTCCCGAATTAACTTACTAAGTATTGTCCGTTGTGGCTTGTCCAATACCATGTCTCATAGTTTTGTCCTTTCATGTACAAGTGAGCACCTTCCCAAGAGGCCACCTATCCTGAGTACTCCCACTTGAACACACATAAAGTTAAGCATTGTCGTTACTTCAAAAGACATATTTGTGAGTTAATTTCAATTTTCATATTTTTCTTCTAGAATTACTCTCCTCATGTTCGGTGCACAATTCAATTCATTTCGACTCCTTTCACCATCCTAAAAGCCTGCCAAGAGCCGCTCCTTATCCTTGCTCTTAATGACCACTCCTTGCTCTCATCAGACCAGATCGCTACCGTCATGCCCCGAACCTCGAGAGTGCTAACATCCTACCATGGTCATGGAAATGTGACATTCCCGGTAGTGTCGCCGACCCTAAATTATTTATTAATGCGCAAGCGGAACGTACTAAGAAACCCCTTACAAAAACATACGGGATATGAAAATAGGAAAATCAATTCAAAATCAAACAAACATACTTTCATACATCATTAACAATCCAAGGCTTACATACACCAACAGGATCCGGAGACTATATGCACCAAAAATGGGTCAGAGTTTATGTGCATCAAAAAGGGGGGGTCAGCCTACATAACATGGATCAATCCGCCAAAAGAAAATCAACAGTCCTAGAGCTACTGGTCAGCCCCATTCGATGATCCTACATCCTCAGGATTTGTCACCCAAGAGGCCGGGGGCGAGGCATTGATCACTCCACCACCAGGAAGATCCGCCACGCCTTCACCCAAAATGGCGTTCATCACAGCTAGTCGAATATCCATGCTATCCAAAGGGCCAACCCTAACACCATCGACTCCGGAACGAAACCAAGTCCTAAATATGTACGGTACTCTGTCATGCACGTTCACCTGGACCCAGATGAGGGTCCTAACCAACTGATAAACCCAAGGACTCCCAGGGTCAAGAGCACTCTCTGTCGTCTGGTCAATCTCCGTCGGCAGGCCACTCATCTCCGGGGGTCTCGCCATCTACGGTCCTGTAATATTTTCCCCAAACCGGGATAAGACTTTGTCTCAACAAGTTCACCCCTCCTAAACCCTTATTAGGAAGAAAATACGCCCCAAAGTGGTCTAGCCACACAATACAGAAGACTTACCTCGCCTCCTTACCTTCCTGCAGATTAGTACAATTCATATCACTCAATCATAGGTAACAACAGGGATTTAAATCATTGGGGCACAATTAGTTTCACTTAATTCACAATCATAGCAAACATTCCAATCATTAATCACTGCCACACAAGGGCATAGCCTACTCACAGTTCAGCTATTTACTGACATATAGCCAGGCATCGGCTCCCCCCTTGGAGCATGGCTTTGTCAGTACATCGACGGCGTTCCCGAAGGAGCATGGGTCCAGAATCAACTGCAACCCGCATCCGTTGTGTGGGGCATCTCATATAGGGGCAATTCCAACTTAATATTTCAAAACAATTTCTCATAATTATCATACCACAACTCATAATCAACTTAAGGCACTTCACACATCATTTACATATTCCAATTACCACATTAATCTTTAAAAATCCAATTTCGATATCAAACCCGACATTTGAGATTTTCTAAATAAAATCCATAATTTCCTCAATCAACACTCAATTTGCATTAACCATTCATCAATTTCAAATTCTAAATATACAAAGTGATGATCGGCACGAAATTCTGAGCAATTAGGGTCAAAATAATTTTTCGAGTTTTTTTTTAATAAATAATATTTTAATGATTTTCGGAATATGATTTATTATTAAATAATCCAACAATTTCGAAACATTTATTTAAATCATAAATAAACTACTTTAAGTCACATCAAGGCTTATTTTAAAATAAACCTACTTAACCCTTAAACTAAACATGCTTTACTTTAATTAAACAACTTAATCTAATCCATATTTAAAAGAACTAATCTAACAACTTAATTTTAATCAACCTAAACTAAACACACTTAAGGCATGATTAACCCACTAATCGGGGTTTAGTGAGTTAAACTCACCGGAATCGCTTTCCGACGAGTTTCCGGCGAAGAGCACGATGACGCCGACGACAAACCTACACGAATCAACACCAAATGAGAACTAATAGGAGGCCAAATCGAGCTTGGAAGGGGCTGGTTCTTCGGTTTTTCCAGCAACTAACCGAGCTCGGAGGGTGACGGAACGGCGGCTGAACGGGCGGAGAAACGGCGGAGGAAGACCGGCGGAGGCAGCTAGGGCTCGGGACGGCAGCTAACGGCGACGGACGGCGGCGACGGAGGCTTCGGTGAGGCGCGGCGACGTCGGGCAGCTGCTGGCTTGGAGAGACGATGACGCGGGAGGCTCGGCGGACGGAGACAAGGCAGCTCGTACACGGGACGGCGGGCGGTCGCGCGCGAGCGAGCGGCGACAGCGAGCTCCGGCGACGAACGACGAGCGGCGGTGGTCAAGTGGGCGAAGGCGGACAAGCAGCTCGGTTGGGCGGTTCCGCTGGTTTGCTTCTTGCTTTTTCCCTCCCAATCTCTCTCCTCCTAAGCTTAAAGATGATGGAGACAAGGGGGAAGTGACATCCCACATTTCCAATGCCTCATCCTCACCTTCCACTTGTCACCACCCTAGCCAATCTTGCCTCATTCATGACCTCACATGTGATGTCATCATCCACTAACTCCAACCTTCCACAACTTTAGTTCAATAGGTTCAATTTCATTTTCCGCCGGAGTACAAGTTCTTGTACATTCAATTACTTCAATTTCCATCAATTATCTTCCAATTGAGTCCAAATTAAAGTCCATAATTTAATCCAATGTTCCTAATAAGGTTTGTGACACACCATGACTCCCAATTTCAGAATTCGATCTCAATTTCATGGTTAATTTCACTTTGGCATAATACTAGTGCATCCTAATCTACCGAGCGTGTTTACAAATTTTTGTGCATCTAATTTGCGGTTGATCATTTCAAGCCACAACTTTCGGTTGTCGGGGTAATCTCAAGGTTTCAAATACGAGCATAGGGTACCAAATCGTTAAAAAGTCGGTCCAATGTCGATCAGCAAGAGTTGTGCGATCCGGTGGAATCACCCACACCTGATCACATGCCTCCGTTGAGCCAACCTATCTCCGATCCCTAATCGATTTTTATTTGAGCCATAATGACCCTTGCAGATTATCCTGGTCGAAAGGTAAAGGTCGTTTCCTAATCAAATTCTCGAGTCTTATGCATTAGAATTTCTTAACGGCTTCACCGGATATACCAGTTTTCACATGAGTGGCTGACTTAAGGAAAGGAACTATATGCATGCCAACGAAATACCCGTCTAAATTTATTGAAATTAAAATTGGAAAATCGAACCGTTACAGCTACTATCAAGCAACTTGATTCTTCAACTCAACCTCATTGCAACACCATCTAACCGTATATCGGAGCAAATATCTCTAGTGAGGTTACAAATGACATTAAACTAGGTTCCAATGTTTTTCTCTTTGAACATTAACATAGGGAATATTATTAGTATGTTTTGTTATGGGATAAGTGCATGGAAATGTGATTTAAGTGTGAATCCAATCTAAGGTTGTGCGATGAGGTTTGTGATGGCAAGGGAAAAAGTGTTAGAAAAGTCATAAATCTATTTCATTTGTGTCAATTTAATCATAAACATTTTATTAGTGTTAATTTAGTCATAAACATTTTGACATGGTTCCAATTCAATCCTTCCAACCATTTTTGGCTAGATATTACTGACGTGGACACCAAATGGCTTACACAACACAGCCAGCATTAATACTGATAACTTTTAATAATATTTTTATAATATTTTTGGATTTTTTTTTTCTTTTCTTTCATTCTCTTCCTTCTTCCTCCAACTAGTCACCAAACCTCTATGACTAGCCGTAGGCGAGTTGACCTCTGGCGAGCCTCACCGGCCACTAGCAAGGGCCGAGTCTTGCCTAGCCCCCACCTTATCGAATCTGGCAAGGTCGGGCCTCACTAGCCCAATGCAAGGTGACCCAATTGGGTTGGGTATTGATTGGGTCTAGATAAAGGTCACTAAACTTATATTGCATTGGCATAGGCCAATTTGGATGGGACAATTTTTTTTATGGGCCTAGCAGTAAGCCGTGCATACCAATCATGCGGGGAAAAAATAAAAAGAAATCAAGCCATGTGTCCAAAGGAATCAGGAATTGTTGCGTGTAGATAATTTTGGACTCAATCTGAGAAAAAGGTTCGAACTTTTGCATGGCGATTAAAGTGGCCAACAACTGTTAACACGATTGCCACTTCATGGCACAACTTTACCATTACGCGTGTGGCCATTAATCACTGAAATACTGACCGTCGGATTTGGTTTTTCTTTTCTACATGGCAAGATGACTCCTCATTAGCTCACTGAAACGACAAATGAGTGTCCGATAATGGTCGAACTCGCCAGAAATGGGGAGACCATTGACTTTGGAGAGCTTCATGGGTCGACTGGTGTGCTTCTACTGAGCTTGCTTGCAGGTGCTAGTTTCAAATTCATGTCTGTACTTTCTATTCTCTCGAGATTTCTGCTATGTAACGATATGCTCAGTTGGTGAGTTTAATCGAAGCTAAGCTCGAAACTAACGACTTTGGTCGCCTTCCATTGAAGTTCGTTTGCTGCGGGTTTGCCAAACCATTCCTTCTTCTGGGTTTTGTTCAAGATATGCATTTGATTTTGCACGCGTATATGAGAGTTAATGCTCACTTGAAATGAAGAAGAATGGTTGCACAAATCAAAGATAGGAAGAAGAAGAAGAAGGAAGGGGGATGTGAGTACAGAACTGAAGTGAACTGAATTTCAATGGGGAATCGTGTTGTTCTGTACACGTCATTATCCGTGACGGTTAGATGAATTAGTAGTGTTCACTAATTAAAAGCTTTTCGGGTCCTTGTTAAGCACCATTACTTTGGGTTAATTCGGGAGTTTCCTTGATGATTGTTGGCAATTAGGTGACGAGGCAAGCTGTGAATTTGTTCAAGCCTTGTGCGGAACAGCATTGTCGATGAATTTTTCTAATGGAAAATGTGTCGAGCCATTGGCACCGAAGATGTGCATTAAGGAGCCGTCAAGAGTTCACAGGACATAATTGAATAGCAAGGGAGTTCCAAACGAATTAGTGACTCACTTTCTCAGCTAAGCTCAGTTTGCAGGTGCTCCGCTTATCTTAATGACTTCACCTACTAGTAAGCATCAATTCAGGCTCCAAACTCAAATGTTTCATTAGTCTCTTCCGCTAGTTTCTGTTAGATACAGAGCTTGTGATTGAAGATGCCTGCATAAAAATTAATGATCATCTCCTGTTATTATTTCTTTGCTCTCTATATATCGATTTGATCTCTGGTTCTTAAAATTGCAGCTATTTTACTTGCTTATTTGTGAATGAAACTGCACATTTCTGATGAACTCTTATGTAGGTTTCTCAATAATTAGTAAGACTTTACCAGAAACGAACTGTTACAACCCAAAAGAAGTGCTGACAAGAGGCAATTTGCAGAAAATATAAATGGTATCAAATGAAAGGGGTGGCTCTGTGGATCAATGTGAAAAAAAAAATGAAGAAAAGAGAAGAATTGGAAGATGGCGTTCATTATGGCGTCTAATATTATGTAGAAGGCAATCTGAATAGGCAATTCTAGACACTAGTCAGTGAAATCTGCACCTAATCCACCTTATTTACAATGCCACGTACCATTATTCAGTTTTTCCATCTCTTGTGAAGATAGTTTTAACTCGGACATATAGGGCCTTCAACTTCTGCATGAGCAGAAGAAGCTCGAAATTGCAAGCGGGTTCTGGGACAGCTGAGGTTAGGTTTCTGTTGTCTCTGACAACTGAACCTGGTGGCTTTGTCACCCACTTTTTAATCACGAGGAGTATGCACTTTCCAGCTAAGTCAACGCACCATGAGATAACCCCAAGAAACAGACACATTCCCCATTCTGCGTATTTCAATCTTGAATCATGTGCAATGATATGTGCTATCTCGAGAAATGCCAACTGCAACAACAAGGCGGTAACTGTACCCACCCAAAACCATTTACTGCGATGGAGCCCTCTGAAGATATTCATCTTTTCGGGCTCTCGTGCATTGAATTTGTTGAATACCTGGCATACAAAAAAGCTGTTGAACATCAGAGTCTCAAATACCTTCTCCTTAAGCCCAAAAATTGTGGGCCCTTTAGACTGCATGGTTGCCAACAGAGACACCTGGTAAGCTGTTTGCATGAAAATATTCACCCACATGGCCTTGGTAAAGAGTTGTCCATCTTGTCCCGGGGTGAATTTCTTCATGAGCATCTCACAGGGCGGCTCCGTCAAAAGAGCCAAACCACCTAGAAGAGTCAAGACTGAGATTGCCCAGTGGAACTGAATCATCGCTATAGGGGAACTTCCTTGAGAGGCATTTGTGATTAAGGGTATCAACAGCCCGGCTAAGGTCATAGTCAGCTGAAATTGTATGTACTTCTGCATATTGCTGTATATGCATCTTCCACACTTCATTATGGCCAAGATGGATTTGAAATTTCCTTCTGTGATGACGATGTCAGTGCTCTTTCTTGCAATGTCAGTGCTCCATGTAGCAAACGTGAGTCCCACATCAGCAGCTTTTAAGGTCGGAATGTCATTTGTTCTGTTTCCAACCACTGCAACTGTGTGTCCTTGATCTTTCAAGCAACTCACCAGAAGAAGCTGATCAGATGGGAGGGAGTTCCCCATCACAGAAATTCTAGCTGCAATTTCCGTCCTCTCTTCATCAGAGCTATTTCGAAATTCTTCGCCTGTTATGACTAGTGCATCTGAATTAGGTTGTGTGACTCCAAACCCTGTAGCAATGCTCTGTAGCTTCAAGACCTTCTCACTCGATGCTACTAGTACTTTAATTCCGGCTTCTCTACATTCTTCTATCATCTCTCTTGTATTCTCCCAGTCAGTCTTCTTTAGCCCCACCAGTGCCACCATTGTTAGATTGCCTTCATCAGACCTGGATTCATCAACTTGCTTACAAGCAAATGCGATGGGTTCAAACCCTTCTGACAGCATTTGCCCAACAATGCCTCCAAAAATCATCCTTTCACTTATATCCATGGGCCTTGTTATCCCTTCAATGTCGTAAAATTGTGAACACAAGTCTAATATTGGCGTTGCAGGTCCCTTGTAGTGCAAGAACCTTGGCCAGTTACCTCCATCCTTTCCAACCAATGCTACAACTATGTTCTCATTGTGAGTTGACTGTTTGAACTCAATGAAACTGTGAAGTTGCTTCCAGATTTCCGTTTTCAATTCCCATTTCTGTGCAGCCCAAGCAAGGATTGAGTTATCCATTGGGGTTCGGCTGTTCTCTGGAAATAAAGATAGTATGCCAATTCCGTCACAAAATGCTTCCAGAACATGATTGGATACCTTGGAATCTTCACTGATGACTTCTTTACCAATCCAGCACCTTTCAACTTCTTGTGGGGCCAATGGCAGTGCCCCTGTTTTGTCAGTGCAGACAATGGTGACCGAAGCCATGGTGAGAGTAATGGATGGTTCTGGAGCAAAGGTCTTGTCACCTAGCATCCTCTTGTTCCAACAAGTGATGGCAATAGTAACTGCTAATGGTACTCCTTCAGCAATTCCAGCTAGTAGCAAACTAAATGAAGTCAACGTGTTTAACATCCCTCTTGGTCTCTGGGCAACTCTCTTCATAGCTTCAATTAATTGCTTCAGAGGATGTGTTTTCCCTGAGAAGTCCGGCAGGCCTGAATTATTATATTCCTTCTTGAGATTGAACCGTAAAAACAACACCACAGTAATGATTATTGTGATGGCAACGGCAATTATTTGCTTCCGCGTGCTCAGCTTGTTGAGTTGCTCCTCTACTGGTGTCTTTTTTGATAGGTGAGCTGTCCTCAACATATTGCCCAACTTTGTCTCGGCACCAACTGAGGTCACCAGCATTTTGCCAGCACCATCAGTTACTTTGGAACCATAATACAAGAATGGATTCTGATTATTGATGATGGGATCAGCTTTGTCATTCACTTCCAAGGATCCAGTGGGTATGAGCAAACCATCAGCAGGAACGTGGTCTCCCTTTTCTAATAGCACAATGTCTCCAAAGAGGACATCAGAGATGCAAATAGTTTGACGGCATCCCCTCTTAAGACATGAACTTTCAGTTCTCGATTTTGCCAAAGCTGGTTTCTTGACGACTGTCGTGAATTTTCATTCCGAAATTCAATAACTGAGTGGACTATCACAATCAGAATGACAGCACCTAGTGTAAGAGTCCCTTCACACCAGCCCGCCATCAGTCCTCTCTCTTCAATGCCAAAGGCCAATGACAGAATGGCCAAAATTAGGAGCATAATGGTGCTACTGTTGCAAGATTTCCTGAGGAAGTGGATGAAGTTTCTGTTATGAGCCTCCGACTGGAGTTTAAGGATTGCAGTGCGTCGCTGATTGAGGTCCTCCTCATGACCTGGAATTCCATTCGCTGCATCACTGTTGAGAGCTTCTACTACCCCTTGGACACCTCCAAAGTCTTGTAAGGTAGTCAAATCCTTTGCCATCATCATCCTAGCAATATTTTCACGTTGGAGGACCGCATCCGAAGCTTCATGATTGTTGTCCCCACAATTATTGAGCAATTCATGGGTTGGCTCTGGTTCACCAGTATCCGGTAATCCTGTGCTCTGTAATAAATGAATATGTTACTTCAGTTTCAGAAACTTCTTCCCAATGTTTTCCTGTAAGCTACACCATTTCACAGCTATCGCAGAATAACAATCCTACATTTATTTCACTTGAGCGCATTACGAATGTACTTCTAACACTCAAATAAACCAAAGAATACTAGGTACTTTGTGAAGCCCATCAATGCATGAAGTAGACAGGTTCTATATGAGAGAATGAGAGAGAGAGAGAGAGAGAGAGATGTTGTATGTATTATTAGGGCGCACTTGGTAGTAGTTCTATTCAAGAATAGTAGTTCTGAGTATTCAAAAGCGTTTGGTAACTGTACAAAATTTTCAAAAGCGTTTGATAACTGTACAAAAATTTTATTCTCGGAATGAAAATGCGTTTGATATGACTCTCAATTTTCTTTGTGACTTAGAATTTCTTTTTATTTTTTAATAATTTTATTATATTTTTCTCTTTTTTTCTTTTTTGTTCTCTCCTCCTCTTCTTCTTCTTCTTCCTCCTCCTTTAGCCAATTGCTGGCCATGACAATGATTGGCGACTAGCTAGATGAGAGCCGGCGAGGTCACTGGCCTCAAGGGAGCCTCACCAGCCCCTAGTGAGGGTCGACCTTGCCCCGCCACGGCAAGGCTCGCCAAGGGCCAGCAAGGCTCCGACGAGGTTGCCAGACCTCGTCTAGCCGGTAGAGGAATAAGAAGAGGAAGAGAAAAAGAAAGAAAAGAAAAAGAAGAAAAGAGAAGAGAATAAAAAGAAAATGGTTTGGGTTTGATTCTGAAGTTGTTCCTGGAAATAAAGAAGCAACTTTTTTTTGCTTTTTGATTTTATTCCGAATCTATTCCTAGAAACAAAAACATTACCAATCGGATTTATGTTCATTTTTTTTTTAAAAGATTCTAGGGAACAAAATAATAAAATTAGACATTGTTTGACACGTTACCAAAGAGGTCCTTAGTGGGTCACCCATGGATATTTCACTTCTTCAGGCTTCAATGATCGTATCTTTAATAGCAAGATGCAATTGTCCTAGTTATCCTGTGGCTGCAATGCCTTAATTACTAGTACACCTACAAATTACGCAGAGCTTGTGCTTGTTCTTGATCGGTGAAATCTACCACCTGAAGAATCACATACTTACAAATTGATTTTCTGTTTGCACTTTGGCAAACCTTGTTATGTCTCAATTTATATTGAAGTAACAAATCTGAAGTGCTTCAAGTATGCTTCTTTTCAAGAGCGGTAAACTTTGTGAAGCGTAAATTTGATGGTTGAAACTTGATTTGTGGCTTCAAACGTGTGATAGAAATCAGTTGCAGCAGACCTAGACATTATATTTGGTACTAATGAGTAAGACCGTGAAAGTAGCTTTCAAGTTCTCAATTAACTGATTCACTAACTGAGAGACATGCTTTTCAGTGTTTTCTTTTTCTTTTTATCCCAGTGGCCATGGAATGCAACTGAGACAAGTTGATCTTCTGAATAGAAAGTGCTTTTATCATATTGCCACTGTGAAGCCTAAGGGAGAATTCTACCAAGTGAAAGTATTCATGTGAACAAATATGGGTTATTTACACTGGAACTTTTATGACTCTATAGGAGTGGAGGAAGAACAGTTCCGAGTTCAAATGGTTATCTTGCCACAACATGAAAGATCATTTGGAGACTGAAGAACTTATAAGCAAGACAAAAGAGATGAAAGATCACTTATGACATTAAATTTTTTGTTGGTAAGTTCTTGTGAAAGGGTCGTGTGCTCTTGTTACAGAAGAGCGATGATTTGAGACCACTCACTTCAAGTTGTGTCTCCATCACAGTGTCATTTGCTGTCGGAGCAAGCATTTGGACAGCCTTTAGGACCAAGTAGACCACACGCCACCGTCTCCTCAGAGCTTCGCCTGTATTGACAAGGATGATCGCTTGCTGAGACTCGATGTCCAAGTCACCCACGAAGCCCTTCTGTGACATCTGTGAATGGAGCTTCCCATTGATCAACTATCAAAAAGAAGATTAGTCACGGTTCTTGGTAAGTGAAAATTCATGACTGTAGGATTGTATCACGTAGTTTTTTGCTGGTGAGTTCTCGTGAAAGGGTTGTGGTCTTGTGATGGGAGAGCGATGATTTGAGACTACTCACTTCAAGTTGTGTCTCCATCACAGAGTTGTTTTTGGTCGGAACGAGCATCGAGAGCCTTTCAGACCAAATAGACCAAACGCCACCGTCTCCTCAAGGTTTTGTCAGTATTGAGGATAGTCGGTTGCTGCAAATCAACATCTTGATCATCAACATATTTCTTACTCACAGTCTTATTTGTTGTGGAAATGAGAATCAAATTTGTCTTCAGGATTCCTTTACCCAAAAAAAAAAAAAAATATTTGTCTTCAGGACCAGGAAGACTCAGCACCACGTTTTTCAACAGGGGTTTTGCCGGTATTGAAGAGGAGGTTCGCTTGCTGAGAGTTAAAGTCCGGGTCATCATCCGCACAGCTCCTGTGACATCTCTGAGTGGAGTTTCACGTTGATGTAACTGGCAAAGAGAAAATCGGTCTCACTTCCAGTTAATTAGTGAAGAATCACGACTGTAGAACTAGAGCACACAGTCTCTTTCTCTCTCTCTCTCTCTCTCTCTCTCTCTCTGTGGTGAACTTCGAGCAATGATGGGGAGAAAAATCTTACGTGCTCTATGAATCCAAAAGATGTAGATGTGTGTGGAGAACACTAGCAAAAGAAGAAAAGGCGGACGTAGCTCATGAGAATATACGTAAAGACCAGTATATAGCAGTGGAGCTTGCTGGGCGCCCCTTCTTATAGAGATGATGCGGGTTGCAAACTGAGAAGCGCGTTTAATTTAAGGGGAAACGCTAGTAATTTTTCTCGGAATGTTCGCCAACTTGGCATCGCTCGTTGCACTAAACCAGACCCTTTTCATCCTCAGTCCAAGTCAAGATTTGCTCGTCTTTCCAACCATCTGCTTACTTTCCGATCGGTATTTTCACTTCAAATTTTTGGATTTCTGAACGAAGCATGAATGACTTTTAGTCTTTCCTGCATTTATAATATACCTACAGCACCCTTCAAAATTCAAAAGCATAGGATACTATTTGGGGTTTCCAAGAATTATCGAAGAGGTAACATGTCAACTTATATATGATTCGAGAGTTTTCAATGTTTTGGATTAAGTGAAAGTGTGGATTTCGCAACAGTGCCCATTTGCAATTTCAGTAAACGCGTTTTGTGGAGTCTGGCTAAGATTTTCCGAGCAAATACATGCCATTGACCCCATGGTCCACGTCCAAAAAGGATCATGACCCCATCGTGCACGTCCGAAAAGGATCACTCACTTTCCACGCGAGTCTTCCTTAAAGAACCAGGTGGACACGAAGCCATTTTGACCGCTCTTCACAGAACGACAAGCTTTGCTTTTGCTGCAGTGGAGGCTGATTCGGTGCACGCAGACAGGACCCTTTGCGTGCATTGACAAGCATAAGCCAATACAAGTCATGTGAAACCGAGAAAAGTTGGACATTGCCGGTCGTGGCCTAGTAGCAGGTCCCATATTCTCTATGGTTGATTGGTCAGATAGAAAGGTAATGATGGCGAGATAAACTTGCCAAGTCATTATAAGATTGATGATCAAGGTCTAATGTGTAATATCTATATTTACTATTAAAATCATAGGCTATGTTTAGCAAACTATGTTGTACTCTTCTTTATTTAAGGAGAATGAATCTCTCCCAGGAAGTTCAAAAAATTGGGGACTTCTGTCGTGCATTCTGTCGTGCATGTAAACTTACAAGGAGCGCTTTTTTGATTGACCGTACCACGTAAAATCTTTGTTCATCTTCTCTTTTGTTTGTCTCTTCCATCTTCGTATTTACTCGCTATATGGTATCGGAGCAAACAAGATCAACATCAAGCTCCTACGCTCCGTGCTACTTCATTGGAAGTTGCACCTTGTCTTTATAATCAATTAAGTTCTCTCGTTTTCGTTCATTTTGCACAAGGACTAGCACCTCTATCACCACTGATTTAGGTCATTTTGACTTGAATAAAATGAGCACTCAACTCACCTCTATCCTTTTTAATGGTCGCAATTACCTCTTATGATCTGAAGTGGTTATAATCACTCTTGGAGGCAGATCAACGCTAGGGCATGTTAGCGGCTTAATCAAACCCCTTCTATCACTGATCCTAAGTATGCCGAGTGGCAAGCTACTGACAATCTTGTCATCTCATGAATTTTTAACTCCATGGATTCTCAAATCTACGAGATTTTTGTATATTATGAGACCACAAAGGCCCTATGGGACTCTTTTTTCCTAATATGTATGGACATTGTTGGCTGGGTCCACCTTCATGTGGGGCCCAGCCAGCATTAAAAAGAAAAGAAAAAAAAAGGAAAAAGAAAAGAAAAGAATAAAAAGAAGTGGAGTTGTCGTACGTGGGATGTGCGCCCGAAAAGTGACGAAGAGAGAGAGAAAAAAAACAAAAACTGCACAAGGGAGAAAGAGAATAGAAGAAGAGCGCTGCAACTTTGCGGCTTTGATTCGAAGGCCAAATATTGTCGGAATCGGCTCAAATTTCAGTATATTGTTCGTGAGATCGAGGGCTACGAGTTGATGGTTTTTGTTCGTCGAGAACCGTCTCCAAATTCTCCAGTTGCGGTTAAGGTTTTCTTGCTTCAAACTTATTTGTCTACCTATGTGGTGAGAAAAAGATGATTGTAATGTTGATGTTGAGTCTCTAGTGTGTGACTAAAGAAGAATACTTTGTGTATCCTGCTATTCTTGGTGATTAGTGGATGTTTTTGGGCGGTCCGTGGTTTTTCCCGCATCGGGTTTTCCACGTTAAATCCTTGGTGTCGTTATTTGCTTTGTCTACTTATTATTTCGGCGTTATATTTGCATTTTGTGAGGCTGTACATTGCTGGTTGTTGCTGGGGGTTAAGAAATTCTTAGTTGATTTTGCTTCGGGGGAGAAATTGATCCTGGATTGCGTTTGGACGTGGTGAATTGTTGTACCCGAGTTCTCCCCAACAAGTGGTATCAGAGCACGGTTGAATTTTAGTGTTAAATGGAAGAAACCAGCAGCACCATGTTTAAGTTAAATGCCTCGAATTATTCTGTTTGGAAGTCTCGGATGGAAGATGTGTTATATTGCAAAGACTTATTTGATCCTATTGAGGGTGATGAAGCCAAAGGAGATAAGGAAGATAAAGAATGGAATAGAATGAATCGGAAAACAGTTGGGTTTATCCGACAATGGATTGATGATAGTGTGTTTCATCATGTTGCTCAAGAAACGAGGGCAGACACTTTGTGGAAGAAATTACAAGATCTTTATGAGAGAAAAACTCCACAAAATAAAGCTCTTCTAGTTAAGCGACTTGTGAATTTGAGATACAAGGAGGGGAGTAACATGGCGGAACACTTGAGTGAATTTCAAGATGTTGTAAATCAATTGACAAATCTTGAGATTGATCTTGGTGATGAATTGCAGTCATGCTTATTACTTGGTACTCTTCCTGATAGTTGGGACACCTTGGTTGTGGCATTAAATAACTCGGCTCCTTTTGGTGTGCTTTCTATGAGCATGGTTAAAGAAAGCTTGTTCAATGAAGAAACAAGAAGAAAAGGCTTGAATTATGCTTCTACATCGGATGCTCTTGTTATAGAAAACAGGGGGAGAAGTCAATCAAGAAGGTTTCAAAGAAATGATACCCGAGGCAAGTCAAGAGGAAGGTCGAAATCGAGACCGAGGAGGAGTGTCAAGTGTTATAATTGCGGCAAAATGGGACATTATGCAAAAGAGTGTTGGTTGCCAAAGAGAGATAGATTCCATGATAGAAATGGAGATCAAAAGAAAGAAGAGAAACAAGCTACAATGGCGGTTGCATCCGATGGCGATATTGTGTTTGTATGTGATGACGGATATGTGAATTTTACATGCCAAGACTCTATGTGGGTTGTTGATTCCGCGGCTTCTTTTCATGTCACCTCACGGCGTGATTACTTTGCTTCTTATCGCAGCGGCGACTTTGGTTGCATAAGGATGGGAAATAGTGATGTTTCCAAGGTTATTGGCATGGGAGATGTTTATTTGGAAACTGACGTCGGATGTAATTTGATTTTGAAAAATGTGAGACATGTTCCGGATATTCGACTTCACTTGATCTCTACGGGTGCCTTGGATGATGATGGTTATCGTAATTCATTCTTTGATGGCAAATGGAAATTGACTAAAGGTTCCATGGTAGTGGCAAAAGGTAAGAAGACAGGCTCTCTCTACACCATGCAAGCTGACTTGATTAAAGAAGAGGTAAATGCAGTGGAGGATTCCTTGGTTGATTTATGGCATATGAGGCTGGGTCATCTTAGCAAGAAAGGACTTGAAACTCTTGCTAGAAAGAACATTTTACCTTTGAAGGAGAAAAATCTAAAGAAATGCACTCATTGTCTGACTGGTAAGCAACATAAATTCCCATTTCATAGTTCCTCTCCACACAGGAAATCAGATGTACTTGATTTAGTTCACACTGATGTTTGTTGCATGGATGCTAGAACTATTGGAGGTGCATTATACTTTGTGACATTTATTGATGACTATTCTAGAAAAGTGTGGGCTATTGCTTTGAAATCTAAAGATCAGGTACTTGAGGCATTCAAACAATTTCATGTCAATGTAGAAAGAGAAACCGGGAAGAAGTTGAAATGTGTTCGAGCTGACAACGGTGGTGAATATAGAGGCCCATTTGAACACTACTGCAGGGATTATGGTATCAAGCTTGAGAAGACTGTTCCAAAAACACCACAGCATAATGGAGTGGCAGAGAGAATGAACAGGACAATTAATGATCGGATTCGGTGTATGCTTTCTCATGCAAAGTTGCCTAAGTCATTTTGGGGTGAAGCGATGAGAACAACAATAGACTTGATAAATCTTTCTCCATCGGTTCCTCTTAAGGGGGATGTTCCGCAAAGAGTTTGGAGTGGCAAAGATGTTTCCTACAGCCATCTAAAAGTGTTCGGTTGTCGGGCATTTGTGCATGTTCCAAGAGATGAAAGATCCAAGCTTGATGACAAGTCTAAACAGTGTATCTTCTTAGGTTATGGACATGAAGAGTTTGGCTACAGGTTATGGGATCCAGTTGCAAAGAAAGTCATTAGAAGCCGAGATGTGGTGTTTTGTGAGTATCAAACTATTGAAGACATTGACAAGGTGGAGAGACCAAAGAATACAGCTCAACGTTCAGTTAGTTTCAGCCCAAATCCTTCTAATGTTGATAGAAATTATGGGGGAGAAGTGCATGGAAGTCATGAAGATGGTGAGTCCTCACATAATGTTGATTCTTCAAACCGGTGATACGGGTGAAATAGCTGAGCAAGAGCAATCTATCCTACCTCAAGTTAGAAGATCGAAAGAGAGCGTAGGCCTTCTCAAAAATATTTACCGCATGAGTATGTGTTACTCACTCGATGCGGGGAGCCGAAACTTATGAAGAGGCTATATCATGTGAACGAAAGAATGAGTGGCATGAAGCCATGCAAGAGGAGCTTAAATCCTTGCATGAGAACAACACATTTGAATTGGTGAGGTTGCCTCGGGGTAAGAGAGCACTCACAAATAAGTGGGTGTATAAGTTGAAGACGGAAGAAAATAGTTTGCAACCATGATACAAGGCTAGACTTGTTGTGAAGGGCTTTCGTCAAAAGAAAGGTATAGACTTTGAAGAGATTTTTTCACCGGTTGTAAAGATGTCTTCTATTCGAATTGTTCTTGGGTTGGCCGCCAGTTTGAATTTAGAAATTGAACAACTTGATGTAAAGACAGCTTTTCTTCATGCAAACCTAGAAGAAAAGATATATATGGAGCAACCAGAGGATTTTGAAGTTAAAGGCAAGGAGCACTTTATATGTAGATTGAAGAAAAGCTTACATGATATCAAGCAAGCGCCAAGGCAATGGTATATGAAGTTTGAGTCATTCATGGAAGAACAAGGATATGGTAAGACAAACTCCGATTCTTGTGTCTTTATGAAAAGATTATCAGATAATGATTTTCTTATTCTCCTACTTTATGTGGATGATATGTTGATTGTTGGGCATGATGCCAAGAAAATCAAGAGCTTGAAAAATGAGTTGAGTAAAGCTTTTGCAATGAAAGACCTAGGCCCGGCTAAGCAAATCTTAGGCATGAGAATTACTCGTGATAGGAAGAATAAGAAACTGTGGTTATCTCAAGAGAAGTATATTGAGAAGGTGCTTGAAAGATTCAACATGAGCACATGTAAACCGGTGAGTACTCCACTTGCAGGCCATTTCAAGTTGAGTAGTAATGAGTGTCCTTCAAGTGAGAAAGAGAAGGTTGAGATGATAAAAATTCCTTATGCATCGGCCGTGGGTAGTTTGATGTACGCCATGGTTTGTACAAGACCGGATATTGCTCATGCAATTGGTGTTGTAAGTAGATTTCTCTCTAATCTAGGTAAGGAGCATTGGATTGCTGTTAAATGGATTTTGAGATATCTTAGAGGCACTTCTACACTTTGCTTGTGCTATGGAAATGCAAAGCCTGAGTTGAGTGGCTTCTCGGATGCGGACTATGCCGGTGATATTGATTCCCGAAAATCCACATCGGGTTCTATAATAATCTTTGCAGGGGGAGCTGTTTCATGGCAATCGAGATTGCAAAAATGTACCGCTTTGTCTACAACTGAAGCGGAGTATATTGCTATACTGAAGGAGGTAAAGAACTTTTGTGGATGCAAAAATTCCTACAAGAGTTGGGCTTGAAGCAAGAGAAGTTTGTTCTATATTGCGATAGCATGAGTGCCATCCATCTTAGCAAGAATCCGGTGTTTCATTCAAGATCGAAGCATGTTGATGTGAAGTATCATTGGATCCGAGAAAAGCTAGAAGAGAAGCTCTTCCTACTTGAGAAAGTTCATACCGACAACAATAAGTCCGACATGATGACCAAAGCCTTGCCCGTGATGAAGCTTGATGCTTGTAGAAGAAAAGCGGGCATGACGAATCTTCCCACATGAGGTGGAGGGGGAGATTTGTTGGCTTGGTCCACCTTCATGTGGGGCCCAGCCAGCATTAAAAAAAAAAGAAAAAGAAAAGAAAAGAACAAAAAGAAGTGGAAGTTGTCGTACGTGGGGTGTGCGCCCGAAAAGTGACGAAGAGAGAGAGAGAAAACAAAAACTACACAAGGGAGAAAGAGAATAGAAGAAGAGCGCTGCAACTTTGCGGCTTTGATTCGAAGGCCAAATATTGTCGGAATCGGCTCAAATTTCAGTATATTGTTCGTGAGATCGAGGGCTACGAGTTGATGGTTTTTGTTCGTCGAGAACCGTCTCCAAATTCTCCAGTTGCGGTTAAGGTTTTCTTGCTTCAAACTTATTTGTCTACCTATGTGGTGAGAAAAAGATGATTGTAATGTTGATGTTGAGTCTCTAGTGTGTGACTAGAGAAGAATACTTTGTGTATCCTGCTATTCTTGGTGATTAGTGGATGTTTTTGGGCGGTCCGTGGTTTTTCCCGCATCGGGTTTTCCACGTTAAATCCTTGGTGTCGTTATTTGCTTTGTCTACTTATTATTTCGGCGTTATATTTGCATTTTGTGAGGCTGTACATTGCTGGTTGTTGCTGGGGGTTAAGAAATTCTTAGTTGATTTTGCTTCGGGGGAGAAATTGATCCTGGATTGCGTTTGGACGTGGTGAATTGTTGTACCCGAATTCTCCCCAACAAGGACATCAAGATAATGCTAGATTTTTGAGTTGCAACAAGAGATTCCTTGTACTTTTTCTTTTTGGTCGAAGGAGATTGCTCATACTGAGCAAACCTTTGGCCAATCTTTTACCAAACACCTTGGCAATCTCAACCAAAAATGGGATGAACTCCAACTCTCCCCCTCTTGATGAAATTCAATAGTATCGTCCCCCAGTTCAATCTGTCAATGTGTATACCTAGCGAGAAGAACAAGATTGCATTTTAGTTGCTTACTAGTATTCAACCTGAATATGAAGATGCTAAAAGACAGATTCTTAGGAGTACCAATCTACCTTCATATACTAATGTCTACATTATTCGATGATAACTACTAAACCCAAACCAGGAGAAGATATGGTAGAGAGTTCAGCTCGTGCAGCAAATGTTGGCAACCAAACTACTATTGGCACTCGTTATAATGGTAGCAAAAGGAAAGGTCATGACAGTAATACCAAGTTACAATGTTCCCATTGTAGCAAAACACACAGGATCATTGTTGGGATCCGCACCCCGATCTGGAACCAAGTACGGACAAGGCTACAAATGAGATTATCAATCCTAAAGTTGTCAATTAGGTCACTACTACAAATCTTCAAGCCTCCCTAGGACAAATAGCCTTGCAACTCCAACAACAAATTTCCTCCGACGTATCTTAGTTGAATTCTAACTCCGGAAACTTAGCTCAAATTCAAGAGAATGATTTTCCCTATAAAAAATTGAAAGTAAATATAAAAAATTTAAAATCAATTTCTAAAATATGACTAGGATTCTTTGTGCTTTTTGTTTTGCCTTTATTTCAATTGTGGGGGGAGGGGGCGACATCATTTAACACATAGGCTTTTTTTCTTTTTCTTTCTTTTCCGGTCAAAAACGCGTAGGTTCAAGACTTGCTACTTTGTTTGTTTGTATGCTACTTTGCTACCTGTTGGTTCAAGACTTTATATATTTTGTTTTTGTTCTTTCAATTCCCTATATCCTTATAATAAGCCGCTATTTATTTGTGGAAAATGTCTTCCTAATTAACGAAAGATCTATATTTAAATTCAGAAAAATAATTTCCTCTCGAAGAATTGAAAATTACTTTCTAAAATGTGACAATACATCGAATCTTAAGGAAGAAATTATGCACTTGGGCTTGGGAACCCCAATGCTCATTCATGGGTCACCGGCGCTAGGGGTGAGCGGTTCCCGGTTCCTTACAGGTTCCGCTTGGAACCCGGAACCTACCCTCGGGTACAGGTTCCTCATTTTTTGGAACCGGGAACCTACCCGTCAGAACCGAGAACCCGGAACCTACCCCGTCACGGGTTCCGGGTCGGTTCCGGTTCCAACAGGTTCTTTTTTTTTTCATTTTAAGTTTAAAAAATGAAAATGAATGCAGCAATAATAAACAAACTTGTCATTCATTGAAGATAATATAACACAAACAGCAAACAGCATTTTAGAAGTAATAAACAAGCTGTCATTTGAACAACACACTTCATTCTAAATGATCTTTGCCTTAATCAAATCGAAAGTTTCTTGTTGTGCTGGGAACTAACATACCCTGTCTCCAATTGGATTGAGTATCCCATCTCTAAAAGCTGAAAACAGCAGCAAACATAACTTAGCACCACCAAAATTAAAAAAGAGAAGACCCAAACAACTAAAACTTCCAGATATGCTAAGAAGGGTTACTTACGCACAAAGGATGTGAGCCATGCTGCTTTTGCTGCACAGATAACTAAACAGCTTAATAACTCGGCATGCGACGTTCAAATCGGGAATGCGCATCAGGGGTTGATAAGGATATACTTTAGTCTTTTGAGGAAGAGCAGCACCCCAGGTAGTTTAGCCTGTATCTCCTCAAACATTTTATCCACTCTAACAGCAGGAGGGGCTCTTCTGAATTGGGGGCTTTCCTCAAACACGTCAAAAGGTTGTTCGGTGAGCTGCATCATTGATGGTCACGGACTATTCATTAGCTTATCGGAAGATGTTGCATTATAATTGACACACAAGATATAAGAAACACAATTAACAAGGCAATCGGGGGATAAAAGAGGTGTCTATTAGTCATCAAGGAAAATGTTGCAGCAGACAGGATATAAGACTCACAAGTCCTTTCATTTCAGCTAATCTAGTCAGGTCTCTTATAAGCCCACGCATGTCATACCGAGCAAAGAAGTTCACCACAGCCCATTTCTGTATCTTAGCTGGCTCAACAAATTTCTGCAGAAGAGTGAAAAGATAGCATAAACAGACTTATTGAACACAATAATTGGTGGCAGATAATTCAAATAACCTTATTCTGAAACACCTTCTATCTCCGGGACGTACACCTTCAATATCAAAGTTCTCAGGGTGAAGACACTGAGAACTACCAGAGCATGACAATTTGGTTGAGAGAGACAGAGACAGACAAAGAGACCTCCGGCTCAGGAAATGGGCAAAATGTTCTACCTCAGCGCAAACTATCTCTGCAGAAGTGATAAACACAAACTTCATTGTTGAAACCAAATAGGCCACGAAACTCATTAACTTTCGAACATGGCAAGTTCATACAAAGACAGCAACATAATCCTAAGTTCTAGAACACAGAGAGAGACCTTGGCCGGAGCTTTGGCCACATGGTAAGCATCCGGTGTGAAAGAGGAATGAATATTCCACATAGAAGAACATACATCAAGCTGCTTCTGCTCGTTCTTGGGCCTCCAGGCAGGCCTCGACCCCGTCATGATGAAAATGTCCTCCTCGATCTCCTCCTTCGACAGCGATATCCAGAACTTCTTCTTCTTCTCCCTCCTCTCGCCCTCCCCCACGAAGCCTCGTGATCGCACGGATTTCGGCTGCGGCTGCAACTGCTGCTGCGCGGCGTAATTCTCCTTGTCCCCGCCGAGGGGACGAGCGGCGTCCACTGGCGGCGTCGACGGCGAGCGGCTGAGCAGTGAGGCGAGCGAGGGGTGACGGCGTCGAGGGAGCAGGAGGCAAGGGCGAGACGAGTGCGGGGCGACTGGCGTCCAGCGACGACGTCGAGGGCGAGTGGCGTCGGCGACGGGCAGAGGCAGAGAACTGGAGGGTCCAGTTCGGTTCTCCGGTTCCCGGGTGCTCACCCCTGCTTAAGCCCGAACGAAGACTCTTTATAGGCATACTAGCAGTCTAGCACACACAACAAGCGTACCAGAATGCACATCAGCGTCAACGGAGAACCGGCAGGGCCGGAGTTCACATAAGCTGAACGGCCGCGAACTCAGACCCCGCGTGCCCAAAACAAGGCACGTACAGATGAAGAAAGGCCTACCTGGGCCGGCGCGGTGCTGTGGCGGGCGGTGGTCGGTGGGCTGGCCTCCGGCAACGCGAGTCTCTTACTACTTTCTCACACAGACGAAGCGGACTACTCACTCTCTCTCTCACTCCCTTGGTCTCTCTCTCGGTCTCGCTCTCTAACCGAGCCCATGCACGGCCGAACCTCTCCCGCTCTCCCTCAATCGCACTGAACTCTCCTTCTCGATCTCTCTCCCTCGAGATCATCTCTCTCTCAGCCCAAAATCTACGGAAAAACTAGAAACCCCTTGCTTTCCCTCTCTCTCGTCGCTCTCCCTTGCTTGGTCCCTCTCTCCCTCGGCCAAAAAGGAGCCCCTCAAAAGAGAGGATGGAAGAAGAAGAGGAAGAAGAAGGGGGGTTTCGGCCTAGAGAGGAGGAAAGAGGAGAGAGAGAGAAGAAAAGAAAAAAGTTTGGGGAAGGCAGGAAGTGACGTGAGGAGGAAAAAGGGGAGAAAAGAAAGAGAGAGAGAGAAAAAGAAAGGGAAAAGGGGGGAAGAATCGGCAGAGGGGGGGAAAATGAAATCACGTGGGGGCGGGCTAGGGTTTTTTTTTATAACTTGGCCGGTTCCGGTTCCTCCGGTTCCGGTTCCTATGGGAACCGGAACCGGAATCGAAAACCGCCGGTTCCCGAAAAAAGAACCGGGAACCGGAACCGGCCTCTTCAGAACCGGGAACCGGAACCGGCCTCTTCGAACCGGGAACCGAACCGGACCCTCCTCCGGTTCGGTTCCGGTTCCCGGTTCTACCCGGAACCACGCTCACCCCTAACTGGCGCCCATGTTTGGGTCCATCATTTAACACGTAGGCTTTTTTTCTTTTTCCTTTTTTTTTCTAGTCAAAAACGCATAGGTTGAAACCAAACAAATTGCCACTTTGTTTGTTTGTATGCTACTTTGCTACCTATTGGCTCAAGATTTTATATCTTTTGTTTTTGTTCTTTCAATTCCCTTTGTCTTTATAATAAGCCGCTATTTATTTGTGGAAAATGTTTTCCTAATTAACGAAATATCTATATTTAAATTCAGAAAAATAATTTCCTCTCAAAGAATTGAAAATTACTTTCTAAAATGTGACAAGACATCAAATCTTAAGGAAGAAATTATGCACTTGGGCTTGGGAACCCCAATACTCATTCATGGGTCACTGGCGCCCATGTCTGAGTCCATCATTTAACACATAGGCTTTTTTTTCTTTTTCCTTTTTTTTCCAGTCAAAAACGCGTAGGTTGAAACCAAATAAATTGCCACTTTGTTTGTTTGTATGCTACTTTGCTACTTGTTGGCTCAAGACTTTATATCTTTTGTTTTTGTTCTTTCAATTCCCTCCGTCCTTATCTTAAGCCACTATTTATTTGTGGAAAATGTCTTCCTAATTAACGAAAGATCTATATTTAAATTTAGAAAAATAATTTCCTCTCGAAGAATTGAAAATTACTTTCTAAAATGTGACAAGACATCGAATCTTAAGGAAGAAATTATGCATTTGGGCTTGGGAACCCCAATGCTCATTCATGGGTCACTAGCGCCCATGTCCGGGTCCATCATTTAACACGTAGGCTTTTTTTCTTTTTCTTTTTTTTTTTTTCCAGTCAAAAACGCGTAGGTTGAAACCAAACAAATTGCCACTTTGTTTGTGTGTATGCCACTTTGCTACCTGTTGGCTAAAGACTTTATATCTTTTGTTTTTGTTCTTTCAATTCCCTCCGTCCTTATCATAAGCTGCTATTTATTTGTCGAAAATGTTTTCCTAATAACGAAAGATCTATATTTAAATTCAGAAAAATAATTTCCTCTCAAAGAATTGAAAATTACTTTCTAAAATGTGACAAGACATCGAATCTTAAGGAAGAAATTATGCATTTGGGCTTGGGAACCCCAATGCTCATTCATGGGTCATGGGCGCCCATGTCTAGGTCCATCTCGACCCATTGAGGCCAAGCCTGAGGCCCCGATGCCTATCAATGGCCCAATACTAAAGCCCAAATCCACAAAGGCCGAGCACAAGATAGCTTGGGTCCACAGAGGTAGTGCTTGAGACCTAGTGTTCATGCCCAAATCATTTAACGCATAGGCTCTTTTTTTTTCTAGTCAAAAACACTTAGGGTGAAACCAAACAATTTGCCACTTTCTTTGTTTGTATTATACTTTGCTACTCGTTGGCTCGAGACTTTATAAATTTTGTTTTTTTTTTCTATCAATTCCCTCTGTGCTTATATTAAGCCTCTATTTATTTGTGGAAAATGATTTTTCCTAACCAACATAAGATTTATGTTTAAATTCAGGAAAATGATTTTTTCTCAAAGAATTGAAAAATATTTTCTAAAATATGACAAGACATCGAATCTTAAGGAAGAAATTTTGCACTAGGGCTTGGGAACCCCAACGCTCATTCATGGGTTGCTAGCGCCCATGCCCAAGTCCATCTTGACCTAAGCCTGAAGCCTATCGATGCCCCAATACTCAAGCCCAGATCCACAAAGGCCAAGCGCAAGAACCCAATACTCACGTCTGTATCCCCCATGCTCTAGTCTGGGTCCACAGAGGCAGTGCTCGAGTCCCTAATGCCCATGCCCGAATATCTAGCGCCCAAGCCTAGGTCCATCGCATTATCCCTATTTTTTATTTTATGAATTCTAGGGAGTAAAATAGGCAAACTCAAAATCATTCTTCTTCTAGTCATCACCATGAAGTTTCCAAGTCGTTTCTTCTCTGTTATTATTATTCTTATTAGGGTTAATATCCTGAAAAAATCCTAATTTGGTACACCTATGACAAATTTACCCTAAACTATTTTTTTGACCACCAAAAATCCTAAACTGGTATACCTTTGGCAAATTTACCCCAAACTGGTACACTTGTGACAAATTTACCCTCTGTTAGTTTTTATTAAATTTATTGTCAAATTATTAAGTTAAATGACACATGATAGTTGATTGATATACCAATTTGGGATTTTACACTCCGTTTGTCACAGTTTACAATTTTTGCGATTTTTTTGTTGTGTTAATCCAATTTGGCGAAGGTATATTTGTCACAAAGTTATCGGTTTGAAGTTTTTTCCGGTCGAATAAATTATATTGGAGTAAATTTATCATAAATGTACTAGTTTATGGTTTTTTTATAGTTAGTCGGAGTAAATTTGTCACAAGTGTACCAGATTAGGGTTTTAGGATATTAATCCGTTTTTCTTCTTTTTTTGGTGACTCGAGAACCACTGTACAGCCGGCAGCCGGCGGCGTAGACCCGAGGCGACCCGAGGGGACCCACCTCCCCCGGACCATGGGTGAGTCACATAAGCGACCGCGGGGATTTAAACTCGCTCCCTTCCGATAGAAGAATTGAAGCGCAAACCACGCAACCACCAATGGGGTGGGTATATTTATCCTTTTTTATTATTGGGCTAAAAAGAGAAAACTCAAAATGGTAAAGATACCATCACGAAATGACTGATTTTGATTTGTTCACTAATAATGACATCTGACAAACCAGCATCATATTAATAACATTAAGAAAGGATTACCAAACCATAGGGAAAAAAAAAAGCATATATCATCCTTGAAGATGTCACCTAAACAAACTAATCAAATCAAGGCACGTTTCAGGAAACAACACTCATCAAAGATTAACAAATGGGAACGGGAACATCAAATTATTTTCTTTCAGTGCCCGTTTCTCACGTGATCCCTTTACAAAACCGTGCTTTTCCCACGGTTCTGTCCCAAATTCTCAGTCCAATCCCCCAAATGTACATTTTGGATGGGACAGGCATCGCTTTTTGTTATGATTTCACACTCATTGTCGCATTGCATATATTACAAGTTTTTCTGCTTGACTTCCATGTGAAAATGATGAGGGATTGTCTCACCTGAGAGAGTCGATGGGAGGAGAGTGACATTAGATCATCAAGTGTCATCATCCGATTCACAGAAAATCTGTACTTTGAATTTCTGAATGAAGTATGATTGTCTCTTGATTCTTTCCCGCATTTATAAAGTATACTTACAACACCCTTCAAGATTTAATAGTACAAAATACTATTTGTGCTTTCCAAGAATTATGAAATAGGTAACGAGTCAACGTATATATGATTTGAAAGTTTCCAACGTTTTCGAAAAAGTTAACATATGGATTCCGTGTATGCACATAGGTACGTTTGTATGTAGAGAGAGAGAGAGAGTACACGTTTGCAATTTCAGTATCCACGTTTTGCGGAGTCTTACAATGATTTTCCAAGAAACTCCATGAGGCATCAGCCTCTGCTCAACTTCCACGAAGGAGTACACACTTTGCAATTTCAGTATACGCATTTTGCAGAGTCTCGCAATGATTTTCCAAGAAACTCCAAGGGGGCAATACTCTCTGCTCAGCTTCCACGAAAGAGTACATATTTGCAATTTCAGTATACACATTTTACGGAATCTCGCAGCGATTTTCCAAGAAACTCGATGGGGCATTACCTCGTGCTCAACTTCCACGGAGGATCGTGCACTCCCACATTCCACAATACGCGTTGCTCTCCTGTTTTGTCTCGGATTCAGCCCAAATCACACTCAATCGTCTCATTGCATGGCTCCAAAGACGTTTCCGCATGACTTGCATGAGAAATTGATAAGGAGGCGTGTCTGCTGAGAGAGCAGATAGGAGGAGAAATGACAGGAATCGTCCAGGGGTCATCATCCGCTTGACAGAATTAGCATAATGCAGCCTTCGTGGCCTTGAATTGTTGTGGGGGTGTATCTGATTATTTTTTATTTTATTTTGTTGTTATGGGCTCTTTCCCTTCCTTTTTAATGGAGAGTTTGATGAGTTTTGCTACAAAAGTGACATTCTTGAATTAATTTACTAAGGTATTATTAGTCGTGGCCCATCCCATACCGAGTCTCATGGTTTTGTCCTTTCACGTACAAGTGAGCACCTTCCCAAGAGGCCACCTATCCTAAGAGTGCTCCCACCTGAGCACTCTTAAAGTTAAGCATTGCTATTACGTCAAAAAGCACATCCGTGAGTTAATTTAAGTTTTCACATTTTTCTTTTCGAATTACTCTCCTCATGTTCGGGGGCACAATTCGGTTCATTCCAGCTCATTTCATCATCCTATAAACCTGCCAAGAGCCACTCCTTTTCCATGGCCTCAATGACCACTCCCTACTCTCATTGGATCAAATCGTTACTCTCAAGCAACTTGATTCATCAACTCAACCTCATTGTGACACCATCTAACCATATATCTAAGCAACCATCACTAGTGAGGTTACAGATGACGTCAAACTAGGTTCCAATGCATTACTCTTTGAACGTTAATATAGGGAATACTATTAGTATGCTTTGTTATTGGATAAGTGCATGGAAATGTGATTTAAGTGCGAATCAAATATGAGGTTCTGTAATGAGGCTTGTGATGGTAAGGGGAAAAGTGTCAAAAAAGTTCTAAACCTATTTCATTGATGTCAACTTAATCATAAACATTTTATTAATGCTAATTTAGTCATAAATATTTTGATCATATGCCAATTCAGTCCTTCCAACCAATTTTGGCGGGATATTACTGACGTGGACACCAATCGGCTTACATGGCACAATTAGCACTAACATGGACAACTTTTAATAATATTTTCATATTTTTTCAAAAAATTTTATTTCTTATTTCTTTTCTTTCCTTCTCTTCCTCCTTCCTCCTTCCTCTACCGATCGTCGGACCTCGATGATCGGCCGGAGGCAAGTCGACCTTTGGTGAGCCCTACTTGCCACTAGCGAGGGTCAAGTCTCACCCAATCCCCGGTGAGGATTGAGTCTCGCCTAGCTCCTAACGAGGCTTGACTTTGTTAAATCTAGTGAGGGTCGAGTCTTGCTTAGCCCCCAAGAAGACTCCACATCACCGAATCTGGTGAGGTCGAGTCTTGCCAGCCCAACACAAGGCCACTTAGTTGGGTTGGGTATTGATTGGGCCCGGATATGGGTTGCTAAACTTATATTGCATTAGCATGGGTCAATCTGGACCGTAATCACAAATTGTTGCGTATGGATGATTTTGGAATCAATTTGAGGGGGGGCCCGGGGGGGGGAAATCATGCCACGTGTCCAAAAGAATTACGAATTGTTGTGTGTGGATAATTTTGGACTCAATCTGAGAAAAAGGTTTGAACTTTTGCATGGCGACTAAAGTGGACAATAGCTGTTAACACGATTGCCACTTCATGGCACAACTTTACTATTACGCATGTGGACGTTAATCAATGAAATACTGACCGTCGGATTTGGGATTATTAAATTAATGGAAAATGATAAGCTGACCACACCGTCACTGTTGGAAAAGTGACGGTGCAACCAGCATTTTGCCAAGGACACCGGATTCTAGCAGAATATCAACAAGATCCCCCTCGGTGAAAAAGATACTGGGTACTTGAGGTCTCTTGTTACTCTACACTGCACTGCTTTGCTATGCTCCTGTTAGTCTCTTTCTCTCTCTCTCAATGGAAATGAAAAAAATTGAATGAATGAAGAACAGTTAATGTGAAACAGAAAACTCAAGTCAGTCGCAACTTCAGAATGCCAAATGAAACTATTCTCAGTGACCAAGAAGAAATAAACTGCCCTCACCTTTTTGATTTCGATCAAGCCAACAAGCTCCAAAAGAGAAAAAAAAAAAAACAGAGCTTCATTTGTTTCTCGATCTTCCTACTCAAAATTGTATTCTAATAGACTTGTATGATTCCAAAATTTATAGAAAGAATGAAAAATCATAAGTATTTTCCCTTAGCTTGAATAGCTCGACAAGAACTCAGAAAAAAACAACAAAAATTAATGAAAAAAACGAACACTATCCAATAATTTCCTCAAGTTGAGACTGAGAAATCAATGATCGAGGTAACACCGTGGACGGGTGGCATCGGTGGAGAAGAGGCTGGGCACGAGGAGAGGGCAACCGTCGAGGTTGAAGTTAGGGGGAGAGCAGCAAGTGATGAGGATGGGTTACGGGAAGGAGGGACGGCAAGCGAAAACCTGTGCTAAAGTGCTTGAGTTGCGAGAAAGCGAGGTGCTGAGAGAGAGAGAGAGAGAGAGAGAGAGGGGGAGGGGCCCTTGGGGATGCGACAGCCTGTGATGCACTGATTCCATATTTGCTAAATGCCTCTTATTTTGTCTCTTCCGGTTGCCAATGGCATCTCGATGTAGTGTGCGGTCAAAATGACACCGTTATTATAACGGTACCGTCATCTCAGCAGCACCCTAAACTAATGTATGAAATGAGGTTTGGTTTTTCTTTTCTACATAGCAAGATGACTCCTCATTCGCTCACTGAAACCACAAATGAGTGTTCGATAATGGTCAAACTCGCCAGAAATGGGGAGACCGTTGACTTTGGACAGCTTCATGGGCCGGCTGGTGCACTTCTACCGAGCTCGCTTGCAGGTGCTAGTTTCAAATTCATGTCTGCACTTTCTGTTTCTCTCGAGAAATCTGCTGTCTAACGATACGCTCAGCTAGTGAGTGAGTTCAATCGAGGCTAAGCTCGAAACCAACGACTTTGGTCGTCTTCCGTCCAAGTTCGTTTGCTGCGGTTTTGCCAAACCGTTCCTTCAACTGGGCTTTGTTCAAGATATGTTTTTGATTTCGCACGCACGCTTGAGAGTTAGTGCTTGAGTGAATCAAAGATAGGAAGAAGAAGGAGAGGGTAGGAGAAACAGTGAGAATTAGGGAGAGTCAATGGTTAACCGTCTTGTTCTGTCCACAACATTATCCATAACTGTTGATTAGACGAATTAGTGATGTTCATCAACTCGAGTTTCGAGGGTCCTTGTCAAACATCGTATACTGAATAGTAGGTACTTCTTTGGGGTTAATTTACAATTTTCCTTGATGCTGTTGTTGGTAATTAGGTGACGAGGCAAGCTGTTAATTTGTTCAAGTCTTGCATAAAACAGCATATCTTAATGAAGGTTGCCAATGGAAAATGTGTTGAGCCATTGACACCAAACATGGGTGTTAAGGAGCCATCAATTGCTCACAGAACAGAGAATCGAATAGCAATGGAGTTCCAAACCAGTTGCTGTCTCACTCTCAGCTAAGCTCAGTTGCAGATGCTCCTCTTTTCGTAATGACTTCACCTACTTGTAAGCATCTATTCACGCTCCAAACTCGTCTCAGTAGTCTCTTCAGCTAGTTTCTATTAGATAAACAGCTTGCGATGGAAGATGCCTGAATAAAAACTTACGATCATCTTCTGTTATTATTTGCTTTCTCTCTTTATATTGAATAATCTCTGATTCTTACAATTGCAGCTAATTTACTTGCTCATATGCATATGAAAATGTACATTCTGAAGATCTCTTACGTAGCTTTTCAGATACTCTGTGAGACTTTTCCAGATATTAATTGTTACCACCCTGAAAGAAGTGCTAATAAGAGGCAATTTGCAGAAAATATAACCAATTTCAAAATGAAAGAGGGGCGATTACATGGTTTAATGCAAGAAAAAATGAAGAGAGAAGAATGGGAGGAATAAGGATAAACTGGGAGATTTAGATGGCTATCATTATCGTTCATTAAATATTATTACATGGCCCCTTGAATGAGCAACTCTTGACAACTAATCAGTCAAGTTAAAAATCTAAGTCAATGAACTGAATCATTCTCACTTCTATCGTGCATCCTCCTAACCCACCTTATTTACAACACCACGTACCCTTATTCAGTTCTTCCATCTCTTGCAGACAAGGATTAACTCTGATATGTTGGGCCTTCAACTTCCTGCATGAGTGGAAGCTCGAGATCACCAGCAGGTTCTGGGTCAGCCGAGGTTAGGTTTCCGTTATCTCTAACAACTGAACCTGGTGGCTTTGGTACACAACTTTTAATCATCAGGCGTATGCACTTTCCAGCTAAGTCAATGCACCATGAGATTATCCCAGGAAGCAGACACATTCCCCATTCTGCATATGTCAATCTTGAATCCCCTGCAATGATATGTGCTATCTCAAAAAATGTGAACTGCAATAGCAAGGCAGTAACTGTACCCATCCAAAACCATTTACTGTGATGGACCCCTCTGAAGATGTTCTTGTTTTCAGGCTCTCGTGCATTGAACTTGTTGAATAACTGGCATAGAAAAAAGCTGTTGAATATCAGAGTCCCAATTAACTCCTCATTAAGCCTGAGCATTGAAGGCCCTTTAGACTGTATGGTTGCCAAAAGAGATGCCTGGTAAGCTGTTTGTATGAAAATATTCACCCACATGACCTTGGTAATGAGTTGTCCATCTTGTCCCGGTGTGAATTTCTTCATGAGCATCTCACAGGGCGGCTCCATCAAAAGAGCCAAACCACCTAGAGGAGTCAAAACTGAGATTGCCCAGTGGAACTGAATCGTCGTTATAGGGGAACTTCCATGAGAGGCATTTGTGATTGAGGGTATCAACAATCCAGCTAAGGTCATAGTTAGCTGAAATTGAATGTACTTTCGCATATTGCAATATATGCATCTTCCACACTTAATTATGGCCAAGATGGATGTAAAATTGCCTTCCACGATGATGATGTCACTGCTCTTTCTGGCGATGTCAGTGCTCCAAGTAGCAAACGTGAGTCCCACATCCGCAGCTTTTAGTGTGGGAATGTCATTTGTTTTGTTTCCAACCACTGCAACTGTGTGTCCTTGATCTTTCAAGCAACTTACCAGAAGGAGTCTATCGGATGGGAGGGAGTTCCCCATCACAGAAATTCTAGCTGCCATATCCATCCTCTGTTGATCAGAGCTATTCCTAAATGTTTCACCCGTGATGACCAGTGCATCTGAATCAGGCAGCATGACTCCAATGTCTGTAGCAATGCCCTGAAGCATCGAAACCTCCTCCCCCGATACTAATAGTACTTTAATTCCAGCTTCTCTACATTGTTTTATCACCTCCCAGCCAGGCTTCTTCAGCCCCAACAGTCCCACCATCGTCAGATTGCCTTCACGAAACCCAGAGTCATCAACTTTCTTACAGGCAAACGCAATGGATTCAAAACCTTCTGACCTCATTTGCTTAATGTGGCCTTCAAGATTCATCTTTTTACTTATATCCATGGGCCTTTTTATGCCTTCAATGTCATAAAATTGTGAACACATGTCTAATATTGTTGTTGCAGGTCCCCTGAAGTGCAAGTACCTGGGCCCATTACCTCTCTCCTTTCCAATCAGCGCTGCAACTATGTTCTCATTGTGGGTTGGCTGTTCGGACTTAATGATACTGTGATGTTGCTTCCAGATATCCATTTCGAATTTCCATTGTTCTGCAGCCCAAGAAAGGATTGAGTTATCCACAGGGGTTTGACTGTTCTCTGGTGATAAAGATGATATGCCAATTCCATCGCAAAATGCTTCCTGAACATGATTGGATATCTCGGAATCTTTACTGATAACTTCTTCACCAATCCAGCATCTTTCAACCTCTGGTGGGGTCAAGGTTAGTCCCCCTGTTTCGTCAGTGCAGATAATGTTGACTGATGCCATGGTGACAGTAATGGATGGTTCTTGAGCAAAGGTCTTGTCACCTAGCATTCTCTTGTTCCAGCAATTGATGGCAATAGCGATTGCTAATGGCAGTCCTTCAGCTATCCCCACAAGTAGCAAAGTAAATGAAGTTAACGTATTCAACATCCCTCCTGGTTTCAGGACAACTCTTTTTGTAGCTTCAATTAATTCCTTCACAGGATGCGGCTTCCCTGAGAAGTCCGGAAGGCCCGAGTTTTCATGTTTCTTTTTCAGCTCAAACCACAAAAACAACACCACAGCAATGATTATTGAGTTGACAATACCGATTATTTGTATCAAAGTGCTGAGCTTGTTGAGTTGCTCCTCCACTTTTGTCCCTTTAGATAGTGGAGCTGTGCTCAACATATTGCCCAACTTTGTCTTGGCACCAACTGAGGTCACCAGCATTTTGCCAGTTCCATGAGTTACTATGGAACCATAGAACAAGAATGGATTCTGATCATTGATGATGGGATTAGCTTTGTCATCCACTTCCAAGGATTCAGTGGGTATGAGCAAACCATCGGCAGGAACTTGGTCTCCTTCTCTAATAGCACAATGTCCCCCAAGAGGACATCCGTGATGCAAATAGTTTGACTGCATCCCCTCTTAAAACAGGGACTTTCAGTTCCCCATTTTGCCAAAGCTGGTTTCTTGACAGCTGATATGAATTTTCATTCCGAAATTCGCAAACTGATTGAACTATCACGATTAGAATGACGGCACCTAGTATCAGAGCCCCTTCATACCAACCCGTTCTCAGTCCTTTCTCCTTGATGCCAAAGGCAAATGACAAAATGGCCAATATTAGGAGGAGGACAATGGTGCTACTGTCGAAAGATTTCCTGAGGAAGTGGATGAAGTTTCTGCTACGAGCCTCCGACTCGGGTTTAAGGAGTGCAGTGAGTCGGTGATGGAGGTGCTCCTCATGACCTGAAATTCCTTTTGCCATATCACTGCCGAGAGCCTCTGCTACCCCTTGGACACCTCCAAATTCTTGTAAGGTAGTCAAATCCTTTTCCATTGTCATCCTAGCAATATTTTCGGGTTGGAGCACTAAAGCAGTAGCTTCATGATTGCTGTACCCACAATCGATGAGCAATTCATGTGGCCGCTCTGGTCTCCCAGTATCAAGTAATTCTGTGCTCTGTGAGAAAAGAATATGATACTTCAGGGTTAGATATTTCTTCTTAATGTTTTCCTGTAAGCTATACTACTTCACAGCTTAAAGAGAATCACAACATAGCAATTCTAGATTTTTATCTGAAATCATTTCAGTGCATTTCGAGCTATACTTCTAATGCTCGACATTATATGTGCTCATCTGATTAGTACGAAGAATAATCGGTAATGTGTGAAGCCCATCAATGCATGAAGTAGACAAATTCTGTCAGCAACATATACATATATATGTACTAAATGATGCATATGGCAAGTCTTAGTTCTATTGTAGCATAATAGGGAAAATTACCAAAAAAGTCCTAAACATATTGTAATTATGCCAATTAAGTCCTAAACTTATTTTTTTGATTAATTGAGTCCTAAACCTTTTATAATTATTCCCAATTAGTCCATCCGGCTAAAATTAGCCAGCAAGAGCTGACGTGGCAGTCGGCCAACGCCAACGAGCTTTTTTTAATAATATTTTATTTTTTGAAATATCTTATTAATTTTTTAAATATTTTTTTCCTTTTTCCTTTTTCCTTTTTTTTTTCCTTCTCCCTCCTCCCTCCTCCTTCCTTTGGCTTCGGCAACAAGCTAGGCTGGCCGGTCGCCAAACTGAGGCGATCCGGCAGGCTCACCTCACCCAACGACGGCAAGGCGAGCTCACGCCCAACGACGGCGAGGCGAGTCCCCACGAGATCTAGCGAGGGCTCGCCTCGCGATCGCAAGGTGAGGCGAGCCATCGCCAATCCGGCGAGGGGGCTTGCCATTGCATCTAGTGAGGCCCTCCTCGTCAAATCTAGCGAGGGTTCGCCCGGCCCGCCGATCATCACGGGCAAGCCCTCGCCGATCCGGCGGACTCGCCTCTCAGTCGCTGGGCGCGAGCTCGCCGACTAGCGAGGCGAGCCTACCAAAGCCAAAGGAAGTGCCAAAAGAAGGAGGAGGGAGGAGGGAGGAAGAGGGAGAAGGGAAAAGGAAAAAAAGTAATAATAATAATAATAAAATATTATTAAAATAAAATATTATTAAAAAAATATCGCGGTGCCGGTCGCTACCATGTTAGTGCCAACTGGCCAATTTTAGCCGGATGGACTGATCGGGAATAATTGTAAAAAGTTTAGAACTCAATTAATCAAAAAAATAAATTTATGACTGAATTGGCACAATTACAATAGATTTGGGACTTTTTTGGTAATTTCTCCTAGCATAATAAAGGAGAATATATTCGATCGTTGAAATTGGATGCTTTGTGTGTGTGTGTGTGTGTGTGTGAGAGAGAGAGAGAGAGAGAGAGAGAGAGAGAGAGAGAGAGAGTTGTTTAAGGTGTCTTAAAAGTCATCTCAGATTTTTAAAGTTCATTCTATGCTGCAAGTCAAAGCAGATAAGATGGATGGTGTGAGGATTGCCAATAATCACCCTAGAATTTATGTGATGGTAGTGGTCACTTGTGGTTATTTCACTTCTGCAGACTTACAGCACTGTAGCTTGGATAGCAAGATGTGAAATCAGCTGCAGAATATCTAAAGATTATATTTTTGGTACTAATGAGTAAGAACACGAAAGTAGCTTTCGAGTTCTCAGTCAACTGATTCATTGACTGAGAGACTCATCTTTTAGTGCCTTTTTTAACCCCAGTAGCCATGAAATGCAACCGAGACCAGCTCATCTTCTGAATAGAAAGGGCTTCCACCATGTTGCCACTGAGAAGCCTAAGGGACAATTCTACCAATTTCATTTAGTTACCTACCCACGAATGCATCGTGTTTATTGGCACATAATTGCTCCAGATGGTGAAGACGGAATTCATGTGAACAAATATGGGTTATTTATGCAGGAACTTTCATAACAATGGGACACGGATGAAGAACCAGTCTGGGTTCGAAATGGAAATGTTGCCATCACATGAAAGATCGTTCAGATATTGGCGAACTTCAAATCAAAACAAAGACATGAAAGATCACTTATAAAATGTTTTGGTGGCGAGTTGTCATGAAAGTGTTTTGTGGTCTTGTGAGGGAAAAGCACTTATTTGAGACTACTCACTCCAAGTTGTATCTCCGTCACAGGGTTATTTGCTGCCGAAATGAAGCCCTGGACAGCCGTTGTGACCAAGTAGAGCAAATGCATCTGCCTCCTTACGGTTTCACCAGTATTGAGTCGAGCCAGTTGCTGCCTTTCAACATCTTGATCATCAACCGCACATGCCTTAATCGCAGTTTTTTTTGTTGTCGAAATGCTCCTTCGGGCTCCGCCGGCATCAACAAGGAGGTTCTCTTGCTGAGACTCAATGTCCGGGTCACCTACAAAGCTCTTGCGTGACATCTCTGGATGGAGTTTCACGGTGACCAACTGGCCAAAAGAAAACTAGTCACCCTTCTGGGTAATTTGTTAAGAATCATGACTGTA
Source organism: Eucalyptus sideroxylon x Eucalyptus melliodora (assembly GCA_016097485.1). Taxonomy (NCBI): domain Eukaryota; kingdom Viridiplantae; phylum Streptophyta; class Magnoliopsida; order Myrtales; family Myrtaceae; genus Eucalyptus; species Eucalyptus sideroxylon x Eucalyptus melliodora. The sequence continues at coordinate 71,580,014 of CM027828.1, read as the reverse complement.
GAATCATCTCTCTCCCCACCCCCCCCCCTCTTCGCCCCACAACAAAAAACTGAATCGGATGCTGAGCAATGATAGGGAGGAAAAATTTACCTGCTCAATGAATTTTAAAGTAGTATGTGTTTGAAGAACACTAGGCAAAGGAAGAAAAGCAGGAAGTGGCAGATGGGATTCTGAGTAAAGACTAGTATATAGCAGTGGAGATCGATGTGAGCTTCTTCTTATGGAGATGATGGGTCATGGTTCGTCGGCAAAGCTCTTCTGTGACGGCTCTGAATGGAGTTTTCCCGTAGATCAACTGGCAAAAAGAGAAATAGCCACACTTCCTGCTCTCTCTCTTCCTGCTCTCTCTCTCTCTCTCTCTCCTCTCTCTCTCTTTCTCTATAAGTAGCAAAGGAGAAAATGAGTGAAGACTAGGATACAGCAATGGAGCACGCGGTTATGGCCTTTTTATAGAGAAGGCGGTTGAAACTGAGAAGCGCGTTTCGGGGAAGTGCTCGACTAAATTTCGTCTGAATCTTCCAACTACCTAGGCAACGTCCAACGTCCCAGCGTGGTCAGTCCCCGTCAAGATTTGCATCTTGTCTTTTCTTCCATCTGCTCCCTTTCCCATCACTGCCGCTTCTTCACGACCTTGAGTTTTGCATTGACAACACCCTCTGAGAGAGAGAGAGAGAGGGTAGAAATTTGCGATTTCAGTATACGCGTTCGGGGAAGTCTCACAGTGATTTTCCAAGAAACTACATGGGGGCATTAGCCCGTCTGCTCAACTCCCACGAAAGATACAGTGCCACGTTTCAGTACACGCGTTGCGCTCTACGGTTTTGTCTTGGATACAGCCCAAAACACACTCGATCGTCTCGTCGCATGGCTACAAAAATCGTTTCTGCATGACTTGCATGAGAAAATGATAAGGAGGCGTGTCTGCTGAGCGAGTGGACAGGAGGAGAAACGACAGGAGTCCTCCAAGGGTCATCATCCGCTTGACAGAATTAGCATAATGCAGCCTTAATGGCCTTGAATTATTGTGGGTTGTATCTGTTCTTTTTGTTTTTTCGGTTATTGGCTATTTCCCTTCCCTTTTAGTTGAGATTTTGATTATTTTTGCTATAAACGTCGCATTCCTTAATTAACTCATTGAGGTATTGTCTGTGTGGAACTTAGTGGGATCACTGCTGCCCTAAAGGACGGAAATATGCGATTAGGGAAGCATACAGGAGCCTAGAAGATTCGAACTCAAAATCTCTTAAGTCTAATACCATATGAAAATTTGTAAAATCACTGTCAATTATTTTAAAAACTTAAGCTATTAAATAAAAGTATAATTTATTATACAAATATTCTAATAGTCCACCATGGCCAATTGAGTATCTAGTCTCATTGTTTTGTCTTAGAATTCTGCCAAGAGTCACTCATTATCCAGACCCTTTGACGAGCGCGTGCGCACACACACACACACACACAGATATATATATATATATATATATATATATATATATATATATATATATTCCATAATGGCTTTCATGCTCCTTTGTCATCCTAGAATTCTGCCAAGAGTCACTCATTATCCAGACCCTTTGCCCTCGTCAAATTGAATCATTACACACACACACACACACACACATATATATATATTCCATAATGGCTTTCATGCTCCTTTGTCATCTTAGAATTCTGCCAAGAGTCACTCATTATCCAAACCCTTTGCCCTCATCAAATTGAATCATTACACACACACACACACACATATTCCATAATGGCTTTCATGCTCCTTTGTCATTCTAGAATTCTGCCAAGAGTCACTGCTTATCTAGACCCTTTGCCCTCGTCAAATCGAATCATTACAACAAAGCAGCTTGATTCTTCAACTCAACCTCATTGCAACACAGTCTAACCGTATCTAGGAGCAAACATCACTAATGAGGTTATAGATGACATTAATCTAGGTTCCAATGTATTAATCTTTGAACGTTAATGTGGGGAATATTATTAGTATGTTTTGTTTAAGGAAGGTGCATGGAAACATGACTTAAAAGTGCGAATCAATTCTGAGGTTGCGCAATGAGGCTTGTGATGGCAAGTAGTGGTAGCGGAACTACATCAGTGATGAGTGATGATGGTGGAGGGATGACCATTAATGTTGGTTGAGATGGAGAATGAAGAAAAAAGAAGAAGAAAAGACGGGAAAAGTGAGTCTTTTTAGCGGAGCTGGCTTTACACAACATTTTTTTGGAACCACATACTATTTGGTAACCATCCTGTTTTTCTATTTTTCTATTTTTTTCCCAAAATATAATAAGAACATAAATTCGTTTAGTAACATCGACTAATTTTTTAATTCCTTGGAACAAATCAATGGTCAAGGGATAAATTGGAACATAAACAAAATGTAAAAAAAAAAAAAAAAAATTTACTTCTTCATTCTTAAGACCAATTTTTGACAACCGGATCCTAAAGTACCAAAAGTTGGCACAAATTGACACTTAAGTGCCAAAAGTTACGAAAGTGACACTTAAATGTCAAAATCGGAGTAAAATTGATCACTTAGGTGTCAATATGGCCAAAATATTAAAGTGGCGATTTTTCGGCAAAATAAGTGCAAAACGATGTTGTTTTGATGCTAACGTGGTAAAAATTTAATATAAAAATTAATTAAATGAAATTTTGAACTAAATATTTTTAAAATATTTTTAAAAAAATACAAATATTAAAAAAATTATAAAAAATTAAAATTAAAAGAGGGGTGGGGAGGGGGAAGGTGGCTAAGGGCCGAGCCATCACGCGCCGCCTCTCCACCACCACCGAGAAGGGCCGCGACGGAGGGGGAGGGTCAGCGAGAGGTTGCTAGGCCCCGGCTAGGGGTCGCAACCCTAGCCGATCAAGCGGAGAGGGCCCGCATGTGACGACATAGACCCGGGGCAATACGGAGGGATGGATGAACTAAGATCGCCTTGGCAGTATGCGGGTGAGGCCAAGGACATGTCTCTCATCCCACATCGCTTAGGGGGAAGTCCTAGGCTAGTTTATAAAGGCTTGGGTCCCTTTAATCTGTATAACGCGTTTTAAAGTCATGAGAACTTAGTGTCCAAAATGGACAATATTATAGAGTAGGGCTCCGATCGTTATAAATGTTATTAGAGCCAACTCCCGACCACATGTGGGGGCCACAACAAGGACACTATGCCTTAAGGGGGGGAGAATGTGATGACCCAGACCCGGGGCAGTACGGAGGGATGGATGGACTGAGATCGCCTTAGCAGTACGCGGGTGAGGCCAAGAACATGTCTCCCGTCCCACATCGCTTAGGGAGAGAGTCATGGGCTAGTTTATAAAGGCCTGGGTCCCTTTAATATGTATAACGGCTTTTAAAGCCGTGAGAACTCAGTGTTCAAAGCGGACAATATTATACAATGGGACCCGTGTCATTACACACAAAAGCCCTTACCTTGATCTCGGGGGCGAGGGTCGCAGCCCTTACCCGACCAAGCCAAGGGTCACCACCCACTAGGGACCCCCAACGGGCGGCGGCGGTGGCCCTTCTTGGTAGTGGTGGGGAGGCGGTGGCGGCAAGGGCTCGGCCTTTAGCTGCCTCTCCCTTTCTTTAAAAAAAAAATTAATTAAGTTTTTTGATATTTTTATTTTTATTTTTAAATATTTTAGATAAATTTAGTTTTAAATTTAATTCAATTAATTTTTATATTATTTTTTACATGTCAATACCAAAATGACATCGTTTTTGTATTGTCTAACTACATCAGTGTGCAAAACAATACCGTTTTGCACTTACTTCGCTGAAAATTACGCACGTCAACATTTTGGCCAAATTGGCACTTAAGTAATCTATTTTTCTCCGATTCTGATACTTAAGTGTCACTTTCGTAACTTTTGGCACTTAAGTGTTCATTTGTACCAACTTTTGCACTTGAAGCGATCTTTTGCCACCAATTTTTGAAACAATGTCATTTTCTTTTTTTACTTCCTTCTTCTTCCTCCTCTAGTCAATCGTCAAGCCTTGGCGATTACCGACGACCGACTAGAGATGAGGGACCAGCAAGGTGGATCTCACCATCCTCAATTGTGCCTCGCTGGCCCCTGGCAAGGCTCGACCTTGCCTAGCCATCGTAAGGTCGCGAAGCAATGTCAAGCCTCGCCATGGTTGGGTCAAGTCAAGGAGCAAGTTTAGACCTCACCCAGCCATTGCAAGGTTAGCTTTGCCCGACCATGGCAGGCTGTTGAGGTGGAAGAAGAATGAAGGGGAAAAAAAGAAAAATCTTAAAAAATTATTTAAAAAGCTAACATAATTTTGCGTCAAAAAAAAAAAAATTAAAGTCGTACCAAATGCTATTCTGTTCTTTTTCTACTCCGGAAATATAAATTTTAGGGTCATATCAAATGCATTTTCCTACTTTGAAACTCATTCATGGAATAAAAAATGGAAAAAAGTATTTCTGAACAAAAGTTATTTCTAGAAATAAAAATATTACCAAATGCACCCTAACTTAGCAATATGCGTCAGTAAAATACACATCACATGGCATTGGACTTTATGGAAGGAACATATTGAGTGCAATCCTAAAAGTTCAAGAATTAAATTGAACAAAAAAATTCCATGGGTTACATAAAAAATAGAACAAAAATTTTGGAATTATCCATTGTATTATCCTTGTTTTTCTATCTTATGAATTCTCCGAAGTAAATGAGGGAAATTCAAAATCATTCTTCTAGTCGTCACCGTGAAGTTTCCCAGTCGCTTCTTCTCTTTTTACTATCATCATCATCATCATCATCATCATCATTGGGCTAAAGGAGAAAACTCAAAATGGCAAAACTACCATCACGAAAATGATTGATTTTGATTTGTTCACTAATAATGATATCTGAAGAACCATTACCGTATTAATAACATTAAGAAAGGATTACCAAAGCATAGGAAAAAGCATATATCATCATTGACGGTGTCATTTAAACAAGCTAATCAAATCAAAACACATTTCAGGAAACAACACTAATCAAAGATTGACAAATGGGAAGAACTGTTTTCAATGAAGGGATGGATTTCGTTCTAACAATCGCGTCTCACGTCGTCCCTTTCCAAAACCGTGCTTCCCGGAGCTGTCCCAAATTCTCAATCCAAATCCCCAAAAATGTACATTTTGGATGGGACAGGTATCGCTTTTTGTTTTGATATCACACTCCTTGTCTCATTGCATAAAAATTACAAGGTTGTCTCACCTGATAGAGTCGACAGGAGGAGGATGACAGAAAATCATCAAGTGTCACTATCCATTCATAGAAAGTCAATGTTCTCGTTATCTTGGTCATGTTCCTTGATTACTCATCACTAGCCCAAGATGGATGAGAAAAAATCGATTGTCAAAGCTTGAAACTTGGAATTAGCTTCTTTGGAAGATTTTGTTGTGGGATGTATCTGATTTTTTTTTTTTTTGTATCAAGTCTTTCCTGCCCTATGGTGATCTTGATGGTTTTGGCTATGAAAGCAGCTTGATTCTTCGACTCAACCTCGTTGTGACACCATACAAACATATTAGGGAGCAAAAGTCACTAATGAGGTTATTAATTTTGTTAGTCAATGTTCCAATGTATAACTTTTTGAATGTCAATGTAGGGAATGTTGTCACCATGTTTTCTTGTGAGATACGTGCACGGAAACATGACTTAAGTGCGAATCAAATCTAAGGCTGCGCGATGGAGCTTGTGGTGGGAAGCAGGGAGGCAAAACTACATCGCAGACCGTGAAGGTCGGATGGCCGATGATGATGGTTCAAAGGAAAGAAAAAAAGAAGAAAAACAAAAAGAGAGAGAGACAGAGAGAGAGAGAGAGAGAGAGAGAGAGAGAGAGAGAGAAGAAACAAGTATTTTTGTAAAAAAGAAATTTATTTAAGTAGAGCTAGCCACGTCATCTTTTTAGATCCACACCGATGACTTGGCGATCTACATATACTTATGATATACCATTCAACTTTACAAAGAATCATATTTAGTGCAATTTTAAAAGTTTAGAAACTAGATTGAACAAAGAAAATTTCATAAATTATACTAAATATCGGACATAGGGATCATCCATCTGAATATCCCCCATATCTAATGAAATCTAGGGAGTAAATTGAGGCAAAGTCCAATCTTTCTTCTTCCGGTTGTCATCGTGAAGTTTCCAGGTTGCTTCTCTCCTTTTCTCTATTTTCTAAAGGACAAAATTCAAATGGCAAGATTCTCAACCGATTTCGAAGGTCCCTTTCAGGAAACTACTTACCTTAAATGTCATATGACCTATGCGGTCACAGGTGATATTTTCCAACAAACCGCGTGCAATAAAAGCCGGATGCTTTTAATCGATCGATCGGCAGGGAGGACAAGCGGACATCATGGTGGTGCGCGTGGAGGGGGACGAAGTAACGCTGCCCCTCAATTTTTCTTTAATCCTCGGTAGAACTCAACGTAATAATCAATAACTCCCGTCCAACTTACACTACGAGGCCTTCGAGAAGGTGATGGATTTTAGGGTGTTTCGTGAGTCTCTAGGTAGCCTTTGTGTTTGCGCGTATAAACTCTTTAAGCTATAATCTTCTTTTTTGTTTTTCCTTTTACCCTTTTTCTATGTGCATGGGACCTGCTGGACCCATTGGACAGATGAGTTGGGATTGGATCGAAATGATCATACTCATATTGACGTATTTTAACCTGTTTTGATCTATTTTGATACTATGTGAATCTAGTGATCCATACCAACTCACGCAAATTCTCGAAGAGAAAAAAAGAGAATAAAATCGAACGAGAATTTTTACATGAAAAACCCTTCTCAAAATCAGAAAGGGAAAAACCACATTGTCACACTAGACAGTCTCTCCATTATCGCTATAGTATCAGCGTTACAAGCTCGAACATTACAAGCTTTAACATTGCAATTATAAAAGATATTGCCTCGATATATTAGCTGCTTTAACATGAAAATTACACATATGCTATTAGCAAGATGGCTGATCTATTGGGAATGGTATGTTTACATCATACTATTTTTACACTTAATTATTTCTCTATCAGACTTCACAACTCCATCATATTGTACCACTAGATAGGCTTCAAATATATGTAGATAGAATTCTTTTTTAGGATGTGTTTGTTTTGCGTAAAATTTTATTGATTATGGAAAATATTTTTCATGAAAATTATTTCTAAGAAAATGATTGCTTTTCATTTTTTTTTTTTTGATGACCCCGGACCCCCGTACAGCCGATGAGGTAAACCAAAGGCGGCGCTAGCTCAGGACCTACCACCAGGGCGCCATACTTAAGAATCCCTAACGACAGTATTGGGATTCGAACTCCCCCCATCCTGAATGAGGGTGAGAGCGCGAAGCTAGCACTGTTGCTACGGGCAGTGGTATGATTGCTTTTCATTAGTTTGGTGGTTTGGTGGTATGCTGAAAATGTGTGATTGAAAATATTTTTGGGTGCTTAAATCTCATATGGAATAATGAGTATCGAAGAAGGTAAAAAAAGTGAGCGTTTGGTAAGAGACTCGTTTTGACAAGAAATTCAATTACTAGCTATGGACAGCGAAGCACGCAAGGGTTTTTCGACTAAAAAAAAAAATGTGCATGATGAGTTTTCCTCAAGTAAGAAAATAGTGTCAATTTGATAATACTATGCAAAGTCTTTTATCGAAAAGAAACAGCAAATGGAACAGGTTTTTCTGTAGAGGTGTCGTCCATTCGCACAACCAATTGTTCGGAGTGCCCAATAAATAAATAAATAAAACTCCTGCTAAGCACGGCTCGGCTTGGACCAGTTTTTTCAGAGTCCGAATAGGCCTACGCTAGGCTATCATACCTACATTGAATGAACGAGATGTTGGCCGGTGAAGCCAAATATTTTTCAGAGCCCTTTTTTTGTCTTTTCTCTTTATTTTGCTTTGAGGTTAAAAGTTACATCACATATATTGGCTATTGAGAGGCAACAGCCAAACATAAAGGAGCTGAGAAAAAAATGGAGAGAAAAGAACATGAGAGAAGAAAAAGTGAGCTTTCTCTTTGTAAATATTCTCAATTTCTTTGTGTATGGATCTTAAAGAAGATTATAATTGTATTTCTACTGTTTTTGAAATATAGTGAATTTGCAGGGCACCTCTATATGGAGATCTAGCCTAGATTTAGGTGAATATCAATAACAAATTTTCTTGGTATATTCTTCCAATTTTGTTATTTATTATTACATTTTGCCTGTGTGAAGTGTTTATTTGCATTTTTTTTCTAGAATCGATGTGCAACTCCTAACAATTAGTATCAGAATCTCGGCTGGCTAATCAAAAACATCAAAGATTTTTAAGTAATGTTCAATTGAAAGCAAACAGTACTGCAGAAGATAAAATCAAAAGAAGAACCCAAGGGCAAACCCAAACAAGGGACACAGTCCAAGCAATGGCAACTTGAGCACATTTAAAAAAAAAAAAAAAAAAAAAACCAATGAAATTCCACTCTAAAATAGAGGGCAGCGACAACTCCAAAAAAAAAAACACCAACAAAGGCCCCAATAATGCGTCTATCTCGATCAAATCAAATGTAGCTCCTAAGAGAAGGACACAAGGTCTAGCTTCAAAAGAACCACCAACAAAGAACTCAAAGCTAGTTCCATCTCAATCAACTAATCTTAGCATCAACAATGACAGCAGGACCATTGTCACTAAACCAATATCAATTACGAACGGTTCCTCTCAACTGACCACCCACTTTCATCGATCTCCACGAAAGAAATAGCCCATGCAAAGAAAAAGATATCTATTTTCATTTTTGATTAACATTATGATCACTAAAAAAATTTTAAGTATTTGTGGTAGACCTCGGTGATTACATGTAAAGGAGTCAATTCCTTGCTCACTTTGTGAATATTGCGATTTTATATTACAAAATTTAACACTGCCCTTCTCAAAAAACATATGCTATTTTCTTTTTACAAAGAAAAAAATCCCAATTAAATGAGAAAATGACACAAATGGTCCCAAACTTTTTCTCAATGTGCAATGTCAGCTCCAAACTTTTAATTTGTTCAATGCAATCCTAAATCTCAGCATAATATACAATATTGTTCATAAACTTTTAATTCATTGAATGTGATTCCTAAACTTTTGATAAATATTCAATTTAGTTCATGAATTATATGAAAAAATTCAATATTTTTAATTTAAATTAATAAAATGATAACATTACATGTCTGACATCTCGAAATTTGACCTCGTTTTGAATATACGAAATGGTTATTCCGTCGACGTGTTTATGGTTATTTTACTCAAAACTGGCCACTCACGAGTTAACTAATTTATTAGGTGAGGCCGTTAAGAGATATAAACGTGACAGACTAGAGAATTCAATCGGAAATCAACCACTTGACCATAATGATCGACAATGGTCACAACACCGTTATAAATCGATTAGCAAACGGACATAAGTCAATTCGATAGAATCACGTAGTCAAATTGCGAGTGGTTCCACACGATTACAATATTCGCATCGATCGGCAATAATCTGATTTTCTATTGATATTATACTCGGGACACATAATTGAAACCTCGCAATTATGTGATAATCGAAGATCATCTACGATACGGAGATGTACAAACATGGATCGAAAATTATCGACCACGGGTCAAACGCGCTAAAACCCCTAAAAGCTACTTGATAGGTTAGGTCGTACTAAAGTCGCGTTAACCACGAAATTAAATTCGGTTTTGAGAATCAGATGTTCGAGCGTATCACGATTCATTTATTAGATGTCATCTCATCTTTCGGCGAATTTTCATTGAGACTGAAATTTTGCGGAAAAATGGTTTCGGACAAAAAGAAAACAAAAAGGAAATTCGGATTAAGAGGAAAAAGGGGAATTTGCTGGCCAAAAATGAATTATTTGTGAGAAATTAGAGGTGATTTCTAAGTAGTTGGGCTCTTGACTTTGGGGCATGAAGACTTTGGGGACATTGCAATGATGAGCTTGATATTTTGCTAAGATTTTCATTGGTTAGCCTTTCATTCTCTCTCTCTCTCTCTCTCTCGCGTGAAGATCCCTGCAGCACCACCAGCCCCAATTTTCTCCCTTCTTCCTCACGTTTTCCCTTTCTCTTTCTTTCCTCCCACGTTCCTTCATCCCATCTCCTTCCTCACGTAATCTTTCCTTCTCCCCCCATTCTCTTCTCTTTTCACCACCGCCAATCCCCATTTCCTTTCTTCATCCGGTTCTGTTCCTTTCCGTTTTTGTTGCTGCCACACGCCTGCTGCCACTCCTCACGTCAACTTCATCAACCACAACATCACCAGCAGCCGAGTAGCCCCCACCTCCACGCCACAGCCAGCCACCACCGCCCATAACTCCCCAACTCCACCCCGTCCCGGCCACAGCAGCACCTGCAGCTCCACCGTCCAGCACCGCACCGTCCAGCCGAGTCACAGACCAGCCCAAGCCGAGCCAAGCTCCCCTCTTGGCTGAGAGCCTTGTAGGGCAGCCACCGCCTCTGTCAAGCCTCTGTTCGAGACGTGGTTGTCTCGAGTTCTCGTCGCTATCGCATCGCCGTCACCGCAAGCCCGCCGCCGTAAAAATCTATGAGTTAACTCTCTAATCCTTAATTATGCTGTTAATTACGCTTAAGGGATGCTAATCATGGTTAGATTAGTGCTAAGGGATTAGTGTTAATCAACCTTGATTGGGGTAGTTAATCATGATTAGGTTACTTAAGTTGAATTAACTTAATTAATCGTAATTTACTATACACTCATTGTTTGTTATTTTTGTGGGTTAAAATGTGCTATAATTAATTAAGTTGATCCAACTGAAAGCTATTAGATACTCTCCACAGACCAGGGCAAGTCGGGATATCGAAAAACCAATGCCATCCTCGTACATTCAGTGGTTGGGCGCTCCAATAAAAGAATGGCTTTCATTCTGAAAAGTTTTGCTTCCAAAACCGCATTTCCCCGTGAATCTGTCCAATCCCCCAAAGTGTACTTTCTTCCTATTATCACCCTCATTAACTCATTGACTCATTGAATAATTACAATGATTTTCTCTGCATAACTCCATGTGAAAATGATAAGGCTGTCCCACTTGATTAGAGTTGATTGGAGGAGAATGACAGAGAATCATCTAATGTCATTATCTACTTGACAGAACTAGCATAATGCAGCCTTAATGGCCTCGAAATGCAAGCATGATTCGGAGATGTCTGTGGCGAACGGGTTTATGGATATGCCTACCCTTTTAGGCTCTTTACTCGGTTGAACTATGCAGCATTGGGGTATAAAGCAGTTCTTTTAAAATATGAGGTTAATTGAGAAGGAGGATCCATTTTATATCTATACATTGTGTGAAAAGCTTTCTCTTCAGAAATATTTTGCTCGAGGTCATTCATTGGACTCCCAAGTATTATGTCTGGTTTTTGGTTATCTTGGTCATGTTCCTTGACTCCTCATCATCGGAGAGGACGGTGGTGATGATTCGGAGGAAGAAGGAAAGAAAGCGGAAAGAAAGAGTATCTTTGTGAAAAAAAAGAAAAAAAAAAAGAAGCCATTTTGGTCGAGTTGGCTTTACGCTTCATTTCTTTTGGACCCACACCAATGCCTCGGTGATCTATCTTGGCAGAGTACACATGATATGGCATTCAACCTTACAGAAAGATCATATTTAGTACAATTCTAAAAGTTCAAGAACTAGATTGAAGAAGAAAAATTTCATGGATCACATCAGATATCGGACATGGATTCAAGGTTGTCCATCCGGCTATCCCCCATATCTCATGAAATGTACGGAATAAAATGAGGTAAAGTCAAAATCATTCTTCTTTGAGTCGTCATCGTGAAGTTTCCAAGTTGCTTCTTTCCCATTTCTTTCCACGGCTAAAAGGGGAAAACTTTAATGGCAGAACTGCAATGATTTTGTGCTTTTCACTAACAATAATAATACTGAAAAGAGATTCCCAAAGCCAAGGAAAAAGCCCACATCATCATGAAAACGGCACTCGAACAAGCATATCAAAGCACATTCCAGGAAACAACTCTAGTTAAAGAAACAGAAGAACAGCGTAGTGATGTTGATGCTCAGATGAACTTTCTACGACAGTTGAACTTCTATTCACTCGTTCCAATTCGAAAACGTGAAAAAGTTATTTTGTTTTGCTTTATCATTCAAGAAGAATTATCTTCAATTTTTTAAAAATAAATCGGTCGACAACCTACGGTACAAAATGCATCCTAGACTACCTTTTCTTCATTACAATTCACCTTTTTAGCTAATTAATCCCAGTAATTTAAGCTTTCGTATGCAGTTGGACATGTCCAAACAGAAAGAGGAAACCCAGCATGCTCTTTGCCTTAATTTTCCCTGCAATGTGATCTTTCCTATGCCGTCGCCTCTTGTGGAAATCATTTCATTGTTTCACTCAAACAGACGTGCAAGCAGTCTAAACTCTAAAGACTGGCCCTTGAGTTCTTTCTTGTCCAAGTACCTAAGATTTCATCGCATTCGTGTGAAAATCCAGATTCTCATTTTTATGGTAGTAGTTCTCTTTTTATGAAATGGTGCGAGACTTGATCGAAATCATGGAAAATATCTTAATGGAACTATCCGGTGAAATCAGATGGTTTCATTGGTAAAAATGATGGTAGGCCAAAGATCAAGTTCAAGACTTGCAATAGTTCGATGTTGTCACGTGCATGAGCAGTGCATTGGAGTTGCAACATCACAGTATAAGTAGTAAAAAAAAAGATTGTGGACATGTTTGTGGATGAATCTTGCTTCTCTTCCTCATTTCCTTTTGTAAAGGTTTACCTGCTTACATTCACCGAGATTCAAATAGAATGTCATACATCCTAGTGTATTGTAGCTCTGGATATGTATTAAGTTGTTGGAGGTTATAGGTTTGAGAGAGAAGAAGCGGTTACTTGAAGTATTACACCAAGAGACGTCAAATTTGGGACGTTCAACAATGTTACCTCCAGCGTAGGGAAACTTTAGAGTTTTTATATGCAAGTTATTAGGCTCTGGCCCATATGGACCCAAATAACCATGCCTTCACTTATTGGGTTTGTATGTGAACATATTATTTTGGACTATATTAACAATATATCCAACATTTTTCTCCTATATTCACTATACAGCACAATCCAATAAGGTGGTCAATGTAATGTTCAGACAAACATGAATCATCCACATTCAGTCCAAGACAATCAACTCGGATCGGTCAAAGAGCTTTCAGCAGTAAAGTATTAAACTCAATCATCATATGCAATCTAAATAAGTGAATCATTCTTATCATGAATCTGTTCTGAGATCAATAAATCAAAATAAGTATTAAGAGTTTTAGATTTAGTCTAAACTCATCCAAATCCCAAAATAAATCTCAGACTCAATTCACAACCAACATATGCATAATAGTCAAGTATAAGTAGGCCAGTCAAAATAGTCCAAGGCCTTACAAGCATAAAAATGTTCACAAAATAGAAATAGCAAAATGTAAGTCTCAAGTAAATGGACTTCATCAAAATAGGCAATAGCAGGTAAACTGTTAAGTCCCTATACACTTTAAATGATATATATGCATTCATCAAGTAGGTTATCCTGGTCAAGATCCCACTCATTAAGCTCTCCTCCATCTCTGCCATCCCATGTAGAATGTCAAATATGAATTTCATATTATCATAGAATTCAATCATTTGAAGTGGCATCCTAGAATTTCATGACAATCCCTAAATGTGCTATGAACCATGGATAGGTGATGGAAGCACCATCAAATTATATTGTAGCCATTTGACCCATGATTTGCAATAAGATTAAGGCCGAGCTTTTAATGGATAATTAATTGATAGGAAAATGTTATTCTTGGCCGTGCACTTTATAGATTGGATTTTATTGATTTAAGTTGCAAGTTTTATGGCCCTATAAATTGCAATTAGGTATTTATATAAGTGGGGATTTAGAGTAGATTATTAAAAGAGGGAGTGGGCCGCAATTTTTAAGCCAAAGACCAGCCCCACTGTTGACACTTAAATTTTGACTAATCATTTAGTAATTAATTGCATAAAAATTTAGGGATTAATCTTTAACCCCTGAAAAAAATATTAAAATTGCATCTCATGTAGTCGCATTTGCATCGGTACTAAGAGGACAACAAGAAGCAAAAGTCGCTCACAACATATTGTATTATTATAATATATTCATAATATTATACAATATGTCAGTTTTTAGTAACACGTAGAAGCAACCTTCTCATTAATGCATTGCACGTCCACGCACGAAAATTTCCCTGCTAGAGAAAAAGGGGGAAGCAAAAAGAAAGAATAAAAAAGTCCATTGTGAGGGGGGGCTTCCCCTTTCGTTCACGCAAGGGGAGTAGTTTGTGGGAGTTATTAAAAGAAAAGAGAAAAAAGCAGAGCAGAGGGTGAAGTCGTGCAGCAGGGGGAAAAGGGGGAAAAAGCAAAAGAAAGAGAAAAGAGGGTGAAAGGAAAACAATAAAAAAAGAGAAGGTAGTCTTCTTAAAAGGGAGGAGACGTGCGCTTCGTGGGGGGAGAAAAAACCTGCAGAGAAGAAAAAAGAGTGAAGTCAGAGAGCGGACGAGAGAGAAAAATAAGAGAAAAGGAAAGGGGTGCACTGTGCTTCTTCTTCGTGGGTTCCTTCTCCACAAAAGCTGCACGCCGTTCCGCTGCTGCCCATCGCGCGCGCCCCGCACCGCCGCTCCGCCACCTCTGCGCCGCCGGTCTCCTCGCGCTACAGGACCACCGTCTCCGACGCCGCGTCACCGCCCAACGCCTCAGCTCGACGCCCTGCCCCGCCAGCTTCCGATCCTGCAAATCCCGCGCCCTCCAGCCTCCGCCTACAACTCAAGCCCCACGAGCAAGCCGTGCGTGGGAAAAGAAAAGGAAGAAAACAAAAAAAAAAAAAAAAAAAAAAAGCAAAAGGGGATTAGGTAGTTTATTATTATTATTATCTTATCTTTATTTTTTATATAGTTTATAGCTTGTTTTTATATAGTTTTTTAGTGTGATTATTCATGCATGATTGAGGTTTCAATGTGAAATAACCCCTCAAACTAGGGATTATGAGTTCGATTTTCGCGCCCGAAATCCGACTCACGATCTCGTTTAAAAATCGACAATCCAATCTCATGCCCGAGATTCGATTTGCGATTTAATTTAAAATTGACCAACCCGATCTTATGCGCGAGATATGGTTCGTCAATTTTGGATATTAATCTTATCTTGATTTGCTGGATTTAATTTCGGTTATAAAAAATTGCATTTGATTCCATGTAGGTTAGAATTAGGTTTATTTCCTTTTTATTTTGCATATTAAAGTAAATTTTATTTCGAATTTCAAAAAACAAAAATGCAAATCAATTAATTAGGTTAGGGTTAGTTTTTTAGCTTAGGTTTCATTTTAATCGCTTGACAAAAATTTCGAAATCAATACAAAAACATGAAAAAAAGTTAGATCAGGGCTAGGGTTAGCATATTTAGTCATTTCGTTTTTTTTAAAAAAATAATAAAAAAAAAAAAAAATGCATTTAGGATATTAGTTTTTAAAATTGCACGTGTCAATCTAGAATTAGACTTTTTGACTTCAAATTTTTATAAAAAAAAAAATCCCAAAAAAAAAATTAATTAATTTAGGATGCTAGTTTTTTTAGGTTGCATGTTTAATTGTGTGCAAATTTTTTTAAATTTCGATTTTTATTAAAAAAAAAAAAAAAAAAAACAAACAAAAAATCATCATGCATTTTAGAATAGAATTACATGTCTCATTTTAAGATTAGATCAATTTGCATCTTAGGTTAGAAATTGCTAGATTAAAATAACGTCTTAGTTTAAATTAGGATTTAGCATGACTTAATCCTAAGTTTAAATTGGATGGAATTTTAATTTAGCTAGGTAATATTTGCATTTGTCTTAATTTCGAATATCATGAAAAAATACAAAAATTTGTCTTTAGATAAACTAGTTTCAATTTTTAGGATAAATTGCATTTTTAGGAATAGAAATATCATGTGCACGTCATGTGGGATTATTAGGCTCATTTAATTAAAAATTGCCCGTCATTATAATTAGGTCATTTTGATTTGCATATTTGATTATTGCATGTTCATTAAGAAAACACAAAAAATATTTTACTCATGTCATGTAGTTTAGAACACATTGTCATGCCATTTCATGTTAGATTAGATGCACTGCATGGTTCTCATTGAAAAAGTGAAAACAAAATAAAAAAATTGCGTGTTAATTAGAAATCATATCTAGGGTTGTTGATATGAATTCCGATCTAACATTGCAGATGCTTTCGTTGCTATGAGGTAATCCTATCATTTATTCACTGATTTATCTTGGGTGTTAAATTGGTGGTTTGTGCACTCGCATGATCACCTCACATGTTAGGAAAATAAATTAAAATCAATTCAAGCTGCCTGCAAAACATTTTTTTTTGAAATAAAAAAGAAAAAGTACCGAAAGGGCATTAGAAAAATCTAGCGTAATCAAGTCCCCGAACTCATTTAATCTCTGGTTCGTAGGAGTGAAGTAATTCTCCCATTACTTTACTTGGGTTTCTAATCGACCCACCAAAAATAGATTAGTGGCGACTCCTAATTGAAAATCAATTGCATGTTAAGAACTTAAACCCTAAGTCGCGAATTGGTATGGGCTTGGGAGAGCCCGAGCTAAGTCTAGGCTTAGCAATCCATTAGCCGAACCCTTAGGTGGTCCAACCCGCTTCGGGGAGGTCGCGACAGCTTGGTGACTCCGCTGGGGACTTGAGTTAAAACTCTTAAGTGGACTTAGGCCAATTTTCTTTTTGAAAAATATTTTTGTTTGGCAGCGAGGATCCCAGGTACGTCCCTAACATTTAAGGTGTTAAATGTTCTTGCAGAATGGGAGGTATAAGGGGAAGTGTTTGCTGACATTTGTTTTGCAGGGAGGTGTAGGAATGTATGGTTTATTTTTATGAACGAAATGTTGTTTGATATAAATTGTCGTGCATGCCTTACATCTAGCACTACACTATTGCACACACAACCCGCCGCCGGACCTGGGCCGCATAGGATCATCTAGGATGGTATTGAGATGGATACCACTTCGACCGCATGCCCGCGGTATGAGTCGTCCATCTCAATCCCGAAGTTTCTTTTCTGGCGTCAAGAGTACCCACCTCGGTTCGCATGCCCGCAACCTAGGTCGGCTCTTTGACCAAGCTGAAGTCATGAGAACCCGACTTAGTTCGCACGCCCGCGGCTAGTCTAATCATTCTTGTGGCTTCACTTTGTTAAGCCTTATAGACTAGAAATCGAGCCACTTACCATGCGCATGTCTATGTGATTGCCCCTTGTTTATTGGTAAAGTAAGTTTTCTATATTCACACTCTTGCAATTTACTTACTTTATTATATCATTTTGTCGGTCCATGGCATTAGGATTGTCCTGAGTCTTGATCAATATACAATGGGAATACCGGACATTCGAATTATTCTCCCTCCAAAGGAAGAGCTTAGCGCATGGTGGGACAAGTTAGACCAAGCTGGCCGTCAATTTGTAGAGTCACACATTAGTCGACTACTTCCATTGCTGCGTATCAACATCCATGGCGGCCTCATCCAAGCACTTGCTCATTGTTGGTGCCCCGAGACTTCTACTTTCATCTTCGGCGGTAAGCATGAACTCACGCCCACCTTGGAAGAGTATAGCATTGCCATAGGAAACCTTTGAAAGCTGAATTAATTAGTCCACCTATCGGAATAGACCCCGTTGTGGCCTTATCCGATTTTCTGAGAATTAAGGAGGATAATGTAAGAAAGGTTTTAAAAGCTCACCGCAATACATGTCATTTATCTTTTCTAAAAGAATGTTTTGAAAATGGCAATTCATTTCAAATGAGAAGGGTTTTCCTTTTAGCTTTCTTTGGGTTTATACTTTTTCCTCATTGCAAGAATGCTATTAACCCTTTGATGGCTCACTTAGTTGAACAAGTGTTGGGAGGAAAAAATTTCGTAAACACTATTTTGGCTGAAACCTTTCTTTCCCTCACTCGATTTAAAGGAAGCGGTGATAAGACCTTCCATTCCTCTCCTGAGCTTTTACAAATTTGGTTTCTTTCTCATATAAAAGGGTTTGGTGGTTCAATGACTATACTTGATGTTAATAACTCTAATCACCCTATTATGAGATTTGAGAACAACCAAAAACATGCACCGGATTACCATTATTCTAGGTGGCTAGCTTTCATGAAAAAACCAACTTCCAAGGGTTTCCTATGGCATGCTAAGTGGTTCCAAGTTCGTGTGGCGAGACTTTCATGTGGAGGTGTTGGCCCAATCCCTCTACTTGGGATTCACCGGAGCAACGGAGTACTATCCAACTAGAGTAACCCGTCGCATCAAGTTGTGCAAGAGCTTCCCCGGCATTGCAAGCAGATCCACTCCGAGTCAACTTCATTGATGGAGACCGAGGCCATGAAGATTCCATTCTCACAATTAAATCAATGTGGGATATGTGCCAGCCACGAAAACTCAAGTGGCCCGAGGAGGAGCTCAAGGGCAAAGAAATGAAGTACTATGCCTCAATTAAGTACATTCAACAACACAAGATTCCGCAGGAGTTACTTCCAAAGATACCAGGTGCCACTGAAGATCACCAACCGCGCCGAGAATAAACGCCTCAAAAGGGTTGCTGAAAAAGCTCAAGAGGAGAATAAGCGATTGCGCCGAGTGGTGTCCCGAGTGTATATTGATCAAGCTAGATGAAGTGTTTGAGTCAATCTTGTTGTTTCATTTCTAGATTAATGTTTAGGAAGTTGAGTCATTTACTTTCCTAGTTTGTTTGTTTAGGGCATTTTGAGCTTCTATTTCATTAATGAAGTGCTTGAATCAATCTTGCTTCTATTTTGTTAGGATTGTCAAAAACTCCATTAATGAATAAAAGTTTTAGACCATTGCCATGGACCGGTGTATTTCATATGAGATACTTATTTTTGTCCGTTTCTTCAAATTAGGTGATAACGGATCCTCCACGTTCGCCCATCATTACACGATCAAGAGCAAAAATGGCCGACCAAATCGAAATGCGTGATCGTATGACCGCTGTGGAAAATCAACTCCAGCAGTTGCTCACCTCTATGCAACTTATGACGGATCAAATGCAATCCCTCCAAGTGCATCAGACTCTTGCACCCGCTATCCCCGAGATAGTAGTCCCAAAGCAGACGAACAAGGCCCAAATGGATGATGACGACATGCCTGAGTTGGAGGATGACCCACTGTTCGTCACAGCTGAAAAGGCTAAGCCCGACAATGTCCCTAAGGCGGAGCAAGATGAACGCTTTGCCAAACTTGAAGAGAAACTGAAACAATTGCAAGAATCGCAGAATTCACTCCCGTTCGACTTGTCAGTTTATGAGAAAGTCAAAGTGCCGAAGAAGTTTAAGATGCCGGAGTTCGAGAAATACGATGGTACTTCCTGCCCAAAAGCTCATTTGCAAATGTACCACGTACGCATGGCCCAATACGTCAAGAACGAGCCTCTCATGATCCAATCGTTTCATGCAAGCTTGACGGGGCCCGCACTCAACTGGTACATAATGAAAAATATAAACCTTCTCGACACCTGGAATGAAGTGGCTGACGCTTTCCTAAAGCAATATAAGTTCAACATGGACATTGCACCTTCCCGAGAGGATCTTGAGCGGATGGAGAAGAAGAAAAGTGAGTCATTTAAGGAGTACGCTGTAAGGTGGCGAAACTTGGCGGCTCAAATCACTCCTGAGCCTACAAACAAGGAGTTGATGAAGTTGTTCGTCAAGACTCTCCCATATGAGTTCCGTAACCGGATGGCTAGCACATACGTTGAGAACTTCAACCAGCTTATCCCAGTGGGTGAACAGATCGAGATGGGGCTAAGGGAGGGATGGTTCAATGAACCAACTCTTCAGGGTAAAAGGTTCACCATGAAGAAAGATAAAGAACCAACCACCGAAGTCAATGTTGCATATGTGCAACCAGCCCCTAGTAAGCCTCCGATGGTTCGTATCCCCGGAATCGCAAGATGGAGGCCGAGTGCCTGCACAACGGCAATTCACCAAAAGGCAGTTCTCTCCTCTTCCTGGCCCTCTATCTCAGGTCTTACCGATACTCCGAAACAAGGGATTGATCTCCCACGAACCAAAGCGGCCCAATGCTGAAAAATTCTCCAACTATGACCCCTCCAAAAAATGTGAGTATCATATGGGAGAGGTCGGCCATTCAACTGATGAATGTTTGACTTTGAAACACAAGATCCAAAATTTGTTGGATACTAAGGCATTTTCTTTCCGTACCACCCAACCGAATGTCAAGAAGAATCCGTTGCCGGAACATCGTGGAAACGTGAATGCAATCTTCGAGTTCAATGCTAGCAAAAAGATAAACTTGAAGGTGTCTCAAAGATATCTATAGCGGATTAGTTAGAGTTGGTTATTATCCGACGATGAGAATCCTCCCTTACCTACCATGAAGGAAAGGGTTCAAGAAATGGTTAAGGCTGGCATGATCATATATGCTGACCAAGCTGGAACAGTGTCAACTATCTCCGAAGTCGTCATTGATTGGGAGAAGGAATTTGCTAAGCTAAGTGCTGAAAAGAGTGAACCAGATCCATTGATCGAGGACATGCCCCCACTTGAGGACGCCTCCGACCATGAAGGATTGATAGTGGAAGTGCCTTCAACTGATGAAGAAATAATTATTGAGATGCCCCAGCTGTATGAGTACAAGGATAACAAAGCAGTCCCTTGGTCATACGAGCTAGATGTTGACCTGATTACAAGGTCTGGTCGGACCTATGCTCAAGCTAATGCCCAACCTGCAAAGCCAATTACTGACGAAGAGGCCAAAGAATTTCTGGCTATAATCAAAGCAAGTGAGTATAACGTGGTCGACCAGTTGCGGAAATTGCCTGCTCAAATCTCTTTACTTGAACTCTTGCAAACATCTCCTACACATCAAAAGTCTCTAATGAAGGTTCTAAGCGAAGTTCGCGTACCAGAGACGATCGAGGAAGACAGGTTGGAGGAATTCGTAGGATCGATTCTTCTTAAGGATTTAATAGCCTTTTCTGATGAAGAATTCCCTCTTGAGGGGAGGGGACATACCAAGGCATTATATATATCCGTCAAGTGCAAGGCTTCCCATGTGGCTCGAGTACTCATTGATAATGGGTCTGCCTTGAATATCTTGTCCATTGGCAACTCTTCACCGCCTGAAAATAGACCCTTCAAAAATAAGTGCTGCAAAGACCTCCGTCCGAGCTTTTGATGGTACGAGAAAGGAGGTGATAGGGGAGACCCACCTTGATCTGCAAATAGGGCCGGTGATGTTTAACGTCCTTTTCCGGTGATGGACATTCCTACCGCATTCAATTTTCTATTAGGGCGTCCTTGGATTCATACTCGCTGGAGCTGTGCCATCAAGTCTCCACCAAAGTGTGAAATTTGTTGTCAAAGGAAAGCTAGTCATTGTTCATGGCGAGGAGGATCATCGGATCTATCATGAGACGGCTATCCCCTATGTCGAGCCGGAACGTAGGGAGGAGTCGAGCTACCAATCATTTGAGCTTGTATCCACTATCCATGCATCTCGAGGATCGAGAGCACCCATCCCTGATGTGTCAAATGCAGCAGTTATGGTAGCAAGAGTGATGGTTGGAAATGGCTTTATTCCTGGCCGTGGACTTGGTAGACAAGAACAGGGCATCCGGAATCCTATTGAAGCCCCTCGAAGGTTTCGTTCCGCCGGATTAGGGTACCATGGAAGAGGTGGAGGACATGAACAAGAGAGGAGAAACTCATTACTCCTCGATATCCGCGAGACATTCCCGGGCCCTGCTAGAATGATGCATGATGAGGGAGGAATGATCAACACCCGAGGTATCGTGCTCGATGGATGGAGTGGCATGGATGACCCGACAACTTCAAAGACAGAGGATCCAGATGATGGGATGGAAGGGATTACGACTCTATTCGATGATCTCCTCATAGGTGCCATTGATGAAGAACCATCGGAGGAAATGGGTGCTAGCCCACAAGAGTAACACGTTTACTTTTCTGCACTCCCCGCGTGGGAATCCTATCTCTTTTAGGATGTGATGTTTTCTAGGGTTTGCTTATCGTATTCTCGCATGTCGTTTGTCGAGTTGATGTTTGCTAGGGTTTGAAGGGGTTTCATTTCACTTTGATTGCCGTACTTTTCAATCCAATAAATGTAATTTGGTTGATGAATATCAATTATGATTACAAGTTTTATTTTGAGGGCATGATGGGGTATACCAAACCAGCCCGTTGATGATATCCAACCGATGAAAGAAAAGAAAAATCCAAGGAGAATTCTGAGGCCTGGGCTTCATCATGCTTCCTCGTGTCAAAAAGTTTTTCCAAAATATTTTGCCAAAATTCTTTAAATAAAATAAAAATTCAAAAAAAATCAATCAAAAAATTCAAAAGGAAGGAAAATTCGAAAAAAAAATAGAAAAGAAATTCATGCCTTTTAGCCCTGTTTGTCTTTCTGAACTATCCATTTTATGTTTCAGGAGCAGCCTTATGATAGGCAAAGAGGAGAAAATGGTCCAATCCAATGTCATGAGCGATGACGGTGATGACCCTGATGATCCAAATGGTGACTCCATTGGAGTACAACAAAGTTGGGAGCAACATGAAAAACCCAAAGTTCTCACCTCTGAGCAAACCGTCACTATCAATCTGAGTGATGCCGAGGAGCCCAAAGAGATAAAGATTGGGGCAAATCTTCCCAAAGATGAGGCCGAGCACCTGACTCAATTGCTAAAAGAATATCAAGATATCTTTGCTTGGACATACGCTGATATGCCGGGTTTAGATCCATCAATTGTGGAACATTGTCTGCCCACTAATCCGACGTGCATCCCAAGAAGCGAAAACTTCGGAGGACTAAACCGAGCTCTCGAAGAAGATAGAAGAGGAAGTAATGAAACTTCTCAAAGTGGGATTCATCGAAGTCTCGCAATACCCTGAATGGGTGGCCAACATAGTACCGGTCATGAAGAAAGACGGTCGAGTCCGAGTGTGTGTTGATTACCGGGATTTGAACAAGGCCAGCCCAAAGGACGACTTCCCATTGCCACATATCGATGTTCTCGTGGATAGTACTGCCGGATTTGAATTATTCTCTTTCATGGATGGTTTTTCAGGCTACAACCAGATAAGAATGAAAGATGAAGACAAAGAGAAGACAGCATTTATCACCCCGTGGGGAACCTTTCATTATAAGGTCATGCCCTTCGGACTCAAAAATGCAGGGGCAACTTACCAACGAGCCATGGTTACGTTGTTCCATGACATGATGCATGAAGAAATCGAGGTCTATGTTGACGATATGATTGCAAAAGCCCGGCCTGGGAAAAGTCATGTTGAAACCCTCAAGAAGTTATTTGATCGGCTTGGTGAATTCAAACTCCGTTTAAACCCTGCCAAGTGCGTGTTCGGGGCAACATCAGGAAAATTACTTGGGTTTATGGTGAGTAGCAAAGGGATCGAAATTGACCCATCTAAAGCCAAGGCAATATGTGAGCTGCAACCTCCGTCGACAGTGAAGGAGGTCCGGAGTCTCCTAGGGAGACTGAATTACATTGCACGATTCATTTCCCAACTCTCAGAGACCGCTAAGCCATTCTTCAAACTCTTGAGGAAAAACGTACGAGTTGAGTGGAATGATGAATGTCGAGAGGCGTTCGATAAGCTGAAGCAATATTTGATGAATCCACCGGTTCTTGTCCCACCAATATCGGGGCATCCTTTGATTTTGTACCTCACAATCCATAGTGAGTCACTTGGCGCGATGTTAGCTCGGAAAAGTCCCGTGGATCGAAGGAACGGCCATTTATTACCTCGCAAAAAGTTCACTGTCTCGGAGCTAAAGTATTCTGATGCTGAAAAAACTTGTGCTGCGTTAGTATGGGTATTGCATAGACTGCGACAAGACACCTTGCATTACCGACGTTTCTCGTGACTCGAGAACGATCCCATCAAGTATTTATTTAATCAACCAGCTTTGGTGGGTAAGCTAGCCAAATGGCAGGTCTTGATTTCGGAATTCGACGTGCAGTTCATGCCACAAAAATCAGTTAAAGGCCGAGTAATTGCTGATTTATTGGCTGAGAATCCTAGAACCTTCAATGATGATGATTGTCCTCCGGATGATCGTATTTTGGCCATAAATGAAGATGCATGGTCCATGTTCTTCGATGGAGCTGTGAACTTGTCCGGTTCTGGTACTGGGGCAATACTGATATCCCCAGACGGACAACACCACCCAGTAGCCGCGAAATTAATATTTCCATGCACTAACAATATAGCTGAATACGAAGCTTGTATTCTTGGACTTCAAGCCGCAATTGAAATGGGAGTGGCCAAATTGAAAGTATATGGAGATTCTGCACTATCATACTCCAAACCGTAGGTGAATGGAAGACCAGGGATGCCAAATTACTGCCATATCATAAGTACCTCGAAGAGTTGGTGAAGGAGTTCGATGAAATCTCGTTTGACTATTTGGCTAGATCTCATAATCAGTTTGCCGATGCCCTGGCAACATTGTCATCTATGTTGCAAGTTACTGATGGTTTAGAAGTTGAGCCTTTGAAAATTGAGGTTCTAGCCAAACCTTCTTATTGCATGGCCGTGAATGAAGAGCTTGATGAGAAGCCATGGTATTATGACATCATGAACTATATTCAAAAGCAGGAATTTCCTGAAGGGAGCACTCCAGCCGATAGAAAATACATAATGAAGATGGCCTCAAAGTTCTTCGTCAGTGGTAAGAATTTATACAAGAGATCTTATGATTCGGTTTTATTGAGATGCGTAGATGAAGCAGAAGCTACCCAAATCATGCAAGAAGTGCATGAAGGAGTTTGTGGCCCACACATGAATGGGCACATGTTGGCCAAGAAGATCATGAGACTAGGTTACTATTGGCTTGCGCTGGAAAGTGATTGCATACAACATGTTAGAAGTTGCCATCGTTGCCAAATTCATGGAGATAAAATAAATGTTCCTCCAACGGAGTTGCACCAACTATCTCGAGCCATGGCCTTTCTCAATGTGGGGAATCGATGTGATTGGCCCAATAAATCCCAAAGCTTCAAATGGGCACCGATTCATATTGGTGGCAATAGATTATTTTTCAAAGTGGATTGAAGCCGCATCATATGTTAATGTCACAGC
Organism: Eucalyptus sideroxylon x Eucalyptus melliodora; assembly: GCA_016097485.1. Taxonomy (NCBI): domain Eukaryota; kingdom Viridiplantae; phylum Streptophyta; class Magnoliopsida; order Myrtales; family Myrtaceae; genus Eucalyptus; species Eucalyptus sideroxylon x Eucalyptus melliodora. The sequence continues at coordinate 71,554,753 of CM027828.1, read as the reverse complement.
TCGAAACGTGGTGAAATTTATTAGGCGTGACATAATCGCCCGTTATGGTGTCCCCGAAGCAATTGTCACTGACAATGGGACAAATCTGAATAACAAGTTCGTTGATGAGTTGTTCAATGAGTTCAAAATCAAGCATTTGAATTCATCACCTTACCGCCCGCAAATGAATGGAGCTGTTGAGGCAGCTAATAAGAACATCAAGAAGATCCTGGCTAAGACAGCCGAGAATTATCGAGATTGGCATGACAGTTACCCTTTGCTCTAATGGCGTATCGGACATCGATCCGAACATCTACCGGGGCAACCCCTTTCTCCTTAGTTTATGGCATGGAGGCGGTCTTGCTCGTGGAAGTAGAAATCCCCTCTTTGAGAGTCTTATCCCAAGTGGAATTGTCCGAGGCGAAATGGACACAACAAAGGTTCGAGCAGGTTGAACTTGATTGATGAGAAAAGATTAAAAGCTCTTTGCCATGGTCGACGTATCAACAAAGAGTAGCCAAGTCTTTTAATCGGAAGGTACGGCCGAGACACTTTGAAGTGAATGATCTAGTTCTAAGAAAGGTGTTGCCGATTTTTCCGATCCTGGAGGCAAATTTGCTCCAAATTATAGCGGCCCGTATATGGTGAAGAGGGTACTCCCCGGAGGTGCCTTAATCCTTACGTAAATGGATGGTCGTGAGTTTTCTAATCCCGTTAACTCGATGCTTTGTGAAGAAGTATTACCCTTGAAAAAATTTGTTGTGAATTGAAGGAACTCATTTCTTCGTTGAATTGTGTGGGAATGGATTGAATGAGATGAGAAGTAGGCCCCGTTCCATACACATATCGAATTCATTTGATTTGGTATATCGACGTGTTGACCCAGTGTCAGTTCAATTAAATAAAAAAGGAAACGCCCTGAGGACACCACCAGCGCCTCGGCCTGGTGGCATGGGGAATGAAAAGGTCCGAAAGCGACCAGGGTTCGATCCCTGGAAATGGCAACAAGTTTGCCAAAAAAAAAAAAAAAAAAAAAAAAAAAAAAAAAAAAACATTTTTTTTTTTTTTTTTACCAATCCTTTTCTTTCTTTTTGAGCTACAAACTCTTTGTGTTCAAAGCTGATGAGTTCATGAAGTAATTGTGACCTTTCAAAGGAGAATTTTGCATGATAGTTTTACCTGTTTAATTACCAATTTCACTGAGGATCGTCACCATCGATCAAGTTAATGAATGATGTGGAATGAATTGAACATGCTAAATGAGACATGTCAGGATGATGAAAGGCAAGCCTTATCCTATACACAGTCCCTTGCTCATATACTGGTGAGATGAGTGTAGAAGTTCCATGTTTCTAAGGAAAAGAGTTTTCTCGCGAAAGGTACGATGATCGAAATGATGAGAGACGGTTCATTCTCTATCTCAAACACTACGTGATCATCCATTGTTTAAACCCTTTTGAGCCCACACACGTGGATAATTTTTAAATTACCCCTGTCAAGAACCACCCCACATTGGGGCAAGTTGGAGGTAAGACGACATCATGAGGTGAGGAATTTGATAGGAATATTCTTGCTCTCACTTGCATCAATCTTCAGGTATTGCTATTACATTGAATTCATACGATAATTCAAGTGCCTTAGGATGATGAAGAGCAGTTCTTTCTCTATCCTACACACTTTATCCATTGCGTAGCCCCTTGAGCCTGTAAATTCGTTTCATTTAAACCCAATTGGTGATCATCCCCCACACCGGGGCAAGGCAAAAGGCAAATGTTCAAGCAGCAAAATCCCGAGTGCTGACAAAAAATGAAAACTCCTCAAGAACCCAAATGTTAAAGCATTACGTGGTTATTCAAAAAAAAAAAAAAAAAAAAAACAAAAAGGGGCATGAAAAAGCAAAGTGTGCCTGGTAAAAGCAAGGCCAATGCCCATAGAAAATGAAAGAAAGAGTCAAGATAAATGACTATCAATTGTAAAAGGGTGTATTCCCAATGGAGTGGTACTCAAAGAACTCAAATGCCAAGTTTTTATAGTACCTATGAGGAAAATCCCAATGATGAAGAAGAAGACCGGTGACAATGCCAAGATGATCACCAATTCTCATCCCCCTATACACATTTTGAGCCTAATGATCCGTTCACTTCTCAATCCATGAACTTAACCTACGTTACGTCCCTTACAAAGTCTCTTCAGATTAGGGCACCGAAATTAACGTAGGAATTCATATGCTTAAAAGCATCGCTCAAGAAGTGCGAGCAAGACCATTTCTATCTCATTTCGCAGGTTCCTTGACTTGTAAACCCGAAGGTGATTGCGAAGTATTGTTCTTTCATTAGCCTTGACTCGAAGAGTCCCTCTTTGTTGAGCCATTGACCGAGCCTACATTACAGTCCCCGATAAAGACCTCTCAGATTGACAAGGTCGTACCGCTTGCGAGAATACTCGAACCCTTGTTGACATGATGAAAGTAAGATGGAGTGATTCCTGTGATCCCACATTAATGGTTGGGACAAAATAGCCTTCTTAATGAGAGTGAGTGAAAGTCCTTTCTAACTGAAAGTCTCTCATTTGGTATTCTTGAAAATCCATGTCATTGTCAAAAATAAACGATGATTCTCCCCGGTGGAAGTTCGGTGGTGCAAATTTGGTAAAACCATCATGCATAAATCTTGATTGAATGGATAAAAACTTCAGTGGATTTTGGAGTGTGCTGAATTGCTTACTTCTTTGGCAAATGCATGTATTTTTGCTCTAATCATGTCCGACGGTAATGTTTCCTTGAAGACCCAAGAGCTCCCGACATTTATGTTGCCTTTCGAAGCCTCGAGGTGAGAAACCTCCATGAATATTTGAAGTACATCCTCGATGTTCCAAAATTTCTGTTTACCAAGAGGTAAGTGACCCTCACGAATATCCCAGTGTTTGTCCTAGGTTTGTCCTAGGTATTCCCAAAATTTTTGACATCTCGTTATCTGAATGTCTCAAAACTCCTCGTTAAACATTTCACTTTTGGATGTGAATGTTTTTCGATCTTTTTCGTTATACCTTAGTCTGATCTAGGTATTTCGAATCATCTTAATCCAATATTCATCTCACCTAACATTGAGTGTTTATTGGTTAAGTCTCAAAATTCTTGACATCTCGAATCTGGATGTCTCAAAACTCTTCGTTAAACATTTCACTCGGGATGTGAATGCTTTTTCGATCTTTTCGTTATACCTTAGTCTCGGATCTAGGTATTTCGAATCTTCTTAATCCAATATTCATCTCACCTAACATTGAGTGTTTATTGGTTAAGTCCCAAAATTCTTGACATCTCGATGATCTGGATGTCTCAAAACTCTTCGTTAAACATTTCACTCACGGATGTGAATGTTTTTCGATCTTTTTCGTTATACCTTAGTCTCGGATCTAGGTATTTCGAATCTTCTTAATCCAATATTCATCTCACCTAACATTGAGTGTTTATTGGTTAAGTCCCAAAATTCTTGACATCTCGGTCCTGGATCTGGATGTCTCAAAACTCTTCGTTAAACATTTCACTGATGTGAATGTTTTTCGATCTTTTTTCGTTATACCTTAGTCTCGGATCTAGGTATTTCGAATCATCTTAATCCAATATTCATCTCACCTAACATTGAGTGTCTATTGGTTAAGTCCCAAAATTCTTGACATCTCACTGATCTGGATGTCTCAAAACTCTTCGTTAAATATCTCACTTTGGATGTGAATGTTTTTCGATCTTCTTCGTTGTACCTTAGTCTGGATCTAGGTATTTCGAATCTTCTTAATCCAATATTCATCTCACCTAACATTGAGTGTTTATTGGTTAAGTCCCAAAATTCTTGACATCTCAGTCTGGATCTGGATGTCTCAAAACTCTTCGTTAAACATTTCACTCTGGATGTGAATGTTTTTTCGATCTTTTTCGTTATACCTTAGTCTGGATCTAGGTATTTCGAATCTTCTTAATCCAATATTCATCTCACCTAACATTGAGTGTTTATTGGTTAAGTCCTAAAATTCTTGACATCTCAGTCTGGATCTGGATGTCTCAAAACTCTTCGTTAAACATTTCACTTTGGATGTGAATGTTTTTCGATCTTTTTTCGTTATACCTTAGTCTGGATCTAGGTATTTCGAATCATCTTAATCCAATATTCATCTCACCTAACATTGAGTGTCTATTGGTTAAGTTCCAAAATTCTTGACATCTCAGTCTGGATCTGGATGTCTCAAAACTCTTCGTTAAACATTTCACTCTGGATGTGAATGTTTTTCGATCTTTTCGTTATACCTTAGTCTGGATCTAGGTATTTCGAATCTTCTTAATCCAATATTCATCTCACCTAACATTGAGTGTTTATTGGTTAAGTCCCAAAATTCTTGACATCTCAGTCTGGATCTGGATGTCTCAAAACTCTTCGTTAAACATTTCACTTTGGATGTGAATGTTTTTCGATCTTTTCGTTATACCTTAGTCTGGATCTAGGTATTTCGAATCTTCTTAATCCAATATTCATCTCACCTAACATTGAGTGTCTATTGGTTAAGTCCCAAATTCTTGACATCTCAGTCTGGATCTGGATGTCTCAAAATTTTTAAGCATTTCATTATGGATATGAATGCTTTCTTCGATCTTTCTCGTTATACCTTAGAATCTAGGTATTTCCTCTTAATCCAATATTCATCTCACCAACAAGTGTCTATTGGTTAAGAATTTTTCCCCGTTTAGGCGACCGTAGAATGGTACGGGTCCTAGGAAAGCAGTCTCTTTGTAAAGTCATGTTACTATTCTAGGCGACCGTAGAATGGTACGGGTCCTAGACATGTAACACCAACTATCTCGAGTTACTCTACCCTCCTCGAAGGTAAGTTATTCCAGGTAAGTTCCTTTTATCACTGGCATTAGCATGTCCATGCATCATATAAATTGCATTTCAAAAAAAAACACATAACAAAAAAAACAAAAAAAGAAAAATCCATGGCCTGCCAAAATATCATCCATTGCATATGCATGGTCAAAATTTAGGTATCATATTGTCTTTGAATGCAACCTCTGCGAGCTCACCTTCAAAGAGGGGCAGCTGTTGACACCTAAATTTTGACTAATCAATTAGTAATTAATTGCATAAAAATTTAGGGATTAATCTTTAACCCCTAAGAAAAAATATTAAAATTGCATCTCATGTAGTCGCATTTGCATCGGTACTAAGAGGACAACAAGAAGCAAAAAGGTGGCCGATTGCATACACAAACTCTGGAGTGCGGATTTGAAAATCTTCAAAAAAAGAAGAAAGAAAAGCAGCTTCACAACATATTATTATATGCCCATATTGTATTATTATAATATACAAATATTATACAATATGTCAGTTTTTAGTAACACGTGAAGAAGCAACCTTCTCATTAATGCATTGCACGTCCACGCACGAAAATTTCCCCTTCTAGAGAAAAATCAGGAAGCAAAAAGAAAGAATAAAAAAGTCCATTGTGAGGGGGGCTTCCCCTTTCGTTCACGCAAGGGGAGTAGTTTGTGGGAGTTATTAAAAGAAAAGAGAAAAAAAAAATATATTGCAGAGCGAAAGAAGTCGTGCAAGGGGGAAAAGGGGGAAAAAGCAAAAGAAAGAGAAAAGAGGGTGAAAGGAAAACAATAAAAAAAGAGAAGGTAGTCTTCTTAAAAGGGAGGAGACGTGCGCTTCGTGGGGGAGAAAAAACCTGCAGAGAAGAAAAAAAGTGAAGTCGTGAGCGGACGAGAGAGAAAAAAGAGAAAAGGAAAGGGAACACCCACGCTTCTTCTTCGTGGGTTCCTTCTCCACAAAAGCTGCACGCCGTTCCGCTGCTGCCCATCGCGCGCGCCCCGCACCGCCGCTCCGCCACCTCTGCGCCGCCGGTCTCCTCGCGCTGCAGGACCACCGTCTCCGACGCCGCGTCACCGCCCGCGCCTCGCTCGCGCCGCGCCCCCCCGCACTTCCGATCCGACGCCGCCCGCCAACTTCCGCGCCCTCCGGCCTCCGCCTACGCTCAAGTCTTCCCGGTCGCCGCACCCTTGCTGCTCGCCGAAGCCTTGCCGTGCCGCCCGCGCCCTACCCGCGAGTCACCGTGACCTGCCCAACGCCGCCTCCAGCCGAGCACCACCGCCCTCGCACCTTCACTGCTGGTCAAACCAAGCCGGCTCCGCCTCCGTCCCGCGAGCCCGCGTCATCCACCGCGCCGCAACGATTTGGCGACACCTGCCCGTCCTCGACACCCCGCCGCACCTCCGCTCAACCCCGCTCGACCCGCGACGACCCGCCCCGATCGCCGCCCACCCCTCGACCGCCCACCTCCCGCCTTGGCCGCTCGCCGGCCCGCGCCCGCAACGCCCCGACCCCGTGCTCCGCCGCCCGCCGCCCTTGCCGGATCTCCTCACCGGTCCACCGCCCCGGGCCGGTCACCACGCCGCCCTCCGAACGCCGGGACCCGCTACCCCTCCGGACTGTGGCCGGTCAACCCCCCACCAAAAGACCCACGAGCAAGCCGTGCGTGGGAAAAGAAAAAGAAGAAAACCAAAAAAAAAGAAGAAAAAGACAAAAGGGGATTAGGTAGTCTTTTTTATTATTATTATTATTATCTTATCTTTATTTTTTATATAGTTTATAGCTTATTTTCATATAGTTTTTTTAGTGTGATTATTCATTAATGCGTGATTGAGGTTTCAATGTGAAATAACCCCTCAAACTAGGGATTAGGAGTTTGATTTTCGCGCCCGAAATCCGACTCGTAATCACTTGAAATATCGCCAATCTAATCTCCCGCCCGAGATTCGATTTGTGATTTATTTAAAATTGGCCAACCCGATCTCATGCGCGAGATATGGTTTGTCAATTTGGATATCAATCTTGCTCTGATTTGCTGTCGTGCCGTTTAAGTTAATTTCGCTTTAATAAAAAATTGCATTTGCATTCCATGTAGGTTAGAATTAGGTTTATTTCCTTTTTATGGTTTGCATATTAAGAGTAGGAATTTTATTTCGAATTTCAAAAAAAAAATACAAAAATTGAATCAATCAATTTAGGTTGCTAGTTTTTTAGCTTAGGTTTCATGTTTAATCGCTTGACATTTTTTTTTTTAATTTCGAAATCAATACAAAAACATGAAAAATGCAAGTTAGATCAGGGCTAGGGTTAGCATATTTAGTCATTTCGTTTTTTTAAAAAAATAATAATAAAAAAATCCAAAAAATGCATTTAGGATATTAGTTTTTAGAATTGCACGTGTCAATCTAGAATTAGACCTTTACTTCAATTTTTTAAAGCAAAAATCCCCAAAAAAAAAATTAATTAATTAATTTAAAATGCTAGTTTTTTTAGGTTGCATGTTTAATTGTGTGCAAATTTTTAAAATTTCGAATTATAAAAAAAAAAAAACAAAACAAAAACAAACAAGCAAAAATCGTCATGCATTTTAGAATAGGATTACATGTCTCATTTTAAGATTGGATCAATTTGCATCTTAGGTTAGAAATTGCTAGATTAAAATAACGTCATAGTTTAAATTAGGATTTAGCATGACTTAATCCTAAGTTTAAATTAGATGGAATTTTTCTTTAGCTAGATAATATTTGCATTTGTCTTAATTTCGAATATCATGAAAAATACAAAACTTGTCTTTAGATAAATTAGTTTCAATTTTTAGGATGAATTGCATTTTTAGGAATAGAAATATCATGTGCACGTCATGTGGGATTATGTTCATAAAATGTACGTCATGTAGAATTAGTTTCATTAAAAATTGCACGTCATTATAATTAGGTCATTTTGATTTGCATATTTGATTATTGCATGTTCATTAAGAAAACAAAAAAATTTACTCATGTCATGTAGTTTAGAACACATTGTCATGCCATTTCATGTTAGATTAGATGCACTGCATGGTTCACATTGAAAAAGTGAAAACAAAATAAAGAAATTGCGTGTTAATTAGAAATCATATCTAGGGTTGTTGATATGAATTCCCATCTAACATTGCAGATGCTTTCGTTGCTATGAGGTAATCCTATCATTTATTCACTGATTTATCTGGGTGTTAAATTGGTGGTTTGTGCATTCGCATGATCACCTCACATGTTAGGAAAGTGAATTAAAATCAATCCAAGCTGCCTGCAAAACATTTTTTAAAAAGAAAAGGTACCGAAAGGGCATTAGACAAGTCTAGTGTAACCAAGTCCCCGAACTCATTTAATCTCTGGTTCGTAGGAGTGAAGTAATTCTCCCATTACTTTACTTGGGTTTCTAATCGACCCACCAAAAATAGATTAGTGGCGACTCCTAATTGAAAATCAATTGCATGTTAAGAACTTAAACCCTAAGTCGCGAATTGGTATGGGCTTGGGAGAGCTCGAGCTAAGTCTAGGCTTAGCAATCCATTAGCCGAACCCTTAGGTGGTCCAAACCCGCTTCGAGGGAGGTCGCGACACCCACCGTTCGGCCACTAAGGCCTGGCCCGCGAAGCCCAAAGGGAGGGGCTGCCATCGACGGAAGAGGGAGAGGCTCAACCCAAGGATGGCCCATCGACCTGCATGAAATTAAATAAGTGGCAAGAGAAGCTTGCCAAGTGTTTTTCCCTTAGAGCCAAGTGGCATTAGCCATGCAAAATCAAATGATTGCAAATCATTGAAGTGAAAGAAAAGAGGAGAGGCGGATTGAGAGAGAGGGTTTTCGACCGAGAGAGAGAGAGAGAGAGAGAGAGAGTTGTCGTGCAAGAGAATGAGAGAAAGGAAGAAGGAGGTCCGTTGCTGCCGTGCGTGCCGCCTAGTCCCGCCGTCGAGCCCACCTTGCCCCACCGTGTGTTTGCTGTGATTCTCTTTGGATTAGAGGCAAGTAGAGTCCATTGATCTACCCTTTGCTTGCTGTGGTTGTGATGTTGAATGCTGGAAATGCTTAAGCTATGATGTTTGGATGCTGGAAACTCAAGTGAATGGTGGTAGTGTTCCAAGTGAGTTGTTGCATGTAGAAACGGTCCAACCTTTGGTGATTTCGTGAGCTACATCCGATTTCCTAGTTGGAATCTCACTTCAACTTCTTGATGAAATTTGTAGAGGACTTCTAGAAGATTAACATACTAAAAATTGAGATGAAACGGACTAGCATTGGTTGGTGCAATGATTTTCTTTGAAAGAGATTAAATCTAGAGATTTAGCCGAGGGTTAGGATGAGTTGTAATAGTCATATCTTGTAATCCAAAAGGAATTAGACTTCGATTTCTTCATGAGACTTTTACCTTTAAATATCATATATAACATATTAAAATCTGAGAATTTTTGGATTTCATTTAAGTGCTTAATCAAAATTATTTTCGAAACTGTGCAAAAGTAGCGTTGGAATTTCTTTTGCTATGATGTATGGATCTATGTGATTGATGTGAAACTTTCTTAACATGGTGTTCTTCACGAAATATCTTCCTCTGGATCTTGTTTACATCATGTTAAATTTTCAGAATTTATTGAGATTTTTTACTAATTTTTCAATAATTTTTCCTAAAGAGGTGTATTCTATTTTACCCGAAAATTGGTTCTATTTTCAAAAACCAACAAACTACTTTATGAAATGTGATATCGTGGGTTTTATGTGCACTGCATATATTGTGACATTTAGTATATTACATGACATTAAAAAGTTGGTTTAGACCTTTGATATTGTTGCATCAAATGCCATGTTGAAAATGAGACATATATGTGATTATGAATTGTGATAATAATGATACCGTTGGAGGTGTGAGCCGACGATGCCCCGGGAGTGTCAAGATGCCCCGGGAGTATCAAGATGCCCGGAGGTTTGTGCCAGAGGGTCCTCGAGAGTTTTGAGATGCTCGGTAGTATACGGTACATAATTCCAGGGGGATACCTGGTGGTATATCAGTACGTAATCTCGGAAGCCCTGGAGGTTTGTGCCGAGGGTATTCCTCGTGATGCTAGTTGAAATGCAAGATGCCCAAAGGTTTGTGCCAGAGGTTCCTTGCGACGCCAGGTTGGGTGCGAGCGATAAATTGAGGGATGCAAACATTGATCCCTAGATAAAAAAAAATGATGAGATCCTCTTGAAAGATAAAACAGGAAATTGAATCATGCGCATGAGTGTGTGCATATGGCATGATGCATGATCTGCTTATGAAAGTAAATTGATGCTTTTTGACATTGAGAATACGATCACGAATGCTTAAATGGATTTCATGGGGATGTATACATGAGTGTATGGATGACATGAATCATGCGTATGTATGTGCATATGGCATGGGATGAACTTCATGGAAATACAAGCATGACTACATGGTGGTATATGCATAATGGCATGGTGAGATATGCATGACTGCATGGCAATATATGCATGACCGCATGGTGATGTATGCTTGATAGCATGGAGGATATGTGATTTACTCATATCTTGATTGTCTTGCTTGTCATATTGTGTAGTTTGGTGGATCTTTACTGCTGAATAGTTGTACTCACCCCTTTGGGGACTAACATTTTAGATTGAGAGATGCCTCTAGCACTTGTCATGCATGGTACGTTTTATGGATTACCGTCTGATGTTGAGGTCGAGTGCTCGGAGCACCCCTGCGTTGGTGTTCATGGTCTGGTGTTTATTCGCGTCCGTGTTTTGGTTATGTACGATGTGGGCCTACCTGATGGCCCCATAGTCCAGGAGTTCTTATCTATCCATGTTCGTCGAGATGGGAGGATCATGGGGATGCTGTCGCCGCCACCGGCCGATGCACCGAGATGGGTATGATAGGAGCGTGTGACTGGTGGAGGTTGACACTTTTTGGGATGGCCGACACTAGCTGATGGATAGATGTACATGTCTGATGTATAGTCGGGTTCTTTTTGGGTTTAGCCAAGCTTACTTAAAGTCTTGACCTTTTTGTACCGACTTGTGAAATCCATCATAGTTATGTAAATAAAAGTGATTCAGCCCTAAAATGCATATATATATATATGAAAGGTTGTAGTTGGTGTGTATTGCATCGTATTATCTAGTTTGTGTACGGGTTAGGGAAATGTTGAGTATGCTTTCGTTAATTTGAACTACGCTGGGACCGATCTAAAGGATGTAAACCCCCAGGTTGCATGGACCCACTACAATTGAAATGGTATCAGAGTGGCATGTTATTAGGTCAAGTGAAAGGTAAGCGGACTGTGGCGACCCTAGCGGATCGGGGCCGTGTCGAGGGGTGCCACATTTGAATAAAAACTTAGCAATATTCCATCAAATAAAGAAGAACATATATTGATGTCATAAAATATCATAATATCATGTTCATAAGCATCAAGCCAGTTTCATCAATTATGAACAAGACCTAAACAATGTGATTTACAAAGAGCCACCAACTTAAGTTTATTTGTAGGAGAATAAATATTGTCTAGTTTCAAAAAACATAACCAATAATCAAGTTACTTACAATAACCTAGTCATGTAATATCAAGTTTCAATAAATAAATAAATAAAAACAAGACCATCAAGCTTCTTATGTAAATAATTGTTTTTATGTTTCAATTTGAAATGTCACAGTTACTGATTCCTTAAAGTCAAATAATCTAGCATCAAGTTTGAAATGAGATCATTTAACCAAAAAGGATAGTCCAACATAGTTGAATTGTATCATCAAGTTTGGAATGACACAAGTTTCCCCAATAGAACATTTGAATTAGGTTAAAGTCATATTCATCAAGTTTGGAATGAGATAACTCACCATTTTCAAATTAATCAGCAACTGTGAACATCGATAAAACATATAAACTATGCTTATCATTGTAGTCAATAAAGAAAGATTCGATAATTCAAAACACACAAGTAGAAGGTAAGTAAATGGTAGTTAAGACTTGTCTATATAGTCTTTAACCCCAGTTCCCCCACTGTTTTGAATAATCAATCTTTAAGCATACGTTTGGTGAGAGTATCGGCTATGTTATCCTTCGATCTCACATCGATCAAGGTAATAACTCCTTATTCTCTCAAATAATTCAACAACACATGTCTCAATTTCACATGTCTTCTCTTTGAATTAAAGAGAACATTCTTGACGACTTGAACAGCCGCTCGATTATCACAGAATAGGCTTAAAGAATTAATCTTTAGTCAAGTCAAAGGAATATCCATAATTAGATTCTTTATCCACTCTGCCTCTTCACCGACTAAGGCTAAAGCAAAAAGTTTTGATTTTATAGACGACAATGTAATACAAGTCTGTCGTTTGGATTTTCAAGTAATAGCAGCTCCACCCAAAGTGAATATATATCCACTAGTGGACTTACTATTTCCAATATCTGAGCACCATGAGGTATCAGAATATCCATCCACAGTTGGAGGATAACTAGAATAATAAAGAGCATAATCTTTAGTACATTTAAGATATCTCATTAGCCTATCGAGGGCATCCCAATGTACTTTACTAGGATTACTAGTAAAACGACTCAACATGCCAATTGTAAAGGCTATGTCGGGTCTAGTGCAACTCATAGCATACATGAGACTACCACGTAGTTTCGAGTACTTTAACTGATCAACGATGGTCCCTTCATTAGGACTTAGATTGTTATTATAACCACATGGTGTCTCACTCGGTTTACACTTATCATATCCTCAAGTAGAAAGTAGCTGTTCAATATAATGAGTCTCGCTAAGGGAGATAACTTGCCGGTTAAAGCTTACTTTCATACCAAGAATGGTATTAGCAATACCAAGATCTTTCATGTCAAAATTCTTTAGCTAAAGTAGTTTTCACTTTATTTACTACAAAATAATCAGAACCAAGAATTAACATGTCATCAACATACAAGCAAATGATAACTATCTTATTTGACATAGAACGATAGTAAAGACATTTATCTAAATAACTAGACTGAAAGCCATAACTATTTACCACTTTGTCAAATTTAAGATACCACATCTTAGGTGCTTGTATAAGACCATATATGGATTTATTCAACTTACAAACTTTGTCTTCAAAACCTTTCATAACATATCATTCCAATTATTCCATGTAAGTTTCCTTATTTAACTTCCCATTTAAGAAAGCCGTTTTTACATCCATTTGATGCACTACAAAGTGTTCAATAGATACAAAAGCAGGAAAAATTCTTATAATTGATAGATGACACGCAAGTAAATAGACATCAAATAGTCTATTCCACTCTACTATTTATCGCATTTAGCTACTAAACGTGATTTGTATCTAGCTATTGATCCATCACTATTCAGTTTCTTCTTCAACACCTATTTACAGCCTATAGCTTTAACTCTTTTTGGCAAATTTACTAGCTGTCAATTATGATTATGCAGCAAAGAGCTCATTTCATCATCTATGCCTTCTACCCATAGTAGAGATTCCCTAGATCTTATTGCTTCTTGATAGGAGAATGAATCATCCTCAAGATGGTAAGCAACAAAGTTCTCACCAAAACTTTTGGGAATTCTCTCTCTTGTAAATACTCTAACTGAAATTGGTTCAATAGCTAACTGTGTGGGATTAGTGTCACAAGGGCCTACTTCAGATTCTACAAGAGATTTTGAAATCATATCTATAAATCCAGAAACATTCAAGCACTGATCTCTAAAAAACTTGTTTTCGAAGAACACTACATCTCTAAATTCTATCACTGTATTAGTAGATAAATCTAAAAACCTATTTGTAGCAATATTTTCTGCACTATCTAGATATACACAAGTAATGGTTCTAGATCTCACCTTAGGTTTCTTAAAATCCGGTATACTTACATAAGTAATACAGCCCTAAGTCATAAACATGTCTATAAGGGTGCTTATGCCATATCTCATAAGGTGTCATGGACAACTTAGAGTGCGGCAACCTGTTCAAGATGTGATTAGCAATTAGAACTGCTTCTCCCTAGTAGGAGGAAGGCAATGCCAGCTGTAAGTAACATAGAGTTTAACATTTCAATTAACGTTCTATTATTACACTCAGCAACACCATTTGATTGGGTGAATAAAGAGCAGTGGTTTCAAGTATTATACCTTCTGAAGCACAAAATTCATTGAACCTTGACATAGTATATTCTCCTCCTTTATCACTCTTAAACCTCTTAATTTTCAAGTTGAGATAATTTTCTACTCTAGACTTGAAAATTTTAAATTTTTCAAAAGCCTCATCTTTCGATTTCAACAAATAGATATGACAATATCTAGAAAAATCGTCTATGAATGTTATTAGATACTTCCGACCACATCTAGTATGTAATTTCTAAAGTCACAAATGTCAGAATGCATTAACTTAAGAAGTTGTGTGTTTTTAAAAACCAATTTAAAGGGTTTTCTAATGATTTTAACATGTGCACACACTTCACACTTGTCAAATTGAATAAAAGTATCTAATGAAATGTTGTGAGTTTTAGCTAGATATTACATTTTCTTGTAATTCACATATCCAAGTCTATTGTGTAGCAACTTTGGATCAATCAAAGTAGAATTCACATGATTTATGCTATCAGTATTTAAACTCAACATATACATACCATTAACCATGAATGCAATACCGAAATAATATGAGTTAACTGATAAAGTTATTCTACCATTCATAGTTGAAAAAGATGTATCGGCTTTATCAAGTAAACTCATAGATATCAAATTATTTTTAAGTAAAGGTACTATTCTAACATGTTTCAGAGTTAGTAATTTACCCGAAGAAAGCACAAGATTTGCGGTTCCAGCATGAGTCACCTTTGCCTCACCACCATTGCAATTTTCCACGGTGTCTTTCACTTCTGTGACCTCAGTGAGTAAATTATTGTCATTTGTAACGTGACAAGTAGCGCCACTATCCAACCACCACTCAGAATTGACAATGGCCTTTCCATTCTTCATCATTCCAATGAAGATTCAAGTCTCAGATCCTTTAATTAGCATATTGGCCTCATTTTGTGATGTGTCATTCTTTAGCTTCTTCGGCAACTTACACCATGCTACCCAGTGACCCCACTTTCCACAGTTATGACACTTGCCCTTCTTCTTCTTTTTTAAGATAGTCTTTTTGGCCTCTAACTGTAAAGAGGATTCACATTTTAGTGACTTGGACTTTTTCTGAGGTTTATTGGAGTGTGAAACTAAGTTGGCAACTAACTTTTGTTGTTCCACTTGTTCCAAACTCTTTATAGTAATATTTTGATCATCAATGTGAATATACCTCTTTAATTCATCCAGTCACATCTGTACCTTCAGTCTGTGCATTTCAGTCTTGAAAGAACTCCATTCAGTTGGTAGTTTGCTCAACACAAGACCGACAAAAAGATTATCGGACATATCAGAGTTATCATCTTTCAGCTTGTTCCTCATATTCTCAAATTCAACTAACTAAGAAGTAATGCTAGAATTCATAGTGAATTTAAAGTCAAAAAATTTCTCCACTAGAAGAGTTTTAGAGAGCCCCTCTTGTTTTTGGAACTGAGCATTCAAATGATCCCATATCTCTTTCGCCATCTTACACTCACTATAAGTCGTAGCCAGATTAGGATTTAGAAAGTTCAATAAGTAATCTCTACAAAAACCATCATCTTTGTTCCATTGATATTCATCCACATCTTCAATAGTAGATGAAAAATCACTTAATACAGTATAGAATATGTCACGTTCTTTCATGCCAAATTGAACATGTAATTTCCAGCCATGAAATTCAGTAACATCAAATGATTGTAGCTTTATAATATCATAGGAACTACGCTTTGCCATTTTAATCAGAGCAAAGTGTTAGAAAGAGTGCACCTTGGAGTCCTCGGAGCCACAACCTTGATCAAACTACTCTGTAGTGATGGAATTTGCCAAAACAAACCCCCAAAACGGATCTAAAGAGCCCCTGAAATTCGCTAGAAATTTCCAGCGAGTTTCAACGACAAGGGCAATCTTGAAATTCAATGGAAATTTCGTCCCCAAAATTCGCTAGAAATTCATATGGAAACTTCCAGGTGCCGTAACTTCTCCATCCGACCTCCGATTGACGCGAGTGACCACTCAAAACGTTTGTATCAACGAGTAGAACAAAGCCCAAGTGGTTTCACCCTTTAAAATTGGCTATAATTTTTGGATTTTTGAATCAAAGATTTCGGTCACCCGAATCTTCAAACTCATATCTCGGCCAATACCACCGTCGAAATCGAAAGTAAATTACACCCGTGAGTTCATCTTGACGAAATCTTCAAGAAGACACCTTACTCGCTCAAATCCAACACACGAACATAATACTTCAAGATTGTTGGAGGTTATAGGTTTGAGAGAGAAGAAGCGGTTGTTTGAAGTATTACACCAAGAGACGTCAAGTTTGGAACGCTCAACAATATTACCTCTAGCATAGGGAAACCCTAGAGTTTTTATATACAAGTTATTGGGCTCCGGCCCATATGGACCCAAATAACCATACTTTCACCTATTGAGCTTGTATGTGAACATATTATTTTGGATTATATTAACAATATATCCAACATAAGTATATGTAGATATAGTTCCTTTCAAGGGGTGTTTATTTTGCAAAAAAAATTCATTGATATTGGAAATTATTCTTTGTGGAAATTATTTCAAAGAAAATGATTAGTTTTCAGTTGTCTAGTGATATGGTGAAATTTTGTGAATGGAAATGTTTCAATTGGAATAATTAGTACCCAATAAAGTGAAAAAGTGAGCACTTCTTAAGAGACTTGTTTTGACAAGAAATTCATTGACAAACTATGGACAATGAAGGGCATTTTGGGTCTTACTCTTTCTACTTCTTGGATATAGAGCCCCATCTCCCTCCTCGATTCTATAATTCCTGTAACACTACTTTAGTTATAAGTTCAAATTTCATAGAGCCCTTTATTAGCCTCTTCAACTAAATTTCCAAACTTGAGTCTTAGGTTGAAGCCTGGCCCATGCATAAGGGAGACCGTTACAATCTTGTTTCCTTTCCCCACAATAACCACCAATTTTTAAACTATGCCATCATCTAATAGCTTTAAACTTTAAAGGAAATATTGTAGTAGAAGTCATGAACCTATTTTATGGTGGTCAATTCAATCCTCAAATTTTCATTGGTCAATTTAATTCTAAACATTTTTACGATTTTCTAATTTTGGCAAGAAATCGCTAACATGCACATCAACTATCTTACGTAACATGTTTAGCACTAACTTTGATAATTTTTGCAAATTTTTTAAAACCTTGCTGGCCCACAATGAAAAGAAAAGAAAAGAAAAAATTCAAAAAAAAATTATAAATATTTCAAAAATTTTAAAAACAATACAAAAATTGTCAATGCCAGCGCTGGCCATGGCACATAAAACAACCAACATCCATAGTCAATGATTTTTAGTCAAAATTGGCTAAAATGACCGTATCGGCAAATCGTTAAAAATTTTATGATTAAATTAGCAAAGCTAAAATATTTAAGACTGAATTGATTGTCATACAATAAATTATGATTTTTTGGACAATTATCTCCAATTTTAAGAGCAACTAGTATTGGTCTAAAAAATTCATCACAAGTTGTGAACTCAATACCACAAGAAATGAGTTTGAGAGGGAATGACTATGTTTGAATCATTGACAAAAGAACGCTTCAAGTGCCATAACTTTGGCCAAAGGGACACTTAAGTGCCATAACTTACGAAAGGTACACTTAAGTGCCACATTCGAAAAAAAACGGATCACTTGAGTGCCACTCCGGCCAAAACGCCAACGTGGCATTTTTCCGGCGAAGCGCGCCCAAAACGACGCCGTTTTGCACGCTTTTAAAAATAAATTTATTTAAAATATTTTTAAAAATAATAATTTAAAAAACTTTAAAAAACTTTAAAAAACTACTTTTTTTCAAAAAAAAAAAAAAAAGGAATGTGGGGAGGCGGGCCGAGGATCAGCCTCGGCCGTCCGTCGGGAAGGGCCGGCGACGGCGAGGGAGGGTTGGCCCGGGGTTTCCGGCCCGGCCGGGGGCCGCGACCCTTGTCGATTGGCGGCGAGGGCTCGGTGGCCCAAATCCGGCGAGGGCCGCGCGCCCCCGGATCAACGGCGAGGACTCGTGAGCCCTCTCCGCGGTTGGCCAGCAAGGGCTCGTGGCCCTCACCCAGATCCAGCGGCGAGGGCTCGCGGCCCTCGCCCGATCCAGCGACGAGGGCTCGCGAGCCCTCGCCGCCGATCAGCCAGGGTCGCCGGCCCCTGGCAGGGCGGCGGCGGTTGAGGGCTGATCCCTCAGCCGCCTCCCCCCGTTCCTTTTTTTTTTTTTTAATTTTTTAAAGTTTTTTAAATTTTTAAATGATTATTTTTTAAAATATTTTAACTAAATTAATTTTTTATTTAATTTTTTCCACGTTAGCCCAAAACGACGCCGTTTTGGCCACGTCAACGTGCAAAACGGCGCCATTTTGGCCGCGCTTCGCTGGAAAAACGCCACGTTGGCATTTTGGCCGGATTGGCACTCAAGTGATCCATTTTACTCCGATTTTGGCACTTAAGTGTACCTTTCGTAAGTTATGGCACTTAAGTGTCCCTTTGGCCAAAGTTATGGCACTTGAGGAGTCCGCACCTCGCAAAGAGACATATTTGCTAATTATGCCAATGGAGATTTCGGGCAAGTTGTTGTGAGAAACGGCTACATGTGTCCCATTGTTAGAAAATGAACTGTAATTGTGAACATCTCAAGTGGAGGACAACTAGCTTTATGTGAAACTAGGCATAATCCATAGATGAAAAAAAAAATCTTATCTCAACTAATAAACTTGACCAAGAAGATTTAGTAACAACATATGGATGCGGAGAGTGGAAGATAACTTCAATACAAGAGTAACAACAAAGGAAAAGTGGAGTACACTTTACCTTTTCTAGGGAAACAATAGCAGTGATATGATTACAACTACTGTGCCTACAAGTAGGTTATCTACCATTTGGCATTATCGATAAGGATATCTTGGTGAAAATGATGTAAAGCAGTTACACTCAAAAAAATTACTTTCAAGTTTGCTGAAAATTGAGTTGGATTTTTATGAGAGTTGCATTTATGGAAAACAAAAAGCAGTTAGTTTCAATTGAATGGGCAACTGAATAAAAGCCAAAAGCTAGAGTTGATTCACAGTAATGTGCGGGGATCAACTCAAAAACTCTCTTACATCACTTTCATTAATGATGCAACAAGAAAGACTTGAGCCTATGCTCTCACAAAAAAAAAAATCAAAAGTATTCAAGATGTTCAAAATATGGAAGATCATGATAGAAAAAGAGACAAACTATCATATTAAAACTTTGAAAATCGATAATTATGGTGAATACACAAGCAATGAATTTATAGAAAACTTAAGCCAAGAAGGTATACACGAATTGAAGACTATTCCTAAAACTCCTTAAGAGAATAGTGTAGTTAAGAGGATGATCACAACTATTTTCGAGTGTGCAAGATACATGAGGCTACATGTGTGTCTCCCACTACACTTATGGAATGCTACCATCTAGTGCGATGGATGGAGAAATACCACAAGAGCAATGGTTAGGTAAAAATGTTAATTATTCATATTTAAAAGTCTTTTTGTATATTGCGTATGCTTTGATTGACAATGAGGATAGGAATAGGCTTAATGCAAAGTCCCAAAAGTGCATCTTTATTGGATATGGTGTACATGATTATGGATATAGACATTGGGATTATGAGAATAACTTGTGGAATTTTATGAAAAAAAAAGATGAACAGGATTGTCAAATAGAGTATAGGAAGGTAGTGAAATCAGAATATGTTAAACTAGACACAATACCCGTGAATATGGTTCCAGTGGATCAAAGTGTGCCTGAAGGAGAGGTTCGAGGTGAACTTATCATCAATGAGCAAGTAGTTCAAGAGGAGCGTAGTGATCCAAAACAGACTAATGACCTTAAAATACTTGTCTAGAAGAGGTCTACACATGTGAGAACCAAAGGTGATTTTTTATCCATCAATAATACTATTCTAAGCCATATCCTATATACAGATTCAGGAGAGCTAAAAACTTATAAACACATCTCACGTGCAGTGAGAGTATGCTATAAAAGACGAGATGAGCTTGTTGTTTTAGAACAAAACTTGAGAGTTGACCGACAAAAGTCACAAAGATGCGCTATATCAAACCATAATCATAGTCGTAGCAAACCATGTTTGTAAAATGGTCCATCAAATTCTTCCTTTCTCCAACAACGAGTGGTAGGTAGAGCTGGTGCAACTCACATAATTGGTAACTCATTTAGCAATAAAGTAGGCAAAATGGACTGACAGAAAAATAAGCCCTAGTAAAATGGGTCATGATGGGTTGCTTGAATGACCCAAATTTGAACTCATTTGGCCTTTTGAGACTAAAATATTTTTGGAGATTTAACTCAAAAAAAAAATTGAGAGAAAAAATTACAAAGTGCGCAGCAATGGTGGACAAAACATTTTAGATCTTTTCTTAATTTAATCTTTTAATTTAAATTTATTTTTTTTTAATTTACAAAAGTTTCCAACGATTTTGATCTGACTATGTTGACAATGGCGATGACAATGACTAAGCACTGGCATTGATCACTGTTGGGAATAACGGATCCCCGAAAACCGGATTCGACACTGAATCGAACCCCTAAATCAATGCGGAAGACGAAACCCGGGAAAACACGTATCACCGATCGTAAAGCACACCACAGATTCGAGCGTACCTTGTTAGCCACAGATTAAACACCGACGCCGACAAGAGGAAGAGAAACGGTCCTGTTCGATTCGATGAAGCCTTGAAGGGAAGAAAAGCGCGCCGTATGCTTACTGTTTTTCCTTTTGGGAGAGAGAGAGCGTAAGAAGAGAAAAGACGTACGTTGTTTTCTTTTTCCAACTGATATCATTTCTCTCTCTCTCCTCCATTTTATACCTCTCCCTTTCCACGGGCCATATTCCCATGGGCCGGGCCTTTTGGGCCCAGCTTGGGCGGACGGGCCTTAAGCCCTTTAATTAATAAAACCATCATCTCCCACTCGCACATGGTGGGCCGAACAGTATTCTCTTTACCTCTCTTCAACATTCATACTGGTGAATAATCCGTGCGACCAGCATACTTTGAGAGCTCGTTGCCATACATCTGTTAGGAATATATAGCAGCTCATAATGGGCGTCACACTCCGAGTAGATTTAGTATGCAGCACCCTAGATCGATCGATCACATTTATATCTCCCTTGATCTCTTTTAAACAATGATATATATATATATATATTATATTCACAATTATAATTATCACAAAGACAGTCATAATTGGTCGACCAGTGAATACAAAACCACAATGTGATTCTCCAAAATCGATCTTCCTCTTTCCTTCAAACTCTCAATTTCAGTCCAGCTTGCTTTTCTAGAAATGCCCCATTAGATCGAATCATCTCATGACCATTGGCAACACCCTAAGATAGCAAACACTAAATAGAAATCTTGAGAATAAGTAAGAGTCTTGAGGGGACTAAAAATTGAGGAACTCTTTTCCTCAAGAGTCTCACACGTCATAAAAGTTGAGATCAAACTTTTTGCCACTTTTATTGGTCGTCTCATGCATACGTAGTATGAAATACGTATTGCGGTATTAACTCATTTCCCATTGAGCGTATGTCTACACCTTTCAATACCGTACAGATGATAGTTCAAACATACCCAATGTCTAACTTGAGTTCACGTATCTACTCATTCACAAAATTCATCTGAACTCACATCTGGCATCTTAGACAGATATAGTAAAATATGTGGGGTATTTTACTTTCGGACATAGTAAGTATTATATCATCATCTTAACACCTAGTTAAGGCGACATACGTGTTTTAAGCTTGAGTTTTCGATTATCACCTAGATAATAAGCTTAAAAACAGTCTCATCTCTATTTATCACACAGTAAATAGATGCGATTACCCGTGTGAGTGGGCTAATCTTATATCTGTCCGACATACTTCTCAACTTAAAATAATGCACTGAGCATTAAGATGCATAAAGATCATACAAAGATTCATAGGCATTAATCAATAAAAAACAAAATTTCATAAATGTGAACAACTCAGGGAAATTACAATTCAGTACATTAGACTCTACGCAATCCTAGAGATTTTACATGACCACAAAAAACATCTCTAGGTATTGGCTTTGTCATAGGATCCGCTACCATTCTATGCGTAGATATGTACTGTAAGTTCACATCCTTTCGTGCAACCATATCTTTTACAAAGTTATACTTGGTATCTATATATTCGGTCTTGCCATGATACTTTGGATCTTTGGTGTACGCTATAGCTGCTTGGCTATCACAATTAACCAACAATGGATTTGCAGCTTTCTCATTAACACCTAAATGATCCAAAAATCTCTTAAGCCAAACTCTTTCTTGTACCGCTGCTGATAATGCCACGAACTCAGCTTCCATCGTGGACAAGGCTATACACGTTTGCTTCTTACTGCTCCATGATATGGCGCCATTGTTCAGTAAGAAAGCAAATCCAGAGGTAGATTTTCTTTCATCTAAATCTCATCCCCAATCAGCATCTAAATAGCCTTCAAATCGCAGATCCTTTCCTTGGTAATTCAACTTGAAATCAGCAGTTCCCTTCAGATACCTCAGTATTCTCTTGACGGCTTTTCAATGTGCTGGACCTGGATTGGATTGGTATCTACTCACCATTCCAACTGCAAAACATATGTCGAGTCTTGTACACATCATAGCATACATTAAGCTCCCAACAGCACTAGCATAAGGAACATGTTTCATTTGTTCCTTCTCTTGTGGAGTCCCTAGACACAGTCTATGGCTCAATCCTTCACCTTTTGCAATAAGAGTGTCTATGGGTTTACAGTCTTGCATACGAAATCGTTCAAGAACCTTATTTATATAGGTTTCTTGCGAAAGAGACAACGATCTCTTCGAACGATCTCTCGAAATCTTAACTCCAAGAATGTATGCAGCCTCACCCATATCCTTCATCTCAAAGTTAGAAGACAACCATCTCTTGACAGTATTAACCAACTCCATATTGCTTCCGACAATCAGTATATCATCAACATACAATGATATGATCACAAATTGATCCTTGGATCTTTTGATATATACACAATGATCATCATCAATCATCGTAAAATCATATGCCACTATGGCATTATGAAAACGTATATACCATTGTCTTGATGACTGCTTAAGACCATATATCGACCTCAAAAGTCGACATACTTTTTCCTTCTTGGCCTTTCACTATGAAACCAGCAGGTTGTTCCATATATATTTCTTCCTCTAATTCTCCATTGAGGAAAGCAGTCTTTACATCCATCTGATGTAACTCAAGATCCAGACTTGCCACTATTGCCAGAATAATGCGAATCGAGGTAAATCTCACTACAGGAGAAAACGTATCTTCATAATCAATTCCTTCATGTTGATTATATCCCTTCGCCACAAGGCAAGCCTTATGCCTTTCTATCGAGCCATCAGCCTTTCGCTTTATTTTGAGAACCCACTTGTTCCCAATAGCTCTACGTCCTTTTGGAAGATCAACCAGTTCCCAGACTTGGTTTGATCTCATTGACTCCATTTCCTCTTCCATTGCATGAATCCATTTTTCCTTACTATGGCAATTCAGAGCCTTATTGATATTTCTTGGCTCACCCTCATCTTGTGGAGCAACCATAAAAGTTTCCCCTTCAATGTCAAAACGTCAACGGGGAATACTTTGGCGACTTGTTCGCCGTATGGGAGATTGTACACTTTGCACATCATTCCCTATTATGCTCCCACTTGGATGAACTCCACTAATATCATTATATTGATCCAAGGTCTCATATAGGGAGTGATCTTCCCCTATTTCGCCCTTCTTAGGAAACTCATCCTCTAAGAATGTGACATCTCGCAATTCAAATTCAGTTATACTCCCACTTTCCTGCTCACCAATGAACACATACCCTTTCGAGTGTTCCGAGTATCTTATGAAAATACTCTTCTTTCCTCTGGGACCCAATTTCCCAAACTTGTGAGAGGACTCATGTGTATAGGCAGCACAACCCCATGGCTTAAGAAAACTCAAGTCCGGTTTTCTACCTGTCCATAACTCATATGGAGTGGAAGTAACTGATTTGGAAGGCACCCGGTTAAGTATATACGCAGCAATTAACAATGCATCACTCCAAAAGGTGATAGGCAAGTTAGCATATGCCATCATGGACCTAACCATTTCCAGTAGGGTTCTGTTTCTTCTCTCCGCAACACCATTTTGTCGAGGAGTGTACGAGTAGACAACTGTCTTTCTATTCCTTTTTCATCACATAATTTTCTGAACTCATCAAATAAATATTCTCGACCTCGATCGGATCTCAATGCTTTTATTTTCTTATCTAATTGATTCTCTACCAGGTTCATAAACCTTTTGAAACAACTTATTGCTTCAGACTTATGAGTAATCAAATAGACATATCCGAATCGAGTATAATCATCAATAAAAGTGATGAAATAAACAGCCCCATGCCTTCCTTTCACATTCATTAGACCACAGACATCAAAATGGATTAAATGTAGAGGAAATTCAGCTCTTTTTCCTTTTCCAAATGGTTTCCTTGTCGTTTTCCCTTCTAGGCAATGTTTACATATGGACAAATCGACTTTTTTAATATTGCCCAACAAGCCCTCTTTGGCTAGTCTATTCATACGATGTTGGCCAATGTGACCAAGTCTAGCATGCCACACATTCACATCATTATCATATTTATTAGGAGACGTGAGAAGGGAATAACAAACATTAGCATTAACATAATCAATATCTAATACAATAAAACTATCTAGAAAATAACCACAACCATAGTAATTTGTATCCAAAAACAAATTCACACATTTACTATAGAAGTTCATATTAAAACCTAATTTAACCAACACTAATACAGACACTAAATTCCGACGAATCTCCGGAGCATACAACACATCATGTAGGAATAAAGTGCGTCCACCACACATATTCAGTTGGCATGTGCCAATTCCTTTCACTTCAACTCTAGAGTTGTTTCCCACATAGATCCACTTAGTTCCAGTTGGTACTCGTCGGAATTCCACGAAGGATCCTCTATCCTTCGCTACATGGTCCGTCGCTCCTGAATCCACAGTCCACAAAGGATTAGACTCAGTTAAGAACACAGAACTCGACACATAAGCAAAGTTCTGAAAAGTACAAGGGGTGCATACCTTCATTGGCTCACGACAGTCGCGAGCATAGTGACCCTTCTTGTCACAATTGTAGCATTTCACCCTTGCAAGCTTTTTCATGCGAGGAAGCTTCCCTCTTCCATGTTGGTTAAATTTGGGTTTCTTCCCTGAAGGACCTGCTTCTTCCTTGCCTTTCCCCTTATCAAACCATTCTACGGCGCTTGCGTTTGGAGCTCGAAGCTCCATTTGAGCTAGAACTAGCATGATAGAGTTCAGCATCCGGCTTAGCCGCCAACAAGCGGTCCTCTTCCAGCTCAAGATGACGCATTGCATCCTCAAAGGTTTTGATATTTTCATTATGAGTCAGGTGCACCTTCATATGCTCCCAACTCTGAGGCAAGGAACGAATCACTGCTTGCACTTGCTGCTCATCTGTGAGGACATGGCCAGCATCTCTCAGCTCAATTATCATGTTTGACATCTTTCTAAGACGTTGCTTCATGGTCGACCATGAGGCTTCTTATAAGAGTCAAACCCGATAGTGAGCTGCCTCGCCTAGTCACCGAAGTATGACCAAATCTAGCTGCCAATGCCTCCCACATTTCCTTGGCATTGTCAAAACGCCGAAACTCTCGCATGACGTCATTTTCCATGCTGCTCAGCAACGTGATGCGAGCTAGAGAGTTCATTCTTTTCCACGCAGAAAAAACTTCTTTGTCTCTTTTGTACTGTGCAGTGGTTCCCTCTTCAGGTTCTACCATGGTCATAACAAGAGCCTCAAGTGCTTCTTGCTCGTCAAGCACATACTGGATTTTCATTTGCCAAATTTCATAGTTGTCTCCGTTGAGCTTTTCACCTTTGTTCAGCTCGGCAACTATGCTCTTTGTGGCTGAAGCCATTGATCTGAACAAATCAGACAAATATGCACGAATTATTAATGCCTATCATTTATGCATCCCTATTTACATAGACCCATCTTATCAATGAATAATTTCAAGTAAGGCTTCAGAATCAAAAGGTCACTATGTTTCCAATCATCCTCCAAAATCCTAACTTAAAACTATTATTAATATGATTGTCATATGCAAAATCAATTCTATGAAACTACAAAAACTTCTAAAACTACCCACAGCTAATTACCCACAGCAACCAGCAATAACAGAAAGCAACAGATAATTGACATACAATTAAAAACAATAATGCTTTCAATTAACACAATTAGGTAGTAATCATTACATAATATGTCCACAAATCACACTTAACATATATCAGTCAATACAACTAACACCAAGTCAGCACACGAACTGGAAAAGATCCTCTTTTGTTCAATTTCTTGATCTTTTCCCTTGAAACAATACAGTAATATTCATTTACAAAATCCATCACAATTTTCTTATAGGAAGCAGCTCCGTTGACATCCCATATGCGATTCAATACATCTTGCCATTCAGGTGGAAGAGTGTTTATGAAAAATCGCGCCATCTCTGACTGTGACATAGGACGACCGTTCCACATGACCTGTTGAATTTTCCCGTTGACTTCAAGGACGTGATCAATTAAGTCACCTCTCTCCCATCGATGATTAGTCAGTTCAACTATCAACTTAGACAGCCTATCCTTTTGTTCATCGGTAACTGCGCAAATAGGTGTACACAACCTCAGGGGAGGCATAGTTCCTGCAACAAATGCAGAACAAATAAGGGATCACATTATAATCCACATAGACTTAATTGAAAAAGAAACACATTCTTTTCCTCCTTTTTTTTTTTTTTGTCAACGGTCAACGGTCGTCAGTCATCGGTCAACGGTCAACGGCCGTCAATGGTCAATGGTGGTCAACGATCAACGGTCGTCGGACGTCACACTGGTCGGACCGAACAGACCGGTCGGACCGGTTAGGCCGGTCAGGCCGGCTTGGGCGAACCAACGCACGTGCCGCACGCGTGTGGGGATGACGTCACGCAGATGTCATCCGACACGTGCCAGGCACGTGCCTGCGTCAGCGAGTCGGGTCGGGTCGCCGGCCGGTGACCGCCCGGCGAAACGTCGTCGGTGATGACGTCATCGGTGACGTCATCCGAGCGGTTACCGACCGTTGGATGACGTCACGATGACGTCATTGCGTGACGTCATCACTCGTCGGTCCGCGGACCGGCGCGTGCCGGTTCGCCCGCCGGCGGCGTGCACGCGCCGGTTCGCCGACCGACGCGTGTGCCGCACGCGCTTGGGGCACGCGCGCCCACGCGCAGCGCCTTCCCAGCCGCGCGTGTTGGCGCGTGCAGCGTCGACCGGCAGCGCTCGACGTATCGCCAGACTCGTCTCGATATCGCCTTTCTTCCTATGCCATCACAATTTGATTTCGACTTACGAAAACTCGAAAAAATGGCCGAAAAGCGCTCGGGTGTCGGGATTTTTTCCCCGATCCATACGGCCGAAGTTCTTTCGCGAAAAAATCAATCTAAAACATCAAATTGATCGGGAAAAACGTGAACTAGGGCTCTGATACCAATGTTGAGAATCACGGATCCCCGAAAACTGGATTCGACACTGAATCGAACCCCTAAATCAATGCCGAAGACGAAGCCCGAGAAAACACGTATCACCGATCGTAAAGCACACCACGGATTCGAGCGTACCTTGTTAGCCACAGATTAAACACCGACGCCGACAAGAGGAAGAGAAACGGTCCTGTTCGATTCGATGAAGCCTTAAAGGGAAGAAAAGCGTGCCGTATGCTTACTGTTTTTCCTTTTGGGAGAGAGAGAGCGTAAGAAGAAAAAGACGTACGTTGTTTTCTATTTCCAACTAATATCATTTCTCTCTCTCTCTCCTCCCTTTTATACCTCTCCCTTTCCACGGGCCATATTCCCATGGGCCGGGCCTTTTGGGCCCAGCTTGGGCGGACGAGCCTTAAGCCCTTTAATTAATAAAACCATCAATCACTTTGTTAGTGCAATCCAAGCACGGTTTATTAGGCAGACTTGGATCGTGGGGACGCTGTAACCATCGTAACAGGCCGAGATGGATCTATAGAGAGAGGGGCCGCGGCAACTAGTTGGACAGGGCAAGTAAGAGTAAGTAACAACTTTTTATTTCGTTAATTTACTTTTTTTAATTTGAAATTATATTTTATTAAAGTAATAAATTTACGTAAAGAGCTCAAATTAGGTTAAATGGTTATGTATGAATTTTCATAGATATGGTATAAAAAGGACATATTTTAATAATACGAGTTGAGTCAAGTATTGATTGGGTCAAGATATGAGTCGCTAAATTTATATCGCATTAAAATGAGTTAATTAGAATTAGACAAAAAAAAAATAGCCAATCCAACCTGCTTGGCCTTGTGGTAAGCAAGACATGCCAATTATGCGAACAAAAGAAATCAAGCCTTATGTCCAAAAGAATCACGAATTGTTGCATGTGGATAACTTTGGACTCAATATGAGAGAAAGGTTCGAACTTTTTACCTCTGACCCATGAAATATAAGCTCCCTCTGAGTTTGTCATTTAAGATATTGCATGGTGATTATAGGAGGAGTGATCAGTCCCCAATTTGATTTGGTTCTAAGTTGGAACTGAGAGTCAGGGACCAAACCAATTGATCTTAGGATCAAGAACTGGACTAAACCACCAATCTAGTCTAATTTTGGTCCAGTCCATTGGAACCGATCATTATTTTTTTTTTAATGTGATATCTTATTGTCCAAAACATGACCAAGAATAAATTCAGAGCTCAAGACAAATTCTATACTTCCATCCAAATATTTTATTGTCCAATTATAAGCTCCTATTTGTTAGAAATAAAAAACTGATCCCACTAATTTTTTTGAAGAAATAAAATAATTAAAAAAGTATGTATAGTAGATCCGGTTTCCTCTTGGAATCAGAGACTGAATCGTCC
Organism: Eucalyptus sideroxylon x Eucalyptus melliodora; assembly: GCA_016097485.1. Taxonomy (NCBI): domain Eukaryota; kingdom Viridiplantae; phylum Streptophyta; class Magnoliopsida; order Myrtales; family Myrtaceae; genus Eucalyptus; species Eucalyptus sideroxylon x Eucalyptus melliodora. The sequence goes on along the minus strand of CM027828.1, from coordinate 71,525,728 downwards.
AAACACCTGTTGCACTTTTAGGGATCAAAGACCGAATTGGTACTCCTGCAAATCAAACCCAACCGGCCGGCTCAAGTGGTCTATTTTGCACACCCTAGTGGGCACGTAGCAAGATCAGTCATCATCCAATCACTTAAACGACAAATGAACCACGGATAATGATCAGACAGACTCACCAGAAATGGAGAGACCGCTGACTTTGAACAGCTTCATGGCCTAACTGGTGCTTCAACTGAGCTCTCTTGCAGGTGCTAGTTTCAGATTCATGTCTGCACTTTCTGTTTCTCTCGAGATATCTGCTATATAACGATATGCTCAGCTAGTGAGTGAGTTCAATCGAGGCAAAGCTCGAAACCAACGACTTTGGTCGCCTTCCGTCCAAGTTCGTTTGCTGCGGGTTTGCCAAACCGTTCCTTCAACTGGGTTTTGTTCAAGATCTGCTTTTGATTTCGCACGCGCGCTTGAGAGTTAGTGCTTCAGGGAATCAAAGATAGGAAGGAGGAGGAGAAGGAAGGAGAATTAGTGAGAATTAGGGAGAGTCAATGGTTAGTCGTCTTGTTCTGTCGACACCATTATTCATGACTGTTGATTAGACGAATTAGTGATGTTCATCAACTTAAGAGTTTCGAGGGTCCTTGTCGAGCATCATATACTGAATAGTAGATACTTTTTTGGGGTTAATTCGCTATTTTCCTTGATGCTGTTGTTGGAAATTAAGTGAAGAGGCAAGCTGTGAATTTGTTCGAGTCTTACATAAAACAGCATATCTTAATGAAGGTTGCCAATGGAAAATGTGTTGAGCCATTCACACCAAACACGGGTGTTAAGGAGCCATCAACCGCTCACAGGACAGAGAATCGAATAGCAATGGAATTCCAAATCATTTGCTGTCTCGCTCTCAGCTAAGCTCAGTTGCAGATGCTCCTCTTTTCTTAATGACTTCACCTACTTGTTAGCATCTATTCACGCTCCAAACTCTTGTGTCAGTAGTCTCTTCAGCTAGTTTCTATTAGATAAACAGCTTGTGATGGAAGATGCCTGAATAAAAACTTACGATCATCTTCTGTTATTATTTGCTTTCTCTCTTTATATTGAATAATCTCTGATTCTTACAATTGCAGCTAATTTACTTGCTCATTTGCGTATGAAAATGTACATTCTGAAGATCTCTTACGTAGCTTTTCAGATACTCTGTAAGACTTTTCCAGAAATTAACTGTTACCACCCTGAAAGAAGTGCTAATAAGAGGCAATTCGCAGAAAATATAACCAATTTCAAAATGAAAGAGGGGCGATTACATGGTTTAATGTGAGAAAAAATGAAGAAGAGAGAAGAATGGGAGGAATAAGGATTAACTGGGAGATGTAGATGGCTATCATTATGGTTCTTTAAAAATTATTTACATGGCCCCTTGAATGAGCAACTCTTGACAACTAATCAGTCAAGTTAAAAATCTAAGTCAATGAACTGAATCATTCTGTCTGACTCACTTCTATCGTGCATCCTCCTAACGCACCTTATTTACAATGCTACGTACCCTTATTCAGTTCTTCCATCTCTTGCAGATAATTACTAACTCTGATATGTTGGGCCTTCAACTTCCTGCATGAGTGGAAGCTCAAGATCGCCAGCAGGTTCTCGGTCAGCCGAGGTTAGGTTTCCATTATCTCTGACAACTGAACCTGGTGGCTTTGTCACACAACTTTTAATCATCAGGCATATGCACTTTCCAGCTAAGTCAATGCACCATGAGATTATCCCAGGAAGCAGACATATTCCCCATTCTGCATATGTCAATCTTGAATCCCCTGCAATGATATGTGCTATCTCAAAAAATGTGAACTGCAACAGCAAGGCGGTAACTGTACATATCCAAAACCATTTACTGCGATGGACCTTTCTGAAGATGTTCTTGTTTTCAGGCTCTCTTGCGTTGAACATGTTGAATAACTGGCATAGAAAAAAGCTGTTGAATATCAGAGTCCCAATTGGCTTCTCATTAAGCCTGAGCATTGCAGGCCCTTTAGACTGTATGGTTGCAAAAAGAGATGCCTGATAAGCCGTTTGTATGAAAACATTCACCCACATGGCCTTGGTAATGAGTTGTCCATCTCGTCCTGGTGTGAATTTCTTCATGAGCATCTCACACGGCGGCTCCATCAAAAGAGCCAAACCACCTAGAGGAGTCAAAACTGAGATTGCCCAGTGGAACTGAATCGTTGTTATAGGCGAACTTCCATGAGAGGCATTTGTGATTAAGGGTATCAACGACCCAGCTAAGGTCATAGTTAGCTGAAATTGAATGTACTTTTGCATATTGCTAAATATGCATCTTCCACACTTAATTATTGCCAAGATGGATGTGAAATTGCCTTCCCTGATGACGATGTCGCTGCTCCTTCTTGCAATGTCAGTGCTCCAAATAGCAAACGTGAGTCCCACATCAGCAGCTTTTAGTGTGTGTATGTCATTTGTGGTGTTTCCCACCACTGCAACTGTGTGTCCTTGATCTTTCAAGCAACTCACCAGACTGTGTATATCGGATGGGAGGGAATTCCCCATCACAGAAATTGCAGTTGCCATATCCATCCTCCCTTCATCAGAGCCCTTCTGAGATTCTTCGCCTGTTATGACCAGTGCATCTGAATCAGGCTGTATCACTCCAATTGCTGTAGCGATGTCCTTAAGCATTGAAACCTCCTTGCTTGATGCTAATAATACTTTAATTCCAGCTTCTCTAAAAAATTTTATCACCTCTCTGTTATCTTCCCGACCAGTGTTCTTCAGCCCCAACAGTCCCACCATCGTCAGATTGCCTTCATCAATCCCAGAGTCATCAACTTGCTTACAAGCAAACGCGATGGATTCAAGACCTTCTGACTGCATTTGGTTAATGCGGTTTTCAAAATACCTCTTTTCACTTATATTAAGGGTCCTTGTTTTCCCTTCAGTGTCATAAAATTGTGAACACAGGTCTAATATTGGTGTTGCAGGTCCCTTGCAGTGCAAGAACCTTGGCCCATTACCTCCCCCCTTTACAGGCAATGCTGCATCCTGAATATCAATGGTTACCTTGGGATTTTTCCTGATAAGTTCCACCTTACCAATCCAGCACTCCGCAACTTCTTGTGGGAATGTTAGCCACCCTGTTTCATCAGTGCAGATAGTGGTCACTGATGCCATGGTGACAATACTGCATGGTCCTTGAGCAAAGGTCTTGTCACCTAGCATCCTCTTGTTCCAGCAAGTGATGGCAATAGCGATTGCTAATGGCAGTCCTTCAGCTATTCCCACAAGTAGCAAAGTCAATGAAGTTAACATATTCAATATTCCTCTTGGTTTCAGGGCAACTCTTTCTATAGCTTCAATTAATTCCTTCAGAGGTTGTGGCTTCCCTGAGAAGTCCGGCAGGCCCGACTTTTCATGTTTCTTCTCCAGCTTGAACCGCAAAAACAACACCACAGCGATGATTACTGAGTTGATAATACTGATTACTTGTATCAAAGTGCTGAGCTTGTTGAGTTGCTTCTCTACTGTCGTCCCTTGTGATAGTGGAGCTCCGCTCAACCTAACGCCCCACTTTGTCTCGGCACCAACCGAGGTCACCAGCATTTTGCCAGTTCCACGAGTTACTTTGGAACCATAAAACAAGAATGGATTCTGATTATTGATGATGGGGTCAATTTTGTCATCCACTTCCAAGGATCCAGTGGGTATGAGCAAACCATCGGCAGGAACTTGGTCTCCCTTCTCTAAAAGTACAATATCTCCCCAGAGGACATCAGAGACGCAAATATTTTGACGGCATCCCCCTCTTAAAACATGGACTTTCAGGTCCCCATTTTGCCAAAGCTGGTTTGCTGACAGCTGACGTGAACTTTCATTCCTAAATTCACAAATTGATTGGACTATCACGATCAGAATGACAGCACCTAGTGTAAGAGCCCCTTCATACCAACCCGTTCTCGGTCCCTTCTCCTTGATCCCAAAGGCAAATGACAGAATGGCGAAAATCAGGAGAAGGAAAATGGTGCTACTGTTGCAAGATTTGCTCAGGAAGTGGATGAAGCTTCTGTTATGAATATCTGACTCGGGTTTAAGGAGTGCAGTGCGTCGGTGATGGAGGTCCTCCTCGTGACCTGGAATTCCTTTCGCCATATCACTGCTGAGAACCTCTGCTACCCATTGGACACCTCCAAATTCTTGCAAGGTACTCAAATTTTTTTCCTTTGTCATTCTAGCGATAATTTCAGTCACCACATCAGCAGTTTCATGATTGTTGTACCCGCAATCGATGCGCCCCTCACTGATTGGCTCTGGTTCCAGTAATTCTACACTCTGTAACAAATGAATATGCTACCTCAGTTTTAGAAACTTCTTCCCAATGTTTTCCTATCAGCTATACTATTTCACAGCTTAAAAAGTTTTCGCAAAAGAACAATACTAGATTTTCATCTGAAATCAGTTGATGGAAATCAGTTGCAGCAGACCATGAAAGTAGCTTTCGTGTCCTTAATCAACTGATTCATTAACTGAAAGATGATAGTGATTTTTTAACCCTAATAGCTAAATGAGATGTATGATCATCTGGAGACTGACGAACTTATAAGCAAGACAAAGGAGATGAAAGATCACTTATGACTTAAATAAAACTTTTGTTGGCGAGTTCTCGCAAAAGGGTTATGTGGTCTTGTTATGGAAGAGCGACTATTTAGACTACTCACATCAAGTTGTGTCTCCATCACAGGGTTATTTGCTGTCGAAACGAAGCCCCGGAGAGCCTTTACGACCAAGTAGACCAAATGCCACCGTCTCCTCAGGGTTTCGCCAGTATTGAGTCGAGTCGGTTGCTGCGACTCGACATCTTGATCATCAACCGCACATGCCTTAATCGCAGTCTTTTTTGTTGTCGAAATGAGAATTGAATTTGCCCTCAGGACCAAGGAGACCCGTTGCCACCGTCTCCTTGGGGCTCCGCCGGCATCAACTGGGAGGTTCTCTTGCTGAGACTCGATGTCCGGGTCATCTACAAAGCTTTTCTGTGACATATCTGGATGGAGTTTCACGTTGATCAACTGGCAAAAAGGAAACTAGTCAAATTGTTAAGAATCATGACTCTAGAATTATCTCTCTCTCTCTCTCTCTCTCTCTCTCTCTCTCTCTCTCCCCCCGCTGAATCCAACGTTGAGCAATGATAGGGAGGAAAATTTACCTGTTCAATGAATCCAAAAGAAGTAGATGTGATTGAAGCACAATAACGAAGGAAGAAAAGCAGGAAGTGGCAGATGGGATTCTGAGTAAAGACTAGTATATAGCAATGGAGCTCGATGTGAGCTCCTTATTGAGATGATGGGTCATGGGTCATCGGCAAAGCTCTTCTGTGAGAGCTCTGAAGGGAGTTTTCACGGAGATCAACTGGCAAATCTCTCTCTCTCTCTCTCTCTCTCTCTCTCTCTCTCTAAGTAGCAAAGGAGAAAATGAGTGAAGACTAGGATACAGCAATGGCGTATCGCTTTGGCCTTTACTTACCGGGGAAGATGAGAAGCCCCTTTTTGGGGAAAATTGTCAAAAAGTCACTAAATCTATTACAGTTTTGTCAATTCAGTCCTAAACCTTTTAACTTTGATAATTGAGTCCTAAACATTTTCACTTCTTGCCAATTCAGTCCATCCGGCTAATTTTGATCAGAAAATGCTGACATGGACACTGACGGTGCCATGTAGAACTCGCAGCGCGCGTGACGCGACAATTTTTTAATAATATTTTAATATTTTAAAAAAATTGAATATTTGTTATTTTCTATTTTTTCCTTCTTCTCTTTTTTATTGGCTTTTTCCGGTGGCCGGCCACCGGCCACAGTAAGGCCTGGCCGAGCGTCGGCGACCCCCGGCCGAAGGCGCCTAGCCCTAGTGAGGGCCAACCTCGCCGGGTCACCCTCGCCCAGCGAGCATCGGCCTCGCGGTGGCCAACCAACGCCCGGCCGGCCGGGGCGACGCTCGGCTAGACGAGGGCGAGCCTCGGCAAGGGCTGGCGAGGCCGGCCCTTGCCCCGGCCGACATGGCGTGGCCAACCATCACCCGCCCCGGCCGGGGGCAAAGCCAACGCCGCCCGGGTGAGGGCAACCCCGACGAGGGCTCCCCTCACACGGGGTCACCATCGCCCGGCCGAGGCCGCCCGGCTGGCTATGGCCGATGGCCGGCCACCGAAAAAAGCCAAAAAGAAAAAATAAAATAAAACTGAAAATAAAAAATTCTAAAATTTTAAAAATTATTAAAAAATTATTAAAAATTGTCCACGCGTCCGCCGGCGGTTCTACGTGACACCGCCGACGTCCACGTCAACATTTTCCGGCCAAAATTGGCCGGATGGACTGAATCGGCAAGAAGTGAAAAGGTTTAAGACTCAATTGGCAAAGTTAAAAGGTTTAGGACTGAATTGGCAAAAATACAATAGGTTTAAGACTTTTTGGACAATTTTCCCGCATTTTTTTTTCTTGTCTGAATATTCCAACTGCCTCGACAACCTCCCCTGGTTCGTCAAGATTTGCATCTGCCATCCACTTACTTTCGCATCAGTGCCGATGTTTTCACATCGAATTTTTAGGTTTCTCTTTTTGGATTTGTGAATGAAATATGGAGCACAAGTTGTGACATCATGAATTTTCGACCTATCTCAATAAAATGAAATTGGCTTTCATCGATGCGTCTATGGTCCTTTTTCTCTGAACTGATCACTCACGAGTTAACTGATTTATTGGGTGAAGCCATTAAGAGATATAATCGCGATAAAATCTCTAAAAGCTACCCGGTATGTTAGATTGTACTAAAATCGCATCCGGTTGATTTTAACCACGAAATTAAATTCGATTTCGGGAATCAAACGTTCGAGCGTGTCACGATTTTTTTTTAGGACCTCGTCTCATTTTTGAAGAAATTCCGTCGAGCTGAGAATTTTTGCAAAAAATCAAATTCGACAAAATTAAAATTGTGGAAATTCAGATAGGCAAAATTTAGGAACTTTTTGGCCTTCAAAATGGAGTAATTGGTGAAGAGAATGCAAGGAAATTCGTATGGGCAGCCTCCTTGGCATTTTTTGCCACCAAATTGAATTAAATTGTGAGGAATTGGAGGGAAATTCATAGGGGCAACTTATTTGGCCTTCAAATTAGCTTTGTTTGTGAGAGATTTGAGGGAAAATTGGCCATTGGTTGCTTCCAAGACTTCAAGGGCAAAAGACTTTGTGGTTCAAGCACTCAAGTGCTAGATATTTCAAGTGGAAGCTAAGTGGCTGCATGCAAGATTTTCATGGACCCTTGCCCCCTTGTTCCCCTCCATGCGTGAGCCACCACCCTGCAGAATAGCTTCTACTTCTTCTTCTTCTTCTTCTTCTTCCTCTTCCTCAGCTCTTCTTCATCTCCTTTTCCTTGCTGCAACATAGAGCCAACCAACCCAGCCAGCCGAGCCACCGTCCCTCGCTTGCTCGACCGCCCAATCCCCCGCAAGTCCAACCCGCGGCTCCAGCCCGTCCAAGCTCGACCGCCTCTCGCCGTCCCCAAGCCGCCAGCTCACGTCTAGGTCACCATCATCTAGCTCCAGTCGCGGCCTCCGCCCGTCCCAACTCCGACCAATCGCTTGCCCCCATCATCCCCGCGCCGTGTCCAACTTAGCCAAGCCTTGCGACCAACCCCCTCCATAGAAGCGAACCGCTTTTCCAACTCAAGCCATGAGGCTTGTTGTCTCTGCTTTTCAGCCCCTTCGGCTCTCTCGTTGGAGCCGCCGTAGACATGGGATCTCACCACCGTCGCACCGCCGTCACCATGGACCCGTTGCCTCGCTAATCCGATGAGTTAACTCCATAATCATTGATCAAGTTGTTAATTGCACTTAGGGGGTTAGTTTAGTGTTAATTAACTTGATTAGATTATTGTTAAGTTAGATTAGCCTTGAGTTGGATTAATATTAATCTATTTTGGTTATATAAGCCTTAAAATAGATTAGGGTTAATCTAATTGATTAGATTAGCACTAATAAGGGTGGTTTAGTCTAATTTAGTGGATTTCCGTTGGATCTGGTTATTAGACCCTCGCTGTTTGCCATTTTTGTGGAAAAAAATGTGCTACAATTTTGGGGTTACTTCCTTCTTGAGAAATATTCTAGACATCTTCAACTATGACATATATTTTACTCAATATTTTAGGGATTTAAAAGAATGAGATTTCAGCTTCTTCATTTGTAAAACAGAATCTCGGATTGTTCTAGAAATAGTGATCTTTTGGTGTTTAATAGATTTTTATCAACTTTTAGGGTTCGATTTTTGAAAAAATTTCTTCGCAAAAGTTGTTCATCACATCTTGTAATTTAACATAGTCAAATTTCAAATCAAACAGACAAGTTTTAAATTTCGAACCAAACTGATTTTTGAAAAACATATTTTCTAGAAAGAGACACAGTTTTTGTAACGGTTTGAGTGAATTACTACTCTTAATCTAGAATGATATGGGTCAATGTGTCTTCATGAAAAATGTTTTTTTTAGGTATCTTTTAGAACATATTCAAATTTGAGAATTTTCGGAGTATGTTTGATTATGTTTCTGGAATTAAAATTGGAGACACGCGAGTGGCCCGGTTTCGCGGTTAGGGCCGCTTATGGTTTTGTGGTTGGTTTGTGGCATGCTTAGAACTTATGCGTGATGATATGTGATTAAGTGATTATGTGATCACTATTGAAAGATGATGTGTTGTGTTGAGGAAATCAAATGTGTTATGAGCAGGTAAAGGACTAAGTGTTACACGACAACGAAACTTCGTGTGAGTCACCTCTAGAGCCTTGTAGTCAAGGGTTAAGTGCTATATGGCAACTTGAGTCACATGGGAGCCACCTCTAAGGCCTTGCACTACTGACATGCGTAGTAAAGGGCTAAGTGATACACGATAATGTAATATCGTGCCTTATACTATTGATGTATGTGGTCAAGGACTAAATGCTACATGATAATATAATTTCATGGGAGCCACCTCTAGGGCCTTGAGTTTGCATATTGAGCGTGGATGGAACCATCGATATGAGATATCTACGCCTTATTTTGGGGCAAAATTGTGTGGCATGGAATGGAACGTATTATAACGATTTCACCTTATAATCGGGACTCTTGTGATTGTCTGAAAGATGAATTGATGTGTTCCAGTTATAAAATATGTTTGCTGCATGCATATGTATATGAGATGTATTAAGGTGCAAGGAGGTGCTAAGGCAAAGTAAGTCATATATGGCGCATGTTTAGGACACATATGAGTGATTTCTCGTCCTAACCAGAGTTTAGGATGTTGACTCGCTAAGATTTATTCTCACCCCATCGTGGTTTAAATTTTTCAAGTCTTTAGATGGAGAGCTCGAAGTGCAAGGCTGGAGGGTTCGGTGTGTAGGTGACCTAGGGATTTCTTTTAGACAAAGACTTGTATAACCCTTAGGTTAGCTTGGTGTGTATATGAAGTACAGTCGTGAAATAAAAGCGTTGGCATGTTTTTAGACTATCCCTGTGTTTGAGTGTTGATTGGATGATTGTTTAATTTGCTTCCAAATGTGCATAAAAAGAATGGGTCAGCGACGCATCCTAGAAACGTCGCAATTTGATCGACCGCCAAGAGATGTGCGCATGCCCAAGGTTCAAGGTGTGATACTCAGATTTTCCAAGGAGCTACACGGGACATTAACCGCTCGCAACTTCCACGAAGGATCATACCATCCCATATTTTAGCTTGCACGTTTTTGTACGGTTTTGATTCGGATTTAGCCCAAATCACACTCAGTTGACTCGTTGCTTGGCTCCAAAGATGGTTTCTGCATGACTTGCATGAGAAAATGATAGGAAGGGGTGTCTGCTGAGAGTGGACAGGAGGCGAAACGACAGGAATCATCCAAGGGTTATCTTCCGCTTGACAGAATTAGCATAATGCGGCCTTAATGGCCTTGAATTGTTGTGTGGTGTACCAGTCTTTTTGTTTTCGGCTATTTCCCTTCCTATAGTGGAGATTTTGATGATTTTTGCTATAAACATGATGTCCCTAAATTAGCTCACTAAGGTATTACCCATCGTGGCCAATTCCATACCAAGTGTCACAATTTTGTCCTTTCGCGAATAGGTCAGCACCTTCCCAAGAGATCATCTATCTTGAGAGTGCTCTCACCTAAGCATGATTGAAGTTAAGCATTGTCATTACATTAGAAGCACATCTATGATTTAATTTCAGCTTTCACATATAAATTTCAAAATCGATCTTTCCATGTTCGATGCACAATTCAGTATATTCATGATCCTTTCACCATCCTAGAATCCAGGCAAGAGTCGCTCTTTGTCTACACCCCTCGCCCATGGCGACATCTCCCCATCCTCAACGAATTGTATCATTACAATAAAGGAGCTAGATTCTTCAACTCAACCTCATTGCGACACCGTCTAACCCTATCTGGGGGAGCAAACATCACTAGTGAGGTTACAGATAAAATTAGTCCAGGTTCCAATCTATTACTCTTTCAACGTTAATGTAGGGAATGTAATTAGTATGTTTTGTTATGGGATAGGTGCATGGAAACATGACTTAAGTGCAAATCAAATCTGAGGTTGTGCAATGAGGCTTGTGATGACAAGTAGTGATAGCGGAACGACATCCGCGATGATGGTGGAGGGATGGCCAGTAATATTGGTTGAGATAGAGGAAGAAGAAAATAGAAGAAGAAAAGATGAGAAAAATGAGTATTTTGATATAAATAAAATTATTTCAGCTGAGCTAGCTTTACGCATCATTTTCTTGGATCCGCACGCTAGCTTGGCGATTCACATCAGCAAAATACACATCGCATGGCATTGCACTTTATGTGAGGATCATATTGAGTACAATCCTAAAAGTTTAAGAATTAAATTGAATAAAAAACCTCGTGAGTTACTAAAAATTGAACCAAAATTCTGGGATTATCCATCACATTATCCCTATTTTTTTTTATTTTATGATATCTACGGAGTAAAATGAGGCAAAGCCAAAATCATTCTTCTTCTAGTCGTTAACCTAAGTTTCCAAGTTGCTTCTTCTCTTTTTATTATTATTGTTATTATTATTATTGGGATAAAATAAAATAAAAAAACTCAAAATGGCAAAACTACCATCACAGAATGACTGATATTGATTTGTTCACTAATAATGATATCTGGAGATAAGAACCATTAGCATGTTAACAACATTAAAAACGGATTACCAAAGCATAGGAAGATGTCACCTAAACAAGCTCATCAAATCAAAGCACAGTTCAGTGAACAACACTAATCAAAGATTAACAAATGGAAACATCATCTTGTTTTCTTTCAGTACTTTTTTTTTTTTTTTTTTTTTTTTTTTTTTTTTTTTTTTTTTTTTTTTTTTTTTTTTTTTTGGTCAGTGTTTTCTTTCAGTACTTAAAAAGAACTTTCTTCAATGAAAGGATGGATCCTGTTCCAACAAAGCCGTTTCTAACGTTATCCCTTTCCAAAACCGTGCTTCTCCCACGGATCTGTCCCAAATTCTCATTCCAAATCCCCAAAAGAAACAATTCGGGTGGGATAGGCATCGGTTTTTGTTACAATATCACACTCATTGTCTCATTGCATAAATTAGAAGCTTTCGCATGACTTCCCTATGAAAATGATAAGGGATTTGTCTCACTTGATAGAGTCGATAAGAGGAGAATGACAGAAGATCATCGAGTGTCACTATCCGCTTCACAGAAAATCTATGTTCTCAGTTAGCTTGGTCATGTTCCTTGATTACTCATCACTAGCGCAAAATGGATGACACAAAATCAATTGTCAATGCCTGAAACTTGGAATTAGCTTCTTTGGAAGATTTTGTTGTGGGATGTATCTGATTGTTGTCGTATCGAGTCTTTCCCGCCTTATGGCGATCTTGATGGTTTTGGCTATGAAAGCAGCTTGATTCTTCGACTCAACCTCATTGTGACCCTGTACAACCATATTAGGGAGCAAAAGTCACTAATGAGGTTATTAATTATGTTAGTCAAGGTTCCAATGTACTACTTTTTGAACGTCAATGTGGGGAACGTTGTCACCATGTTTTCTTGTGAGATACGTGCACGGAAACATGACTTAAGTGCGAATCAAATCTAAGGCTGTGCGATGGAGCTTTGTGGTGGGAAGCAGGGAAGCAAAACTACATCGGAGACCGTGATGGCCAGATGGCCGACGATGATGGTTCAGAGGAAAGAAAAAAGGAAAAGAAAAAAGAGAGAAGAAACGAGTATTTTTGTGAAAAAGAAATTTATTTGAGTTGAGCTAACCAGTCATTTTTAGATCCACATTGATGACTTGGCAATCCACATCGGCAAAATACATATGATATACCATTCAGCTTTACAAAGAATCATATTTACTACAATTCTAAAAAATTGGAAACTAGATTGAATAAGGAAAATTTCATAAATTATACTAAATGTCGGACATAAGGGATCATCCATCTGAATATCCCCCCATATCTAATGAAATCTAGGGAGTAAATTGAGGCAAAGTCCAATCTTTCTTCTTCTGGTCGTCATCGTGAAGTTTCCAAGTTGCTTCTCCCCCATTTCTATATTGGCTAAAAGACAAAACTCAAATGGCAATATTGTCTACCGATTTCGAAGGTCCCTTTTAGGAAACTATTTACGTAAATGCCATATGACCTATGCGGTCATTGGTGATATTTTCCAACAAACCGCGTGCAATGAAAGCCGGATGCCTCCGATCGATCGGTAGGGAGGACAAGTGGACATCAAGCTGGCGCGCGTGGAGGGGCACGAAGTAACGCTGCCCTTCAATTTTTCTTTAATCCTTGGTAGGACTCAACGTAATAATCAATGACTCCCGTCCAACTTACACTACGAGGCCTTCGAGAAGGTGATGGATTTTAGGGTGTTTCGTGAGTCTCTAGGTAGCCTTTGTGTTTGCGCGTATAAACTCTTTAAGCTATAAAAGGAGATGCAATGGTTGCATATCAGTTCTGCTTTTTTGTTTTTCCTTTTACCCTTTTCCTATGTGCATAGGACCTGCTGGACCCGTTGGACGGACGAGTCAAGATCGGGTCGAAAATCATCTTACTTATGTCAAGGTATTTTAATATGTTTTGATCCATTTTGATACTATGCGAATCTAGTGATCCAATCTTTGAAGAGAAAAAAATCAAACAGAATTTTCACATGAAAAACCCTTCCCAAAATCAAAAAGGAAAGACCACATTGCCGCACTAGGCAGTCTCTCCACTATCACTATTAGTATTAACATTACAAGCTCAAACATTACAAGCTTCAACATTGCAATTATAAAAGATATTGCCTCGATATATTAGCTGCAATAAGAACTCTATCATTTGCTTTAACATGAAAATTAACGTATGCTATTAGTAGGATGGGTGACCTGCTGGAAAGTACCTATTTATAACAAATTGTTTCTGCACTTAAATATTAGTTTTCTCTATCAAACTCCACAACTCTATCATATTGTACTACTAGATACGCTTCAAATATATGTAGATAGAATTCTTTTTCAGGGTGTGTTTGTTTCGTGTAAAATTTTATTGATTAAGGAAAATATTTTTCATGAAAATTATTTCTAAGAAAATGATTGCTTTTCATTAGTTCGGTGGTATGCTGAAAATGTGTGATTGAAAATATTTTCGGGTGCTTAAATCTCATATGGAATAATGAGTATCGAAGAGGGTAAAAAAAGTGAGCGTTTGGTAAAAGACTTGTTTTGACAATAAATTTAGGGCTTGTTTGGTAACCATCCAAACAAGATTCGATTCTAATTTTTTGTTCCTGGAAATAGTTTGGGAATAGAATTGTGTTTGGTAAATTTTTTGTTTTCGGGAACAAATTTCTTTTTTTTTTTTTTTTGTTCTTGGAATTAGATTTGAAACAGAATCAAGAATAAAAAAAAAAGTTAATTCTTGTTTCGGAAACAAATCTAAGAATCAAAATCATATTTCTCTACCACCGCCCGCAGTGGCGCAATTGGCTTGGGCTCTCTCCTTCTCACGAAGGGGAGAAGTTCAAATCCTAGAGACGTCGTTAAAGATTCTTACCTAAAATACTGTGGTGGTGGAGCCCGCAATCACTTCTCCAAGGTTTGCTCGCCGACTATCGACTTACGAGGTTCCCTAGGTTACCAAAAAAAAAAAAAATCATATTTCTCTTCTTCTACCCTTTTCTCTTCTTCTTCTTCATCTCCGCCATCCCACAGTTGCCGTCCGCCGCCAATCACCAGAAGCTCGCCAAGCCAAGGCAAGGTCCGGCGAGCTCACCGGAGGCAAGCCCAACCGCCGGCGAGGCTCGCCCAGCCCCGTTGGTAGCCAGGCAAGTCTCACCCAGCCTTGTCGATGGCCGGCCTAACCACTGGCAAGCCTTGCCCAGTTGCCAGTGAGGCTCAGCCGACAAGAGCCGGCGACGCTCCAATGAGGTCGCCGGCCACCGGAAGAAGAAGAACATGAGAAAAAAAAAAGGAAAAAAAGAAAAAAAAATATTTAAAAATTAAAAGAAATTGATTTGGAACATAATCAATGAACATGATACCAAACGCAATTCTATTTCAAAATCAAAAATTTTGGATGGTTACCAAACGGCTTAAAATCCTTAGTAATTGTTCCCGCAAATAAAATTAAAAAGAATCATTTATTATCGAATCTGTTTTTTACAAAACAGATCGTTACCAAATACGCCCTTAATAACTAGCTATGGACAATGAAGTGCATGCAAGGGTTTTTCGACTAAAAAAAAGTGCATGATGAGTTCTCCTCAAGTAAGAAAATAGTGGCAATTTGATAATAGTGTGCAAGGTCGTTTATTAGAAAGAAACAGCAAATGGAACAGGTTTTTCTGTAGATGCGTTGTCTATTCGCACAACCAATTGGTCAGAGTGCCCAATAAATAAATAAATAAATAAAACTCATGCTAAGCACGGCTCCGCTCGGCTTGGACCAGTTTTTTAAGAGTCAAAATAGCCCTACACTAGGCTATCATACCTACATTGAATGAACGAGACGTTGGCGGGTGAAGCCAAATATTTTTAAGAGCCTTTTTTTGTCTTTTCTCTTTATTTTGCTTTGAGATTAAAAGTTACATCACATATATTGGCTATTGAGAGGCAACAGCCAAACATAAAGGAGCTGAGAAAAAAATGGAGAAAAGAACAGGAGAGAAGAAAAAGTGAGTTTTCTCTTTGTAAATTTTCTCAATTTCTTTGTGTCTGGATCTTAAGAAAATATTATAATTGCATTTCTACTGTTTTCAAAATCTAGTGAATTTATAAAGTACCTCTATACGGAGATCTAACCTAGGTTTAGGTGAATTTCGATAATAAATTTTCTTGGTATATTCTTCCAATTATGTTATCTATTATTACAGTTTGTTTGTGTGAATTGTTTATTTGAGTATTTTTTTTTGGAATTGGTGTGCGACTCCTAACAATTAGTATCAAAATCTCAGTTGGCTAATAATAAAAAATCAAAGGTTTTTAAGTGATGTTCAAATTGAAAGCAAGCAATATTGTGAAAGATAAAATCAAAAGAAGAACCCATGGCAAACCCAAACAAGGGGCACAATCCAAGCAATGGCAACTTGAGCACAATTTAAGAATAAGCAATCAAATGCTACTCCAAAATAGAGGGCACAAGCAGCAACTCCAAAAAACACCAACAAAGGCTCCAATAATGGGACTATCTCGATCGAATTAAATGTAGCTCCAAATAAAAGGACACAAGGTCTAGCTCCAAAAGGACCACCAACAAAGACCTCAAAGCTAGTTCCATCTCAATCAACTAATCTTAGCATCAACAAAGACACCAGGACCACTGTCACTGAACCAATATCAATTACAAACGGTTCCTCTCAACTGACCACCCACTTTCATCGATCTCCACAAAAGAAATAGCCCATGCAAAGAAAAAGATATCTATTTTCATTATAAAAGAAAATGATTAACATTATGATCACTAAAAATTTAAGTATTTGTCGTAGACCTTGGTGGTTACATGTAAAGGAGTCAATTCCTTGCTAACTTTGTGAATATTGCTATCATCATTTTACAAAATTTAACATGGCCCTTCTCATCAAATCATATGCTATTTTCCTTTAATGAAGAAAAAAATCACAATTAAATGAGGAAATGACACAAATGATCTCTAAAATTTGGCTCAATGTACAATGTCAGCTCCGAACTTTTAATTTGTTAAATACAATCCCTAAATTTTAGCACAATATACAATATCGTTTATTAACTTTTAATTCGTTGAATGTGATTCCTAAATTTTTTGATAAATATTCAATTTAGTCCATGAATTATATGAAAACATTCAATTTTTTTAATTTAAATTAATGCAATGATAACATTACATGTTTTCATATGATTTAAGGACTAGATTGAACATTTACCAAAAGTTGAGAGATTACATTGAGCAAATTATACGATTTATCGATGATATTGCACATTAGGCCAAAGTTTCGGGATCAAATTAAACAAATTCAAAGTTCATAGGTGAAAATGCACATTGAACCAAAATTGAAGGACAATTTATAGCATTATCCCCAACTAAATAAACAAAGGGAATGATCTTGCTCGAAGAATATTAAGAAGTGCGTGATTTTTGATAGCTCACAAAATGATATCATGTTTTAAGTTGGTTTGATGAATTACAAAAACATATTAATATAATTTAAAAAAGAAGGACAAGGTCATGAATTGGAAAGCACAACGACAAATGAACCAAGACAAAGATAAAGCGCGTGAAGAGAAAGTTTTCTAGATTCAAGGATTTTCTCTGTGCTTTCTGTTCTCTCTTGCTTAACTCCACGTGGAAAAGTACATGATTTAACGCGTAACTAGGTGTACAGCTTAGATTCTTGATAGCTACTTGGCTCCACGTGGAAAAGTACATGATTTAACGCGTGACTGGGAGTACTACTTAGATCCTTGGTATCTACTTAATTCCATGGGGAAAAGTACATAATTTAATGCGTAGATTTTTTTTTGTCGGAATTTAACGGGTAGATTTTTTTTTTTGTCTTAATTTAACGGGTAGATTGAAACCAAACAAATTGCCAGTATGTGAAACTAAATTTTTTTCCCCTAATTTGTCGTTCGTTTTTATTCTACTTTGCCAATAGGCACATTATTCAACTAAATCTTTTAAAGTATGTTGTAGAAATTTATGCTTTTCAATAGATCATGCAATTGACCGATGAATGACAGTTTGAAACAATTTCATAGAAAAGTAGAAACAAAAACACCAAGATTTCTCTCAAGTGCACCGCGCACTCTACAAGCCATGAGTTGCCCAGCTTAAGCCCGACGGGCCCGGAGGATCTTCGGTTACCAAAAAAAACACACCAAAATTTTACATGGTGCGTTTTCACAGGGTGAACGCCTGCAAAAGTTATGCTGTGAATCCAGAGAATTATAAATACAATTGCACAAGCTCTCGAGGGCTTTCCAGCCGTAGAACCAAGCAATCCCAATAGCGTTTTCGCGCAACCTCTCATAGGGAACTAGTCTAAAAAATTGATAAAGAGAGAACATCAAAACTCCTCTTGAATGTTCTACTTTGTAAGTTAAAAAATAGGTCAAATTATTAGCTTAATTTCCTAGTCCCAGAGGTTTCTGTGTGTCACTCGAGCACCTGACTTTAATGGGTCAGGAGCACGCCACATGGCCCATATGCACCAACATTTCTAGGAAGGCTTTGCTCAAGATTTGGTCAAACTTGGTCGGGCACTCGGCCCAATAGCAATCGGCTGGGCTCATCCGATTAGGGCACCCAGTCCCCTGCCTTCCCACACCACAAAGTAGCCGGTGGTAGTTTAAAACATTTCACATGATATCATAGCAAAATGTTTTGAATTAAAATCTGTCTTGATCTTTTATTTGCCTCTAATTAAATTTCTATGCCTCAATCTTAGGCTAGAGGCCAGCATACTTATAAGGGATACCGTTACAACATTTAAGTATTAAATCACACCATCATCTAACAACTTAAATTTTAAGAGTAATTGATAATGGTTAAGAAAATTCATCACAAGCTGTGAACCCAATACCATGAGTAATGAGTTTTGAGAGGGAGTGACAACATTTGAACGGTCGACATGCGCTCTCATACCACATTAGACAAACCGTTTTCCTTCAAAGTTGATGCCAATAGATGAAAAGTGACTGCTGAATATAAGGCTCATTAAAACCCCATAGGCAAACAATGTGCAATACTTTACCTGTTAGATAGCCTAATGAGTCAATGGCCAGCAAACCCACAAGGAACTGAACGGTGTCGATTTGATTACATTCTGCAATGTCCTCCATTGGAAAGAAACAGCAAATGGAACAGATCATCTAAAGACGGTTTTTTTTATTTTATTTTTTGGGATGCGTTTGTCCAATTCACACCGCCACCCCTTCGGAGGGCTCAAAAAAGAACCCCATGCCGAGCCCAGCTCTGCTTGTACCCGTTTTCCAGAGCCCCAGCAGGCCTGGGCCGGGCTGTCGTACCTACGTTAAATGAACGAGAAACAATATGTGGGGTACTGGTAGGAGGCAAATTCGAAAAAATGGCCAAAAACATAGTCTAAAAAGCAGCTTTTTCGGCCAAAAATGGCCTCGAACGCCTTCAACAACTTTGCTGTGTCGGACTTCGAACGAGCTTTTTCCTTATCATACACTAAGCTGTGTACAAATTTGCAGATAAACCATGCTACTCTCTGGTCCCGTTTGTATGTGTCGACATGTACAAAGTTCGCATTCCCAGAGAGCGAGGAACAAAGAAATGGGTAAAACAAGAAGAGAAAAGCGATCTTGCGTACTGGTGCACTATGAATTGTGAGCATTCAATCAAACTATATATAGACAACATTCCTCCTTATATAGGCGGTAGCAACTACAGTGTTGACAGCAAAATTTACAAAGCCAGCAGCTAGCACAGGATGTCAAGAATCACCTCCAAACCGATAAAGTCGACATGGCTCTGTTAATCCAGCCAAGATATAGAGCCCCCTCCCTCTCCTCGATTCTGTAATTCCCGTGATACTGCTTCAGCATATCGAGCACAGCACGAGTAACCGATGCGTCCAGTGGCAGCTGATTGAAACCGGCCATTTGGAATCTGGACCGCCATTTGCCGAAAAGCTCGTGCCTTTCCATCCTCTCAGGCCCATCACAGGCTACCATGTTCACAATGTCCCGGGCCACACAGTTCTGCTCTGCACTGATCCGCTGCTTGTCATTCCTCGGCCGAGCGACGTCGATGGACTCGAACATGGCCTTGTAATAGTCAAAGGTCTCGATGAACCTCGGAAAGAATGAGGATGTGTTGGTGTTGGACTCTTGCTCCACGAGGGTCACCACTCTCGGCGACAAACTCTTGATCAGTCTCAACACCCGGTCTCGGTGATTCTGAGTGCTCACACTCTCATCAGGTATGTGATGCAATATGTAAGGACAGTTCACTGCCAAAGCTTCCCCAGGCCGAACCATAAGATTCTTTAGCTCAACCTCAGATAAAGAAACGGCTGCATCATGGAACTCGAACGGCACGTTACATGACTCTGCGATTTTCGAAAGCTTCTGCCCTACAATCTCCAGTCCCGCGCCACGAGCATGAACTGAATCAGAATCGTCGATGCCAGTGATGCGGAGGAGGGGGGCCACCAGGCCTCTGCGCGAGGGCCTGGATGAAAGGGACCCACTGGCTGCCCTGTGTAATCTGGAAATCGACAATGTGAATTCTCTGTTCGTTTTCCATGGCTTTGGTGATGATGACACTAGTGGACACATATGCAAACTTCCAGTAGGGGCAGATCTGATAGAGAACCTGCATGTTAGTCAGCAATTCTGAGCTCGTAGGTTCTTTGCACTTGAGCTTTCGGTAAATTATGCTCCCGGAAAATTTCAATTTCGCCCTAAGCCCTTCCAAGAGGTAAGCACCAAGACGCTGAATCGGGTCACCCATAACCGACACCATTTGCTCCAGCATATCCATTAGAGCTGCTGCACTAGAAGTATCTGCATCAGAGATTGCCCTTGCACAGGCGATTACCACTTGTTTCAGGTCAGGTTTGGGCATCATATCTCTAACTCGGCTCGAATGCCACATTGATGTGGGAAAAATATTGCGGGAGCTGTTCTTAAAGCAACTGCTCTGGTAATCGCAGATATCTGATTCCGGTCCCAACAATGACATCTCCAACTCCCTCAATTTGTCTCGAAGCTCATCATTGCCATAGTCAGCAATGGAAGAAACACTTAGTGGCGATCCGGAGACATTTTCAACAGAAAGATGTTGATCTGAGTGAAAGGACTTCACAAAGGGAGTCCCATCAGGTGAGGTGCTGATATTGGAAGAAGAATCATAGGAAGCAAGGCCGGACGCTGATGTGGAAGAATCGAGGGTGAAAATTTGTTCGTCGTAGTTCTGAAAGGATGAGTTGAATCCTTGGCCAGCCAAACCCCTGTTCATGCCGCCGTCTATGAGCTCGTAGTTGGACAAATAACGCGGTTCGACCATCTGCGGAGGCTGCTGATAAAAACTGAGGACACTCGCCGAACTATGCTGCTTCTGAAAACTTGGCATCTGGAGATAATACTGATGGAAACTTGCCCGATCTAAGAGTTGTGTTCCGCAGACAGGGATGAATCACTGAATCGAAAATGACCCCAGTGATTCTACAAGAACAATACACCCACTAAGTTCTCCATGCGACACGATGATTAAAGATTTAGCTGAGACCACAAGACCAATCACTTATAGATCCAACACTATCTGCACAAGAAAGAAAGTAAGAAGGAAAAGCGTCAGCGACCCAGTTTTTTCTGGAAAGAACTGAACAGGGAAAAGTCATGCTTACGAGAGGAAAAATTATTCATTAGAGCAACAAGAGAGACTAAACAGTTCGCAGTAAACTGTTAATTCTATGAACATTTGGCATCTCTTGCGGTAGATAGACACATGTAAAGTCAACACAGTTGAAGTTTCTTATGGCTTCTTTCCGACATCCATTTTGGCTTGAGCCCTTCTTTCTCTACCGACATCACTCATAGTCTGGTCAAATATTCGACAGCAAAAAAACCGCACCTTTCATCATACCCAAGGCCAAGCCCATTTGGAGAGTATGACATTAGAAGGAACAATCGAGAAGCTAAACAATTACACAGTATTAAGTTTCTAGGTCAAAACACAAAATTAGAAAGAAGGAACCGACAAAAGAAGGAAGCGAAAGAAGACGGGAAAAAGATCGAGCAGAGACGCCGAAAGAACGGCTACTAGTGACAGGAAAGGGGAAAACAAGAAACCAGTTGACCACCTCACAAAAAGCCGACAACTCATGAACCATCCAAACAACAGGACAGGCGATACCTTGAAGCAAAGAACAGGTTTCTCAACGTTTGCCATCTCTCAGACAACAATTAGACTCGAATCAACGACCCTTTCTGCAAAACTCCATCCTTTACTCCGGTGGGTTCGCCACCGGACGTTCGAATCAAAGCTAGCTACCGACAACCCTCAACACCATCAATCCTAACTGGCAGAAAGATTACTATATTTAGAAACTGCACAAATTTTGACAAGCGCCCGCCTCTGCAAATCAAGAACCGAGGCAGGACTCAAATCAACACGCCAAGAACGCAATCCAAGCAAACTAGCAACCACCCACCAACGGAAATCACCAGAAATTTCGACCCAGAATCCACAACGACCCTCCAGACAAACCCCCAAAGAAATTCTAAAAGCTCACGCATTTCGCACTAATTGACAAAGAAAACAGCGGAAACGAACGAGCAGGAGCTTGCTCTTGAGCACTCACGCACCTTTAGCTGAAGAAGAACTCGCAGCAGTCGCCTGGAGAAACACCTGTTCGACGATGACCGGCCAGCCGTTGAGTTCCCTGATCTGTCAGACAGAAAGAAGGTGGCGAATTTATAGTTGGCGCGCTTTAATTTGTGCCACTCGAGTTGCTAATATTTACGATGGCTGCCATCCGTCGGACAAAGAGTCAATTGGAGCGCGTAAGATGCTCGGTTCTCGTACCACCAAATCAGCGTTTCCGACCGAAAGCGTTTGGACCAACGAAATACGGACAGCGCGTAGTCCGTGCGGGCAGCATGGACAACTCTGTCGAAAAAAAAATAATGATAATAATAATAATATGTGAGGTCTTTGGTCGGTCACAATTAACGCATTTACTAAAATCTTTTTACTTTTTTAAGTATGCAGAAGCGTATACGGTTAAAGAACACTCGGGACATATCATTTTCATTTCTTACTTATAATCGAGGTACACTAGGAGACGAGTAAAAGTATTACTACTCCATACTACACCCAAAAACGTCAATAGCTGTGTCATACCAATCTGGATACTACGTATATACTCTCATTTGTATCTCACCAACAACACATCCAAGATCTTGGCCCAATCTCCCCAAAATGCTATTGATTTGAGAAATAATGATCAATCATGAGTGAGCACAAAACTCAACAAGCAAACTGCTAACCAATCTATACTACAACTATCAATAATGGTACATGTGAGGAAGTTTAAATATAGAATGTAAAAGACTATTTTGAAGTCAACTTGCCAAGAACCTTTCTCAAAATCAGGATAGCAAATAGAAAACGTTTCCTCTGAAAACGGTGACCCAATAAAACTTGAATAAAATTTGGAAATGCATTTGATTATCTTTACTATGAATTGAATATCAATATCTTGCGAGGAATCCCGTTAACCACGAGCATCGAGCACACCCATCTAGCATTGCAAGGACATACGGGGAAACCATGTTACAACCCCCAAGCATTCGGAAGAACCTAGTTACCACTCTAAACATTCCTACCATCACTCGGGGCATCATCATCCTGAGGACCAACAGTATTCCAATCACACACTAATCCTATGGTGCAGTAATTTCATAATTCAATTTAAACATGCTATGAACTAAGTAAAATGCATAGGAGTAATTCGACGTTGACCATCAATTATTCTTTGTAAGCCGAAGAAATAATACAAATTTAGCTAATATTTACGATTGTTGCCATTCGTCAGACAAGAATAAAAATGGTCGATTGTAGTACGGCAAAATAAGCGTTTTTCAATTGACAGCATTTTGACTAACAAAATACTGACAGCGTGTGGACTGTGTGGGGAGCATCGACAACTCCGTCCAAAATATAATAATAATAATAATAATAATAATAATAATAATAATAATAATAATAATAATAATAATAATATTTATAAATAATATTGTGCCAGACATTCAAAGTACAAAATAACAATCCAAAATATGGTACAAGGGTATTAAGTTGGAATTTTTTATTATACAAGAATTAATTACACATATGTATCAATTTAGAATTTTTTTATAATATTTATCATATTCTTTTCAAAGGGTAATAAATATGATTAATACCACAAAAACAACTCAAACCGGTATATTTATAATAAATTTACTTCAAACTAATATTTTAACTATAAAAAACCCCAAATTGGTATACTTTTTAAAAATTTATCCTAAACTATTTTTTTATCACCAAAAGTCTCGGTTTGGTATATTTGTGACAAATTTACTATTCGTTAATTTTTGTTAAATTGAATTAATATCATAAAAAATACAAACTAGTACACATGTAACAAACGAAAGGTAAAATTCCAAATTGGTACACCTATCGACTATCAGCATATCATTCAACTCGATTAATTTGATGATAAAATTTAATAGAAATAAATGGAAAATAAATTTATTATAGTTATACTAGTTTAGGATTTTTCATAAAGCAATTCATAAGGACATTCAAAGTACATAATAACAATCGAAAAAATGGCATGGAAGTACCAAGTTGTAATTTTTCATAATATGAGAATGAGTTACACGTCTATATCAATTTGAATTTTTTGTGGTACTAACAATAATAAATATCGGTGACTCATTGATTTTCCACCGTGTACAGATCCGGAGAACTGCTGGTTACTCTTGGTCCAACGCGCATATTGTGTAGTGGTTGGAAGCCACTAGTGACTTATCTTATATATATATATATATATATATAATTAATTAAGGTGCGAAGAACACGTGCGAGTCAAATCAAAGTCATAGAGGACGTGCGGGTGGGGTGCGTCGAATGGCAGTCTCGTGATTTCAGCCCAACCGCGGGGGCATTTGTCGGGGACCGCGTTCACCCGGCACGCAAGGCACGGCCCTAGGAAGCTGCCCGCGTTGTTCGCGGGATTGCTCTCCAATTTTTATTATTGACCAATGGTGTGATGACGTGGGATATATTAGCACCTTCCATGTCATTTCCGTCCGTCCCCAAAAAAAATTGGGCCACTACTTTAGGTCGGACAATGCAGCAAGCCACCTCCAAGTGGACTATTCTCTTGGTTTATATGCTAGGCTAATGTTAGCAAGTAATCAGGTACTCTTGACGAAATATGAAAAAAAAAAAAAAAGTTCAAAAAAAGTGCATAGTTTTTTATTTAGTGTATTTTTTTTTTTTGTGACCTGAAAACCATCGTACAACCTAAGCAAATTTCGGTGTAAACTCAGGGTGACCCGCAAGGACCCACCTCCCACGGGTCACAGGTGAGTCGCGCAATGGGGGCGCGGAGTTTCAAACCCCTCCCCTCCCGGATGAGGGGGCAGGGCATGAACTAGCACATCCACCACAGGGTGGGTTGATTTAGTGTGTTGTTTCGTGAAAAGCAAATGATTTGATGAACATTTTCTCAAAAATGATTACTCATATCATCTATAAAAATGAGTGAATGAGAAATATATTCACCATTCATGAAAATGTTTAGAAATAAATTATTATCGATAGCGAAAAAAAATTCATTAACTAATTGTTTTAAACAATACGAGCCATCATTTATTTTATTTTTTTGTTCTTTGGAGAACCGCTTTGGCCGATAAATGCGCCGCCACGTAAACCCCAAGTGTCGCTAGCGGGGAAACTACCACCCGACGCCACGCTTAACTCATCACATAGCGCTTCCTCTCGCTTCGCAAGGGCCGAATCTTGGCCTCCTCGGTGGAGGGCAAAGGATCTACCATCCACGCTTGCAAAGGCCGGTGGTACGACGATCATTTTTTATTTCCAAAGAAATCGCTTTTCGTGAAAGAAATAGAGCCACTATAGAAAAGTCTCGGCTCCTCAGTGTGAGTCACTGTGCAGCCAATATTCTTTAACATGGCCTCGGAATCACAATTTTTCGCTTTTCTAAGTCACCTCGCTCTTTGTCTTGATCACACGCAACGTTAGTTGTAAAGTAGAAAGTGTTGAAAAAGTGTTAGGCTTCTTTTTCTTCTTTTTGGTAATTCTTTATGTCATGAATAAGAAAAGGTTTTTCCTTCCAATAAATCTTCACGGTCATCGATTATCGTCAATGCTAGATAATGTGTATTCAAGAAAATTGATAATTTGATCTATCAATTCACAACATAATGATGAGCGAAGGACGGTCTAAATTAATCCATCTCACATTCATGAATCTCTTTTAAAAAGAATAGGAACAGAAAGAAAAAAAAAAGAAGGAAGAAAGATGTCTCAAGCAACATTAATTTAATCCTTTTGTACTTTTAGAAATCTCCGATACATGACAAGATTTGAAGACTTAAAAGCTTAAAGTTAGAAAATGTGGGTGTGACCTACCCATTGCATCTTTCATTTCACTACAAATCAAAGGATGTCTTAAAGTCAACTTGACTTGAGATGTTGCTCTAGAATTCAAAGGAAATTACCCTCAATGGAAGACTTCTTCAAAACGTTTTGTCGTGGGCCATTTAATGTTTTTTCTTGTTCTTGCGAAATGACAAATGATAAAACCCTAGAACGCCTCCATAAATTTTTAAAAATTAATACCAACTAAGAATTTCGATTGGTACCTTGTGGTACACTTGCCCTTTATCTACCCTTTGTTAACATTCCATCCAATGTATCGTTAAAATGCACACATGTAAAACACTCGTGATAGATGACTGCAAGATGAATCCAACATGGAGAATGACAAATCTAACGTAGAAAATTTGCGTATATTGACAAGCATATACTGTAGCAAAGGGCATATATGAGTTAGCTACAAGTTTGGAAGTTTTTGTAAAAAAAAGTTAGGTTGAGGTAGATATACCATTAGGTACCGATTTGAAATTTTATATAAGACGAATAATATATTAAGAGGAAAATTGTCTTAGGAGTACTAGTTTGGTATTTGTAATGGCATTGACCCAATTTTTAATCATGACAAAGACAAATTAATTCCGCTTTGAAAAGCACATGGTAATTTTCATTTTCATAGTCTTAAAAAACTGCGCAATACTTTTCACGAAAAGTTTCCAATAAAATAGGATAAGGTGTCAAAGAAATTGACTTTCAAAACCCAAAAAAGAATTTAGTAAAACGAAAAATATAGAAAGGAGTTGGAGAGGCGCAAACTTGAGTGCCGCAATACTTGGTCTTTCATTTGGAATTCCATTATTGCGTGCTGCAAGTTGACTCACATCATGAAGCTATGACATGGGACCGGAAACAAAATCGCATATTCAATGGCACGTTTGTTCCAAATAAAATGAGCGGCGTGAAAAATATTTTCCTTAAAATGATTGACTTATATCACTTACAAAAAATAAATAAAAGAAACTCATTATCCACGAAAATATTTACATATAAATTATTGTCGGTGATATAAAAAAAAAGTTTTTGTTAGCTAATTATTTCAAGCGATGTAGTCAATCCATTTTTTAAGAAAATGTTTTATAAATCATTTGTTTCCTACGAAACGAACGAAGTCAACATAATTTGCAAGGTTTAGTTGTATTGTAATACCTTATAAATTTTCTTTAAACCCTTCGTAGTGTAATACTTTATTTGTTTTCGTAGAAAATAAATAATTTGAAAGACTTTTTTCTATAAAAGTTATCACTTGCAAAAAGAATGAAGGAAAAAAAATTCATCGTTCACAGATATGTTATAAATTATTGTCAACAATATAAACATTTTTCATTAATAAATTTCTTCAAATGATGCAAGCAATTATTTTCTAAACAATAATTTTCAAGTCATTTGTTTTCTGCAAAACAAATATATGTATGTTCTAAAGTTAAGTAGAGCCCAAGAGGGACGTGATTAAGGTACTAAACTCTCACAAAAATGATGATCGATCTCTCTAATGATTAGGGGTGTACAACCAAACCGGTTCTATATGAGAACCAGACCAAACCACCCATAAAATAGGTCTAGGAATCAGTTCCCATTTGAATCGATCCAATAATAGATTCCAAATTTTTGGAATGGGTTGTAACTAGTCTGGAAATAGATTCTAAGTGGATACCCACCCAAGAACCAGACTGGACCGCCCTAATTCGGATTTGGTTTTGAAATCGATTTTATAAGCTAAAAAACCAAAATCTTTATTTCTTTTTCCCCTAAATTCTAACCTCAGCACTCATTCATCATTTGTCCTTCCTCAAACTCCTCGCTAGTCTTTCCTCTTTCCCTAAATTTTTTATGGATAAATGGAAAATTGAGATTTATAATATATGTTTTATATTACATGTTTGAACCTTTTACCATTAATAATTGTACGTAGCTATGCATTCATCTTTTGAATTATTGTTTTTGGCGAATTAGGATTTTTGTTGTTCATCTTTTACTTTTAAATCGTTTTGTTACTCATAGTTTTACCATAGAAAAAAATGAACTAAAAAACAAACAAAAAAATAAAATAGGTTCTCGAATAGACTCGGAATCGGATCGAAAAAACTCGGCAGGTTCCAAAACGATTCCAAGATTCCAAGGTCCAAAAACGAGAATTGATTATAATAGGGTAGGTTCAAAGTCTCAACTCCAGAACCCACCTTAGAATCAATTACCCCTACTAATGATCACCACGACCCTTTTTTCCTTTGACTAGAAAAGGTCCGAATTGTATTTAATTAGTGATGGCCATGGTTTCTTCTTGTAAAATTGAGCTTAGTCAAAGGTTGACTCTTCTTTGTATGAGAGTTCTATCCAAGAAAGTCTTCGAGAAGTTAGCGCTCGCGGGCGAGCTAATTGCAATTCATGACAAGGCAACAAATTGAAATTGCATATTTTATTGCAACTTGGCATAGATTTAAGTCCCTGGAGATGAGCTTTCATAAACTAGATTTTATGTCATATCAATTAATGGAATCGAAAGGGACATCGGCGTAGAACAATCCTACCCTCATCAATCGAATAGAAATAAAAAAGGGTGCTCGGAACGTTGCACATGAAACTTCGACTCTGAAGCGACAGTTACCTACCAAATGCAGCCGATTTTGTAGACATACTGAATGATCTAATCGCACAAGAACATCCACCAAGTAAAAGTTTATGGACTGAAACTGGAGAAAACGAAGTGCTAGCTAGAACTCATCACTAGAAGATAGGTTGAAATTGGGCTGAAATGTTAAGAGGGAGAGAGGAAAAAGCAGGCCCTCTCATCAAGCTTTGAGCGAAAGACTAGGATAGATGGGCCTGCATTGTGTTAGACTGGACCGACAGAACAAGCATTTAGTTAAGACCATTGAGTAGAGTACTAAAGGTAATTATTGGGGGCCCAGATCAGTTCCTTGGATCGGCCCTAACTTGTTGTCCAAAGCCACTCATCAATTTAAAAAACTTAAACTTTTAGGTTGGTCGGATTACGCTCGAGGTTAGCGAGAATTGGATTTATAACTAGACGCCCATGTTGATGCAAATTTGTCTTTGGGCCATAGGCAGGCCTGGCCAGGCTCATGGGCCTGTAGCCCATGATCGGCCTAACTATGAGCTCCCATGTCAAGCCATCCGATGGATACATCTCTTTGTGCTACAATTAAGCAAACAAAAAAGAAGGATTTGTGGTTTGAATGAATCGATTTCTATATGTTATATGTAATCAGTCAATTGGAAATTGATACCGGCATATACTTTGCTAGTGATCAATGGCACTCATAGTCATATATATCAAGACTTCATAAAATTGACAAAAATCCAAATTAATTCAATCTATCTAGTCTAATGTATGATGTACCAAAAAAAAAGGAAATCTTTCACATCATGATGAGACTATTCATGAGAGAAATATACCTAACTTGATTGGTCATATCGAATATTGGGATTTGTACACGTCTCTAATTGGAATTGCTTATAAGTAGGTTATGGGTTCAATCTGAAACCTTCCAAGGGTGGGGGAACCACAAGTTGTGCCGACGGCAGGTCAAGCTATTTGCCTTCATCACCATTAGAGTCGGGGTGAGAATGTTGGTATTCAAATATATTTTCATCTCATCCCAAGTTGCTTATGTCTAGACCAATACATAAATAAATTAGTCTCGTATAACCATAAAATAGATTTGACATACCTCAAAATCAATAGCCAAAGCTCACGGCATCATGCCTTCGACAAGGTCTAGGGACTTAATTTTGTGGAGGAGACCACTCAGTCCGGTCCAATCCTTTTCTCACGTTTCGGATCGAGAGTCACAAAAACCACTAATAAAAAAAAGGATTAATCCATTTTTTTTATAATAATAGTAATAAAATTCTTAACATTAAAAGCAAAGTAATTAAAAAAAAATCTCAAAGACTGAGCAAATACGTGTCGATGACCAATTCGTCAGTTGCCGCGAAACCCGAAACGCTCCTTTTCAAGTTTCGGCCCCTGTTCTTTAAAGGCGTGAACTTTCGCATGAAAAAGGAAAGAAAAAACCAGCCTTCACTCCTGCCATCCGCCATCATCATCATCACCATCACCTCCGCCATCGCCATCGCCGTTCGCGTCTTTCTCGGTTCGAAATTCGAATTGGGTTTGCTCTTCCATGGTAATCGCGCAAGACCCAGATGAATCTTGCGGCTCGATCCACTCCCTCGCCCCGGAATCGCGGTAAAAATCCCTGTAAAAATTCGATCTTTTTGCCGATTCTTGTGGTGTTGGTTTGCTACGGCATTCCGTCGGTCGCGATCCCGGCGTTGGGCGTTCGGTCGGCGGGCGTTCCGACCTCTGGGGACGTCGATTTGGGTGTTCTGTCTGCTTGTCCGAGCTTTGTGGGGAGCGATTTCAGTCGAGAAATGGGAATGGTCTGGGTTGGCATTTGCCGGAATTTGTCGTTTTCCGTTGATTTCTCCTCCTGATTGTCGCTTTGCTTATGTGGGAGCATCAGTGACTTCGAAACAGCTGCGTCCAGTGACAAGCTGTCGTTTTTATTTTTAGTTCTCGCGAATCAGCTTTGTATGTATGTGGGTTTGATTCTAATTTGCAAGCTGAATTGTGCTTATATATGGATGGGAATTGGGTCTGTACTACTTTGGTGTTTTTGGTTTTCGGTCGAGGTTTAGATGCTGTGATGCGTGGGTCGTGAGTGTTTTTGTGTGTGTGTTGGGGTGGGGGGCATTACCATTTGATCAACTTGCTTATGGGTTGTGTTGTTGCTGATAATGACATGTGTCTTCTCTTTATACCGTGAGTAGATCTTAGCCAAATGTAGAGGAGTAATTACGGAGCGTGGGACGTGAGTTGTGTGAATGATAGGCATGGCTATGGAAGATGTAACAGAGAGATTAGCTACTTTGCATAGAACGCGAAGGGAACAAGAGAGAGAACGGCGCCGGATGCGTGATAGGCAAAGGAGACAGTCTATGACTCTTGAACAGAAGGAGAAGCATCTTGCTAGACGCCGCAGGAATTATCAGCTCCGGAGGGAGAGAAAAAATCAGGGATCAGATCATCAATCTGGCCAAACGGATACAGCTATTGAACATGGAAATACTGAAAGAAACGATAGACAGATGGATCATTCTGTTTCGCAATTTACTGCGCAATATGATCGTGCTGTTCCTGCAGGATTTAATCAAGTTCTTCAAAACATCAGTGCTGAAAGCTTGAGGTCCAACGGTGGTGTGTACTTTTCTGTTCACCAATTGATTTCACCATGTATAGCTGCTGTGAATAGGTTATTAGTTGTGGTTAATCCTGCTAAAGTACTAGTATTTGTCCTGGATTGTTACAACTATTTCTTGATTCACTTTTGCAGGCACAGAGTCTCTTACTTATGATTTAGCTAAAATTCAGAAAAGGTTGCGTCTAATTCACGTTAAGCATTTTGCACGATCCTTAAAGCGTCCCTTGGGTGAGCTTACTAGCAGTAATATCCCTATTGTAGCAAATCTCATCCTGAAAGGAACTACAGAGGCTAATTGTAAGTTAATTATGTTAATTCTTTTTCTAGTCTGGCTGTTTTTCTGATAGGTATGCCAAGTAGAGTTTGTGACAAATTTTAGAGATGTCATATAAGTTGCTCTTTAGGATGCTGGAGCGGTGGTGCTAGTCTGTATAGTTCTAGAGATGACAATTATGAGTCTTGTGATAAATTCTAGGAATGGAAGTTGTAAGTTTTTGTTTGATATCTTGGCATTTGTTTCAGGTAAATCAACGACAGGAGTACGTCTAAATCGTCTCAAACGGCTCGCTCGGACAGCTAATTCTGCGTCAAATGAAGCTTCTGAGAAGAACCACCACGATGAAACACAAGGTGCATACACATACATGTACTCTTAGCTAATGCATAATCTACAATCCTATAGCTTCACCCATGTGGACATTTATACTTTGGAAAGTGGGATATAAGAATAATCAGTATTTCGCGTGGCTTAACTTTTCCGTGCATGTGGTACAGGGCAACAGAAGCCAGAAGTTGGAGATGTTCAACCAAATGGGGATAAAATGACAAAAATGCCAACTGACAATGTTGCAATTGAAGATAAAAACTGCTCAGATGGAAATCGTGAATGACTCGACTTTGAGTCGTACCATGTTCTAATGGTAATTATGTGCAGCCAATTCTCTTCCAACCTTCATTTGGAGTTGTTGACTACTGTTTTAGCTTGATCTGGTATGAATAAGTTCTTTCTGAATTTTTGTTGCAGGATTGATAATCGAGAGGAGTTTCTTGGCCAGAAAAGATGAATTAGTTGATTTTCTGTTCTGCTTGATTCTTCTATGGAAGTGGTGGAAGCTAGAGAGTAGTTATTGTAAGTTTCCTGTATTGCGACTATTCTTAGGATAGGACTTGAGTGTAGTGAATATAACCAAAACAAGATCATGGGTTATTAAAAAATCGGCACTTGAAGTTAGTAAATTCTAACAATTGTTGAATTATCAACTCCTTATCCTGCCTTTTTGTTCCGAAGTATTTGATGTCTATTGTAATCATTTGCACGAGGTTAGTCAGCATGTGATGTTGGTGTTCTGTGCACTTTGTTCCTAGAGATGATACGTTGAAATTTTTTAGTCACTCATCACTTCTGCAATATTTGAAACTACATGTCCGACAATGACTTCTAGAAACTTTCACTGCTTGGCATCTTTTTTATTATTATTATTATTATTTTAATTGCTAACTTTGTTCTTAGAGGTTGCTGTCTGTCCAAGGTTCTGTCTTTATCAAGGCATCTGTTGATGCTGTCAGTTTCATTTCTTGTTATCTGACTCAAAATGCATTCGCCGAGCCCAGGCTCGTCCTAATCTTTTGTTCCCTTTTCCAGGACTTTTTATGGCAGGAATAATGCAAAACTTTGGATGATAGAACAGCCTGATGCTTACAGTGTTGGCCAAGTCTCTCCTTGACAAATAGGAAATGCACAGTACTAGGAAAAACTGTTTAGGTAGCTTACTTCTATTCTTTCATTGGGTCAGGGCTACAGGTTATGGCTTTTCATATACTTTCTCTCTGAAATATCATTCTGATATGCAATTGGGTCAGTTGAGAATGTGGATCACTCTAGAGCTGTTCTTCTCATTTGAAAAGTTCAGAAGTTTTGCATTATTCCTGCTGACTTCGAAAACGGCTTTGTTTCGGTTCAGATCGCCTTGGTCGTGAATTGCAGTATGTTATACCCGACTTGCATGATTACATTACATGCTCTCTCCTTCATTTTATACCGAGTCCAAGCTGCTGATTTGAGCTGTGAGAGTTGTAATATCTATGACCCCAAATGTTGTTTAGAGCCGACCGATGTCTCCACCGGCCCACACACAAAAAAAATGTGGTGTTGAATCATTCTTAGTACTTTTTTTCAGGGTCAATTACCTTAAAAAACAAACCAAAGGTTGGATCTCAATTTTGGCTCGAATGATCTCATAAAAATGCTAATTTCCATAGGGTCTCAATTTTGATACCAAAAAAGCACAAATTTTAGTTGAGTATTAATTTTGACCGAAACTTTTTCTATTTCATTAA
This sequence comes from Eucalyptus sideroxylon x Eucalyptus melliodora, assembly GCA_016097485.1. NCBI lineage: Eukaryota > Viridiplantae > Streptophyta > Magnoliopsida > Myrtales > Myrtaceae > Eucalyptus > Eucalyptus sideroxylon x Eucalyptus melliodora. The sequence goes on along the minus strand of CM027828.1, from coordinate 71,492,445 downwards.
AACGCACGAACTTTGGGTAAGTGTACATACCTTATCTTTGTCAAGTAGTTGTCCAATGATGCCGGTAGAGAGAAATTTACAAATGAAATGCGTCGGATTGGTAGGAACCTTGGCGGCGCCGGATTTTGGTATTGATTGAGTGCTAATTCTTTTATGAGATAAAAAATTGCGTTTTGAGTGCTAATTCTTTTATGAGATAAAAAAATTACGTGGGCCACAATCGGGGTCCTAACATAGAATTGGTACTTTTTATGAGACCAAACAAATTTGTGGCGGAATTGAAATCTAATCTAAAGTTAGTGGTTATGTATGAAAGAAAAGAAATTCCAATCAAAATTGACACTCGATGTGCTTTACTTGCAAAATATAGATCATCAAAGAAATTCTCAAAATGATTTTCAGCTTTCTCTAATTTCACTAGAAAATGGATTTGCTATTACCATTGGGTAATAAAAATCCTAATTTGTACTCAATTTGTTTTGCATATAGAAAATGGAAAATTCCAAATAATGACCCGAAGTGGATCAATTTTCTCAAATAAGGATCTGAAATAAGTTTTATGTCAAATAAAAACCTAAAGTAGATCCATTGTCTTAAATAAAGATCCAAAGTAGTTGAATCAATTGCAAATAATGACCTAAGCTTGTTGGTCAGCCAAATATACACCAGCTATCAAGTATGCAACATTTTTAACATGACCCGAGTTTGAGCAATTTTTCCAAAAAAAAAATCTAGGAATAATTAACAAGTCTTAAAATAAAAACAAAAAACCCTAGGTTTTCTACAGTCTCCCCATTCCTTGTACTCATCCTTCGCAAAGTTGAAGACCCAAATTCTCTGCCGGTTGGCTGAGGTACGAATTCAAAAATAAGAAGAAAAAACAAATGCAAGACGGATCACGGTCGATGCTAGGCAAGTCACGCGATGATTTTGGTTGAGGAGCATCAAAGGAGAAGAAAGAAGAAAACGTAAACATCTAAATGAATAACCTAAACTTAATTAATTTCAAATTTCCCCCTTTTTCCAATCACAAATTTTTGACAAAATTATCCCTATTTTAATCACTAGAAAATGTCTATCGGTAAGCTAAGGTCTTCAATAGAAATTAACTTGATCACTCTAGGTCCTTATTTAATGCAAAATTCACTTTGAATCCTTATTTGAAACAATTGATCTACTTTGAGTCCTTATTTGACACAAAGTTTACTTTGGGCCCTTATTTGAGAAAATATATTAACTTCAAATCCTTATTTGGAATTTTCCCGATAGAAAATGGAACATTTTTAAAGATGTTTTCCAATAAATCATTTTTTAGAAAAATGACTATATTTTGATGCTTGGAAAAATCTAAAAATAACTAAAAATTAATTTTCTTGTTTGGTCATATTTTTCCAAGGAAAACTACTAAAAAAAATTGATTTTTTAATTCTTTTTTCTTCCTTATTTTTTTTTTTTATCTTTTTTATCTTCCTTGATTGTGACCGACGATGGCTATGGCCAACGATTGACCACAGGTAAGGGATGAGCTTGCCCACCTCAAGCAAGGCTCTACCTCACTAGATTTAGCGATTATTGCCATCTCCTCAAGCTTGCAACAATTGACCAAGCCTTGAGCTCACCAATTTGGTGAACGCAAGCTTAAGTCTTGCCAATCATTACATAAGGAAAAAAAGAAATAGAAAATTAAAAATTAATTTTTAAAAAAGATATTTTTATAAGAACAAATGTTTCATCAACTAAGGACCCAAAGCTCGAGTCAAGAATTAGTGCACAACCCTTGTGAGCCGGGCCCAAGTGTTGGGGATCAAAGCTCGAGCATTAGAGACCTAAACATGGCATTTATGGACACAGTCTTGGGTCTTCAGGGCATTAGGCACAGGCACAGGCACCAAGACTTCAAGCTCGACCTTGATGGACCTGCACTAAGGTCCGAGGCTCAGCCTCAAGGGACATCAGAAACTTGATTTTGAATGTTGGGGACCCAAGAACTAGCATCAAGTTTTCTATTATTAAGCATAGAGATTTGGGTTTAGCTATATCTAGTAGTATTTGGGAAAATAATTTTTGATTTTATAAAGAGAAGATCAATTTCTAAGTCAACCAAAGTTACCAAACGCCCCGCAAAACAAACAGGGCTTAAAAAGGAGAAACAAATCCGCGTTGAGAGGAAAAAAACACACCAAAAGCAAAATAATATATAAATTCACGGAGAAACCGCCCCTTTCTAGCCGCCCGATCTCTTCCCCATCCGACGGCTCAGATCCAAGCTCGTACCTCTATATATATCGACCATAAACCCTTCCCTTTCTCCAGATCCTCCTCAATTTCTAGGGTTTTGCAGAACTACCGCAACCTCCTCCTCCTCCTCCGCCGATCCTCCTCGAGATCTGCAGGTTCTTGCGCCGCCTTTCTCCTTCGATTCAATCGCCGGTGACCTCATTCGATTCGCGTTGCGATCATCGACGGGGGACTTCTGCGAGGAAGTCCTCGGCTTTCCCACAAACCGGAGCAAACGGATCCCCGTGTTTGCAGATTCCGGAAGCCAACGTCGCAGATCGATACCCGCCTGGGCGTCGACGGTCCTCCCTCCGGGGAGCGCTCCTCCGCCGGGCGGCGCGTCTCATATTCCATTGCCTTCTGTAGCGGCGTCGCCGCCTTTACCTCTGTGGACTGGCCATGAGACGTACATCCATCCATCGATACAGTCAAAAAGTTTCGGTTTTTCATGTCCTGAGTTCGAATCGTTTTGTGAATTCGGCCTGAATGCGTTTTCCATATCAGATTGGTCAAAAGTTTCGGTTTTTATCCGTTTAGAGTTTCCCTTTTGGTTGAAATTCCGACTGGGTTTGGTAAATTTCGAGCGTGCTGAATGCCCGGATGCGTTTTCCATATCGGATTGATCTTCGAAAGCGTAGTCGAGTATGAAAGTTTGGATTTTTTTTCTTCAAGGTTGCTAAGAAGTCGATTGGTTTTTGCATTTTTTTTCATTTGGGTTTTGAAGTTTTATGAATTTACGTGACGGGGGATTCAACTCGAACGTCCCTTGCTGCTGCTGTTGGGGCAAGCTATTTTCGTGCTTGCATAGTCCATAAGCGAACGTCACAGACGAAAGCCCGCCGGCGTCGACGGAGCTCCCCCACCCCTCCTCTCGGCGGGGAGGGGGAGCTTCTCCGCGGGCGGGTGGTCTCATATTCCATCGCCTTGTGGAGCAGCATCGCTGCCTTTACCTCTTGGGACTGGCCATGAGACATACATTCTTTCGCCATCTCGAATGGTGGCTCTCTTTCTTTGAAAAAGATTGTTCTTTTTTCGTTTGAATTGAGGTTTTGGATAGATGGTGTCTGGCCTGTGATGAAATCAGTTGAAAAAATACCATCTTTCGGGACTGAATGGCTTGTCAAAGCCTTGCTGTCATTCCGCAAATTCTGAGGCCTTTCTGATGATTGATATAAGATTGATTCTGAGTTCTTTTGATGACTCTAGCTTTGCCCCCTTCGAAAGTTTGCTTGCATTGAAGTTTTGCTTTTGAAGTCATTTGAGAATGGAGGGTTTGCTCTATGTCATTTGATTTTATATTTGCATGAGCTTGAGGAGTTAGGAAATTGCTGTTTCCGAGCACCCTGTTAACAAGGGGCGAGTGGTTTCAAATCTCGTTCTGGAATTCTATTAATTAAACGATTGGAGTGAATTAGTTTCTATCATAATCTATATTTAGATATATGAAAAATATAACATATTAATAAGATAAAAGTCTGGTTTCTCAAAAGAAGTCTCATTTCAGACTATACATTTATCATTGAATATTATGAAATACCGCAGAATCATGTAGAATCACGTGAATATATAAATCAAGGAAATGACGATAACTTGTCCACATAAATTTAAAAAATCACAAAAATTTGTTTTAGGTCTAAGATATAGGTTTCGATTTCTAAGTTACAAGTTTCATCAATCCTAAAATCTGGAACGTACTACATAAGTTTTTCAACTTTTGGAATCTAGAAGCTTCCGAATTCTCGAAGCTTCTAAGTTCTAATTTCTACCGTGGAACCATATACATCCCTACTAGTCCCTGGTTGTCTTGCTTTGGTTATAATAAGAAGAGTAGACACCTCTAATTTGGCACGGTTGGGCTTTTGTCAAGCTCTGCTGGCCCATTAGGTTCTACGTTCTAATTTCTACCGTTGACCCGTCTTGCTTTGTTGATAATAGAAAAAATGGACACCTCCAACTTGGCACAGCTGGGCTTTTGTCAAGCTCTGCTGGCCCATTGGTGCCTAATCCATTGCTCTGTAAGGACAGGTAGCAACGTGAGAAAATGAATAATTAAAACGTGCCCACAAAGAACTTGGGAAGGAAGAGGAAAGAAGGAAAGTATAAGACAGATATGTAGCTATTTTCAGAGATTCGAACTTCTAGCTTGACCAAAAACACTGAAGGCAAGGCGGATAAACAGGGCGAGAGCCGTAAGCTCCCAGTCAAGGTGCTATCTTTGGTGTACCACCACCTCCGAAGCAACCACGGCTTGGTTGCTTGGCTTCATTGATAATCATTCCGGCCTCTTGGAAGGACTTTCCGAATTGAGGTCGAGTCCGGTGGTGACATTGAGACCGTGCCCAATTTGCAAGTCCACAAGTTGGACGGGCCACTTGAGAAGATGCCAAGCCAAACATGACACGGAAATGGTCTGGGGAGCTCTTCAAGGAATTGACTCGCATCAGAAAACAGAGCGAACTTACACTTTGTTATCTTGTTGCTAGACGACTCTGGCTTCGTTAAAATCCCTAGATTGTATAGTGTTGACAAACATAAGAGACTGCAAGTTCGTGTACAAAAGTAACGTTCGAGTCTCATTGACATACTTGATAATGGACAACTCAAAATACATAGAAAGAATTAGGGAAGACAACATCGACGCTTTGAAGCAGCGGAAGAATAGCACTTCGCATTTGCCGGTGTTTCCCACCATGGATTTTGGTAGATTGCTAGGTGAATCTTGAGTGCCGAAAAAAAAATCTCGGATGACTATTGCGGTCAAGATTGGATTTCGTGAGGATTGTCTCTAGCCGAACGTGTCCAACATCACGAATTATCCAACTATAGCACTTTACCATCCGAATCATGATGAGGGCGATGGCACCGAAGCCATTGAACTAACGCAATGTGGCTTTGGTACAATTTGTTTATAATTAAATCGGTGTGCTCTTTTTTCATTTTAAGTAGCGCGTGAATTTTTATATACACCACATGCGCCTAAAGATGTACTTGTATTCCATTCGTCTTTCATCTAAAGAGATTTGTGTGGTGTATATTCTAAATTAGATTTGCAAAGTTCATTTGAAGATTTCTTCCTCATAAAAAAAAGGAACGGACGTTGCATTGCCACCTGGTACAAAGCGGCCAACGCCCATTTTTTTTTTATCAAAAACAAAATTGAAAAATTCCACGACCATTTCCTACAAGTAGAGTACCTGAGGGAGACATGATTATCAGCTATCTTCTAAAACAATATTTAACAAGTTTGATAAGTTCTTACACAGCACTCAAACGATAGAACGACATATGCCTGAGTTGGGTAATCAATCCACATATGATTCAATGAATGGGATGAGATATTTACAGCTGCACGAAAAAGCATCACTGCCATCAAGTGGAGCATTTATGATCTCTTCGTTAATTTACATTAAATTATATTAATATCATAAAAAAATCATAAACTAGCAAACTTGCAACAAACGAAGGTAAAATTCCAGATTGATATACCTATCAATGGTTGTATATCATCCAACTCAACAATTTGACGGAAAAATCAATAGAGGGTAACTTTACTATATGAACACCGGTTTTAGGAATTTTTTTTATGATAAAAATTGAATTTGTCATATATGTATCACTTTAAGATTTTCATAGTATTAACTATTTTTTTTTTAAATCTTCTTTTCATAGTGAAAACATTCCTAGGCCAGACGTACCCTACTTTGGCCCGGGCACAAACCTTTAACCGCCCTATTTAGAACACTTTCTTTAAGTCATCTATCAACTCCAAACCTAATCACAAAAAAAAAAAAAAAAAAAAAAAAAGTAGGTGATCCTATTGACTTTTTACATCCGTGAATGTGCCAGCTTGTGAAAAAATTTCCGCCAAAAGGATAAAAAGTAGCTAGACTTGTTGGGAGAAGAATTTCCACAAGATCACTTTGTTTGATGCCTAATCAAAGGCAACCCCAATAGATTCCTCTCCTCTATAGAATCAAAAGGTACTAAGTCATGACCATGTCCAGCCCCTAACGTCGTGCATGTGGCTTGTGTCTCAGATCATGTAATCTTTGATGGGCATGGCACAAGCAATCCCCTCTGTCTTTCACACATCTCCCACTTTATTCTCCTATTTTTATATTCCAAAATTCACATGGAAGGAAAAAGAAAAATTAAAATAAACAAGCCAAAGGGATTAAGGAGATGATTAGATTAATTTTTGATATTTTTCCGTCTAATCGTGCTAATTCTAGACCTTGCAATCAAACTGCAAACATTCTGGATTACACCACTAATTTTGGATTAACTTGCTAATAAAGCAAGTCATAATGCAAACAAATGTTACGTCCTTTGCCTCTAAAGGAAGTAATCACCCATGATGCATTGTCAAACGCACTAGGAAGTTGCGGTACCATTCAACATTTATATATTTATGTATCTATAATTTATTTGAGAAATTAGATCACTTTAGTCTACTCGAAAAATAAATAATTATGCTGAAATTTCCTGTTAAGTGGATCTCAAGGGAGGGAGGGAGAAGGAGCAAGGAGTGGAAGATGGGGGTGCATTATTTGTTTGGATGGTGCATTATTTGTTTGGATAATCATCCAATTTTTCTTTTAATTGGACATGACCTTGTGACTGTTGATATATTATATTAGATATAGGATAAATAATTGCAAAGGAATCCCTTTTAGGTGGTGGCAAGCCACATTTAAAATTAGTTTAACCTTTGAAGAATAATGAGTTGGCAACCACCCTTTTCTTGCAGAGAAGTCAATTTTAACCAAGAATGGTTCTTTGGTGGGAATAAGTGTACATGATTTTGATTCCTCGAATTCACTTTGCATTTTGTTTCACCAACTTGTAATTACCTATTAATTATATTTCACCTTTCTCTCCCTATAAACAAATTAATCATAAAACAACCAGTAATCTAAATGCCAAGATGGAAGAAAAAGAGTCGTGTCCAAACTTGTAAACAAAAAAAGAAAAAAGAAAAAGAAGAAGAAGATGAAAACCCATTAGAGTATAATTGAAATAAATAACATTTGACCGAGCCGATTGTTTAACAACATTCTCCAAGCATATATTCATAATTCACGGCTCAAAAAAGATAAATACATTTTCAACCCGATCATTACGGTGTAATGTTCGCGCATCAATTGATTTAATCCATTTATTCTTTTCATCGCTAAGAAAAATATCCCATTTGGTCCGTCGTCAACTCACGGCACCACTCCAAGTTGATTGAAATTGCCCTGGCATAACCGAGGTGACTTTTATATTAATTTTGTACTCATCACAAAAGCGGCATCATTATTCCTTTTCCCCACTATATAAAAAAAAAAGATTCTAAAAAATTATGACGTCAGCGTGTCCCTCATTCTCACTTCTTGTAACTTTCTCACACAACAGGACAGCAATGGCAACTCTACCCCTCTGCCTACCCCTCCCGGTCCCTTTCAACATTATATTTTTGGTATTATAATTATATATTATTTTCCCAAAAATTGGCAAAATCCATTGCTCTCTTATTTTCCCAAAAATTGACAAACCCCCTTCCTCTCTCTCTCTCTCCATTTGGATTCAAGAAGAGAAAAAGAATTAAACGACTCAAACATTATAGAGAAGAAAACATAATTTAATTAAAATAAATTTATTTCATTAATCTTGGGTTTATATAAATTGAATCCAAAAAGCCCCTGCTCCCCCAAACACAAAAAGAAGGAGAGTAAAAAAAAAGAGAGGAAAAAAGAGAGAAAAAGAGGGCCTCTCGCCCTCTCTTTTCTTTATCATTCCTCCTCTTCTCAGATCTTCCCATTTCTCGTGATCCCTCCTCCGATTCAATTCGATCTCGATTCCATCTCGCGGAGGAGAGAAAACCCATCTCGCCCGTATCCGTTTTCGCCCCAACTTTCGCCGTTGATTAGCTGGGCGAGGACTGAGATTTTCTTGGTTTTTTTCTTCTTTTTTTTGCCGTTTCTTGAATGTTTGAGCTGATTCTGTGCTGAATTCCGATTCTTTCCGACGTGGGGATTCGAGAATTCCGGGTTGTTCCAGATCGGCAATCGATCGGCGAACGATCCGATGATCCGGGATTGAAAATTTTTTTCCATAGGACGTGAGGCCGTGTTCATCATCCGAAACCAGAAGCATTTCCGGGTCCTGTTGGTAGAAGCTCTGAGGGAAGGTGAGCCCTGTCCCTGTGTAATCCGCATTACGATTTGTCGGGCCCGATTTGAATTGTCTGTTCGGGGTCGAATTCGGGGACTTGGGTCGGTTGGGAATCCGGGAAATTGGAGTCTTTTATTGATGCTCTGCCTTACTGTTTTATCGAGGGAAGGAATGGAGATTGCCTCGAGTGTTGTTCTCGCTTTCGATCGGTTAGATGGTTGAGATTAGTAAGTGGGTGGGTAGGTTTTAGATTGGATAGCGGATTGATCGATGCGGTTTGTGGTGAAATGGGATTTTTTGCAGGATGGAAATGGATCACGGGAAGCTGTTCGTCGGTGGGATTTCGTGGGACACGAATGAGGACCGCCTGAGGGATTATTTCCAGAACTTCGGTGAAGTAGTAGAAGCTGTGATTATGAGAGACCGAGCTACTGGGCGGGCCCGCGGTTTTGGTTTCGTCGTCTTTGCCGATCCTGCTGTGGCGGAAAGAGTTGTCATGGAAAAGCATGTGATTGACGGTAGAACTGTAAGTTTCGTTCTTTCTAACACACTTGGTTTTTTTTTTTTTTTTTTCTCTCCTTGCTGAAAATTGCATTTTCAGCAGAAGTGCATTTAGTTTATCCATACTATACCTGTGAACACTGAACAGGTGAAATGTATGAGATGTTTATCCTTTCACAAATGCAACGCTGCTTATGTCAGATGCATTATAATATGATATTTGCTAAAAGGGTTTCATATATGCATCTATGTGCCCACTGCCCAGTATAAATCTTTTTAAGATAACAGCACCAAAATTCTATTCCATCGGTGGGTGAGTTCTCATTGCTATATGTCGGATTTCAGCTAATTTCCATGTTCAGCGTGAACATTCCAAAGGGATGCACCTGAGATTGGTGTTAGCAAATAAAGAACTTACTAAAGCAGATTGTATCTTTAGCCATTTTCTACTAAGCACGCATCTTTTGTGGATTGGTGAAAATAAACAAGAGTGCAAATGTGATAGCAACTAGTGTGCATGTGCAGAGGAGAATGTATGGCAATTTGTTATGCATTAGAAGGATCTCCATTATTTCTGCATTGTGATCTGCAGCTGTTTCATGATTATTGCCTTTACATTGGTCCAGTCCTTTTTAAATTCATTTAACTTTATTGCTACAAAACAAGTGAAAAGAAATAGATGAGACAAATAGTTGACTATTTTTTCTTTTGATTCAGTGTGAGCCATCTAAATCTTAGTATAGCTCAAATATCAAGGGGCTCAAATGCCATTAACCATTGATGAATGGTGAAGGTGTATGACTAATATATTGTTGAAGATACTCAATTTAGAGTGTGGAGGTCATAATTTTATTTCAGAGGACAATTTAATAGTTGAGTGTTGAATCATATGAAAAGCATTGAATTCTTGTTGATTAGGTACTTTAATGTGATCAGGTTGAGGCAAAAAAGGCTGTCCCAAGGGATGATCACAACATTCTCATCAGAAACAATAGAAGCATCAGCTCACCTGGTCCTACCCGGACAAAGAAAATTTTCGTTGGAGGTTTGCCGTCAACAATCACAGAGAGTGACTTTAAGAAATACTTTGATCAGTTCGGGATAATAACTGATGTTGTGGTGATGTATGACCACAACACCCAGAGGCCCAGAGGATTTGGATTTATTACTTATGATTCAGAAGATGCTGTGGATAGAGTCCTGTACAAGACATTCCATGAACTGAAAGGTAAAATGGTGGAGGTAAAGCGAGCAGTCCCGAAAGAATTATCTCCTGGGCCAAGTCGAAGTCCAATAGGGAACTATAACCATAGTATGAGTAGGGTCAGTGGCTTCAATGGTTATGCTCAGGGATACGGTCCAAACTCTGTTGGAGATTTTGGAGCCAGAATGGATGGGAGACTTAGTCCAGTGACAACTGGTCTGGGTGGAGTTCCTCCTTTCACTCCTCCTTATCCAAAGGGATTGAATAATGAGCCAGGTTTTAACCCAAGCTTTGGGGCAAATGCAAACATACTTTCAAACCTCGGTTATGGGAAGATGTATAATTCTTTCTACAATGGGACAAGCAGGTACAACTCTGGGAACCATGGAGCAAGTGGTTCCATCTTGAGCCCTGCAGGGGGAGTTTATGGGGCAACAGCAGTCTCAGTTATTCTTCAAGCAATGCAACTACCAACAATCTTATGGGATCTGGAAGTGAAAATGCAGGATTGGGCTCTTATAATAATGCAGGAGCAATTTGGAGTTCCAATTCCGCACAAGTTAGAAGAAATGGTTCTACCTTAAGTGGAGAAAACTATAGCCTTGGCAGTATGGATGGTAGTTATATTTCAGGAGCTGGAGGATATGGAAGAAACAGCGGAGTGGTTGGAGCTGGACAAGCCTTGTCATATCCTGCAACAAGTGTTGGCCGCACTGGCACTCCAGATCTTTATGGAAGTAGTTCACTTTATGGAGACCTCACTTGGCAATCACCACCTCCAGAACCAGAAACATCTGGACCATTTAGCTATGGACTTGGAAATGCAACATCAGATGTTATGACCAAAAGCTCTGCTGGTTATGTTGGTTATGGGGTTGCTAATAGACAATCGACTAGAGGTGCGATTTTCGACGATACATACTCTTAATTGTTGACAATTGCATAAGCTAGTTATACTTCTTCCCTTCTTCCTCAATTGTATCCTTTGTCAGGATCATTGGTAGAATAAGCAATGATATAGCGAGAACAAGGTTGATATAAGGAATATGTTGCAGCTTTTAGAAGACTGTAGGTTCTCTACTTTCGCTTTTTTTTACCTGGGATAGGAAAAGTTGCCCCATAGCCAGTAAACTGGCATTCTGCATCATGCCTGCAAAATAAATCCAAGTTGATGGATTCATTTCTAGCCATCGATATGTCTTGCATGAGAAAGGCCATCATAGCAGTCAAAGATTCGATGGCCATCATTCATGTTGTGAGTGTTTGATCTGGGATAGTCATCTTTGATTATGTTTCACAGATTAGCATTTCTGTTCAGAAATTGGTAAGCATTGATCTATTTGAGTACATTGATCATATATTGAGAAGCATATTCTTCCCATGACAAAATAACAGTCATTCCACTACCTCAAATAGAAAAGAAGAATAATTTCTCATGCCTAATACAGATTGTCGCAGAACATTGGCAGAAGGTTTCTTGTGGTTTTTAAGCCTTTGGTAAAACAAAATTTTCCATTCAATACTTTGTTAGCATGTCTGGTGGTACAATGAATTGATCCTTATCTCCCCATTCCGTGCCTCGAAGAACATTGGCATTCCTGCTCATATTTTGGTGGCAGCTCAAGGATTGAAAGAATGGGATCACTGACTTCTTCCTCTTAAATTTGGCTCATCTGTATTCTCTTTGCAAAGTCAAAATTAGACTCACTGCAACAAGTGAGAGGATTTGATTTATCATCTAAAGCTTTTGTGCCCTTGAAATGTTCACAAAAAAACTAAGAGGTCTCCTTTTCTGATGTTTTACTGTCAGCTGCATTCATATTTAAGAGAAAAGTTGATATCAAAATATTTAAATATTGTTATTGACACTTCTTTCTTTGTTTTTACAGGAATTGCTACCTAGTACATTATATAGATGTCAGAAAGTTACGGTAGGCAAATTGTATCTTTCAAGCACTTGGAGTATTTTGTGTTTGTGTAATTTCCACATCAAGTTGTTTCTGTGAGTTCAAAGTACGTCTACAGATGATTGGTTTGCCCATCTACGAAAGCCCGTAAATCGACCAGATACAGGGGAATCTTGTGCAAGGTTCAGGCTTTCAAATTTTTCACATAGGTTTTGCTTCGTGGAGTTTGATTGCAGTGAAAAACCATTGGTAGGGTGTTTCCAGAAATTTGTATCATGCTTCTCTGGTGATCCGGCAATACATAAGAAGGCTGACACTTTTTCTGTTCACATTTTTTCCTCTTTTCTTCCAAGTGTTCTTTACATTTTTTCTTTCTTCACTGTATTATTCAGCAACCATACTGCTTCTTGTGGGTAATACCCTCCCTGAGGCTTTTGTTTCAGAAAAATGTACACTGAGAGTTATGCTCAAGTTATTAGTTTGATATGGAATACTCTTGTGAAATCCCAAGAGATGATTACTGAATTCTGTTCACATTCTGCCATAAGACAACTAATATAAATAAATTTTTCTGATAGGCCCAGGTTGTCATCTCTTGTCATGGCATGTGACTCTTGAATACTCTGTTTTTAAGTCATGCTGCTACTTCGCTTGCATGACTGCTGAGCAGATTTGTTGGTTGATCTTATTGTTGGAGGGATCTTACTGGGGTAGGAACTGATTGATGAAACCTGATCCTACCTGTTGACTTTGTGCCTTGTTTTCTTCTTACTTACAGCTGGTTGGGCTACAAGACATTTGGTCGTTTCCTGCTCTTCTAGATTTCCCACTTATTCTAATAAAGAAAAAGTTCTTGAATTGGTTCTTTATAGGGTGGATAATCGGGAACCGAACCGAACTAGCCAATTCTAAGTTGGTTCACATAGGGATCGACTTGCTTCCCAGATAAAAAAAATTAGGGACTGGTTCGACTCTTGTTTGTTAGCCTCGAACCAATCTACGCTGCTTGGAAATCGAATGATAACATATGCACATATATAAGAATTATTAGTTTTCATCTAAGGTTACTTCGTACTCAGTAGCATTGCTTAACTAAAGGTTTTTGGGAGTGTTAGGAGTGCACAATAGAGCCCGATATCTTTGCATGGGAAGATCACTCTCAAAATTGATTTATTTTCACTCAAAAGTTTAAGTTAATAAATTATGGATAGATTATGATATATTAATTGCTCCACACGATATCGGTTCTTCGATATGGAAATTCTCTAAGCATATTTCAACACCCTCCATGTTTTCTTTCAATTAAAGTATCATTCTACATCGATTTATTTCAATTTGAATCTCCAACGTCTATCTTCATCCCTGATCTTCTAAGGACTAAACCACAAAGATTACCATTGAGATCACGTTATTATGCCACAATGCCCACCTACCTAAAAACCAAGCTGGTCATTGGAATTTTTCTTTGAGACTCTATTTGTTTTGAGAAAATGAATAGTTTAAAAAATATTTTCTTCGAACGAAAAATGTTTTTGTTATCCATGAAAATATCTAGACATAAATGGTTGTCGATTAAGAAAATATTTCCTATTGACTTATTATACAAATAATATAAATGATTATTTTTATGAAAACATTTTCCAAGCCATTTATTTTTCGTGAAGCCACTTAATGTTGAAATATTCACCAAATATCGGAATAAATTGAGGGCCTATCATCGGGGAAAAATAGAAGGTCGATTGGGAAAATTGCATTAGGAGTCAAAGTCCAAACTATTAACTCAACTCTACTCAAAAGTTTATGCAATAAATTATGAGCAAATTAAAATATTTTAACTACTCAATACTATACCAATTTCCAAATACACGACTTCTCTCACTGGGGAAAATAATACAATCATAAACTTTGTATATAACTAATGCAAGGACGGTGTATTGATAAATGACTTTACTTTTCTTTTCGACTGTTCAAAGATGTGATGGTAAAACTAAAAATTAGGCACTAAAGCTTACTTTCAAAATTATTTATCATTTGCCAAACCTCAAGTACTCAATCGACGTTGAAATCGAATACATTGATATGCTGCCAATTATGTGGAACCCACACAATTAGCTATCTCGATGGATGAGTCGGTTCATATAGAGCTCGAGTCCAAATACAAATTCGCTTCAGGTAGTCGAGTCTCCACGACGACGCTAGGTGACACGTTTTTCAGGGAATGTACCTGGAAAAATTTGCACGTGAAACATATACGGCTTTCGGCCATCAGACGTGGCGTCCGCGGATCGGCTAGGATTTGACTCTTATCCATAGAATCACCTCCGGAAAAAGAGATATATAGTTTCCTAAAATTACAGGCGGGCGCACACGTGGGTGGGGGCCACGTGTCATTCCCGCTTGCCATTTATGGAAAACAATTGTCGTTGAGGTCGGGAGTTTGTCTGTCGCCCGTGTGGTCCCCACTCCGACAGAAGACAGGGCCATGGAAGCTCCACGTGGGACGGCGCCGTCCACCGATTTCCTTTTCCCACCACGCTTGCACGGATTGTCGTGCTCGGATCATCCGGGCCGTTGGTTTAGATACAAGGGAAAGGGAGGAGAATCGTACGATTGGGCAAATTACGAATTTAACTGGAAATTCTATTATCCCGATTTCAAGGGAAGTTTCGATAAAAATAAAAAATGGGCAACGTTTGCTGAAAGATATACTAGTAACCGATTTATCTAAGAAAACACTAAACGATTTACAACATTTGCTGATGCTAAACATCAAAGGAATTATTGAAAATTAATATCCGCATTCAAAAAGTTACCGATCTTGCTATAAATGTACTCATTATTATTGCTATGAATAGGGAAAGATAAGTATAAATTTATTCTAGTATATTGCAATTTACCCTTTAAGTTGAAAAGTTATTAAGAACGTGGGAATCTTAAGTACTAATTGATGAACTTTTAAATTTACTTTTAGTTTCGAAAGTTGCCAAAAAAGAAGAGAAAATCTTTTAAATTTACTTATTATGATCCTTTGAAAAGATATTGACTGGTATATGATTGCGGGTTATTTTGTGGCTTGGGGAAATTTAAAAAAAATGTGGAAGATTCACTCGTGACTTATAGAGAAGAATTTAAATTCGTGATATGGACTTACTGATAGTGTGAAAACTTAGCTTCAAACTCCCTTTTGTTTACGGGGTTTGGGAATGAGTGTTTTCGAGGAACTTATTAGACATGGCTAATGAAGAAATACTCAATTTTTAAAGTTTCGATTTGCATATCATCATGCATTTGGTGTGTAAACAAATTTAATATGTTTTTGTTTAATTACTAAACAAGTTGATAAAATCATTCATTTACAAGCCTACAAACAGTCTTTTGAAGCTTCTAACTAAGCTTTATGGTAAATTACCGTAGATCTAGAAAAGTTACCAAGAGTTGATTAAAGAGGTCACTTCCGCAATACAGTAAATAAACCATGTAAAAAGATTTCTTCTTGTATCCTATTGAGATTTGCTTTGATCAATGAAAAATTACCACGTGGTCAGTACTTTTTTCCAATTAAAAAAATTACAATATAATAAAGGAAGTAATTCCCCTCTAGGAATCTTTCATTTGAATATGGTAAAATACGCGATCGAATCACATTAGCTTTTACTTAAAGTAATCTTAAAGGCTACATCAATCACTATCGCGTGTCTTTTTTCGATAAACACGAAACAGGTCATTACATGTATTTTTTTTTAACTATTAGTAGAGCAAAAAAAAAAAAGTCCGATATCAATTGCATCAGAAAAAGAAACATAAGTAACTTTTCCCCATATGATAAGGCAGCTTGAAATCAGAAAAAAAATCAATTTCCAAAGATGGTAGTAGCTTTTTTCAAATAGCAAAAACAAAAGTTTGACCCCATATTTGTTGCATTAAAAAAAGAAAGCTTGACCATTTTAGCAAATACTAAATTCTCCACATGACTTTTCATTTATTGCCCAATCTAATAAAACGAATAGTACAAAAAAAAAAAAGATTGGCCAGTCCAATCTATCAATGTAAAGAAAAAGAAAAAGGTATGGGCAACATGGGGCAAGCAAGTACAAAAGCTTTTTCTGATTGGGGCCCCATAAGGGACCAAGTTGTCACTAATCGAATAGAAAAAGAAGAAAGGAAGGAAGGGGAAGTGCCAATTCCATGTAGCTTTCGGCCAGTCCCCATCCACAATGTCCTCCACATTCAGTCCCCATCAGAAAAGACATAATTGACAGCCGCTTTGGACCACAAGAACCCCAAAAAATCAAATAAATAATAATGATAATAATAGTATAATAATAATTATAAAAATAGTCTCTTTCTTTGGCTTCTGTCAGGGTGCTACATCGGGAAGCAATCTATGCAACAGCATAGGCGTATTTAAAATTAGACTAATTTCTTTAAAATTATATGATGGAATAGATCGGGAAAGGAAAAAAACAGTGTAAAATTAGATACATGCTGCACCTGAAGGGGAAGAAACAAGGTGGAGAGGGAGTTTACATACATTAGTTTCTCCATCAAATTTGATAGATTCTTGGAAAGGATTCATGCCCTATACATTCTCTATTCCAGAGGCAATTTCCGAAAAAAAATGCAGAAGAAGAGGTCAGTAATTTAATGAACGTGTTTCTTTCAAGAATTTGATACCTGGGGGAGAAGGAAATACCAGGAGCTCGACTCGCAAATAAATCCCTGAGAACAGGCACTGCAAAGATAGGAACAACTGTTTCCGAACCTCCTATGTTAATTGTTATGGTTCATTCATGTCCTGCAGCACCAAGTTTTCTGAGGGGCCGTGGCTTCTGTGCTCTTGCCCTTTCCTTCTAGGACGACGGTCTTCCCGTTCCCTAACCATGCCGGGTCTTGCTTATTGAGTTCTTGGGACTGCACCACTTTCCGTTTCAGTACCCCGTATATTTCTTTAACCACAGTTCGGAATGCAGCAGCCACGTTTGAGGAATCGAGGGCCGATGTCTCCATGAAAAACAAACCCTGTGCCTCCGCCAATGTCTTGCCTTCAGCAGCGCTCACCTCCCTCGCATCATTTAGATCCAACTTGTTGCCAACCAGAACTGTTATCATGTTCATATCGGAATAAGCTGTTCAAAGAAATGCTAGACGTCAATGCTTAGCTCATTGTTTTGCTTAAAGATCCAGGAAAAATCGTTTTCATCTGCCTATACATAAGATAACTTCAAAACCAGGCAAAGGTAGGAACTGCCGTCATTTATTAACGTCCATCAACTTGTTGTAGTTTATGTTCATTGTCACTAAATCGGTTCCATGCCTCCAAATTTAAAAAAATGATTTGAAGGTAGTGAATGGTGACTAAAAGATCTGTTTGCCGACACCTTGGGGACAGGGCGATGCAGGAAACTTTCAGCAAGGACTAAAGACTATTAAGTTCTTAAATCCAATGGTTTTGTGAGGATACAAGTAATTACTTCAAAATCAATTCAACACGCCAATGGGCAAGGAAGAGAAGCAAGAAGAGCAAGATGCCAAGGTAAAGGAAGAAAAAAGGAACTTACTGTGAAGTTCATTAAGCCATCTACCGACGCTATCAAATGTCTGGCGCCTACTAATATCGTAGACAAGCAGCGCTCCAACTGCGCCTCTGTAGTATGCAGAGGTGACAGCCCTGAACCGCTCCTGACCTGCTGTATCCCAGATTTGTGCCTTAATCTCCTTGCCATCGATATTCAATTTTTGTGTTTGGAATTCCACTCCGATTGTGGACTTGGAATTAGGGTAAAACTCATCTCTGGCAAATCTTGCGAGCAAATTTGACTTCCCAACCGCTGAATCGCCAATTAAAACTATCTTGAATAAATAATCTTCAGCTTGTCCGTCCTCAGAATTCAAAGCCATCTTCCAACTGCCACGGTCTTAGTTTCTAGAGTGCCATATTGATGGAGTATACACTTCCAAGGCTGCAAATCTCACTTGATACTAATGTCACCAGATAAAACACAATATTATCAGTCACAAGGTGAGTCGATAAAAGAGTCAGAGCCCAACTGATTAAAGGCGAGTGTAAAGTAAACTTAGTAGGCAGGGCAGGAACATAGAAGGACAAGACATGAAGCAAAGAATCTTTATTACTTCATGCAGAGAAGAAGAACTTTGAAAAAATTCAAATATTTCCTTTCTCTGGCAAGTTCTTCTCCACCCTCAGCTTCCAAAGGGAAGGTCGGTGGAAGCAAGCATAAAGCTGTAAAGCTGCATCCTTTAATTAGAACCCTTTTGTTTGTTGTGCAAAAAAATAAAAAAACAACAATAAGATAACTGCCCAGGATACACTACACCCACTTCAATCCATCAACGGTACAGAGAATGACAGAAAGATGTTACCAGAGAACATCAGATCAGTAAACCGAGTTACGGTTCCACATTTTACCAGGCATGCTTTAATGCCAAGATGATGTTCCTTGTAGAACTACGAGTTGTATTTTGCCAAACCAGTTTCTTTGATAATCTGAATGCAACGAGAGTTATACTGGTCACTAGCCCTACCATGTGTTCTCCATGAAAGCAATTCACTTACCAGGTTCTGTCTTAATTTTTCCAAGTTTAAGCAGCAAGATGAATGATATAGCATAAAAAACGACTGGCAAGCTCACTTTAGTACTGTATTGGTAAGTCACTGAATTGAAGCAAGGAAATATTACATAAACTACAACAAAAACGGTCGAACCCTCATCGCTCTTTCAAAGTTAGGCACCCCGATATAGTGACCACCATCCTCTATGTATCTGCAACCGACAGATATTTAACTCTAGCCCTAACTGCCTTACCCTCAACCCAACTGAACAAGTTGAAAATTGTCGTTAATGCGGAATGGGTCCTCATCCGATGGTTTTGTTTCCTACTAGCCCTTTGCAACACGCACGTCAAAGGCCATAATCTATTCTATATACAATTCAATAAGCAATGCCATCATTGTCTATCAACCCTCCATTCCACCCCATCCCTTAGCTATTGATACCGCATTGCTATTGGCGCCTTCTTGCGGATGATCTCGGCATTGAAGAGCCTTTATTCTAACATCATACCCAACTCAAACCAACCTTGCGGAAAACCAAGGATGGGGAAGGTCAACTCTAACCCACAGTAACATTGACTTACAAACAGAAGCGAAATTCAACCTTTCTCCTTACCTCTTACCGACCCGAAATCGACACGCAGTTCGAAAACGTCAAAGGCTCGAACTTTCATCAAAGAAAATCCACAATTCGCGAGTTGAATACGCAACGATCCATCCGACGAACCAAAACTAAGCGCCGACCCCGATGGATAAGCTCTCACCATCGAAATAACGACGCAAAAATCACACATTGAAGCGCAAAACTCACGGATTTCAGCTTCCGGCACCCGGCATTGCGTTCTGCCCGAGCATTTCATCAAATCGCCGGCGGAAATTGGATTCTTCCCGAAGATCGGCGACGACCCGACTCGGAAATGCAGCAAGGGAATCCCCCGCAATCGAAAAGCCGGTCACTTGCAGAGAAATTTCGATGAATTTCTCTGCAATGTCACGGGTAGGACTCGGATTCGCGCAGAGAGAGAGAGAGAGAGAGAGAGAGGGAGAGGAAGACGAAGAAGAAGCGGGAGACGACGGGAGGAAGAGAGAGAATGGGCTTGAAATGGGCTCTGGCCCATGGTGTGATTCAATGGGCCTTGTGGGCCCAACTTTTAATGGGCTTTTTTCGGTTTCTCTTTTTAAAGAGTGAAATCCTTTAACTTTCAAAGGTGTCTCCTACTCGGTAAGTCATCTAAATGTGTATTGATCCATTCAAATAAGAATAGCTATGGAAGATTGATTTACCAATGATATATCGAGAGACTGACGAAGGTACCGAATGGTGTGGAGAATTTCCATTGGCTACGTTTGGTCGTCCATTTCTAATCGGGATAGACTTGGATATGATAGGATATAAAATCCTAAGATTTTTTTTTAATATTATATCCATTATTTGGTGAATCGCAGTATTAAAGTTGGATATATTCACATCATATCATGTATATCTTTTTTTTTTTATAATAAAAATGGCTTGTCATTATAAATGAACCTAAATGTTCATAAATGGAAATGGTGAAATCTCTCGTAACACAATTTCTTAATTTACATTAATTTTAATTTAATTTAATTTTCTCTCTTTTTCATATTATTTTCTTTATTATTTCTTTTTTCCCCTTTCATCATTCTTTAATAAAATTCTATCAAATAGTAAACTGTACTAACATACCTAAATATATAATAAACATAAATATTTAATTTATAGATTGAATGTTTATTATAAGATAGAATTAAATTTGAATATATAAATTAAAATAAGATTAATTAAAAATATATATTTTCTAAAATTTTAATTTCTTAAACTAGAATTCAAATATTATTTCTACTGAAATATAATTTCAATTTTGTTAATTTAATAGGTTTTTTATTCAAGAAAAATAACTTTCCTATTATTGACGTTAGAAATCATATCCACATTTATCCACCTCCCCCATGACATAACTTTATCCTGCTTACATCCCTTTATATCTGATTTTATCCCGTCTTAAGTGAACACCAAACGTAGGATATGATAATTATATCATATCCCGAATTTTATCTTGACTACCAAATGCAATCATTGTGCTTTTTAAGTAATGAGAAGCATACTACTATTCTACATTGAACGTGTTAGTACTCCAATCCTACGGGCACGATGTCATTGTCAATGGTTTCTAAAGTCTATGCTCCTCGAGGCGGTCTTTTTCGAGAGAATGTGCAAATGCAGGCATTCGAAATGAGATCTCGAGTGAGAAAGACACAAGCTTACCATATGAGCAAATTTTGAAAATATTTCTTTTTATCACTCGTGTTCGGTAATTCCAATCAAGGGAGTTTGTCTGGGGAAGGTCTTAAAAGACGTTTTCTGAGTGCTTGGACAAGAAACGGCACTAATTTCTCATGTCAAGGCTTGGCGCTTTGCAGGTCTAACAAGCAAAACAAGCTCTTGATGATGACTTGTGAGTTTCTTCTCCCCCATGAATGAATGACTTCACAAATAAACGATGGCAAAAATAGGGTTTGCCCTTGATTTAAGTGTTTTATCGATCGGAATACAGGCCAAACTCAAGCTTCTTTCGGCAGCTCTACTTGCCCGAAGTAATTAGGGGGAGAGGACAGCTCATGATGTTCTAGTAGTATACATAAAATTAGTAAACAGAACTAACCACCAAGGTCAAGATGGCCGAGTTGGTCTAAGGCGCCAGTTTCAGGTACTGGTCCGAAAGGGCATGGGTTCGAATCCCATTCTTGACAAAACCATCTTTTCATTTTTTTTGGTTTTTTTAATGAAGTAATCACATTGATTCTTTCCATCCAATTGACGACAGAGCACGAGGGGTTTTTCTTTTTTCTCTTTTGAATTATTTGTGGAGTTCTTGCGGAGTCAAAATTGATTGAGTCGGGCTTTGTCTAGAAGTTAATGATGACCTCTCTATGATAATTACAGCTCCAGAAGCCTACCAGTCATCATCTGATGGCTTCTCAATCAAGTACTCATATCGATTCTTTCTATTAAATTGATGACAAAGCATGTGTTTTCTCTCTCTCTCTCTCTTTTTTGAATTATTTATGGACTTCTTGCGGATTCAAAATAAGTTGAGTCGATCTAATCTATAAGTCAATGATGACTTCTTTTATAATAATGATAGCTCCAAAAGCCTACCATATACTTGATTTGATGCACCAATTCCAAACGAGTAGCTAATCAATTGAAGGGATACTACTCAAAGTGAAGGTATATTTGTGCGTAAAGATAAGTATAGTTTGGATGGGCACTTCCTACTTTAAAATCAAGAGTCGCCCATTAAGAATTGATTTCGAAAAATTAGAATTTGGAACCACTTACAAATCGGACCGTCGCCTAGTTTAATTATTGGATGGGTTCATGGAGCCGTTCCCATCGAGTTTCACACACTCAATGCAACAATTTCCAACAAGCCAAAGTAGAGCAAAAAATAAAGAACTTTCATATTCTTAAGTTTAAAATCAGTAACGAGATTAGATTCATTTTAAAAGTTAAAGAGTCAAGATTGTGAATCGATGAACGTTGAGCTTGAGAGTGGAGACCATGACTATATCAACAAGGCTTAACTTTTTGAGGTAGATGCTTCCAAAATAAGTCAATTAACTGGGTTAAATCTAATCTTATCCTTTGAAGAAGTCCTTAATCTTCGAATTAGACAGAGCATCTCAAGCATAACCGTCTCACAGTATCACGGTTGAATACTGACCACAAAATCAGAAATCGGTCACGCAGTTATTTCTGTATTTATTTTGCCATTCATAACACTCGTGGCCAACGTTTTTTTTTTTTTTTTTGTCGGTTGTGGCCATCTTTTAAACGTGATATAACTAGACAGTTGTATGACGGGCTAAAATGAAGGGGAAGAGTAGGATAAAAAGGGGAAGGGAGGGAAGATAGGCGAGTGAACAGGGTTGGAATTCATCTGCTCACAACCCTATATCTCTCCCACCTTGACGATCCGACGGGGTTTTTGTTGCTTCACTCAGTTGTCTGCAACTGACGGAAGTTCTTGGCATCGGTCGAAGACGAAAACCCTTCATTTTGGTAAGCAAAGCTTGTCCCCTCATCTTCAATTTGGTTTGATTTTGATTAGCCTGCTACATTTTCTTTTTCTGCTAATCTTACTTTGTTTTCAACGTTTCTTGCTTAAAATGGGAAAGAAGGGACGAAGCTAATCTGATGAATAATTTCTCCTATCCGATCAAAACGTAGTAGAATATCGAAGTCGAGGTTATTGTGCATTCTAGGACTACAATGGTGATCGCCTCGAGATGGTTGTCTTCCTCGGGTGGCCATTGTAGGGTGGCCAAATATTTTTAGTAAAGCGCAAAAGATTTCATGGTATTTCTCAATATGATGTTAACTGATAAGGACGCTTTAACACGAAAGACTTAAAATGAAAAATCATAAGGGATAACTTGAAAGCACTATTCTTTAGATATTTTTAGTAAAGCACAAAAGATTTCATGGTATTTCTCAATATGATGTTAACTGATAAGGACGCTTTAACACGAAAGACTTAAAATGAAAAATCATAAGGGATAACTTGACAGCACTATTCTTTAGATATTCCTTCTATTTTCCATAGCTTAATAGGGGAAATAATTTGGAGAAAAAGGGAGGATACTACCATAATTGTCAAATTGCTACTCATATCAATCGAATAAGAGTAAATCTAATCCGGTCCAGTACAAAATTAATCTTGTGGATATTGGATTTACTTATGACACGATAAGAAGGAATTCCAATTGGAGGTTCTTTTTTATTTGGGTTCATAATTTAAATTCGAGATGAGGAGGAAGTTGGGGGCGGTTGCGTGGGCGTCCAGGAATCAGAGAGAGAGAGAGAGAGAGAGAATCCAAGACTCGACATCGTCAGCCTAGTCAACCGTAAACGATCCGATGTCCTTGCACGCCCGACGGATTCGGTTGGTGGGCCCCGCTTTGGACACATTTCGGATTAGATTCATGGATAAAGCTTTCGAGTTTTCCGAAATCTTGAACTCTCTTTCCCTCGGATGTCATCTTTCGACTGATGGCCTCGCAATCTTTACGAACTTTCCTGCCTCTTTCAAGATTGTTGTCATCCACACTTTACTTGGTAATCTCATTGTCACTCCCGCACGCGCTTCTGGCCAAGGATTGTTTTCCAAAAGTGTCGAGGTAGTGGTGATCTTTAGGATCATACCTACCCAACACACGCTCAGGATCTTTTCTCGCCCTATATATGGACTTGTAGACTGCGTTGGCATTGCATTGAATCATCATTCATCAGCCATCTTATTCATAATTTGCAGGAGTCGACAAGACCCACAAAGCCAGAGAGAGAGGGAGAGATCAGGGGAGGAGAAAAGGAGAGGCCTTTCCTGGTTCTGCTTCTGGTTCTGGGTAATGCATTCAGACTGCCGGATATGTGATTCTCTGTTCTAGTGCCTCATGCAGAGTTCGGTTGATCAGATGCGGTGGGATCGATGGGTTGCATGATTTTGCTTTGTTTTTTTTCTTCTGGTTTTTCTTGGTTTATCATTGTCGGGTTCTCGATAGATTAAAATAATTGAAATTGTCAGACGAAAAGGTGGAAGCTTTGGAGTGTAACATCGAAAGGCTTGTTTTTATCCTGCTAAAAGTGGTAAAATAATATGCGGCAGACCGTAAAAGAGATGATGGGAACAGTCACTAGCTTGACTTTACTGGTTTGGATTGGTATAAAAATTATGCCTTTTTCGTGTTTGGAGGGGAAGGCTTTTGATCATTGGGGCGTTTTGTCCATTCCCAATACGCAGATTAGTGACTCTTTCTTTGGTTTTTCGCAGAAAATCCCGGATTTAAGATATTGTTCTGGTTCCTTCCGAAGTGTGCGTGCGAGGGAGGGACAAGATGGAGGGAGGTCACGCCAAACCCGATAAGATAGAGATCACCGAATGTTGGCGCACAACATGGAAGGCGCCATATATTATGAGGCTCGCACTGTCGGCTGGAATTGGTGGATTGCTGTTTGGATATGATACAGGTAGATCAAGCTCTTGCCTTGATTTTATTTCCATTTGCTATGATTTACAGCTAATTAAAGTGGATAAAGGAAAGTTTGAGCCTGATCGGGATGATTGGCAGTCCACCATCGTGCTTTTGTTCTATCAAATTCTTTTCCTAAGTTGAGTTTTACCAAAAAACTTGTAAATAAAATAGTTTTGTCTTCTGATTTAATTGTTTTCTTACTAAGGTATGAAACAAGTTCTTTGCTCTCTCGTATTGTCAACCTCCAGTGAGAAGAGTGGGTAGTCTTCTTTCTTTTAAACTGTTTTAACCTTTTCTGTTCCCATTTTGCCTCTCTGTTTCCACTGGCCTTTTCATTTACTTTTTCCTCCATCCTAGTTCGCTTATCAACCTAGAATCGGACCCCATAACTTAAGACAAAATGTACATGATATTCTGTAACTTGGTTTTTAGTACTATTGATGTTAATCTTATCAATGCCTGTTGTACATGCTCCCAGTCCTTATGCTTGTCGCAGCAAGTAGTCAGTTCTTTTGCCTTTTTGAGTGTCTGCCTCTGTATTAATTGAGATTTGGCATACAATAGAAAAGTTTCACCTGTTAAGAGGAACGAACACTCCTCGAATAGGACATAAACATGAATACCTCATTTCCTCTGGTTGAAGGGGTTATTTCTGGGGCGTTGCTCTATATTCGGGAGGACTTCGAAGACGTCGACAAGAAAACGTGGCTACAGGTAACTAATTCTTCCTCATTTCCTGTACACTGCTTATGTTTCTGGAGTACGTTAATTCTCAAAAGTTCTTGTCTGCTCGAAGGAAACTATTGTGAGTATGGCTGTTGCTGGAGCTATCATTGGGGCTGCTGTTGGTGGGTGGATCAACGATAGATTCGGAAGGAAGATATCGATACTTCTGGCCGATGCCCTGTTCTTTATTGGTGCAGTCGTGATGGCCGCCTCTGTGGCTCCATGGATGCTCATCATCGGAAGAATACTCGTAGGTTTAGGCGTTGGAATGGCTTCCATGACCGCGCCTCTCTACATTTCCGAAGCTTCTCCTGCTAGGATAAGGGGCGCGCTAGTCAGCACAAATGGCTTCCTCATTACCGGAGGGCAATTCTTGTCTTATCTCATCAATCTGGCCTTCACTCGTGTATGCGTAATCCAGCATAATATCCTTTTCCTATATCAGCGATTTAAGATAATTGAATAAGTTGGCCTGTTCGAATTTTAGGCACCTGGGACTTGGCGTTGGATGCTCGGGGTAGCTGGACTTCCTGCCCTTGTTCAATTCTTCCTCATGTTATTTCTGCCAGAGTCTCCAAGGTGGCTCTACAGAAAGGTAAGGGTCGAAGCTCTTAACTTATTTCACGTTTTAGTATCTACTGGTCTTGTACCTGATTGTAATAGTTGCACGGATGTATACTGAGAATTTGTCGATGGAAAATTCTAGTCTTTTACTTACAATCATAGCTTTTGGAGGCATAATCGATTTATTGATTAATTTTTAGTTTCTTTTAAAACTAGGAATCTGGTTTCATGTTGCTTAGTAGTTAAGTCACACATCATTTTTTTGTTTGAATAATGGTTTTGCTAGCTCTGGATTCAGACAAACTGTGGAGAATTAAATGCTTGGGGGTTACCATTTGAGATTGTGTAGAGGGATTAGTTTTCAGTTAATTCTATTCTTCCAGGTCTTGGGAAGTCCCTATTGTACATGACATGACCTGGTATAATTTTTTTTTTGACTTCCATTTTGTTTTCACTATCAGTTTTCAGTTTTATATACTTTGTTGAGTTTTGTAAAAATTATATAGACTTGATCTTGCGAATGTTTGTTAGACACTTATTTCTCTACCTGGAGCATGAACCCAAATTTTTTTTTATTTTTTGTTGTTTGATCCATTGTTGATAATTATGTATCTCAGTGGTATGTTCATCAGGTTCGGTTGCTGATTCCTTTAAATAAGATGCATGTCGTGATTGAGTTAAGAGTTTGTCTTGGAACTTTTTTTGATGCGAGCCATGTTTATATTATGTAATAGAGTTTTGTCAAATTAGCTGGACTATGGGGAATGACTCAATCTATTTTCCTACTTCTGTATTCTAACATATAGTCATGTGTCCACCACATGGGCTGGTACATTATATTGTCTGATATACATACGTCCTCTGTAAAACAGAACAAGATCGATGAAGCTAGGAGTATTTTGGACAAGATTTATCCTGCCAATGAGGTCGAGGACGAAATGAATGCCCTACAAGAATCTGTTGAAGCTGAAATAGCCGGTGAGAGCATCGTGGGAGAGAGTATGATTGCCAAAGTGAAGGGTGCTTGGAGTAACCCGGTAGTTCGAAGAGGATTATATGCTGGAATTACGGTTCAAGTGGCTCAGCAGTTTGTGGGAATTAACACAGTCTTGTATTACAGTCCGACGATAGTTCAGTTTGCTGGGTTTGCTTCGAACAAGACCGCTTTGGCTCTCTCCCTCATAACTGCCGGCCTCAATGTGGTTGGTACTGTTGTGAGCATGGTATTTGTCGATAGATACGGACGGAGAAGGTTTATGATAGTTTCCATGTTTGGCATTATCGCTTGCTTGGTTGTGTTGTCCGCCTTATTCTGGCAAGCGTCTCTACACGCCCCTGCCGTTGGTGAGTTGGAATCTAGCCACTTTGGTGGAAACACTACATGTCCTGCTTATTTGTCGGCTCCAGATGCATCCTCATGGAACTGCATGTCTTGCTTACACGCTAAATGTGCATTTTGTGCCGATGGTACAAATAAGGTAAACTTTGCTTCAATTATTCTTTTCGAGCAATTTGTCCTGAGTATTTTCGTCCCTTTTTATAATGCATAAGCTAAGCTTGCGTATTGTGTTCGTTTGTTATTTAGTATCAACCTGGAGCATGTATGGTTTCTGACAAAGGAATAAGGGGCATATGCCGAGGTGAGCAACGGACATGGTTCGAGAATGGCTGTCCAAGCAAGTTCGGAATATTCACCATCCTTGTCCTTGGGCTGTACATCATAACTTACGCACCTGGGATGGGAACGGTGCCATGGATCGTGAATTCAGAGATTTACCCTCTGAGGTATCGAGGCACCGGAGGAGGGATTGCAGCGGTCGCCAACTGGAGCTCGAATTTAATTGTGAGTGAGACGTTCTTGACCTTGACAGAGGTTCTTGGCTCGGCCGGCACCTTCCTCCTTTTCGCCGGGTTTTCCTTTCTTGGGCTCATCGCCATTTACTTCTTGGTGCCGGAAACCAAGGGGTTACATATTGAGGAAGTTGAGAAGCTGTTGCAAGAGGGATACAAGCCTAAGGCTTTCAAAAGGAGGAAATCCAAATTTGAAGGGTCTTCTTGAATTGTTCTCTTCTTCTTCTGTATCAAAAGCAGTTTAGCTTGCCTGCATTGG
This sequence comes from Eucalyptus sideroxylon x Eucalyptus melliodora, assembly GCA_016097485.1. Taxonomy (NCBI): domain Eukaryota; kingdom Viridiplantae; phylum Streptophyta; class Magnoliopsida; order Myrtales; family Myrtaceae; genus Eucalyptus; species Eucalyptus sideroxylon x Eucalyptus melliodora. The sequence goes on along the minus strand of CM027828.1, from coordinate 71,464,375 downwards.
TTTGGATTTCTTAGAATAAATCTCTTCATCTTATGAACAATAATTGGACATTGATCACATGGCAATTTAGCCAGGAAGGTGTAAAATTTTGTAGCTTCAGTTGAAATCATGGTACTTCAATTTTCTGGTAAATTAGCAAGAGGTGTAGAATCTTGTCTCCTTCAAGTACTTTCGTAGTTTTATTGGAAATAATTGGTCTGTCATAATGCAAATTTTTCGGAAACCATTTCCGATTATAAGGTCTTCCTTGTTAGTCATCGCAAGCATTTTGAGATAATGATTTTCTATGAATCCGTGCAACTTTCGACAATAGAAGTATTTTAGGCCCAATTCTCTTAAGAAGTTGTAACTATGGTCTAAACTATTTTTTTTCTCATAAAAAACAACGATTTTAACTCGAGTGTCAATTCTAACCTAAATTTTTTATTTTGTCTAACTAAAAACGTCAATTTTCACTTTTTCTTTGTCTCATAAAAAAGTATAATATGAATATAACCCTATTTAGTTTCTTTTAAATGATGCCATCAAAGGTGTGATGTGTTCTCATCACCAAAGCTACCGCCCCATTTAAATAGTTTCGAGTCAAACTCATCACCACAACATATTCTCCTCCTCTTCCACCATCATCTTTTCCTCCATCTCTCCTCTTGAGGACCACGAAGAAGCATAAGCCCGGTGGTCTAGCACCTCTCCACCCCCTCTCCCATTACCCAAGGCCGCCGCCCTTGACCACGCCCTCTACCCCTGAGTCACTACCGCCTCTCTTGCCGTTGTTGCTACCGCCCGCAAGACTCCCTCTACTCTATCAACCTCTCCAAGTGCCGCAAGCTTGTTGGGTTGCGGTGGCTTAGGTGACCTCTGCAGGTCGCCATGCCACATGACTACGGTGAGGGGGTCGTTGATCTGGGTGAAGTGGCCCTCGGTGAGTTGCGGTGGCCTAGATTTGGGTCATCACGACTTAGAAGGCATCACTGCGGCCTCTCTTGCCGTTGTCGCTGCCGCCCACAAGACTCCCTTTGCTCTATCAACCTCTCCAAGTGCCGCAAGCTTGTTGGGTTGCGGTGGCTTAGGTGACCTCCGTGGGTCGCCATGCCGCATGACTACGGTGAAGGGGTCGTTGATCTAGGTGGAGTGGCCCTTGGTGAGTTGCGGCGGCCTAGATTTGGGTCGTTGCAACTTAGAAGGCAACCTCTGTCAGTTGTCATGCCGTGCGACCATGGAGAGGGGGCCGTCGATTTGGGTCGGGCGACCCTTGAGTTGCGGTGACTCGCAAAGGTCGCTTGACCCTTTGAAGATGGTCACCTAAGTCGCCGCGACTTGCTAACGTCTCTCGAGCCATTGCCAGCCCCTTGCTGCTCGGGGAAGATAAACAGTGTCGCAAAATAAGGGTCAAAACAGAAAAACAAAAAGTTGGTGAGGACAGTTTCAGAAAAAAATGTACAGTACCATAAGGCATGCTTTGAGAAAAGCCGAAAGCCCAATGTAGCCTTCCACCCGCCTTGAGCTTTCAGCCTTTTAGGCGCATTTGATAACGATTTTGTTCCCGAGAGTAGATTCTGATCAGAACTGATTCTTTTTGATTCTGTTCCTGGGAATTGATTCTAAGCATTTTAAGCCGTTTGGTAACTGTCCAAAATTTCTGATTCTGGAATAGAATTGCGTTTGGTACCATGCTCATTAATTCTGTTCCAAATCAATTTCTTTTAATTTTTAAATAATTTTTTTACTTTTTTCATTTTCCTTTTCATTTTTTCCTTTTTTCTTTTCTTTTTCTCGGCAACTGACGAGACGAGGGTCGGCGACCTCATCGGAGCGTCGCCGGCCCTCGGCAAGGCTGGCCCTCGTCGGCCGAGCCTTGCCGGCAGCTGGGCGAGGCTCGGCCTTGCCAGATCTGGTGAGGCCAAGCCCCGCCGGTGGCCAGGCCGGCCTCGTCGGGGTTGGGCGACGCCTGCCAGGCCATCGGTGGGGCTGGGCGTCGCGAGGCTTGCCCAGCCCCTGCCCAGCCCTGGCGAGGCTCGGCCTCGCCAGATCTAGGGAGGTCGAGCCTCATCGGTGGCTGGGCAAGCCTCCGGTGAGCTCGCCGGACCAGCGTCCGGCGACAGGACGGTGCGGTGGCAGACGGCGGCGGTCTCGCTGGACTGGTGGCGGCGGACGATGGCCGGCGGCGGCGGTGAATGGCGGCGGCGGATGGCGGACGGTGGCGAGCAGTGGTGGACGGCGGTCGCAAGATGGCCGAAGGGAAGAAGAAAGTTTCTTGATTTTGATTCTCAAATTCGTTCCCGGAATAAGAATCAACTTTTTTTTTGTTCTTGATTCTATTCCCAATCTGTTCCCGAGAACAAAAATTTTACCAAATGCGATTCTAGGCCGAAACTAATTCTGGAAACAAATAATCAGAATTTGACCCTGTTTGGATGGTTACCAAATAGGGCCCTAAATGCCCACTTTTCCTCAAGGGGGTTTGCAAAATATTTGCCAAATATCCAATATTTGGCCCATAGGACTTTGGGTATCTAAATTCCTTTGCAAATGCAACTCCCAAACACACCATTTGTGCATAGGGGTGAGTATAGTCTGGATGGACACTTCATACTTTAAAATTGAGAATCGCTCATTAATGATTGATTTCGAAAAATTAGAATCGGGACCACCTAGGAACATGATTGTTGGTTTGGTTCAATTCCTAGGTGGGTTCATGGAACAATTCCCATTGAGTTTCACACACTTAGTGCAATAATTTCCAACAAGCCTTGGATCAATTCCTGGGTGGGTTCATGGAACAATTCCCATTGAGTTTCACACACTTAGTGCAATAATTTCCAACAAGCCTTGGTTCAATTCCTGGGTGGGTTCATGGAACAATTCCCATTGAGTTTCACACACTTAGTGCAATACTTTCAACAAGCCAAAGTAAATAAATAAAAAAAAAAACAAAAAACTTTCATATTCCTAATTGTAAAATCAGTAAAAAGATTGGATTTATTTTAAAGGTTGAGAGTCAAGATCGTATCGATGGATATTGAGCTTAAGAGTGGAGGCTGTGAGTGAGAGATAGAGAGATGGACTTAGAAGAGACGAGAGTGAGACGAATTAAGTATTCAGTCAATGGATATTGAGTTTCATATTAGGGATTTTAGAACTTTCATTTTTCTTAAATTTCTTTTTGGTTGGAAATTTTTTGTTAAATATTAAATATATATTTATATATTACCGTTTTGGTTCAAATAGTGAAGGTATAGTTGTGCATAGAGGTGAGTATAATTTGGGTGGGTAGTTCCTACTTTAAAATCGAGAACCTTCCAACAAGGATTGGTTTTGAAAAATTGGAATTGGGAACTACTTGGGAGTTGAACCACCAGTGCGGTTTGATTTCCAAGTGAGTTCATGGAACTGTTCCCACCGAGTTTCACACACTCAATGCAACAATTTAAGACGAGCCAAAGTAAAGCAAAAAATAAAGAACTTTCATATTCTTAAGTGTAAAATCAATAAAAAGATTAGATTCATTTTAAAAGTAGGAGACGCGATTGTGAATCGATGGATGTTGAGCTTGAGAGTGGAGGTCATGATTGGGAGATAGATAGATAGACTCAAATGAGATGAGATTGAGACAAAACAAGTACTCAGTTAATGGATTTTGAGCTTCAAATTAGACATTTTAGAGTTTTTACTTTTCTTAATTTTTTTTGGTGGGAAATTTTTCTTAAAAGTTAAAAAATATATTTTTATATTACCGTCTTGGTTCGAGTGGAAGTATGGTTTCATGCCTAGAATTTTGAGTTAGATCGGTACTCAATGGATCAAATTTATTGAAACCGAGAACTGAACCGATTCTTTTAGGAATCATTGGTTTTGGTCTGGTCCGATCCGAGTCTAATTGTGCCCATTGAGAGGCTTTACACAAAAATTACAACAAGCAATCCCAAAGTTTGGTAATTTTCATATTTTATTCTCAAGCATTTAGAACTGAAACTCGCATGATTGTCGGGTAACTACTTGGTGGGCATGTAATGAAGAAGTTTATAAAGATCAATGGGATGCTCAAAGAATCTCAAATGTGTCCTTGAGGGCAAAAGAAAATGTTGCTTGTAGATCCATTATAGACTTGAAAACATAGAGACCTCAGAGGCCCCCTCAAAATACGACAATGTCGTGCATACCATTATTGCGATAAGGTGCAAATGGAGCGAGAAGAAAAATTTCAGGAGAGTATCACAATCTCACAAAGATGGAACGATGTATAACCCCATGTACGAAAAAATATAATTAATGGGATTTGACATTGTCGGTCTTTTTTCAATGACAGAAAAAAATTAGGAGTTCATCAATCTTACAATGTTTCTGCAATTATCTGACCTAGACTGCAAATTCTCCTGCATGTCCCCTTGAAAAAACTTGGAATTAGATAGAGCACCTCTAGCATAACCGTCTGACAGTATCATGGTTGAATGCTGACCACAAAACAAAAAAAAAGTCACACGATTATTTCTATATTTGTTTTGCCATTCATAACACTTGTGGCCAGCTTTTAAACGTGATATTATTACACCAGTTGTGTGACAGGCTAAAATGAAGGGGAAGAGTAGGAAAAAAAGGGGAAGGAAGGGAAGATAGGCGGGTGAACAGGGTTGGAATTCATCTGCTCACAACCCTATCTCTCCCACCTTGACGATCCGACGGGGTTTTCGTTGCTTCCCTCAGTTGTCTGCAACTGACGGAAGTTCTTGGAATCTGTCGAAGACGAAAGCCCTTCATTTTGATGAGCAAAGCTTGTCCCCTCATCTTCAATTTGGTTTGATTTTGATTAGCCCGCTGCATTTTCTTTTTCTGCTAATCTGACTTTGTTTTCAACGTTTCTGGCTTAAAATGGCAAAGAGGGGATGAAGCTAATCCGATGAATAATTTCTCCTATCCGATCAAAACGTAGTAGAATATCGAAGTCGAGGTTATTGTGGATTCTAGGACTACAATGGTGATCGCCTCGAGATGGTTGTCTTCTTCGGGCGGCATTGTAGGGTGGCCGCTTGCCTCGGGCAAAGTGATGACGATTGGCTCGAGGAGGTGGTGCAATAAGTTCACACTTTGCCATATTTATCGTCATTCATATTTTTTACTTAGTCCAATCCTATTGCACGCCATCTAGATATTTAATTGTTTAGTGTACGTCCATACTTTAATGTACATTTCTCATCTTTTATTGAGTAGCACATTAATCGAATGTATCTTTTCCTTATTTAAATTCTTATCTTCAAAACCTTTGGATCATTGGATAACCATGTCTGAAAACCAAAATGGTAACAATGATTTGAAAATTCCATGGTTGAAGTGCTCCCGTGGTAATAATTTCATTAATTTCCATTATAAATGAAAGTATGATCTTTTAGTAAATTGCAAAAGATTTCAAGGTATTTCTCAATATGATGTTAATTAATAAGGACGCTTTAACACGAAAGACTTAAAAAGGAAATATCATAAGGGATAATTTGACAGCTATATTCTTTAGATATTCCTTCTATTTTGCATGGCTCAATAAGGGAAATAATTTGGAGAAAAAGAGAGGATACTACCATAATTATCAAATTGCCACGGTATAATTCGAATAACAGTAACTTTGATCCAGTCTAGTACAGAATTAATTCTGTGGATATTGGATTTACTTATGATACAATATGAAAGAATTCAAATTGGAGGTTCTTTTTTTTTTTGGGTTCATAATTTAAATTCGAGATGAGGAGGAGGAAATTGGGGGCCGTTGTGCGGGCGTCCCAGGAATCAGAGAGAGAGAGAGAGAGAGAGAGAGAGAGACAGCGAATCCAAGACTCGACATCGTCAGCCTAGTCAACCGTAACTGATTAGATGTCCTTGCACGCTCGATGGATTCGGTCGGTGGGCCCCGCTTGGATAAAGCTTTCGAGTTTTCCAAAATTTTGAACTCTCTTTCCCTCGGATATCATCTTTCATTGATTGCCTTGCCTTCTTTTCGAACTTTCCTGCCTCTTTCTCGATTGCCATCCACCCTTTACTTGGTAATCTCATTGTCACTCCCGCAAGCGCTTCTGGCCAAAGATTTTTTTCCAAAGTGTCGAGGTAGGTGTGATCTTTAGGATCAGACCTACCCGACAAACGCTCAGGATCTTTTCTCGCCCTATATATGGACGTGTAGACTGCGTTGGCATTTATTAGCCATCTTATTCATAATTTGCAGGAGTCGAGAAGACCCAGAAAGCAGAGAGAGGGGGAGAGAACAGGGGAGGAGAAAAGGAGGAGGCTTTTCCTGGTTCTGGCTCTGGGTAATGCTCTGTTCTCGTACTTGGTAACTCAAAATTGTCATCACAAATATGGTATTGTGACCTTATTTAGAGTGTGTATGTCAACGTTTTTATTTCAGAAAAATATTTCTTTTTAGAAATAGTTTTATTTATTTCTACTCTAAAAACAATTTTTGAATAAAATAAGGTGTTTAGTAATTACACAAAATTTATATTCTTGGAATAGAAAAAGAATAAAAATGTGTTTGGTAAAAATTTATAAAATTTTGTATTTATTTGTTTTTTCTTCTTATTTATAGACTGTTGATCGTTGCCTGTCGCCACATGAGCACTACACAACCGTCGCACGATTGCCACATGACTGCTCTGCCACACGGTTGCTGCATGACCGTTGCACAATCGCCGCACGATTGTCGCACGACCGTTGCACGACCATTGCACGATTGCTGCACCACCATCGCACGATTGTTGCACGACCATCGCACAACCGCCAACTGCCACTGCAGGATTGCCACCCACAGCCCAGCGGTCGTGGGAAGGAGCGGTGGCCAGTGAGTTGTGGGCGGTGATCCTGCAACGGCGGTTGGCAGCGACGGTTTGCGGTTGTGCAGCGGCAAGCAGCAGTTGGTTGGTGACGGCAGGTTGCCGTTGAACGGTGGCGGTCATCGGCCAATGGGCTGTGGGCGTCGGCCGGTGGGCTACGGGCGATGGCAATTGTCACTTGTAGCATTGTTATGTCGAGTAGATATGCCGGCATTCATCTACAGGTCTCATCTGCTCGAGGTATTTGCCTAGATATGCAATTCTGCTCATTGGCACTGTCTCACCATAACAGTTTTTGGTGACTGTGCTAGCTTTTGTTCCAGCGCTCCATTCAGCCGAGCTGTAGATGTCATACAATCACTTGATCAATCACGTTTGTTACTAAGATCTCAGTGTTATTTTACTTTTCAAACTTAAGTCTATCTAAAACCAACCCTTGGAGATAACAGTAGTGTAAAGTCACAATCATGCCTCCCCTTCTTATGCACCATGTGTATTACCACCAAAAGCAGCATAGAGAACACAACAAGACACAATATGGCTATGGCAATTTTACCAACAGTAGACAAGTTGCCATTTGCCCAAATAGAGGATAGGCAAAGAAGGTACAGCACGTAGGATTGAAAGACCAAAGGCATAGCAAGAGATATGAAACAACAAAAAGAAGAAGCAATAAGAGTGTTCTCCAACCTGCCAAGCATGCATTAATTCCATTCTTGCAATCTTTTGTTAGGTTATAGAAGTTCTGCATGATCATAAAAACATGATGAAATAAAATGCTCACGAAAATGCTTAAAGCTAAACTAGTGTCGATGTTTTCTCCGTTCTCAAAAAAGGGGGAAAAAGACAGAAGAGAATCTCGTGACAAAAATTTCATGAAAATTACCCCAAATGACCACTAATAAGTTTATAACATGCAAACTACAGTGATTAACCTTTGGATTCCACGATAGAAAGTATTGTTTTGCAAATACATCTCATGAACGATTTATCGAACAGGTCATGTGCACCGTCGACACAGGTCTCACATTCAAACTGAAGGCAATGTTTTAATCCAAACTATGAACAACAATCAAGCACGGTATTGCCTCTTCAACGTTTCCAGACACAAAACAAAGAAGAACGGGGATGGTTTCGTACCCACCCTAGACCCAATGGCTAACAACAACCGGCAAAGGCGAGCAATGTTCGACAGCAGCGACGAAAAAGGATCTGGAACTGGAATGTTTGTTGTTTTTCTGCTTAAGCATTTTTCTCTCTCTAGAATGCCCAAAATCAAGGGCAACTAATCGTCCCCACAGTAAGCGCAGCAAATTTTAAGTAATAGGCAAGAGCAAAGGGATGGAGGCAGCATCCGCATAGGAGAGACGGAATTGGCGTGCGGGGTTACGACGTGCCAGTATGGAGAACGACGACGATGTTGACGGGGACGCCAACATCTCGTGTCTGTTTTTCTCCACGACCCCTTCTTTAGAGGGAAAGCTCGTGCCATAGAGCCCTCCGACCCAACTCCACCAAGCCTCCCTCGTTTCCCACCAACTGAAAGAGAGTTCTCATTTTTTCTTCTTTTAATTTCCACTCACTCGACACGCGTCATCATTTTAATGGATCACACGTGCCACACGTGCAGATGACGTGGTGGTTAGCAATCACGAGGCTGCGTTTGACAATCAAGATAAAATTCGGGATATGATATGATTTATTCTATTCTATGTTTGGTGCTTGCTTAGGATAGAATAAAGTTGGATATAAAGGGAATGTAGGCAGAATAAAATTATCCCATAAGGAGTGGGAGAAAGGTGGATAGGATTCTTAATGTCCATAATAGGAATTTTTTTTTCAAATAACAAACTAATTAAATTAACAAAATTGAAATTATATTTCTATATAGATAATATTTGAATTCTAATTTAAGAAATTAAAAAATAGAAATTTATTTATAATTAATCTTATTTTAATTTATATGTATTCAACTTTGATTCTATCTTATAATAAACATTCAATCTATAAATTAAATATTTATATTTTAGGCATGTTTGTATTTTAGGTATGTTAGCATAGTTTATTATTTGATAAAATTTTATTAGATACTTGATGAAAGGGGAAAAAGGAAATAATAAAGAAAATAATATAAAAAAGAGAAAAAATAAAATAAAAATAAATTAAGGAATAATGTTACGAGAGATTTTCCTTATATCTGTTTATGAATATTTAGGTTCATTTATAATGATATGTCATTTATATAAAAAAAATATTATATGATAAATATATCCGACATTAATATTACGATTTACTAAATAATTGACAGAATATAATTTTTTTTTAGGATTTCATATCCTATCCTATCCTATCCTATCCAGTTCTATTCCGATTAGAAATTGAGATGATCAAACGTAGCTTTAATATTTTCTGCGATCGTAGACTGAACACTGAATATAGTCAGCCTAAGCAACCGTGAACAATTAGATGTCCCTCCACGCTCGATGGATTTGGTTGGTGGCCCCCGTTTTGGATAATTTCCGATTAGACTAATGGATAAAGCTTTCGACTCTTCCGGCTTTTGAACTCTCTTTCCCTCGGATGTCTTCTTTCATTTGATTCCCTTGTGTTCTTTTCGAACTTTTCTTGTGTTTTTCTCGATTGTTGTCATCCACCCTTTACTTGGAATCACAGAGTCATTCCCTGCTCTCGCCTGTGGCCACAGCTTTTTTCCAGAAGTTTCGAGGTAGGGGTGTTCTTCAGGATCACATCTACACGTCAGATACTCAGTCTGGCCCTGACCCCCGCTCCCCCTACCCGGTTCTATATATGGACGGGTAGACTGCCTTGGCGTTGGATTCAATCATCATTCATCAGCCATCTTATTCATAATTTGCAGGAGTCCAGAAGACCTAGAAAGCAGAGAGAGAGAGGGGGGAGGAGAAAAGGAGGCTTTTCCTGGTTCTCCTTCTGGGTTTGCTCTGTTCTCATTCTGCTTTTCCCAGTTTCTTTGTCGTGCGTTCAGGATTTCAGCGCCAGAGACTGTATTTGGGTCCATGTCGTTTCGGATTTGTGATTTTCTGTTCTATTGCCTCATGGAGAGTTCGGTCGATCAGATTTGGCGGGATCGACGGGCTGCATTTTTAAAGTTTTTTACCTGGTGTGTCGTTTGCTGAAACTCGATAAAATAGAATAAGTGAAGTTGTTAGACGAAAAGGTGGAAGTTTTGGAGTGTAGCGTCGAAAGGCTGATTTATGTTTTTATCTTGCTGAGAGTTGTAATAAAACATGTAGTAAAAGAGATGATAAGAGGCCACTAGCTTAACTTTAATGTTTTGGATTGGTATAAAAAATTGAGCCTTTTTCATTTTTGGAAGCGAATCGCGTATTGTCCATTTTGGGTAAGTAGATCAGTGACTCTTTCTTTGCTACCATTTCGGTTAAGTAGATCAGTGACTCTTTCTTTGATTTTTAGCAGAAAGTCCTAGATTTAAGGTTCTTTCTGAAGTGTGTGCTCGAGGAAGGGGTAAGATGGAGGGAGGTCACACCAAACCCGATAAAACGGAGTTCACCGAATGTTGGCGCACGACATGGAAGACGCCATATATTATGAGGCTCGCACTGTCGGCTGGAATCAGTGGCTTGCTGTTTGGCTATGACACAGGTAGATGAAGCTCTTGCAGTGATTTTATTTCCATTTGCTACGATTTACAGCTAATTAAAATGGATAAAGGAAAGTTTGAGCCTGATCGGGATGACTGGCAGTTCGCCATGGCGCTACTGTTCTATCAAATTCTTTTCCTAGGTCGTGATAGCGGAATTGTTCCAATCACTGAGTTTTGCCAAAAAACTTGTGAATAAAATACTTTGTTTTTTGATTTAATTGTTTTCTTAGTAAGGTATGAAACAAGTTCTTTGCTCTTTCACTTATTGTGAACCTCCAGTGAGAAGAATGGGTGGTCTCCTAACTTTTAAATTCTTTTAACCTTTTCTTTTACTTTTTCCTCCATCCTAGTTCACTTATCAACCTAGAATCAGACCCCATGACTTAAGACAAAATGTACATGAGATTCTATAGCTCAGTTTTTAGTAGTATTGATAATCTTATCAATGCCTGTTGTACATGCTCCCAGTCCTTATGCTTGTTGCAACAAGTAGTCAGTTCTTTTGCCTTTTTGAGTGTCTGCCTCTGTATTAATTGGGATTTGGCATACAATAGAAAAGCATCACCTGTTAAGAGGAACGAACGCTCCTCGAATAGTACATAAACCTGAATACCTCATTTTCTCTGGTTGAAGGGGTCATTTCTGGGGCGTTGCTCTATATTCGGGAGGACTTCTAAGTCGTCAACAAGAAAACATGGCTACAGGTAACTAATTCTTCCTCATTTCCTGTAAATTGCTTATGTTTCTTGAGTACGTTAATTCTCAAAAGTTCTTGTCTGCTCGAAGGAAACTATCGTGAGTATGGCTGTTGCTGGAGCTATCGTTGGGGCTGCTGTTGGGGGGTGGATCAACAATAGATTCGGGAGGAAGATATCGATACTTCTGGCCGACGCCCTTTTTTTTATTGGTGCGATTGTGATGGCCACCTCTGTAGCTCCATGGATGCTCATCATTGGAAGAATACTCGTAGGTTTAGGCGTTCGAATGGCTGCCATGACCGCGCCTCTCTACATTTCCGAAGCTTCTCCTGCTAGGATACGGGGCGCGCTAGTTAGCACAAATGGTTTTCTCATTACCGGAGGGCAATTCTTGTCTTATCTCATCAATCTGGCCTTCACTCGTGTATGTGTAATATAACATAATATTCTTCTCCTATACTAGAGATTTAAGATAAGCGAATAAGTTGGCCTCTTTGAATTTTAGGTACCTGGGACTTGGCGTTGGATGCTCGGGGTAGCTGGACTTCCCGCCCTCGTTCAATTCATCCTCATGTTATTTCTGCCAGAGTCTCCAAGGTGGCTCTCCAGAAAGGTAGCGGTCGAGCTCTTAACTTATTTCACATTTTAGTATCTACTGGTCATGTATCTGATTGTAATAGTTGCAGGGATGTATACTGAGAATTTGTCGATGGAAAATTCTAGTCTTTTTCTTACAATCATAGCTTTTGGAGGCATAATCGATTTATTGATTAATTTTTAGTTTCTTTTAAAACTAGGAATCTGGTTTCATGTTGTTTAGTAGTTAAGTCCCACATAATTTTCTTGTTTGAATAATGGTTTTGCTAGCTATGCATTCAGACAAACTGTGGAGAATTAAATGCTTGGGGGTTACCATTTGAGATCGTGTAGAGGGATTAGTTTTCAGTTAATTCATATTCTTGCAGGTCTTGGGAAGTCCCTATTGTACATGACAGGACCTGGTATAATTTTCTTGACTTCCATTTTGTTTTCACTATCAGTTTTCAGTTTTATATACTTTGTTGAGTTTTCCAAAAATTATATAGACTTGATCTTGCAAATGTTTGTATGTTAGACACTTAATTCTCTACCTGGAGCATGAACCCAAATATTATTCATTTTTTGTTGTTTGATCCGTTGTTGATAATTGTGTATCTCAATGGTATGTTCATCAGGTTCGGTTGCTGATTCTTTTAAATAAGATGCATGTCGTGATTGAGTGGAGAGTTCGTCTTGGAACTTTTTTTTGATGCGAGCCATGTTTTTTTTTTTTGGTAAAGGCAACCCCAAATGATGCGAGCCATGTTTATATTATGTAATATAGTTTTGTCAAATTTAGCTGGACTATGGGGAATGACTTAATCCATTTTCCTACTTCTGTATTCTAACAGTTTGCTGGGTTTGCTTCGAAGAAGACCGCTTTGGTACTCTTGTGAGCGTGGTATTTGTCGATAGATATGGGCGGAGAAGGTTGATGATCGTTTCCATGTTTGGCATTATCGCTTGCTTGGTTGTGTTGTCCGCCTTATTCTGGCAAGCGTCTCTACACGCCCCTGCCGTTGGTGAGTTGGAATCTAGCCACTTTGGTGGAAACACTACGGGCGCGTTTGGTAACGCTTACATTCCCGGGGAGCTGATTCGATCGAATCGATTCTTTTTTATTTTGTTCCCGGGAACTGATTCTAAGCATTTTAAGCTGTTTGGTAACTGTCCAAAATTTCTTATTATGGAATAGAATTGTGTTTGGTACTGTGCTCATTGATTCTGCTCCAAATCAATTTCTTTTAATTTTTAAATAATTTTTTTTTACTTTTTTCCTTTGTTTTGTTTTTTTTTTTTCATTTTTTCATTTTCATTTTTTTCCTTTTTTCTTTTCTCTTTCTCATCTTCTTCTTCTTCTTCTTCTTCTTCTTGCCGGTCGCCGGACCAGCGACCGGCCAGATGAGGGCCGGCGACCTCACCGGAGCGTCGTCGGCCCTCGGCGAGGTCGACGCTCGTCGGCCGAGCCAGATCTGGCGAGGTCGACCTCGTTGGGGTTGGGCGAGGCTTGCCGGAGCCATCGGCGGGCTCGGCGAGCCTCGCCGGACCGGCCGGCTGGTGGCGCGAACAACGGTGGCGGACGGCGGCCGGCGGCGGCGGTGGACGGCGGTGGCGGATGGCGGACGGTGGCGGGCGGTGGTGGACGGTGGTCGCGAGATGGCCGAAGGGAACAAGAAAATTTATTGATTTTGATTCTCAAATTCGTTCCGGAACAAGAATCAACTTTTTTTTTATTCTTGATTTTGTTCCCAATTTGTTCCGGAACAAAAATTTTACCAAACACGATTTTAGGCCGAAACTGATTCCGGGAACAAAGAATCAGAATTTGGTCCTGTTTGGATGGTTACCAAACATGGCCTACATGTCTCGCTTATTTGTCGGCTCCAGATGCAGCCTCATGGAACTACATGTCTTGCTTACACGCTAAATGTGCATTTTGTGCCGATGGTACAAATAAGGTAAACTTTGCTTCAATTATTCTTTTCAAGCAATTTGTCCCGAGTATTTTCGTCCCTTTTTATAATAAATAAGCTAAGCTTGCGTATTGTGTTCGTTTGTTATTTAGTATCAACCTGGAGCATGTATGATTTTTGACAAAGGAATAAGGGGCATGTGCCGAGGTGAGCGGCGGACATGGTTCGAGAATGGCTGTCCAAGCAAGTTCGAAATATTCGCCGTCCTTCTCCTTGGGCTGTACATCATATCTTACGCACTTGGGATGGGAACCGTGCCATGGATCGTGAATTTAGAGATTTACCCACTGAGGTATCGAGGCACTGGAGGAAGGATTGCAGCGGTCGCCAATTGGTGCTCGAACTTAGTTGTGAGCGAGACGTTCTTGACCTTGATAGAGGTTCTTCTCGCCATTTACTTCTCGGTGCCAGAAACCAAGGCGTTACATATTGAGGAAGTTGAGAAGCTGTTGCAAGAGGGATACAATCCTAAGGCTGTCAAAAAGAGGAAATCCAAATTTGAAGGGTCTTCTTGAATTGTTCTCTTCTTCTTCTGTATCAAAAGCAGTTTAGCTTGCCTGCATTGGTTTGGATTTCTTAGAATAAATCTGTTCATCTTATGAACAATAATTGGACATTGATCACATGGCAATTTAGCAAGGAAGGTGTAAAATTCTGTAGCTTCAGTTGAAATCATGGTACTTCAATTCTATGGTAAATTAGCAAGAGGTGTAGAATCTTGTCTCCTTCAAGTACTTTCGTAGTTTTATTCGAAATAATTGGTCTGTCATAATGCAAATTTTTCGGAAGCCATTTCCGATTATAGGGTCTTCCTTGTTAGTCATCGCAAGCATTTTGAGATAATGATTTTCTATGAATCCGTGCAACTTTCGGCAATGGAAGTATTTTAGGCCCAATTCTCTTAAGAAGTTGTAACTATAATAAGTATTCAAGCTTTGGTCTAGACTATTTTTTATCTCATAAAAAACAATGATATTAACTCAAGTGTCAATGCTAACCTAATTTTTTATTTTGTCTAACTAAAAACGTCAATTTTCACTTTTTCTTTGTCTCATAAAAAAGTATAACTTTCGGTCCATACTTGAATATGACCCTATTTAGTTTCTTTTAAATGATGCCATCAAAGATGCAATGTGTTGTCTCACATGTACTTGGGAACTAATGGTTCTCATCGCCAAAGCTACCGCCCCAATTTAAATAGTTTCGAGTCAAACTCATCACCACAACATATTCTCCTCCTCTTCCACCATCATCTTCTCCTCCATCTCTCTTCTTGAGGACCACGGAGAAGCATAAGCCTGGTGGTCTAGCACCTCTCCACCCCCCTCTCCCACTACCCCAAGGCAGTCGCCCTTGACCACGCCCTCTACCCTCGCGTCACTGCCGCCTCTCTTGCCGTTGTCACTACCGCTCGTGAGACTCCCTCTGCTCTATCAACCTCTCCAAGTGCCGCAAGCTTGTTGGGTTGCAGCGGCTTAGGCAACCTCCGCGGGTCACCATGCATGACTATGGTGAGGGGGCCATTGATGTGGGTGGAGTGACCCCCCGTGAGTTGTGGCGGCCTAGATTTGGGTTGCCGCGACTCAGAAGGCAACCTTTGTCGGTTGTCGTGCCGTGCGACCATGGAGTGGGGGTCATCGATCTGGGTCAGGCGACCCTCGAGTTGCGGCAACCTGCAAAGGTCACTTGACCCTTTGAAGATGGTCACCTGAGTTGTCGCGACCCGCTGACGTTTGTTGAGCCACGGCTAGCCCCTCGTCGCTCGGGGGAGATAAACAGTGTCGCAAAACAAGGGTCAAAACAGAAAAACAAAAAAATGGTGAGGACACTTTTAGGAAAAAAAAATGTATAGTACCATAAGGCATGCTGAGAAAGCTAAAAGCCCAATGCAACCTCCCACTTGCCTTGAGCTTTCAGCCTTCTAAATGCCCACTTTTCCTCAAGGGGGTTTGCAAAATATTTGCCAAATATCCAATATTTGGCCCAAAGGGCTTTGCGTATCTAAAGTCCTTTGCAAATGCAACTCCCAAACACACCATTTGTGCATAGGGGTGAGTATAGTATGGATGGACACTTCATACTTTAAAATTGAGAATCGCTCATTAAGGATCGATTTCGAAAAATTAGAACTGGGACCACCTAGGAATAGGACTATTGGTCTAGTTTAATTCCTAGGTGGGTTCATGGAACAATTCCCATTGAGTTTCACACACTTAGTGCAATAATTTCCAACAAGCCTTGGTTCAATTCCTGGGTGGGTTCATGGAACAATTCCCATTGAGTTTTACACACTTAGTGCGATAATTTCAACAAGCCAAAGTAAATAAATAAAAAAAAACTTTCATATTCCTAATTGTTAAATCAGTAAAAAAGATTGGATTTATTTTAAAAGTTGAGAGTCAAGATCATGAATCGATGGATATTGAACTTAAGAGTGGAGGCTGTGAGTGAGAGATAGAGAGATGGATTTAGAAGAGATGAGAGTGAGACGAATTAAGTATTGAGTCAATGGATATTGAGTTTCAAATTAGGGATTTTAGAACTTTCATTTTTCTTAAATTTCTTTTTGGTGGGAAATTTTTTCTTAAATATTAGTTATATATTTATATATTATCGTTTTGGTTCAAATAGTGAAGGTATAGTTGTGCTTAGGGGTGAGTATAATTTGGGTGGGTAGTTCCTACTTTAAAATCGAGAACCTTCCACCAAGGATTGGTTTTGAAAAATTGGAATCGGGAACTACTTGGGAGTTGAACCACCAGTGTAGTTTGATTCCCAAGTGAGTTCATGGAACCGTTCCCACCGAGCTTCACACACTCTATGCAACAATTTAAGACAAGCCAAAGTAAAGTAAAAAATAAAGAACTTTCATATTCTTAAGTGTAAAATCAATAAAAAGATTAGATTCATTTTAAAAGTTAAGAGACGGGATCGTGAATCGACGGACGTTGAGCTTGAGAGTGGAGGTCATGATTGGGAGATAGATAGATAGACTCAAATGAGATGAGAGTGAGACAAAATAAGTACTCGGTTAATGGATTTTGAGCTTCAAATTAGACATTTTAGAGTTTTTTATTTTTCTTAATTTTTTTGGTAGGAATTTTTCTTAAAAGTGAAAATATATATTTTTATATTACCGTCTTGGTTTGAGTGGAAGGACGGTTCCATACCTAGAATTTGGAGTTAGATCAGTACTCAATGGCTCAAATTTATTGGAACCGAGAACTGAACCGACTTTTTTAGGAATCATTGGTTCTGGTCCGGTCTGATCCGAGTCTAATTGTGCCCATTGAGAGGCTTTACACGAAAATTACCAAACTTTGGGGTTGTTTGTTGTAATTTTTGTGTAAAGCCTATCAAAGTTTGGTAATTTTCGTATTTTACTCTCAAGCATTTAGAAATGAAACTCGCATGATTGTCGGGTAACTACTTGGTGGGCATGTAATGAAGAAGTTTATAAAGATCAATTGGATGCTCAAAGAATCTCAAATGTGTCCTTGAGGGCAAAAGAATATGTTGCTTGCAGATCCATTATAGACTCGAAAACATAGAGACCTCATAGGCCCCCTCAAAATACAACAATGTCGTGCATACCATTATTGCGATAAGGTGCAAATGAAGCGAGAAGAAAAATTTCAGGAGAGTATCACAATCTCACAAAGATGGAACGATGTATAACCCCATGTATGAAAAAATATAATTAATGGGATTTGACATTGTCGGTCTTTTTTCAATGACAAAAAAAATCAGGAGTTCATCAATCTTAGAATGTTTCTGCAATTATCTGAGCTAGACTGCAAATTCTCCTGCATGTCCCCTTGAAAAAACTGTGAATTAGATAGAGCACCTCTAGCATAACCGTCTGACAGTATCATGGTTGAATGCTGACCACAAAATCAAAAAAAGGTGACACGATTATTTCTATATTTGTTTTGCCATTCATAACACTTGTGGCCAGCTTTTAAACGTGATATTATTACACCAGTTGTGTGACAGGCTAAAATGAAGGGGAAGAGTAGGAAAAAAAGGGAAGGAAGGGAAGATAGGCGGGTGAACAGGGTTGGAATTCATCTGCTCACAACCCTATCTCTCCCACCTTGACGATCCGACGGGGTTTTCGTTGCTTCACTCAGTTGTCTGCAACTGACGGAAGTTCTTGGCATCGGTCGAAGACGAAAACCCTTCATTTTGGTAAGCAAAGCTTGTCCCCTCATCTTCAATTTGGTTTGATTTTGATTAGCCCGCTACATTTTCTTTTTCTGCTAATCTTACTTTGTTTTCAACGTTTCTTGCTTAAAATGGGAAAGAAGGGATGAAGCTAATCTGATGAATAATTTCTCCTATCCGATCAAAACGTAGTAGAATATCGAAGTCGAGGTTATTGTGGATTCTAGGACTACAATGGTGATCTCCTCGAGATGGTTGTCTTCCTCGGGCAGCATTGTAGGGTGGCCGCTTGCCTCGGGTAAAGTGATGACGGTTGGCTCAAGGAGGTGGTGCAATAAGTTCACACTTCGCCATATTTATCGTCATTCATATTTTTTAGGGCTAATACCCTAAAAAACCCCAAACTGGTACATCTGTGACAAATTTACCGCAAACTATTTTTTTGACCACAAAAACCCCAAAACTGATACACATATGACAAATCTACCCTCCGTTAGCTTCCGTTTGATTTTGCCATTAACCTTGCTGACGTGGTTGCTGACGTGGCAAGCCATGTGGAAATTCATAAGTTTAATACTATTAAAAATCCCAAATTGGTATATTTATGACAAATTTACCCAAAACTAGTATATTTATGACAAATTTACCCAAAACTAGTATATTTACGACAAATTTACTCTAAATTAATTTTTTCTATCATAAAAACCTAATTTGGTACACGTGCGGCACATTTACCCTCTTTCAATTTTCCCAAATTTGACCGAATTGTGATGTCCAATCAATTTTATTTTTTGGATTACTCTAACATTGCCTCAATATCATTAATACTTGATTTTTTTTTCTTTTTATTGGAATCATTATTATAAAACCATTCAAAGACTACCAAATGTGCACGTCATTCTTTTGCCAAGAGGATGCCCATTAACTAAAAGATGGACAGATTGCTTGCGCACATATACAAAAGAAGTGCTATTCATAATGAGCTAGAAGCAATATACTTTTCATCAGAATAGGCATATATATATATATATATATATATATATATATATATATAGAGAGAGAGAGAGAGAGAGAGAGAGAGAGAGAGAGAGAGAGAGAGAGAGACCCTTCCAGCATACAAGCCATATGCAATCAACCAAATTCATCATCAAAATGCAAATAACATCAACTACACAAAATGGAGAGAACGAAACTAAAGCCACATATCAATATATTTTTGAAATAGCTTTACAAAATAGCCTTTACACTAGACTTGAACAAGCTTTACAAAGTAGCCTTTACCCCAAACATCAACCAACCGACTAACCAAAAAAGGCAATCCAAAAGCATGTTCTATATCAAATACTATCCAAAAAAAAAAAAAAAAAAAAACAAAGCTTTACAATTCAAGCTTTACAGGGCAAGCTTTACAAAACAAGCTTTACAGGACAAGCTTTACACCAAAAATCCAACTCTACCCGCAAGTTCATTGCCTTGCTTCACTTTGAGATTGTTCAATTTGAGGGGGTCCAGAAACTTGGCTTGAAAGATCCATTGTATGATTTGCACCACCTTAATGAATTTCTTATACTATGTTATTGCTAAGCATTTGAAAATTGAGGGAAAAACATAATCTTATTATGCTAATCATAGTGGATTAAAAAATGCTTAACAAAATAAAATGATCACCCTCAAATATGAGTTTCTAGTGGTTTTAGATACGTAAAATCCATATGCTTGTAGAACCTATAAGAAGACAAACCATATTAACATTTCACTTTGGTATTATCAAAAATCATATGAAATCTACTTGTAGACTCCTCACCCTTCTCTTCTCAGAATTGACAATATTTGATTGTTCCATTATAGATCTAGCTGAGGTACTTTCACTTTCTTTGTTTGATGCCCCTCCTTCAATGGTTAGTTGCTTTGGATGCTTCCTTGGCCTACCTCTTTTTCCCTATATAATAGACATATATAAGGTATTCTAAGGGAAAATGTATCACATTTATGTTTAAATTTCCTTACAGGTAGTTTAACTTGGATAGGTGCCAGAGGTTGGGGGCATGTTGTCTTGTTGTGTCCAGTACCATGACAATTGGAGCATTTCATGGTAATACCAAATTTTGATATTTTAGTAGAATCAGTGTTGGTGACCCTTGGCTTCCTCACTCTTTTGCTTTTCTCATCCTTTTTCTACTCACCATTGGATCTCTTCCTATCTTTCTTGGGCCTCCCTGGAAGCTTTCTGAATGGCGGAGGCAATAGAGGCTCTTCACTAGTTGCTGGCCACATTTTCTTTCCATTCAAGGTGGGTAATGCAAATTGATAGCAACGCTCATACACAGCTTTCTTGAAACAATCGGCTACATAATCATTTAAGTTACACTTCATGAAGTTGATGCACGAGATAGCATGGTTGCATGGTATCCACGATATATCCCATTGTCTGCAAGTACATGTCTTCTTATTCAGATCAACCATAAAAGTATCATCATTCATTTCAACTTCAAATCTCGAAGCTGTAGATGGCTTTGGAATGCAAAACCTAGACTTCATTTCTTCCTCCTCAATCTTCAATTTGATTCTTGGACAAATCTCATCTCTTGAACTGACCACTAATTGGCTTTTCTCATACATTTTAACCATAAGTAATTTTTTTATGCCCTCTAACATATCAACAAAGGGACACTCCCTTTCTTTGCATATATGTGTGTTGAATGTCTCGCTCAAATTATTGTCAATAGCATCGTAGTTTTGTCCACATTTGATAAATGCTTTGCAAAAGTGTTCAAGACCTATCTTATGGAGTCTTCATATGCACGAACAGACCCTTCCTTCATTTCTTTTGCGATTATATTGAAATCGGCCTCATATGTAGAATATGCAGCTCTCCAAAAGCAATTCCTAAATGTTTCTCCCTTGTATAATTTTTTCCAGTTGGCATAAATGTGCCGAGCACAATTACTATGCTCTGTTCGTGGAGAGAGTTTAGAAACTGCATTGAGCAGGCCCTGTAACATGTTATTTGACATGCAAATAAGTTAGTTTACAAACAAGAAATACTTTAATTAGCAAAGCTTGTGCGCAATCTTACCTTCTGTTGATCGCTCATGAAGGTCCAGCTAAGACCTTGTCCCACATTCAAGTCTTTCAGTAGTAGCTCGAGGAACCAAGTCCAAGATTCTTCAGTCTCAGCTTCAACAACAGCCCATGCAATTGGAAACATTTGGTTGTTTCCATCTCTACCAATAGCACAAAGTAACATCCCCTAACTAAAGTCTTCGTAAAGCATCCATCCAATCCAATTACTCGTCTACAACCTGCTAGAAAACCCTCTTTCAATTCTTTGAAGCACACATAGAATCTTTTGAACGTATTACATCGTCCAACTTCCAAGTCAAATGTGCCATTAGGACTACATCGAATCAACTCAGCCTTATAAGAATGCAGCAACTTGTATTGCTCGACAAAGGGACCTCTAATGATCTCAACAGCTCTAGTAATTGCTCTATAACAAATCCTCCTATTTAGTGTCAATGCCCACATCTCCATTGCATCCGCCTGCATTTGTGATGTTGTATACTTCAAGTTAGCTCTAATTTTAGGCAAAAACTGCTCCGCAAGCCATATATACGATGCATTCTTATTTCTCATGCTCCTAGGGCAAGTATGTTCTTTTCCAACAGTCTTTATGATGAAGGTCTTCTCACTCTGCATCCAACTAGCATAAACTCTCCATTCACAGCCATTCTCACACCTACCATTCATTTTTTTTTCGCTTCACTCTTCTTCCATCCAATGTTAAATCCGTTTGTGATTGCGTAAAGTTGCACAACTTTCTTGAATTGAGCACGTGAGACAAATCTCATTCCTACTTTAAATTGTATGTCTTTATGATCAGATTTGGGGTCATATCTAATGGTTTTTGATCTTCTTTGGTCACAAACTTCTTCATCTCCATCAGAGTTGGGAGGGCTCAAATTCTCATCTCCTTCTTCTAGATCAATGTCTCTATCATTTTCACCCCCATCCTCATTTTCAGGAATATTAACGGCAACTGTATTAGTAATAGCAGCAGCATCAGCCTCTCTTCTTATTTGCCTAGCAAGAAAGAAATCCTCATTACCACCACCGAGAATGTAGTCATCATCACTTAAAGATAATGTATCAGCATCTTGCTCTGGTTCACTATCTCTATAGCTATCACTCTCACTATTATGACCACTAGTAGAAGAGCCACTATCATCACCAAGAGCAGCTCCTTCAATATATACTTCAATAACACCAAAACTTGATCCTAGACCCACCAATTCTAACACTTGATCATCACCAACAATCTGCACAAGACCACTTCTCAAGGAATCCCCAGGAGTCGCGTACCACAACTTTTTAACTGAGTATCCTAGATCAAGAGCAGCCTTAACAATTGCATTATAGTTCACCACCATCGACTTACAACGATGGAGATATTCTACATGGTAGCCTGTGTACTTTGTGATGTCTCCAAACTCCATAACTCCACCTAGGTGAAGTGCAATTGTAAATTCGTTAAACATCTGCAAGGGAACAACAAACAAACCAATTAGTTTATAAAAACCTCTCACAAATAATTAGCAGAGATGGGATGACAAAATCGAGTTCGCCAAACAAGATGCTTGGAAGCCTTGATAGGAAATATGAGGCACCTATGTCTAGAAAGAGACCCATAGCTATTTTAGTCATAGCAAAAACCTGCAACAAGGTTAACCAAACTATGCTGATAAAACTCTAGAAATCTTGATATTAAAGGAATAAAAAACTGGATAATCACAACTACCAACTACTTGCTTACATTAGGCACTCAAATTGACACATATCTGCAGTACCAGTTAGATATTCTAGGTTATGTAACAAATTGCATAATAAGTGGCAAAAGATACTGAGAATATAATCATTTTATGTTTCACAAGCAAATATCAGCTTTACGAATCGCCAATCGACATCTACCCCGCCTTATTTATTAAGCAAACAAGAATTTCAATCTCGTTAAGTGGGGTTAACTGAACTCAAGTCACTATTCCAAATAATTTATAGGTACATATAAGTGTGTGCCCTTGTATAATTTCAATGACCAAAGAGTTCACAAAAGGAAAAAAAACTTGTCATTCTACCGTGACTATCATGTCAGCTTCTTTAATATCAATTAATTGATTATGATGATCTTGAGAGATTACCTGGTTCGTGTATAGGGCAAAGTTCAGCCGTGCGAGTCGCCCTAGACTAGGAGGACTAGAGAAAAGCTACCTTATATTCTATTCAGAGTAATAATTGAGATACATAATATATAACTTGTTTTTGCTGCAAAATCGAACCTTGAAACCTTAATCAAAATTATCCACGTACTAAAGTTGGCGTAATATTATAATATTCAAATGTTCGTGCTCTTTAGGGACTAAGCATATTTATGAAATCTCATGAGACATATAGAATCACACTCAAAGTACACCTAAAATTAGTGACAAACATAAGTGATTTTGGTTCTGGCATTTCAACGAGCATGTGATGTACGAGTCAATCATACTATTTACATGCAAGTTTCATGTTAAAATTTTGACACACTTACGATTCAAGGTAGGAAAGACTACGTAATGCTAATAAAGACATGAACTAACACAAAAGACCAGCAAGTAATCGTACAAACAGATTGCGGACAAGTAGTAAACCATGTGAGCCCAAGACATATGGCCACGTTTGTCACAAACCAAAAACCAGCGAAGCAACCGCGGTTAGAAGAATATGGCTGAAAGATCGAACAAAAATGAAAGAGATGAGGTCCTCATAAACCTAGAGCTTGAACGCGACGTGGAATAGAGAGCTCTTGTTTTCCTACGTTAATAATGAAACCACTCAAGTGCAAATCCGCCACATTGGTCCTCAATGATAGAACACCACAATTCCACTCACCAATCACAGGATAAACCAAAGGCACAACTACTTAAAAACTCAAACTTTCCATGCTTGGGAGCAATTCGCTCACTTTGAGAGTCTCCTTGGCCTGCGCCGACACCGCGACCCCGATGAGCGATCGGATGAACTCGTCGAACTTCGACCGGAGCCACGCTCGTAAATCACCTCGGGGAAAGAAGAGTGTTTGTCGAGAAAGATGAACTAAGCTGAATTTGTTGTTAGGGTTTTTTTGTGCAGAGAGAACGTGAAGAGAGAAGAGAGAACGTGAGGTACTGAAGAAGGCGTGAGAGATTAGGGCTTTTTAAGATATCTTTGTTTATCCCTTCACTTTGTTACAAAGTTATTATTATTTTATTTTGAAAAAAATTAATTTATTTCCACATGGCTTGCCACGTGAGCAACCGCGTCATCGAAATTAACGGCAAAATCTAACCAAACTAACGGAGGGTAGATTTGTCATAGGTGTACCGGTTTGGAGTTTTTGATGGTCAAAAAAATAGTTCGGGGTAAATTTGTCAAGAGGTACAAGTTTAGGGTTTTTTAAGGTATTAACCCTATTTTTTACTTAGTCCAATCCTATTGCACGCCCTCTAGATATTTAATTGTTTAGTGTACGTCCATACTTTAATGTACATTTCTCATCTTTTATTGAGTAGCACATTAATCGAATGTATCTTTTTCTTATTTAAATTCTTATCTTCAAAACCTTTGGATCATTGGATAACCATGTCTGAAAACCAAAACGGTAACAATGATTTGAAAATTCCATGGTTGAAGTGCTCCCGTGGTAATAATTTCATTAATTTCCATTATAAATGAAAGTATGATCTTTTAGTAAATTGCAAAAGATTTCAAGGTATTTCTCAATATGGTGTTAATTAATAAGGACGCTTTAACACGAAAGACTTAAAAGGAAATATCATAAGGGATAATTTGACAGCTATATTCTTTAGATATTCCTTCTATTTTGCATGGCTCAATAAGGGAAATAATTTGGAGAAAAAGAGAGGATACTACCATAATTATCAAATTGCCACGGTATAATTCGAATAACAGTAACTTTGATCCAGTCTAGTACAGAATTAATCCTGTGGATATTGGATTTACTTATGATACAATATGAAAGAATTCAAATTGGAGGTTTTTTTTTTTTTTTTTTTGGGTTCATAATTTAAATTCGAGATGAGGAGATGAGGAGGAGGAAATTGGGGGCCGTTGTGCGGGCGTCCCAGGAATCAGAGAGAGAGAGAGAGAGAGACAGCGAATCCAAGACTCGACATCGTCAGCCTAGTCAACCGTAACTGATTAGATGTCCTTGCACGCTCGATGGATTCGGTCGGTGGGCCCCGCTTGGATAAAGCTTTCGAGTTTTCCAAAATTTTGAACTCTCTTTCCCTCGGATATCATCTTTCATTGATTGCCTTGCCTTCTTTTCGAACTTTCCTGCCTCTTTCTCGATTGCCATCCACCCTTTACTTGGTAATCTCATTGTCACTCCCACAAGCGCTTCTGGCCAAAGATTTTTTTCCAAAAGTGTCGAGGTAGGTGTGATCTTTATGATCATACCTACTCGACAGACGCTCAGGATCTTTTCTCGCCCTATATATGGACGTGTAGACTGCGTTGGCATTGCATTGAATCATCATTTATTAGCCATCTTATTCATAATTTGCAGGAGTCGACAAGACCCAGAAAGCAGAGAGAGGGGGAGAGAACAGGGGAGGAGAAAAGGAGG
This sequence comes from Eucalyptus sideroxylon x Eucalyptus melliodora, assembly GCA_016097485.1. Lineage (NCBI taxonomy): Eukaryota > Viridiplantae > Streptophyta > Magnoliopsida > Myrtales > Myrtaceae > Eucalyptus > Eucalyptus sideroxylon x Eucalyptus melliodora. The sequence continues at coordinate 71,438,840 of CM027828.1, read as the reverse complement.
AGGCTTTTCCTGGTTCTGGCTCTGGGTAATGCTCTGTTCCCGTTCTTGTTTTCCCCGTTTCTCCGTCGTGCGTTCAGTTGAGTGATGGATTTTGACGCTAGGAATTCGGACTGCATTTGGGTCTGTGTCATTTCGGATATTTGATTCTCTGTTCTAGTGCCTCGAGTTTGGTTGATCAGATTTGGTGGGATTGATGTGTTGCATGATTTTGGTTTTTTTTTTTTTTTTTTTTTTGGTTTTTCTTGGTTTATAATTTGCCGGGTTCTCGATAGAATAGAATTATTGAAGTTGTCGCACAAAAAGGTGGAAGACCCAAGGAAACCCCGTACGCCAATAACGCGGCGGAGTAAATCTTGGGGAGGCACGTGAGTCACCATCACCCCTCGTGCCCTGGGTAAGTCACCTTTGCGACGCTTGGGAATCGAACTCCTCCCATTGCGTTAGGGGGAGAAGCTCGCCGTCAGCAGCGCCACCAAAGCGAGTGGTTCGAAAGGCTTGTTTTTATCCAGCCAAAAGTTGTAAAGTAATATGCGGCAGACGGTAAAAGAGATGATCGGAACAGTCACTGGCCTGACTTTTACCGGTTTGGATTGGAATAAAAAATTATGCCTTTTTCGTGTTTGGAGGGGAACGCTTTCAATCATTGTTGCGTTTTGTCCATTTCGAATAAGCAGATTTAGTGACTCTTTCTTTGGTTTTTCGCAGAAAATCCCGGATTTCAGATATTGTTGTGGTTCCTTCCGAAGGGTGTGTGCGAGGGAGGGATAAGATGGAGGCAGGTCACATCAAAACCGATAAGACAGAGCTCACCGAATGTTGGCGCACGACATGGAAGACGCCGTATATTATGAGGCTCGCACTGTCGGCTGGAATCGGTGGATTGCTGTTTGGCTATGACACAGGTAGATCAAGCTCTTGCCTTGATTTTATTTCCATTGCTACGATTTACAGCTATCAAATTCTTTTCCTAGGTCGAGTTTTGCCAAAAAACTTGTAAATAAAATAGTTTTGTCTTTTGATTTAATTGTTTTCTTGCTAAGGTATGAAACAAGTTCTTTGCTCTCTCTCATTGTGAACCTCCAGTGAGAAGAGTGGGTAGTCTTCTTTCTTTTAAACTGTTTTAACCTTTTCTGTTCCCATTTTGCTTCTCTGTTTCCACTGGCCTTTTCTTTTCATTTATTTTTCCCTCCATCCTAGTTCGCTTATCAACCTAGAATATGACCCCATAACTTAAGACAAAATGTACATGAGATTCTGTAACTTGGTTTTTATTACTATTGATGTTAATCTTATCAATGCCTGCTGTACATGCTCCCAGTCCTGATGCTTGTCGCAGCAAGTAGTCAGTTCTTTTGCCTTTTTGGGCGTCCGCCTCAATTGAGATTTGGCAGACAATAGAAAAGTATCACCTGTTAAGAGGAACGAACACTCCTCGAATAGGACATAAACATGAATACCTCATTTCCTCTGGTTGTAGGGGTCATTTCTGGGGCGTTGCTCTATATTCGGGAGGACTTCGAAGACGTCGACAAGAAAACGTGGCTACAGGTAACTAATTCTTCCTCATTTCCTGTACACTGCTTATGTTTCTGGAGTACGTTAATTCTCAAAAGTTCTTGTCTGCTCGAAGGAAACTATTGTGAGTATGGCTGTTGCTGGAGCTATCATTGGGGCTGCTGTTGGTGGGTGGATCAACGATAGATTCGGAAGGAAGATATCGATACTTCTGGCCGATGCCCTGTTCTTTATTGGTGCAGTCGTGATGGCCGCCTCTGTAGCTCCATGGATGCTCATCATTGGAAGGATACTCGTAGGTTTAGGCGTTGGAATGGCTTCCATGACCGCGCCTCTCTACATTTCCGAAGCTTCTCCTGCTAGGATACGGGGCGCGCTAGTTAGCACAAATGGTTTCCTCATTACCGGAGGGCAATTCTTGTCTTATCTCATCAATCTGGCCTTCACTAATGTATGCGTAATCCAGCATAATATCCTTCTCCTATATTAGCGATTTAAGATAAGTGAATAAGTTGGTCTGTTTGAGTTTTAGGCACCTGGGACTTGGCGTTGGATGCTCGGGGTAGCTGGACTTCCTGCCCTTGTTCAATTCTTCCTCATGTTATTTCTGCCAGAGTCTCCTAGGTGGCTCTACAGAAAGGTAAGGGTCGAAGCTCTTAACTTATTTCACATTTTAGTATCTACTGGTCTGGTATCTGATTGTAATAGTAGCTAACATGTACAACGAGAATTCGCCAATTGAAAATTCTAGTCTTTTTCCTACAATCATAGCTTTCGGAGGCATAATCAATTTATTGATTAATTTTTAGTTTCTTTTGAAACTAGGAATCTGGTTTCATGTTATTTAGTAGTTAAGTTACGTATGATTATCTTGTTTGAATAATGGTTTTGCTAGCTATGCATTCAGACAAATTGTGGATAATTACACGCGTGGGGGTTATCATTTGAGATCGTGTAGAGGGATTAGTTTTCTGTTAATTCATACTCTTCCAGGTCTTGGGAAGTCCCTATTGCACATGACATGACCCGGTATAATTTTCTTGACTTCCATTTTGTTTTCAATATCAGTTTTCAGTTTTATATACTTTGTTGAGTTTTCCACAAATTATCTAGGCTTGATCTTGCAAATGTTTGTATGTTAGACACTTATTTCTCTACATGGAGCGTGAACCCAAAAATTATTCATTTTTTGTCGTTTGATCCATTGTTGATAATGACGTATCTCAATTGTATGTTCATCAGGTTCGGTTGCTGGTTCTTTTAAATAAGATGCATGTCACGATCGAGTTGAGAGTTCATCTTGGAATTTTTTTTTGATAAGAGTCACGTTTATAATATGCAATAGAGTTTTGTCAGGTTAGCTGGAATATGGGGCATGACTTAATCCATTTTCCTACTTCTGTATTCTAACATAAAGTCATGGGTCTACCACATGGGCTGGTACATTATATTGTCTCTTTTATACATACATCCTCTGTAAAACAGAACAAGATTGATGAAGCTAGGAGTATTTTGGCCAAGATTTATCCTGCTGATGAGGTCGAGGACGAAATGAGTGCCCTGCAAGAATCTGTTGAAGCTGAAAAAGCCGATGAGAGCATCATCGGAGAGAGTATGATCGCCAAAGTGAAGGGTGCTTGGAGTAACCAGATAGTTCGAAGAGGATTATATGCTGGAATTACGGTTCAAGTGGCTCAGCAGTTTGTGGGAATCAACACAGTCATGTATTACAGTCCGACGATAGTTCAGCTTGCTGGGTTTGCTTCGAAGAAGACCGCTATGGCTCTCTCTCTCATAACTTCCGGCCTCAATGCAGCTGGTTCTCTTGTGAGCATGGCATTTGTCGATAGATATGGACGGAGAAGGTTGATGATCGTTTCCATGTTTGGCATTATCACTTGCTTGGTTGTGTTATCCGCCTTCTTCTGGCAAGCGTCTCTACACGCTCCTGCAGTTAGTAAGTTGGGATCTAGCCACTTTGGTGGAAACACTACATGTCCCGCTTATTTGTCGGCTCCAGATGCATCCTCATGGAACTGCATGTCTTGTTTACAAGCTGAATGTGCATATTGTGCCGATGGTACAAATAAGGTAAACTTTGCTTCAATTATTCTTTTCACGCAATTTGTCCCGACCATTTTCGTCCCTTTTTATAATGCAAATGCTAAGCTTGCGCATTTTGTTCGTTGGTTATTTAGTATCAACCTGGAGCATGCCTGATTTCTGACAAAGGAATAAGGGGCATGTGCCGAGGCGAGCGGCGGATATGGTTCGAGAATGGCTGTCCAAGCAAGTTCGGAATATTCGCTATCCTTTTCCTTGGGCTGTACATCATTTCTTTCTCACCTGGGATGGGAACCGCACCGTGGATCGTGAATTCAGAGATTTACCCACTGAGATATCGAGGCACTGGAGGAGGGATTGCAGCGGTCGCCAATTGGTCCTCGAATTTAGTTGTGAGCGAGACGTTCTTGACCTTGACGGAGGTTCTAGGCTCGGCTGGCACCTTCCTCCTTTTCGCCGGATTTTCCTTTCTCGGGCTTGTCGCCATTTACTTCTTGGTGCCGGAAACCAAGGGGTTACATATCGAGGAAGTTGAGAAGCTGTTGCAGGAGGGATACAAGCCTAAGGCTTTCAGAAAGAGGAACTCCAAAGTTGAAGGATCTTCTTGAATTGTTCTCTTCTTCTTCTATATCAAAAGCAGCTTAGCTTGTCAATGGACAATAATTGGACATTGATCATATGGCAATTTAGCAAGGAAGGTGTAAAATTCCATAGCTTTGGTTGAAATCTAGTATTTCAATTTTATGGTAATTTAGCAAATGAGATGTAGAATCTTGTCTCCTTCAAGTACTTTTGTTGTTTTAGTTGAAATGGTTGGTCTGTTATAATGCAAATTTTTGGAAACCATTTTTGATAATAGGGTCTTCCTTGTTAGTTATCGCATGCATTTTGAGATAATGATTCTTTATGAACCCATGCAACATTTGACAATGGAAATATTTTAGGTCCAATTCCCTTAAGAAGTGGTAACTATAATTAGGATTCAAGCTTTGGTCTAAACTATTTTTATCTCATAAAAAAATGGTTTTAACTCAAGTCTCAATTCTAACCTAAATTTTTTTATTGTGTCTCACCAAAAACGTCAATTTTCATTTTTCTTGTCTCATAAAAAAGCATAAGCTTTCAGTCAATACTTGAATGTGATCTTATTTAGTTTCTTTTCAACAATGTCATTAAAAATGCGATGTGTCATTTCACGTATACTTGGCAACTCACAATTGTCATCACAAATATGGTATTGTGACCCTATTTAGTTTCGTTTTAATAATGTCATTAAAGATGCGGTGTGTCATTTCTCGTGTACTGGGCAGCTCATGGTTGTCTTCACAAATATGGTATAAATTAATAATGACACTTTGAAACAAAAGACTTAAAAAAGAAATATCATAAGGGATAACTTGACATACATTCTTTAGATATTCGTTTTATTTTACATGGCTTGATCAGGGAAATTATTTGAAGAAAAAGGGAGGATACTACCACAATTGTCAAATTGCTATGCATATCATTTGGATAAGAGTAAATCTAATCCGGTCCAGTACAAATTCAATCTTGTGGAGATGAGGAGGAAGATGAGGCGATTTTACCGGTGTGCCAGGCATCAAAGAGAGAGAGAGAAACTGAATCTTGGACTGAATCAACGGTGAGGGGCCTGGTAATGTCTTTACTTCTTCCGATTTCTTTAAAAGAGTATAAATTTGTTTGGTAACGTTAACTTATTTTTCTATTCCTTGGAATAGAAAAGTGGCTAGAGAATATATTTGGAACGAAAACAAGAAATAAAAAAAAAAAGTAGCTTATTATTTCTAGGAACAATTTCTATAAATAATTTTTTTTCTATCTTTCTTTTGTTGGTGATGGTTGCCGCCACGTGTAGCCCACCAGTGGATGACTGCCACCGTTTGTCGGCAGCCTGCCGTCGCCAACTGCCGCACAATCGCCGCTTACTGCTGCATGACTGCCGACCATCACTGCCAATCGCCGTCGCAGGATCGCCGTCCATAGCTCACTGGCCACCGCCTCATCTCGTGACCGATGGGCTATGGGCGGCAACCCTACGACGATGGTCGGCAGTTGTGCGACAATCATGCAGTAGTTGTGCGGCGGTCGAATGACAGTCGTGCAGCAGTCGGCAGTTCATGAGTAATAAGAATAAATAAATAAATACAAAAAATTATAAATTTTTATCAAATGTATTTCTATTTTTTTTTTTTTATTTTAAGAAGAAAATTTTGTATAATAACCAAATACCTTATTTTATTTAGAAATCTTTTTTTTTGTAAGAATTTACTCAGAAATTATTTTCGGAATAAAAATAGAAAAAAATTCTTTTAAAAAAGAAATAATTCTCTGCAATAAAAACGTTGCGATGCACGTCCTAAATGTCCTCGCACGCTCAATGGATTTGGTTGGTGGGCCCCGCTTTGGATAATTTCCGATTAGACTAATGGATAAAGCTTTCGACTCTTCCGACTTTTAAACTCCCTTTCCCTCAGATGTCATCTTTCAATCGATTCCCTTTTGTTCTTTTCGAATTCTTCTGGCCTTTTTCTTGATCGTTGTCATCCACCCTTTACTTGGAAATCACAGAGTCATACCCTGCTCTCGCCTGTGGCCACAGCTTTTTTTCCAAAAGTTTCGAGGTAGGGTTGTTCTTCAGGATCACATCTACACGACAGATACTCAGGATCTTTTCTGGCCCTGAACTCGCTCCCCCGACCCGGTTATATATATGGACGTGTAGACTGCGTTGGTGTTGGATTGAATCATCATTCATCCGCCATCTTATTCATAGTTTGCAGGAGTCCAGAAGACCTAGAAAGCAGAGAGAGGGAGAGAGAGAGAGGGGGGAGGAGAAAAGGAGGCTTTTCCTGGTTCTCCTTCTGGGTATGCTCTGTTCTCGTTCTGCTTTTCCCAGTTTCTTTGTCGTGCGTTCAGGATTTCAGCGCCATACTCGGATCCCGTTTCGGATTTGTGATTCTCTGTTCCAGTGCCTCATGGAGAGTTCAGTCGATCAGATTCGGTGGCATTGATGGGCTGCATTTTTTAAGTCTTTTACCTGGCGTGTTGTTTACTGAAACTCGATAAAATAGAATTATTGAAGTTGCCGTCGAAAAGGTGGAAGTTTTGGAGCGTAGCGTTGAAAGACTGATTTATGTTTTTATCTTGCTGAAAGTTGTAATATAACATGTAGTAAAAGAGATGATAAGAATGGTCAGTAGCTTAACTTTATTAATTTCTATCAGTGACTCTTTCTTTGATTTTTTGCAGAAAGTCCTAGATTTAATGTTCTTTTTGAAGTGTGTGTGCGAGGAAGGGATAAGATGGAGGGAGGTCACACCAAACCCGATAAAACGGAGTTCACCGAATGTTGGCGCACGGCATGGAAGACGCCATATATTATGAGGCTCGCACTGTTGGCTGGAATCGGTGGATTGCTGTTTGGCTATGACACAGGTAGATCAAGCTCTTGCCTTGATTTTATTTCCATTTGCTACGATTTACAGCTAATTAAAATGGATAAAGGAAACTTTGAGCCTGATCGGGATGACTGGCAGTTCGCCATGGCGCTATTGTTCTATCAAATTCTTTTCTTAGGTAGCGGAATCGTTCCAATCACTGAGTTTTGCCAAAAAACTTGTGAATAAAATACTTTGTTTTTCGATTTTATTGTTTTCTTAGTAAGGTACGACACAAGTTCTTTGCTCTCTTATTGTGAACCTCCAGTGAGAAGAATGGGTAGTCTCCTAACTTTTAAATTCTTTTAACCTTTTCTTTTACTTTTTCCTCCATCCTAGTTCACTTATCAACCTAGAGTCGGACCCCATGACTTAGACAAAATGTACATGAGATTCTATAACTCGGTTTTTAGTAGTATTGATAATCTTATCAATGCCTGTTGTACATGCTCCCAGTCCTTATGCCTGTTGCAACATGTAGTCTGTTCTTTTGCCTTTTTGAGTGTCTGCCTCTGTATTAATTGAGATTTGGCATACAATAGAAAAGCATCACCCATTAAGAGGAATGAACACTCCTCGAATAGTACATAAACCTGAATACCTCATTTCCTCTGGTTGAATGGGTCATTTCTGGGGCGTTGCTCTATATTCGGGAGGACTTCGAAGTCGTCAACAAGAAAACATGGTTACAGGTAAGTAATTCTTCCTCATTTCCTGTAAATTGCTTATGTTTCTTGAGTACGTTAATTCTCAAAAGTTCTTGTCTGCTCAAAGGAAACTATCGTGAGTATGGCTGTTGCTGGAGCTATCGTTGGGGATGCCGTTGGTGGGTGGATCAACGATAGATTCGGGAGGAAGATATCGATACTCCTGGCCGACGCCCTGTTTTTTATTGGTGCGATTGTGATGGCCACCTCTGTAGCTCCATGGATGCTCATCATCGGAAGAATACTCGTAGGTTTAGGCGTTGGAATGGCTTCCATGACCGCGCCTCTCTACATAATATTCTTCTCCTATATTAGCGATTTAAGATAAGCGAATATGTTGGCCTCTTTGAATTTTAGGTACCTGGGACTTGGCGTTGGATGCTCGGGGTAAATGGACTTCCCGCCCTCGTTCAATTCATCCTCATGTTATTTCTGCCAGAGTCTCCAAGGTGGCTCTACAGAAAGGTAAGGGTCGAAGCTCCTAACTTATTTCACATTTTAGTATCTACTGGTCATGTGTCTGATTGTAATAGTTGCAGGCATGTACACTGAGAATTTGTCGATGGAAAATTCTAGTCTTTTTCTTACAATCATAGCTTTTGGAGGCATAATCGATTCATTGATTAATTTTTAGTTTCTTTTAAAACTAGGAATCTGGTTTCATGTTGTTTAGTTGTTAAGTCACACATCATTTTCTTGTTTGAATAATGGTTTTGCTAGCTATGCATTCAGACAAACTGTGGAGAATTAAATGCTTGGGGGTTACCATTTGAGATCGTGTAGAGGGATTAGTTTTCAGTTAAATCATATTCTTGCAGGTCTTGGGAAGTCCCTATTGTACATGACATGACCGGGTATAATTTTCTTGACTTCCATTTTGTTTCCACTATCAGTTTTCAGTTTTATATACTTTGTTGAGTTTTCCAAAAATTATATAGACTTGATCTTGCAAATGTTTGTATGTTAGACACTTATTTCTCTACATGGAGCATGAACCCAAAACATTATTCGTTTTTTGTTATTTGATCCATTGTTGATAATTATGTATCTCAGTGGTATGTTCATCAGGTTCGGTTGCTGATTCTTTTAAATAAGATGCATGTCGTGATTGAGGGGAGAGTTTGTCTTGGAACTTTTTTTGATGCCAGTCATGTTTATATTATGCAATAGAGTTTTGTCAAATTAGCTGGACTATGGGGAATGACTTAATCCATTTTCCTACTTCCGTATTCTAACATAAAGTCATGTGTCTACGACATGGGCTGGTACATTACATTGTCTCTGATATACATACGTCCTCTGTAAAACAGAACAAGATCGATGAAGCTAGGAGTATTTTGGACAAGATTTATCCTGCCAATGAGGTCGAGGACGAAATGAATGCCCTACAAGAATCTGTTGAAGCTGAAATAGCCGGTGAGAGCATCGTGGGAGAGAGTATGATTGCCAAAGTGAAGGGTGCTTGGAGTAACCCGGTAGTTCGAAGAGGATTATATGCTGTAATTACGGTTCAAGTGGCTCAGCAGTTTGTGGGAATTAACACAGTCTTGTATTACAGTCCGACGATAGTTCAGTTTGCTGGGTTTGCTTCGAACAAGACCGCTTTGGCTCTCTCCCTCATAACTGCCGGCCTCAATGTGGTTGGTACTGTTGTGAGCATGGTATTTGTCGATAGATACGGACGGAGAAGGTTTATGATAGTTTCCATGTTTGGCATTATCGCTTGCTTGGTTGTGTTGTCCGCCTTATTCTGGCAAGCGTCTCTACACGCCCCTGCCGTTGGTGAGTTGGAATCTAGCCACTTTGGTGGAAACACTACATGTCCCGCTTATTTGTCGGCTCCAGATGCAGCCTCATGGAACTGCATGTCTTGCTTACACGCTAAATGTGCATTTTGTGCCGATGGTGCAAATAAGGTAAACTTTGCCTCAATTATTCTTTTCGAGCAATTTGTCCCGAGTATTTTTGTCCCTTTTTATAATGCATAAGCTAAGCTTGCGTATTGTGTTCGTTTGTTATTTAGTATCAACCTGGAGCATGTATGATTTCTGACAAAGGAATAAGGGGCATGTGCCAAGGTGAGCGGCGGACATGGTTTGAGAATGGCTGTCCAAGCAAGTTCGAAATATTCGCCGTCCTTCTCCTTGGGCTGTACATCATATCTTACGCACCTGGGATGGGAACTGTGCCATGGATCGTGAATTCAGAGATATACCCACTGAGGTATCGAGGCACTTGAGGAAGGATTGCAGCGGTCGCCAACTGGTGCTCGAATTTAGTTGTGAGCGAGATGTTCTTGACCTTGATAGAGGTTCTTGGCTCGGCCGGCACCTTCCTCCTTTTCGCCGGATTTTCCTTTCTCGGGCTTGTCGCCATTTACTTCTTGGTGCCGGAAACCAAGGCGTTACATATTGAGGAAGTTGAGAAGCTGTTGCAAGAGGGATACAAGCCTGAGGCTTTCAAAAAGAGGAAATCCAAATTTGAAGGGTCTTCTTGAATTGTTCTCTTCTTCTTCTGTATCAAAAGCAGTTTAGCTTGCCTGCATTGGTTTGGATTTCTTAGAATAAATCTCTTAATCTTATGAACAATAATTGGACATTGATCACATGGCAATTTAGCAAGGAAGGTGAATAATTCTGTAGCTTCAGTTGAAATCATGGTACTTCAATTCTATGATAAATTAGCACGAGGTGTAGAATCTTGTCTCCTTCAAGTACTTTCGTAGTTTTATTCGAAATAATTGGTCTTTCATAATGCAAATTTTTCGAAACCATTTCCGATTATAGGGTCTTCCTTGTTAATTATCGCAAGCATTTTGAGATAATGATTTTCTATGAATCCTTGCAACTTTCGACAATAGAAGTATTTTAGGCCCAATTCTCTTAAGAAGTTGTAACTATAATAAGTATTCAAGTTTTGGTCTAAACTATTTTTATCCCATAGAAAACAATGATTTTAACTCAAGTGTCAATTCTAACCTAATTTTTTATTTTGTCTAACTAAAAACGTCAATTTTCACTTTTTCTTTGTCTCATAAAAAAGTATAACTTTCGGTCCATACTTGAATATGACCCTATTTAGTTTCTTTTAAATGATGCCATCAAAGATGCAATGTCTTGTCTCACATGTACTTGGGAACTCACGGTTCTCATCGCCGAAGCTACCGCCCCAATTTAAATAGTTTCGAGTCAAACTCATCACCACAACATATTCTCCTCCTCTTCCACCATCATCTTCTCCTCCGTCTCTCTTCTTGAGGACCACGAAGAAGCATAAGCCTGGTGGTCTAGCACCTCTCCACCCCCCTCTCCCACTACCCCAAGGCAGCCGCCCTCGACCACGCCCTCTACCCCGCGTCACTGCTGCCTCTCTTGCCGTTGTCACTACCGCTCGTGAGACTCCCTCTGCTCTATCAACCTCTCCAAGTGCTGCAAGCTTGTTGGGTTGCGGCGGCTTAGGCAACCTCTGCGGGTCACCATGCATGACTACGGTGAGGGGGCCGTTGATGTGGGTGGAGTGACCCCCTGTGAGTTGTGGCGGCCTAGATTTGGGTTGTTGCGACTCATAAGGCAACCTCTGTCGATTGTCGTGTCGTGCGACCATGGAGAGGGGGTTGTTGATCTAGGTCAAGCGACCCTCGAGTTGCGGCGACCTGCAAAGGTCGCTTGACCCTTTGAAGATGGTCACCTGAGTTGTCGCGACCCGCTGACGTTTGTCGAGCCATGGCCAGCCCCTCGTCGCTCGGGGAAGATAAACAGTGTCGCAAAACAAGGGTCAAAACAGAAAAACAAAAAAAATGGTGTGGACACTTTCAGGAAAAAAAAAATGTACAGTACCATAAGGCATGTTGAGAAAGCTGAAAGCCCAATGCAGCCTCGCACTTGCCTTGAGCTTTCAGCCTTCTAAATGCCCACTTTTCCTCAAGGGGGTTTGCAAAATATTTGCTAAATATCCAATATTTGGCCCAAAGGGCTTTGGGTATCTAAAGTCCTTTGCAAATGCAACTCCCAAACACACCATTTGTGCATAGAGGTGAGTATAGTCTGGATGGACACTTCATACTTTAAAATTGAGAATCGCTCATTAAGGATCGATTTCAAAAAATTAGAACCGGGACCACCTAGGAATAGGACTATTGGTCTGGTTCAATTCCTAGGTGGGTTCATGGAACAATTCCCATTGAGTTTCACACACTTAGTGCAATAATTTCCAACAAGCCAAAGTAAATAAATAAATTAAAAAAAAACAAAGAACTTTCATATTCCTAATTGTAAAATCAGTAAAAAGATTGGATTTATTTTAAAAGTTGAGAGTCAAGATCGTGAATTGATGGATATTGAGCTTAAGAGTGGAGGCTGTGAGTGAGAGATAGAGAGATGGACTTAGAAGAGATGAGAGTGAGACGAATTAAGTATTCTGTCAATGGATATTGAGTTTCAAATTAGGGATTTTAGAACTTTCATTTTTCTTAAATTTCTTTTTGGTGGGAAATTTTTTCTTAAATATTAACTATATATTTATATATTACCGCTTTGGTTCAAATAGTGAGGTATAGTTGTGCGTAGGGGTGAGTGTAATTCGGGTGGGTAGTTCCTACTTTAAAATCGAGAATCTTCCACCAAGGATTGGTTTTGAAAAATTGGAATCGGGAACTACTTGGGAGTTGAACCACCGGTGCGGTTTGATTTCCAAGTGAGTTCATGGAACCGTTCCCACCGAGTTTCACACACTCAATGCAACAATTTAAGACAAGCCAAAGTAAAGCAAAAAATAAAGAATTTTCATATTCTTAAGTGTAAAATCAATAAAAAGATTAGATTCATTTTAAAAGTTAAGAGACGGGATCGTGAATCGATGGACGTTGAGCTTTAGAGTGGAGGTCATGATTGGGAGATAGATAGATAGACTCAAATGAGATGAGAGTGAGACGAAATAAGTACTCAGTTAATGGATTTTGAGCTTCAAATTAGACATTTTAGAGTTTTTTATTTTTCTTAATTTTTTTTGTGGGAATTTTTCTTAAAAGTTAAAAATATATATTTTTATATTACTGTCTTGGTTCGAGTGGAAGGACGGTTCCATACCTAGAATTTGGAGTCAGATCAGTATTCAATGGTTCAAATTTATTGGAACCGAGAACTGAACCGACTCTTTTAGGAACCATTGGTTCTGGTCCAGTCCGATTCAAGTCTAATTGTGCCCATCAAGAGGCTTTACACAAAAATTACAACAAACAATCCCAAAGTTTGGTAATTTTCGTATTTTACTCTCAAGCATTTAGAACTGAAACTTGCATGATTGTCGGGTAACTACTTGGTGGGCATGTAATGAAGAAGTTTATAAAGATCAATTGGATGCTCAAAGAATCTCAAATGTGTCCTTGAGGGCAAAAGAAAATGTTGCTTGTAGATCCATTATAGACTGGAAAACATAGAGACCTCAGAGGCCCCCTCAAAATACGACAATGTCGTGCAAACCATTATTGCGATAAGGTGCAAATGGAGCGAGAAGAAAAATTTCAGGAGAGTATCACAATCTCACAAAGATGGAACGATGGATAACCCCCATGTACGAAAAAATATAATTAATGGGATTTGACATTGTCGGTCTTTTTTCAATGACAAAAAAAATTAGGAGTTTATCAATCTTACAATGTTTCTGCAATTATCTGACCTAGACTGCAAATTCTCCTGCATGTCCCCTTGAAAAAATTAAAAAAAAAACACGGGGTGACACAAGCTGCCAGCCCCGTACTTTGGTGTCTAATAAAAGATATCGACAAGGCTTAACTTTCCGAGGCAGATGCTTCCAAAATACGTCAATTAACTGGACTAAATTTCATCTCATCCTTTGAAGAAATCCTTAATCTTCGAATTAGATAGGGCACCTCTAGCATAACCGTTTGACAGTATCATGGTTGAATGCTGACCACAAAATCAAAACAAGGTCACACGATCATTTCTATATTTGTTTTGCCATTCATAACACTTGTGGCCAGCTTTTAGACGTGATATTATTACACCAGTTGTGTGATAGCCTAAAATGAAGGGGAAGAGTAGGATAAAAAGGGGAAGGAAGGGAAGATAGGCGGGTGAACAGGGTCGGAATTCATCTGCTCACAACCCTATCTCTCCCACCTTGACGATCCGACGGGGTTTTCGTCGCTTTCCTCAGTTGTCTGCAACTGACGGAAGTTCTTGGAATCTGTCGAAGACGAAAACCCTTCATTTTGGTAAGCAAAGCTTGTCCCCTCATCTTCAATTTGGTTTGATTTTGATTAGCCCGCTGCATTTTCTTTTTATGCTAATCTGACTTTGTTTTCAACGTTTCTCGCTTAAAATGGGAAAGAAGGGATGAAACTAATCCGATGAATAATTTCTCCTATCCGATCAAAACGTAGTAGAATATCGAAATCGAGGTTATTGTGGATTCTAGGACCACAATGGTGATCGCCTCAAGATGGTTGTCTTCGGCAGCCATTGTAGGGTGGCCGCTTGCCTCGGGCAAAGTGATGACGATTGGCTCGAGGAGGTGGCGCAATAAGTTCTCACTTTGCCATATTTATCGTCATTCATATTTTTTACTTAGTCCAATCTTATCGCACGCCCTCTAGATATTTAATTGTTTAGTGTACGTCCATACTTTAATGTACATTTCTCATCTTTTATCGAGTAGCACATTAATCGAATGTATCTTTTCCTTATTTAAACTCTTATCTTCAAAACCTTTGGATCATTGGATAACCATGTCTAAAAACCAAAATGGTAACAACGATTTGAAAATTCCATGGTTGAAGTGCTCCCATGGTAATAATTTCATTAATTTCCATTATAAATGAAAGTATGATCTTTTAGTAAAGCGCAAAAGATTTCAAGGTATTTCTCAATATGGTGTTAACTAATAAGGACGATTTAACACGAAAGACTTAAAAGGAAATATCATAAGGGATAATTTGACAGCTATATTCTTTAGATATTCCTTCTATTTTCCATGGCTTAATAAGGGAAATAATTTGGAGAAAAAGGGAAGATACTACCATAATTATCAAATTGCCACGATATAATTCGAATAACGGTAAATTTGATCCAGTCTAGTACAGAATTAATCTTGTGGATATTAGATTTACTTATGATACAATACGAAAGAATTCAAATTGGAGGTTCTTTTTTTTTTTTTTTTGGGTTCATAATTTAAATTCGAGATGAGGAGGAGGAAGTTGGGGGCCGTTGGGGGCGTCCCAGGAATGAGAGAGAGAGAGAGAGAGAGAGAGAGCGAATCCAAGACTAGTCAACCGTAATAAATGATTAGATGTCCTTGCGCGCTCGACGGATTCGGTTGGTGGGCCCCGCTTGGATAAGGCTTTCGAGTTTTCCAAAATTTTGAACTCTGTTTCCCTCGGATGTCATCTTTCGTTGATTGCCTTGCCTTCTTTTCGAACTTTCCTGCCTCTTTCTCGATTGTCATCCACCCTTTACTTGGTAATCTCATTGTCACTCCCGCACACGCTTCTGGCGACAGATTTTTTCCGAAAGTGTTGAGGTAGGAATGTTCTTTGGGATCACACCTACCCGACAGACGCTCAGGATCTTTTCTCGCCCTATATATGGACGTGTAGACTGCGTTGGCATTGCATTGAATCATCATTCATCAGCCATCTTATTCATAATTTGCAGGAGTCGAGAAGACCCAGAAAGCAGAGAGGGGGAGAGAACAGGGGAGGAGAAAAGGAGGAGGCTTTTCCTGGTTCTGGCTCTGGGTAATGCTCTGTTCCCGTTCTTGTTTTCCCCGTTTCTCCGTCGTGCGTTCAGTCGAGTGATGGACTTTGACGCTAGGAATTCGGACTGCATTTGGGTCTGTGTCATTTCGGATATGTGATTCTCTGTTCTAGTGCCTCGAGTTCGGTTGATCAGATTTGGTGGGATTGATGTGTTGCATGATTTTGTTTTTTGTTTTTTGTTTTTCTTGGTTTATCATTTGTCAGGTTCTCGATAGAATAGAATTATTGAAGTTGTCGGACAAAAAGGTAGAAGAACCAAGGAAACCCCATACGCCAATAGCGTGGCGGAGTAAACCGTGGGGAGGCACGTGAGTCACCACCACCCTGGGTAAGTCACCCCTGCGACACCCGGGAATCGAACTCCTCTCCTTGCGTTAGTGAGAGAAGCTTGCCGCCAGCAGGTTCGAAAGGCTTGTTTTTATCCTGCCAAAAGTTGTAAAATAATATGCGGTAGACGGTAAAAGAGATGATCGGAACAGTCACTAGCCTGACTTTACCGGTTTGGATTGGAATATAAAATTATGCCTTTTTCGTGTTTGGAGGGGAAGGCTTTAAATCATTGTCGCGTTTTGTCCATTTCGAATAAGCAGATTAGTGACTCTTTCTTTGGTTTTTTGCAGAAAATCCCGGATTTCAGATATTGTTGTGGTTCCTTCCGAAGGGTGTGTGCGAGGGAGGGATAGGATGGAGGGAGGTCACACCAAAACCGATAGGACAGAGCTCACCGAATGTTGGCGCACGACATGGAAGACGCCGTATATTATGAGGCTCGCACTGTCGGCTGGAATCGGTGGATTGCTGTTTGGCTATGACACAGGTAGATCAAGCTCTTGCCTTGATTTTATTTCCATTTGCTACGATTTACAGCTAATTAAAGTGGATAAAGGAAAGTTTAAGCCTGATCGGGATGATTGGCAGTCCGCCATGGTGCTTTTGTTCTATCAAATTCTTTTCCTAGGTCGAGTTTTGCCAAAAAACTTGTAAATAAAATAGTTTTGTCTTTTGATTTAATTGTTTTCTTACTAAGGTATGAAACAAGTTCTTTGCTCTCTCTCTTTGTGAACCTCCAGTGAGAAGAGTGGGTAGTCTTCTTTCTTTTAAACTGTTTTAACCTTTTCTGTTCCCATTTTGCTTCTCTGTTTCCACTGGCCTTTTCTTTTCATTTACTTTTGCCTCCATCCTTGTTCGCTTATCAACCTAGAATATGACCCCATAACTTAAGACAAAATGTACATGAGATTCTGTAACTTGGTTTTTATTACTATTGATGTTAATCTTATCAATGCCTGCTGTACATGCTCCCAGTCCTGGTGCTTGTCGCAGCAAGTAGTCAGTTCTTTTGCCTTTTTGAGCGTCCGCCTCTGTATTAATTGAGATTTGGCAGACAATAGAAAAGTATCACCTGTTGAGAGGAACGAACACTCCTCGAATAGGACATAAACATGAATACCTCATTTCCTCTGGTTGAAGGGGTCATTTCTGGGGCGTTGCTCTATATTCGGGAGGACTTCGAAGACGTCGACAAGAAAACGTGGCTACAGGTAACCAATTCTTCCTCATTTCCTGTACACTGCTTATGTTTCTGGAGTACGTTAATTCTCAAAAGTTCTTGTCTGCTCGAAGGAAACTATTGTGAGTATGGCTGTTGCTGGAGCTATCATTGGGGCTGCTGTTGGTGGGTGGATCAACGATAGATTCGGAAGGAAGATATCGATACTTCTGGCCGATGCCCTGTTCTTTATTGGTGCAGTCGTGATGGCCGCCTCTGTAGCTCCATGGATGCTCATCATTGGAAGAATACTCGTAGGTTTAGGCGTTGGAATGGCTTCCATGACCGCGCCTCTCTACATTTCCGAAGCTTCTCCTGCTAGGATAAGGGGCGCGCTAGTTAGCACAAATGGTTTCCTCATTACCGGAGGGCAATTCTTGTCTTATCTCATCAATCTGGCCTTCACTAATGTATGCGTAATCCAGCATAATATCCTTCTCCTATATTAGCGATTTAAGATAAGTGAATAAGTTGGTCTGTTTGAGTTTTAGGCACCTGGGACTTGGCGTTGGATGCTCGGGGTAGCTGGACTTCCTGCCCTTGTTCAATTCTTCCTCATGTTATTTCTGCCAGAGTCTCCAAGGTGGCTCTACAGAAAGGTAAGGGTCGAAGCTCTTAACTTATTTCACATTTTAGTGAGCGTATTTCACATTTTAGTATCTACTGGTCTTGTATCTGATTGTAATAGTTGCACGGATGTATACTGAGAATTTGTCGATGGAAAATTCTAGTCTTTTTCTTACAATCATAGCTTTTGGAGGCATAATCGATTTATTGATTAATTTTTAGTTTCTTTCAAAACTAGGAATCTGGTTTCATGTTGCTTAGTAGTTAAGTCACACATCATTTTCTTGTTTGAATAATGGTTTTGCTAGCTCTGCATTCAGACAAACTGTGGAGAATTAAATGCTTGGGGGTTACCATTTGAGATCGTGTAGAGGGATTAGTTTTCAGTTAATTCTATTCTTCCAGGTCTTGGGAAGTCCCTATTGTACATGACATGACCTGGTATAATTTTTTTTGACTTCCATTTTGTTTTCACTATCAGTTTTCAGTTTTATATACTTTGTTGAGTTTTCCACAAATTATCTAGGCTTGATCTTGCAAATGTTTGTATGTTACACACTTATTTCTCTACATGGAGCGTGAACCCAAAAAATTATTCATTTTTTGTCGTTTGATCCATTGTTGATAATTACGTATCTCAATTGTATGTTCATCAGGTTCGGTTGCTGGTTCTTTTAAATAAGATGCATGTCACGATCGAGTTGAGAGTTCGTCTTGGAACTTTTTTTGATAAGAGTCACGTTTATAATATGCAATAGAGTTTTGTCAAGTTAGCTGGAATATGGGGCATGACTTAATCCATTTTCCTACTTCTGTATTCTAACATAAAGTCATGGGTCTACCACATGGGCTGGTACATTATATTGTCTCTTTTATACATACATCCTCTGTAAAACAGAACAAGATCGATGAAGCTAGGAGTATTTTGGCCAAGATTTATCCTGCTGATGAGGTCGAGGACGAAATGAGTGCCCTGCAAGAATCTGTTGAAGCTGAAATAGCAGATGAGAGCATCATCGGAGAGAGTATGATCGCCAAAGTGAAGGGTGCTTGGAGTAACCAGATAGTTCGAAGAGCATTATATGCTGGAATTACGGTTCAAGTGGCTCAGCAGTTTGTGGGAATTAACACAGTCATGTATTACAGTCCGACGATAATTCAGCTTGCCGGGTTTGCTTCGAAGAAGACCGCTATGGCTCTCTCTCTCATAACTTCCGGCCTCAATGCGGCTGGTTGTATTGTGAGCATGGCATTTGTCGATAGATATGGACGGAGAAGGTTGATGATCGTTTCCATGTTTGGCATTATCACTTGCTTGGTCGTGTTATCCGGCTTCTTCTGGCAAGCGTCTCTACACGCTCCTGCTGTTAGTAAGTTGGGATCTAGCCACTTTGGTGGAAACACTACATGTCCCGCTTACTTGTCGGCTCCAGATGCATCCTCATGGAACTGCATGTCTTGTTTACAAGCTGAATGTGCATATTGTGCCGATGGTACGAATAAGGTAAACTTTGCTTCAATTATTCTTTTCACGCAATTTGTCCCGACCATTTTCGTCCCTTTTTATAATGCAAATGCTAAGCTTGCGCATTTTGTTCGTTGGTTATTTAGTATCAACCTGGAGCATGCCTGATTTCTGACAAAGGAATAAGGGGCATGTGCCGAGGCGAGCGACGGATATGGTTCGAGAATGGCTGTCCAAGCAAGTTCGGAATATTCGCTATCCTTTTCCTTGCGCTGTACATCATTTCTTTCTCACCTGGGATGGGAAACGCACCGTGGATCGTGAATTCAGAGATTTACCCACTGAGGTATCGAGGCACTGGAGGAGGGATTGCTGCGGTCGCAAATTGGTCCTCGAATTTAGTTGTGAGTGAGACGTTCTTGACCTTGACAGAGGTTCTTGGCTCGGCCGGCACCTTCCTCCTTTTTGCCGGGTTTTCCTTTCTTGGGCTCGTCGCCATTTACTTCTTGGTGCCGGAAACCAAGGGGTTACATATCGAGGAAGTTGAGAAGCTGTTGCAGGAGGGATACAAGCCTAAAGCTTTCAGAAAGAGGAACTCCAAAGTTGAAGGATCTTCTTGAATTGTTCTCTTCTTCTTCTATATCAAAAGCAGCTTAGCTTGTCAATGGACAATAATTGGACATTGATCATATAGCAATTTAGCAAGGAAGGTGTAAAATTCCATTGCTTTGATTGAAATCTAGTATTTCAATTTTATGGTAATTTAGCAAATGAGATGTAGAATCTTGTCTCCTTCAAAGTTGAAATGGTTGGTCTGTTATAATGCAAATTTTTGGAAACCATTTTTGATAATAGGGTCTTCCTTGTTAGTTATCGCATGCATTTTGAGATAATGATTCTTTATGAACCCATGCAACATTTGACAATGGAAATATTTTGGGCCCAAATCCCTTAAGAAGTGGTAACTATAATTAGGATTCAAGCTTTGGTCTAAACTATTTTTTATCTCAGAAAAAATGGTTTTAACTCAAGTCTCAATTCTAGCCTAAATTTTTTATTTTATCTCACCAAAAACGTCAATTTTCATTTTTCTTTTCTCATAAAAAAAGCATAAACTTTTGGTCAATACTTGAATGTGACCTTATTTAGTTTCTTTTCAACAATGTCATTAAAAATGCGATGTGTCATTTCGCGTATACTTGGCAACTCACGATTGTTGTCACAAATATGGTATTGTGACCCTATTTAGTTTCTTTTCAATAATGTCATTAAAGATGCGGTGTGTCATTTCACATGTAGTTGGCAACTCATGGTTGTCTTCACAAATATGGTATTAATTAATAATGACTCTTTGACACAAAAGACTTAAAAGAAATATCATAAGGGATAACTTGACAGTAACAAGAATGTTCGTTCTATTTTACATGGCTTAATCGAGGAAATTATTTGAAGAAAAAGGGAGGATACTACCACAATTGTCAAATTGCTATGCATATCATTTGGATAAGAGTAAATCTAATCCGATCCAACACAAATTCAATCTTGTGGAGATGAGGAGGAAGTTGAGGCGATTTCGCCGGCGTGCTAGGCATCAAAGAGAGAGAAACCGAATCGTCTTTACTTCTCCCGATTTTTGTAAAAGAACGGAAATTTGTTTGGTAGAGCCAACTTATTTTTCTATTTCCCGAAATAGAAAAGTGGCTAGGGAATAGATTTGAAGGGAAACAAGAAATAATAATAAAAGAAAAGGTAGCTTCTTGTTTTTTAGAACAATTTCTAGAAATAATTTTTTTTCTATTTTTCTTTTGTTGGTGATGGTTGTCGCCGCCCGAAACCCACCGGCCGACGATTGACACTGTTCACTTTGGCAGCTTGCCGTTGCCAACCGCCGCCGCGCTTGCCGTTGCATGATCAAGTTGACCGTTGTCGCCAATCGCTATCACACAGCTCACCAGCCCACCGCCCTCTCGTGGCCGGTGGGCTGTGGGCAACAATCCTACAATGGCGGTCGGTAGTCAACAATTGTGGTGGTCTTACGGCGGTCGAACGGCGGTCGTGCAGCCGTCGGCGATTCATAAGTAAGAAGAAAAATAAATAAATATAAAAATTTATAAATTTTTACCAAATATATTTCTATTCTTTTTTTATTTTAAAAAGAAAATTTTGTATAATTACCAAACACCTTATTTTATTCAGAAATTGTTTTCAGAGTAAAAATGGAAAAAATACTCTTTTCGAAAAGAAATAGTTCCCCGGAATAAAAACGTTGCGATGCATATTCTAGATGTCTTTGCACGCTTGACGGATTTGGTTGGTGGGCCCCGCTTTGGATAATTTCCGATTAGACTAATGGATAAAGCTTTCGACTCTTCCGAATTTTAAACTCTCTTTCCCTCATATGTCATCTTTCAATTGATTCCCTTTTGTTCTTTTCGAATTCTTCTCGCCTTTTTCACGATCGTTTTCATCCACCCTTTACTTGGAAATCACAGTCAATCCCTGCTCTCGCTTGTGGCCACAGCTTTTTTCCAAAAGTTTCGAGGTAGGGTTGTTCTTCAGGATCACATCTACACGACAGATACTCAGGATCTTTTCTGGCCCTGAACCCGCTCCCCCGACCCGGTTATATATATGGACGTGTAGACTGCGTTGGTGTTGGATTTAATCATCATTCATCCGCCGTCTTATTCATAGTTTGCAGGAGTCCAGGAGACCTAGAAAGCAGAGAGAGGGAGAGAAAGAGAGAGTGGGAGGAGAAAAGGAGGCTTTTCCTGGTTCTCCTTCTGGGTTTGCTCTGTTCTCGTTCTGCTTTTCCCAGTTTCTTTGTCGTGCGTTCAGGATTTCAGCCCCATATTTGGGTCCGTTTCGGATTTGTGATTCTCTGTTCCAGTGCCTCATGGAGAGTTCAGATCAGATTCGGTGGGATTGATGGGATGCATTTTTAAAGTCTTTTTACCTGGCGTGTTGTTTGCTAAAACTCGATAAAATAGAATAATTGAAGTTGCCGGACGAAAAGGTGGAAGTTTTAGAGGGAGAGAGAGAGCGGGCGTGCGATGGTCATGCGGCAGACGTGCGGTGGGCGTGCCGTAGGCGTGCAACGGTCGTGCGACATTCGTGCGATGCAGTCCGCGAGTAAGAATAAAAAAACAAATAAATACAAAAATTTAAAATTTAAAATTTTTACCAAACGCATTTCTTTTCTTTTTTTTATTCTAAGAATATAAATTTTGTATAATTACCAAACACCTTATTTTACTCAAAAATTGTTCCTGAAGTAGAAATAGAAAAAAAAATAGTTCCCCGCAATAGAAACGTTGCCATGTGCACCTTTAGAGTGCATTTGTTTGTGTTCTTTTTTTATTCCCTGGAACACAATTTTTATTCTTTTGTTTTGATGAAGAAAAGAAAAACAGAAACACATTTGTTTATGTTTTTGTTCCCGGGACTTGTTTCTGTTCTAGGGAAAAAATTTGGAACAGAAACAAGAAACAAGTTTTTTGGGAACACTTTTTGAAGAAACAAAAGAATAAAAACACAAAAATTATTTCTTTTTCTTTTTTCTTTGGCTAGTCGCTAGCCTTGGCCATGGCCGGCGAGGCTTGGTCTCTCCTTGGCTAGGCGAGCTCACCAAGATTTAGCGAGGTTGAGCTTGCCCAAATCCAACGAGGCCGAGCTTGCCCAGCCACTGGCGAGGCTCGGCCTCACCTTAACCTTGTCTTGGATGGGCGAGCTCGAGCTCGGCTAGCCACCGGCGAGACTTGGCCTCGCCAAGCCACCTCTAGTACCGTGTTGCCTGGCGGTGGCTCGACGAGGCCGAGCCTTGAGCGGCCATAACGAGGCTCGGCCTCCCCAACCGATGCAAGGCCGGGCCTCGCCAGGCCAGGGCAAGGCTGAGCCTGGCTTGGCCAATGCCCAGCTGATAGTCGACCAAAGAGAAAAGAAAAAGGAAAAAGGAAAAATTAAAATAAAAAATTAAAATATTATACAAGTTTACCAAACGTGTCTGTTCATTTTATATTCCAAGAACGTAATTTTGTGCAATTACAAAACATATTCTTCTGTTCAAAAATTGTTCATCGGAATAGAAATAGTTTTTTTTTTTTATTCCCTAGAACAATTTTTGAACAGAATTGTTACTAAACGCACTCTTAAAGTGTGACGTGTCATTTCAATTATACTTGGCAACTCAATTGTCATCACAAATATGGTATTGTGACCCTATTTAGTTTCTTTTCAATAATGTTATTAAAGATGTGATGTGTCATTTCACGTGTACTTGGCGACTCATGGTTGTCTTCACAAATATGGTATCAATTAATAATGACACTTACCATCGGCCTTTGTAGCATGGATGATAGATCGTTTGCCATCCACTGAGAAGGCCAAGGTTTGAAGCCCCTGCGAAGCAGGGAAGCTGAAACGCTGTGTGGTGAGTTAAGCGTGGTCTCGGGTGGTGGTTTCCCCGCTAGCGACACCGAGGATTTACGTGGCGGCTGTCGGCCAAAACGATTCCTCCAACAACCATAAAAAAAAAATTAATAATGGCACTTTAACACAAAAGAATTAAAAGAAATATCATAAGAGATAATTTGATAGTAACATTCTTTAGATATTCGTTTTATTTTGCATGGCTTAATTGAGAAAATTATTTGAAGAAAAACGAAGGATACTACCGCAATTGTCAAATTGCTATGCATATCATTTGGATAAGAGTACATCTAATCCAGTCCAGTACAAATTCAATCTTGTGGATATTGGATTACTTCTGATGTAATATAAAAGAATTCAAATTGGAGATTTTTTTTTTTTTTTTTGCTTCAAAATTTAAATTGGAGATGAGGTGGTCGGGGGCGGTTTTGCTGGCGTGCTGACATCAAATAGAGAGAGAAACCGAATCCAAGACTGAAAACTGAATATAGTCAGCCTAGGCAACCGTGAACAATTAAATGTCCCTGCACGCTGGATGGATTTGGTTGGTGGGCCCCGCTTTGGATAATTTCCAATTAGACTAATGGATAAAGCTTTCGACTCTTCCGACTTTTGAACTCTCTTTCTCTCGTATGTTATCTTTCAATTGATTCCCTTGTGTTCTTTTCGAACTTCTGCCTTTTTCTCGATTGTCGTCCTCCACCCTTTACTTGGAAATCACAGAGTCATTCCCTGCTCTCGCCTGTGGCCACAGCTTTTTTCCAAAAGTTTCGAGGTAGGGTTGTTCTTCAGGATCACATCTACACGACAGATACTCAGGATCTTTTCTGGCCCTGAAGCCCGCTCCCCCGACCCGGTTCTATATATGGACGTGTAGACTGCGTTGGTGTTGGATTGAATCATCATTCATCCGCCATCTTATTCATAGTTTGCACGAGTCCAGAAGACCCAGAAAGCAGAGAGAGGGAGAGAAAGAGAGAGTGGGAGGAGAAATGGAGGCTTTTCCTGGTTCTCCTTCTGGGTATGCTCTGTTCTCGTTCTGCTTTTCCCAGTTTCTTTGTCGTGCGTTCAGGATTTCAGCGCCATATTTGGGTCCATGTCGTTTCGGATTTGTGATTCTCCGTTCCAGTGCCTCATGGAGAGTTCAGTCGATCAGATTCGGCGGGATCGATGGGTTGCATTTTTAAAGTTTTCTTCCTGGCGTGTTGTTTGCTGAAACTCGATAAAATAGAATAATTGAAGTTGCCGGATGAAAAGGTGGAAGTTTTGGGGCGTTGTGTCGAAAGACTGATTTATGTTTTTATCTTGCTGAAAGTTGTAATATAACATGTAGTAAAAGAGAGGATAAGAATGGTCAGTAGCCTAACTTTATTAATTTGGATTGGTATAAAAAATTGCGCCTTTTTCATGTTTGGAAGCGAAAGTTTTCGATCATTATCGCGTATTGTCCATTTCGGGTAAGTAGATCAGTGACTCTTTCTTTGATTTTTCGCAGAAAGTCCTAGATTTAAGGTTCTTTTTGAAGTGTGCGCGCGAGGAAGGGATAAGATGGAGGGAGGTCACACCAAACCTGATAAAACGGAGTTCACCGAATGTTGGCGCACGACATGGAAGACGCCATATATTATGAGGCTCGCACTGTCGGCTGGAATCGGTGGATTGCTGTTTGGCTATGACACAGGTAGATCAAGCTCTTGCCTTGATTTTATTTCCATTTGCTACGATTTACAGCTAATTAAGGTGGATAAAGGAAAGTTTGAGCCTGATCGGGATGATTGGCAGTTCGCCATGGCGCTATTGTTCTATCAAATTCTTTTTTTAGGTAGTGGAATCGTTCCAATCACTGAGTTTTGCCAAAAAAATTCTGAATAAAATACTTTGTTTTTTGATTTAATTGTTTTCTTAGTAAGGTATGAAACAAGTTCTTTGCTCTCTTATTGTGAACCTCCAGTGAGAAGAATGGGTGGTCTCCTAACTTTTAAATTCTTTTAACCTTTTCTTTTACTTTTTCCTCCATCCTAGTTCACTTATCAACCTAGAATCTTATCAATGCCTGTTGTACATGCTCCCAGTCCTTATGCTTCTTGCAACAAGTAGTCTGTTCTTTTGCCTCTATTAATTGAGATTTGGCATACAATAGAAAAGCATCACCTGTTAAGAGGAACCAACGCTCCTCGAATAGTACATAAACCTGGATACCTCATTTCCTCTGGTTGAAGGGGTCATTTCTGGGGCGTTGCTCTATATTCGGGAGGACTTCGAAGTCGTCAACAAGAAAACATGGTTACAGGTAACTGATTCTTCCTCATTTCCTGTAAATTGCTTATGTTTCTTGAGTACGTTCATTCTCAAAAGTTCTTGTCTGCTCGAAGGAAACTATCGTGAGTATGGCTGTTGCTGGAGCTATCGTTGGGGCTGCTGTTGGGGGGTGGATCAACGATAGATTCGGGAGGAAGATATCGATACTTCTGGCCGACGCCCTGTTTTTTATTGGTGCGATTGTGATGGCCACCTCTGTAGCTCCATGGATGCTCATCATCGGAAGAATACTCGTAGGTTTAGGCGTTGGAATGGCTTCCATGACCGCGCCTCTCTACATTTCCGAAGCTTCTCCTGCTAGGATACGGGGCGCGCTAGTTAGCACAAATGGTTTCCTCATTACCGGAGGGCAATTCTTGTCTTATCTCGTCAATCTGGCCTTCACTCGTGTATGTGTGATATAACATAATATTCCTCTCCTATACTAGCGATTTAAGATAAGCGAATAAGTTGGCCTCTTTGAATTTTAGGTACCTGGGACTTGGCGTTGGATGCTCGGGGTAGCTGGACTTCCCGCCCTCGTTCAATTCATCCTCATGTTATTTCTGCCAGAGTCTCCAAGGTGGCTCTACAGAAAGGTAAGGGTCGAAGCTCTTAACTTATTTCACATTTTAGTATCTACTGGTCTGGTATTTGATTGTAATAGTAGCTGACATGTACACCGAGAATTCGTCGTTTGAAAATTCTAGTCTTTTTCTTACAATCATAGCTTTTGGAGGTATAATCGATTTACTGATTAATTTTTAGTTTCTTTTGAAACTAGGAATCTGGTTTCATGTTGTTTAGTAGTTAAGTCACACATCATTTTCTTGTTTGAATAATGGTTTTGCTAGCTATGCATTCAGACAATCTGTGGAGAGTTAAATGCTTGGGGGTTACCATTTGAGATCGTGTAGAGGGATTAGTTTTCAGTTAATTCATGTTCTTGCAGGTCTTGGGAAGTCCCTATTGTACATGACATGACCTGGTATAATTTTCTTGACTTCCATTTTGTTTTCACTATTAGTTTTCAGTTTTATATACTTGGTTGAGTTTTCCAAAAATTATCTAGGCTTGATCTTGCAAATGTTTGTATGTTAGACACTTAGGGTGCGCATGACAACGTTTCTATTCCGATGAACTATTTCTTTTCGGAAATA
Source organism: Eucalyptus sideroxylon x Eucalyptus melliodora (assembly GCA_016097485.1). Taxonomy (NCBI): domain Eukaryota; kingdom Viridiplantae; phylum Streptophyta; class Magnoliopsida; order Myrtales; family Myrtaceae; genus Eucalyptus; species Eucalyptus sideroxylon x Eucalyptus melliodora. Next base: position 71,411,852 of record CM027828.1, on the reverse strand, counting down.
GTTTTTTTTTTCTATTTCTACTCCAAGAACAATTTTTGAGTAAAATAAGGTATTTTAGTAATTATACAAAATTTTTATTGTTGGAATAGAAAAAGAATAGAAATACATTTGGTAAAAATTTATAATTTTTTGTATTTATTTGTTTTTTCTTCTTACTCACAAACCGCCGACCATTGCTAACCGCCGCACGACGGCTGCACGTTCGTCGCACGACCGCCGCACGATGGCTACACGTTCGTCGCACGACCGTCGCATGACCATCTACTGTTGCCGCTAATCGTCGCTGCAGGATTGCCGCCCATAGGTCACTGGCCATAGGAGGGGGCAGTGGCCACATCTGGTGGCCGGTGGACTGTGGGCGGCAATCCTATGGCGGTGGTCGGTGGCGTCGGTTGATGGTCATGCAATGGCAGGCGGTGGTCATGTGGCGGTTGGTGACAGTAGGCTGCCGGCAGGCGGTGGCGATCGTTAGCTAGTGGGCTACGGGTGACGGCAGCAGTTGGCTGTCGACAGTGGCCATGAGCAGCAGGAGGTGGCCGACGGTTGGCAGGCGGCTAGCGGTGGCCGTAACAAGGAAGAGGAATAAAAGAAACATATAAAAGAGAAAAAAAAACTTATTTCTAGAAATTATTCCCAGAAACAAGAAACTACTTTTTTTTGTTTCTTGTTTCTATTTCAAATCTATTCACCAGCCACTTATTGGTGTTACCAAACAAATTTCTGTTTTTTTTTTTTTTTTTCCGAGGAACAAAAGAACAGAAATTGGGAGAAATAGAAATGTTCCCATGTAAGCCCTTATTTCTCTACTTGGAGCATGAACCCAAAAATTATTCATGTTTTGTTGTTTGATCCATTGTTGATAATTATGTATCTCAATGGTATGTTCATCAGGTTCGGTTGCTGATTCTTTTAAATAAGATGCATGTCGTGATTGAGTCGAAAGTTCGTCTTGGAACTTTTTTTTGATGCGAGCCATGTTTATATTATGCAATAGAGTTTTTTCAAATTAGCTGGACTATGGGGAATGACTTAATCCATTTTCCTACTTCTGTATTCTAACATAAAGCCATGTGTCTACGACATGGGCTGGTACATTATATTGTCTCTGATATACATATATCCTCTGTAAAAAAGAACAAGATCGATGAAGCTAGGAGTATTTTGGACAAGATTTATCCTGCCAATGAGGTCGAGGACGAAATGAATGCCCTACAAGAATCTGTTGAAGCTGAAATAGCCGATGAGAGCATCGTGGGAGAGAGTATGATAGCCAAAGTGAAGGGTGCTTGGAGTAACCCGGTAGTTCGAAGAGGATTATATGCTGGAATTACGGTTCAAGTGGCTCAGCAGTTTGTGGGAATTAACATAGTCATGTATTAGTCCGACGATAGTTCAGTTTGCTGGGTTTGCTTCGAACAAGACCGCTTTGGCTCTCTCCCTCATAACTTCCGGCCTCAATGTGGTTGGTTCTATTGTGAGCATGGCATTTGTCGATAGATATGGACGGAGAAGAATGATGATCGTTTCCATGTTTGGCATTATCTCTTGCTTGGTTGTGTTATCCGTCTTATTCTGGCAAGCGTCTCTACACGCCCCTGCCGTTAGTAAGTTGGGATCTAACCACTTTGGTGGAAACACTACATGTCCCGCTTATTTGTCGGCTCCAGATGCATCCTCATGGAACTGCATGTCTTGCTTACATGCTGATTGTGCATTTTGTGCCGATGGTACAAATGAGGTAAAAGTTTGCTTCAATTATTCTTTTCATGCAATTTGTCCCGAGCATTTTCGTCCCTTTTTATAATGCATAAGCTAAGCTTGCGCATTTTGTTCATTGGTTATTTAATATCAACCTGGAGCATGCCTGATTTCTGACAAAGGTATAAGGGGCATGTGCCGAGGCGAGCAACGGATATGGTTCGAGAATGGCTGTCCAAGCAAGTTCGGAATATTCGCCGTCCTTTTCCTTGGGCTGTACATCATTTCTTTCTCACCTGGGATGGGAACCGCGCCGTGGATCGTGAATTCAAAGGTGGTGTGTCATTTCACGTATACTTGGCGGTCGTGTGACAGTCGTGCAGCTGTCATGTGGTCGTCGAGCGGCAGTCAGCAGTTCGTGAGTAAGAAGAAAAAACAAATAAATACAAAAATTTATAAATTTTTACCAAACGCATTTCTGTTCTTTTTTTATTTTAAGAATATAAATTTTGTATAATTACCAAACATCTTATTTTACTCAGAAATTATTCTCGGAGTAGAAATAGAAAAAAATCTATTTCTAAAAAAAAAAAAATAGTTATTTAGAATAGAAATCTTGCCATGCGCATCCTAGATGTCCTTGCACGCTTGATGGATTTGGTTGTTGGGCCCCGCTTTGGATAATTTCCGATTAGACTAATGGATGAAGCTTTCGACTCTTCCGACTTTTGAAACCTCTTTCCCTCAGATGTCATCTTTTCAATTGATTCCCTCGTGTTCTTTTCGAACTCTCCTTGCCTTTTTCTCGATTGTTGTCATCCACCCTTTACTTGGAAATCACACAGCCTCATGGAACTGCATGTCTTGCTTACATGCTAAATGTGCATTTCGTGCCCATGGAACAAATGAGGTAAAAGTTTGCTTCAATTATTCTTTTCGAGCAATTTGTCCCAAAGTATTTTCACCAAAAAATTATAAATTATTACCAAACATATTATTTTACTCAGAAATTATTCTCGGAGTAGAAATAGAAAAAAATCTCTTTCTAAAAAAAAAAAGTAGTTCTTTAGAATAGAAACCTTGCCATGCGCATCCTAGATGTCCTTGCACACTTGATGGATTTGGTTGTTGGGCCCCGCATTGGATAATTTCCGATTAGACTAATGGATGAAGCTTTCGACTCTTCCGACTTTTGAAACCTCTTTCCCTCATATGTCATCTTTTCAATTGATTCCCTCGTGTTCTTTTCGAACTCTCCTTGCCTTTTTCTCGATTGTTGTCATCCACCCTTTACTTGGAAATCACACAGCCCCATGGAACTGCATGTCTTGCTTACATGCTAAATGTGCATTTCGTGCCGATGGAACAAATGAGGTAAAAGTTTGCTTCAATTATTCTTTTCGAGCAATTTGTCCTAAAGTATTTTCGTCCCTTTCTATAGTGCATAAGCTAAGCTTGTGTATTTTGTTCGTTTGTTATTTAGTATCAACCTGGAGCATGCCTGATTTCTGACAAAGGAATAAGGGGCATGTGCCGAGGCGAGCGACAGACATGTGTCACGGGCCGAAAGATGGATGACTCGAGAGGTTCCCTAGAGTCGACCCCAACTCGCCCATGGACCTCCTGTGCTCGCTCAGATTCCCAACGAGCCTTCTCCCCGAAGTTTCTAAAAGACTCTAGCTTCATTTATGTCGGTAGCTAGTAGTTAAACATTTATGTCTAGTGGTTGGCACTTATGCCGGTAGTTGAGACGGTGCGATCTCGTCCGCCGATAGAATTCTAGACCAGTGGATGTAATCTGAGGCCCTCAATTATAAAAGGGATGTTCTCCTTCATTTGTAAACATCCATTACTTTCGCAATACAAAGCAAGTCTTCTTTCCAGAGCTCTTCTCTCTAGATTCTTTCTCTCTCTACGATCCGGGTAAGGCGAGCGAGTGAGCGTTCGACTGTGCAAGGCTTGGCTTAGGTGCTTCGGCGATCCAATTCGATCCTAAAGTGCTCGAGTTGCCGCGCGGTCACGATCCCTATCGATCGGCCCGTGACAAGTGGTATCAGAGCTAAAGAGAGATCCGTTTCCAAGATATTGAAGAGCGCCAATTGTTCGAGAGAATGTCAAGCCAAGAAGCTGTTATAGTTGGAGAGGCCGGGCAAGTCAAAGAGACCCGCGGCCGATCAAAGAAGAGGGAGACCTCGGTGGATGCTGCGGCAACGTTCGATGAGAAGATCGGCAAGGTCCAGAGTGCTGTGCTCAAACACATGGAAGGTCTTGACGACGTGCGAGACCGGATCATGGAGGTTGAGGGCTCGCTCCGTGAAGACTTTACGACCGGCATCAACCAAGCCACGGCTCCATTGTTCGACAAGGACAAAGCTCTCGAAGCATCGATCGATGGTTTGAACGAGCGTGTCCAAATAATCGAAGAGGTAAGCCCGTGTAGGGAAGAGGTTGAAGCCATGAAGGCGGAGATCCAAGAGCTCAAGACCGAGCTCGCCCTATGCAAGCTAAGCATCACGAACGGTGCGGCGCCTACTCAAACGGTGACCAAGATCGAGGTGCCAAAGCCGAAGGAGTTCAAGAGCAACTGGTCCGCCCAAGAGGTGGACAACTTCGTGTGGAGCATGGAGCAGTATTTCGGCGCCGTCAACATACATGACGAGTCGATCAAGGTATAAACCGCTCCCATGTTCCTGTCTAACACGGCGATGTTGTGGTGGCGTAAAAGGTGTGACGAGAGTAGACGCGGCGCTGATCCCGTGAACACATGGGACGACTTCGTGAGGGAATTCCGTGACTATTTCTTCCCCAAGTTCGCTCAACAAGAAGCCCGAAGCATGCTCCATCGCCTCGAGCAAAGAGGCGCGATCCGAGAGTACGTGAAGGAGTTCATGGAGCTCAAACTCCGGATTCGCAACCTAAGCGAAGATGAGGCTTTCGGAGCGTTCATGGATGGACTGAAGCCATGGGCACAACTTGAGCTGAAACGGCGGGACGTGAGTAGTCTTGCGCATGTGCTGAGCATGGCCGAGTCTCTCATCGACCTCACCAAGGTTGAGCCGAGGAACAACCGAGCAAGAGACTGGAGGTCGGATCGACCCGAAGACGACACGAGAAGCACTCCCCGAGGCGCGCATGATCAAGGCGGCCGAGCCAAGACGTGGGGAGAAGGGACTTTTAAGCCGTCCTTCCGAAGAGGTCGACCGCAAGTGGACTACGTGAGTAAGTTCGATCAACCTCCACCCTCTCCTTGCTTTATTTGCAAAGGTCCGCACTAGACCCAAAAGTGCCCAAAGAGGGGACGAATCAATGCTCTCTTGGCCATCGATGAGGTGGAGGAAGAGCCCAAAGAAGAGTGGCGACAAACCCGACTCGGAGGTGTGAAGACAATCAACTCCATCCGAGCTCGATCACCGCCCAAAGGAATCACACCGAACACTGACATGTTCTTCGTCGAAGTCGAAGTGTGTGGCCGAACGCTTTACGCTTTGGTTGACACTGGTGCGTCGAACATGTTCATGTCGGCCGAGGTTGCAAAGGCCTTGAAGCTTCGCGTGGAGCCGACTGGGAACATCTTCAAGCCAGTCAACTCGGAAGGCGTCCATGGCGTAGGGTTGACTTCGGATGTAGCTGTCAAGATCGGCGCATGGAAGGGCAAGATGGACTTTGAGGTAATCCCACTCGAAGATTATGATCTCATCCTTGGTATTCAATTCTTCCATAGTGTGAGATCTATGATCGACATGAGGACTAAGTGCCTCGTGATCCTCGACTCGCAATACCCGACGATGATCCCCATGATCAAAGGGGTGGTCGACACCAAGATCATCGCCACGATCCGCCGCCTCGACAAAGACTTGAAGTTCGTGAAGCGACTCAACAAGCTGTCCGAGGTGAAGTCGAATGTAGAGTTGGATCCTACTCCAACGCACGCCATGCCCATCCAAGTACTCTTCCCTGAGGTCGAGTTCTCACCGCGTGCTCCTCCCAAGCCAAAGATGGAGCCGCGTGACAAATCCAAATTCATCATCGAAGGTTGTGGCCCTTTGTTCATGAGCGTCCGAGCGAAACGAAACAAGAACAACAAAGCTCGTGCCAAAGCCCGTGCTCGTGCGAAGAAGGCCGACCGCCGAGCTGAGAGCGACGAGGACGTCGCTCGATTGAGTGGGGGAGAATGTCATAGGCCGAAAGATGGACGACCCGAGAGGTTACCTAGAGTCGACCCCAACTCGCCCGTGGACCTCCTGTGCTTGCTCGGATTCCCAACGAGCCTTCTCCCCGAAGTTTCTAGAAGACTCTAGCTTCATTTATGTCTAGTGGTTGGCACTTATGTCGGTAGTTGAGGCGGTGCGATCTCGTCCGCCGATAGAATTCTAGACCAATTGATGTAATCTGAGGCCCTCAACTATAAAACGGGTGTCCTCCTTCATTTATAAACATCCACTACTTCCGCAATACAAAACAAGTCTTCTTTCCAGAGCTCTTCTCTCTAGATTCTTTCTCTCTCTACGATTCGGGTAAGGCGAGCGAGTGAGCGTTCGACTGTGCAAGGCTTGGCTTAGGTGCTTCGGCGATCCAATCCGATCCTAAAATGCCCGAGTCGCCGCGCGGTCACGATCTCTATCGATCGGCCCGTGACACATGGTTCAAGAATGGCTGTCCAAGCAAGTTCGGAATATTCGCCGTCCTTCTCTTTAGGCTGTACATCATATCTTACGCACCTGGGATGGGAACCGTGCCATGGATTGTGAATTCAAAGATTTACCCACTGAGGTATCGAGGCATTAGGGGAGGGATTGCATCGGTCGCCAACTGGTGCTCGAATTTACTTGTGAGCGAGACGTTCTTGACCTCAACAGAGGTTCTTGGCTCGGCTGACACCTTCCTCCTTTTCGTCGAGTTCTCCTTTCTCGGGCTCGTGGCCAATTACTTCTTGGTGCCGGAAATCAAGGGGTTACATATTGAGGAAGCTGCGAAGCTGTTGCAAGAGAGGATACAAGCCTAAGGCTTTCAAAAAGAGAAATCCAAAGTTGAAGGGTCTTCTTGAATTGTTCTCTTCTTCTTCTATATCAAAAGCAGCTTAGCTTGACCGCATTGGTTTGGATTTCTTACCATAAATCTCTTCATCTTTTAGTCAATGAATAATAATTGGACATTTTTGCTCCAAAAAAAAAAAAAGAACAATAATTGGACATTGGTCGTGTAGCGGGCGTGCGGCGGTCGCGTGGCAGGCATGCGGCAGGCGTACGATGGTCGTGCGGCGATCGTACAACGGGCGTGCGGCGGGCGTGCAGTGGTCGTGCCGCACCGAAACACACCCAAACGCGTTTCCGTTCCTTTTTTGTTCCCAGGAACAAAAAAACAGAAAAAGTGTTCAAAAAAAAAAAAAAAATACAAATAAACAGACCCTATCTTTCAGTTGATTCCCTTGTGTTCTTTTCGAACTTCTCCTGCCTTTACTTGGAAATCACAGAGTCATTCCCTGCTCTCGCCTGTGGCCACAGCTTTTTTCCAAAGTGTCGAGGTAGGGGTGTTCTTCAGGACCACATCTACTAACTTTATTTTTTTTTTTAAAGAAATTACTGAGCCGAATAATACTTAGTGATAATTCAATTGACATGACAAGTTAACGTGGAAATTTGTTGTAGTTGAATCAGTTTGAGATTTTTGAGGACTCAAAAATTAGTTTGAAATAGTTTTATCATTGGTGTACCAATTTAGAATTTTTCATGGTATTAACCTATATTATAATGAGAAATGCTGAAATGACCGTCCATATTCTACGGCGAGAGTAATGGTCCTCTCATTGCCACAAATTTGTTCGAGAAAACTTGTTAGGAAGGAAACTTGTTTTCACTGTCAATGGACAACACTGGGCGTCAGTGGCACTGCCAGAAATACTAACGGTGCTGCCGTGCTAGCACCACCCTATTATAATAGTCCACCGTGTGAATGAGTAATGCGGTGTATCCTAGTGTGCAGTACGGAGTTTGGTGGTTGTCATTTGCCTTACAAGCTTTGATTTTACACTTTTGAAACCGGACTTTGAGCTGACATTGAATCGCTCCTTTTTAGAAAAAGGTGGTGGTTACTTAAGTTTAAATCATGAGTGAGTTTTCCTCACGGCTGCAAAAGAAAAGGACAGAGAGAAAGAAAGGACCCGAAATTGATGAGTGGACCTACGAGGGAGGCTTTGCTTGAATGTGGAAGCAGGTGGAAGCAGTTGAACTCATTAAATGACTTCTGCTCGCAATCACATGATCTATTCATTCAATTATATTCTTTCGGTGATTTAGAACTCCAGCGCTTTCATTTCTATTGCGAAAGCTTTAACCATCCTGTTCAATTTCCTGCACTGTTTACCCACCCACATTTCTGTATTCTCATCATCTTTCTCCTCCAATTTTAAATGCAAGACGGTAACGCGCGTAACTCTATGTTTAACATCCCTATAAAGGGTTTGTGATTTCGACTGGCTTTAGCATTTGTTGACGCGGTGCAGGGATATGGAATGACGGAAGCGGGACCGGTGCTTTCCATGTGCTTGGGGTTCGCCAAGCAACCCTTCCCAACCAAATCGGGTTCGTGCGGGACGGTTGTTCGGAATGCAGAGCTCAAAGTCATCGGCCCCGAGACCGGTTCCTCCCTTGGCTACAACTAGCCCGGCGAGATATGCATTCGTGGCCAACAAATTATGAAAGGTTCCTTTCTCCTCTTCATAGTTCCCGGTTTACTTCACGTTTATTTTCTTTGGTCACACATTTCGTCTATTCATGACCGAGACAGAGCTCTCACTTGACTTCATTCCAGGATACCTGAACGACCCCGAGGCGACTTCGATCACCATTGACGCGGATGGCTGGCTTCACACCGGTGACATAGGCTATGTCGATGATGATGATGAGATCTTCATCGTAGACAGAGTGAAGGAAATAATCAAATTCAAGGGGTTCCAGGTATATACGATTCCGATGGACTTGAAATGGACTAATAAAAGATGCTCACAGTTTCTCTCGGTAATAAGTAGAATAAAATGTGCTTTGCGGCCTAGTTTCCAGTGAACCTTGACACGTTTTCTGCTGGGTACTTAGGTGCCACCAGCCGAGCTTGAAGCGCTTCTAGTAAGCCACCCATCCATTGCGGATGTAGCTGTCGTCCCGTAAGTAGGCGAGATAATCATCTGTCACGACAATTTCTTTGGGAACAAAAAATATTGCTCTGACCACGCGTTGTGAACAGGCAAAAGGATGAAGTCGCCGGTGAAGTCCCGGTTGCATTTGTGGTGAGATCGAATGGCTTTGAACTGACGGAAGAAGCAGCTAAGGAGTTCATAGCTGATGATTTTATATGAGATGGGCTTAAGGCCCGTCCGCCCATGTTGGGCTTAAAAGCCTGGCCCACAAGAGTAGGGCCCATGGATGAAGGGGCACGATTAATTATTTTTTGGAAGGACATATATAAGGGAGGAGAGAGAGGGAGAACGTAACTTTTGGCATAATAACGTACGTACGTCTCCCTCTCCTTCTAACGCTCTCTTTTCTTCCAAAACGCTCAAGGCGACGCCGTTTCCCTTTTCAAGGCGAATTGACATCATTGGATCAGAATTTCTTCCTCAGTTTTCGGCATTGGTGTTTAATCTGTGGCTAACAAGGTACGCTCGAATCCGTGGTGTGCTTTACGATCGGTGATACGTGTTATTCCCGGGCTTCGTCTTCCGCATTGATTTAGGGGTTCGATTTAGTGTCGAATCTGGTTTTCGGGGATCTGTTATTCCCAACATTGGTATCAGAGCCCTAGTTCATGTTATCTCGACCCCTTTCATGTTTAATGGATGATTTTAGATTGAATTTTCGCGAAATTAATCGGCCGACACGGATCGGGGCACAAAATCCCGACATCCGAGCACTGTTCCTCCATTTTTTCGAGTTTCTGTAACTCGAAATTGATTTCTGATGGCGTAGAATGGAAGGGCTCGTCGAGACGATCGCGACGAGTGGCGGAACGCCGCCAACGGCCACCGGACGCGCCCCCACGCGCAGCCGGAGCGAAGCGACGTCTTCGCACGCGCCGAGTCGCAGGGAAGGTGTGTGCGTCGGCCGCGCGCGCGACCAACGCGCACACGTGCGGTGCACGTGCGCGTCCGCGGTCGCAGGTGTGTGCGAGGCACGTGCTAGCTGACGTCATCGTGACGTCAGCTGAGCGCGTGCAAGGCACGCGCCGGTCGGTCGGTCCGAACCGGCCCAATCGGCTCGAAACCGGTCCGACCGAGATCGTCCGGCCCGACCCAACCCGGCAGCCTGACCCGTTTGACCCGTTGACTTGACCCGGTCATGCGTTGACCGTGACCTGCGTTGACCGTTGACTGACCACCGTTGACTGTTGACTTTGACCGTTGACCCGGAAAAAAATAAAAAGGTAAAAAGAATTTGTTTCTTTTTCAATCATGCCTATGTGGTTATGAGTAATTCATTTTTTTTTAATTCTGCATTTGTTGCATAAATTATGGAAAATTATGTATTTTCCTTTATGTACATTATTGATTATAAGTAATCTATTTTTAGTTATGCATTTGTTGCAGGAACTATGATGCGTTATGCAAGGATACCTGCAATCCCGAGAATGGACGAGGGAATTGCAAGACTTAAAAGGCTGATGACAGAATTAGCTGATTATCAGTGGCATGACGGTGATTTAGTATCACATGTGGTCAGGGTCAATCAGATGATACAAGAAATCATATGGAATGGTTATCTTATGCCGGATTTTGAGCAGGTACCGGCTTTGATGAACACTCTTCCACCTGAATGGCAAGCAGTGTTAGATCGGCTATGGGAGGTCAACGTGGTCCTGGGTTATAGGAGGCTGGTGGAAGCTTTTGTAAGAGAGCACTATAGGATTGAGTTGGCCAAAAATTCAACCCTTAGATTGAGCGCCACATGGCGCCGAGTGAATGCGCCTTGGAGACGACATGAAAGCTCTCCAAAAGTTTTTCCATGGTTGGCAAATGTACCTTCAGTTTTCTCAGATGTTTTGACTGATGGATTAGAAGGGACATTTCCTATTTATTTCTTTTTATTAATTATGTAATGTAACTACCTGATTGTTGTTGATGTAGCAACCGATATGTTAGTTGTATCATGTGAAAGCATTGTTATTTTATTGGATGTTAAGATTTTATTTGCTTTTTGTTATTGCTGGTTGCTGTGGGTAGTTAGCTGTGGGTAGTAATAGAAATTTTTGTAACTTCATAGAATTTATTTGCATAAGACAATTATATTAATAATAATTTTGAGTTAGGATTTTTTGGAGGATGATTGGAAATATAGTGACCTTTTGATTTTGAAGCCTTACTTGAAATTATTCATTAATATGATGGGTCTATGCAAATAGGGATGCATAAATGATAGGCATTAATTATTCATGCATGTATGTCTGATGTGTTCAGATCGATGGTTTCAGCAACTAAGAACGTGATTGCTGATATGAACGGTAACAATTGTGAAATATTGAATAAGAAGATTCAATATGTGCTGGAAAAGCAAGAAGCACTAGAAGCTCTTGACCATATTATGGAAGATCTTAAGGATGCCATGCGTCACCTTGAGCTAGTAGAGGATCGCCTAACGGTATTTGAGCCGAAAATAGACATTTGCAATGCTGGTTCTAGCTCAGAAATGGCTTTGTGCTCTAAGCGCAAGCGTATTGATTCGTTCAATATGTGGGAATGCAAATGATCAAGTCCTTATTACAAGAAATCAAGAGTTGACCAACATAACAGAGGAAAACGTCCTCAAGAGAAGAAAATGTCAAGGGTGAGGTGTTACAATTGTGACAAGAAAGGTCACTATACTCGCAACTGTAGTGAGCCGAAAAAGGTCAACACCTCTTGTACATTTAAGAACTTTGCTTATGTGTCAAGTTCTGAAATATTGGCTGAATCCAATCCTTTGTGGAATGTAGATTCAGGAGCGACAGACCATATAGCGAAGGATAGAGGATCCTTCGTGGAATTTCGACGATACTAACTGGAACTAAGTGGATCTATATTGGAAATAAATCCAGAGCTGAAGTTAAAGGGATTGGCACCTGCCAATTGAACATGCATGGTGGACGCATCTTGATGTTCTATATGCTCTGGAGATTCGTCGAAATTTAGTGTCTGTCTTAGTGTTGGTTAAGCTTGGTTTTGACATGAACTTCCATAATAAAGGTGTAGATTTGTGTTTAGATACAAATTACTATGGTTGTGGTCACTTACTGAATGGTTTTATTGTACTAAATGTTGACTGTGATGATGTCAATATGTTATTCCCTTGTTTCACGTCTTCTACCTTATATGATAATGATGTGAATATGGTGGCATGCTAGACTTGGTCATATGGGCCAACAACATATGAATTGACTAGCCAAAGAGGGCTTGCTGGGCAATATTGAAAAAGTCGATTTGTTCATATGTAAGCATTGCCTAGTAGGGAAAATGACAAGAAAACCATTTGGAAAAGGCAAAAGAGCTGAATTTCCTCTGCATTTAATCCATTTGGACGTCTGTGGTTCAATGAATGTGAGAGGAAGGCAAGGGGCTGTTTATTTCATCACTTTTTATAGATGATTATACTCAAGTCGGATATGTCTATTTGATTTCTCATGAATCTGAAACATAAGTTGTTTCAGAAGGTTTATGAACCTGGCAGAAAATCAATTAGACAAGAAAATAAAGGTATTTAGATCCGATCGAGGTTGAGAATATTTATCTGATAAGTTCAGAAAATTATGTGATGAAAAAGGAATAGAAATATAGTTGTCTATTCCATATACTCCTCAACAAAATGGTGTTGCAGAGAGAATAAACAGAACCCTACTGGAATGGTTAGGTCTAAGATGGCGCAATGAATTTGTGGGATCTAATTATATGTGCTGCTACAAGAACACTTTGAGTGCTGGTACATCTTGTTGCATCAAAACCTGTATGGGCTAGTGTAAGAAGATGCACCAGCAACTCAACTAGTGCGAGAACAACGTGCATTTGGAATGTAACGTTTGGCACTAACATGTTATTTTTTAAAAAACTTGTGTAACATAAGTGATCACTTTGTAATCGCGACTGGTACTTAAATGATCATTTTTATAAAAACTTGGCACTCAAGCGACCACTATTTACAACTTATGGCACTGAAATGGTCAATCGTGAATTTGCCACCATCCTTTAATTTCGGCAATGGTTTAACAGTTGCCGCAAACCAGCAAACCAGCAAACTAGCAAACTAGTAAACTAGCAAACCAGCAAACCAGCAAATTATTACCAAATAAAAAATGTAGCAGATCATTACCAAAAGCTTTCAATGCAGCAAACCATTACCAAAAGCTTTCAATGCAGCAAACTATTATCAAATAAAAAATGCAGCAAATCATTATATTTGAAGCAAAAACTAACCAAAATAAACATTGACAATACACAATTAAATAACAAAACTTTTAAGTGCTCACAACTAATGCATTCCAAGTCCAACCTTGCATTTCTACCCATAGATTACAACAACAAAACATTATGCTTCATACAAAAATTGAAGCAAACTAAAAAACACATTTTACTTATAAATAATCTAATACAAGTGCATATTCCATGTCTTCGACTATGGTAAACATACAAACTTTTTCTCATTACTCACTTTACATTTGAATATACTACCCAAGAGAATAAGAACACAATCAACGCTCGATAAAAGTTTCTTTCTATTTTCAACACTTGAAACCTCCCTCTTCAAATCATCCACCAAAGATATTAAACCCTTCATTTGAGCTTGCATTGAGTCGGCATCCTCCAACTCGTCCATTAACATAGGTGGAGGTTGATTTCGGCCTTCAAGTAACTTCAATATCACCTTTGTTGCTCGATCAGAGAATTTCCTATTAACCCATTTGAAATATTGGCACTTCGAGCCTTCTCTATATCTGTCGCACTCATGGAATCTTCTCCTGAGATTCAACCGAGTCCCAGATGTTCTTCTCGGACTCGGTAACCCACAATAATAGTAACACTCACCATCTAATTCGCTTTTCTTATAGGAATGTGAGCCGCTGCTGAATCTTTTGTCCTCCATTTGCAAAAGCGAGCTGATAACTTTGAGAGAAAATCGAAGTATGTACTCAAATTGGTCTAATTGGGGATTTAGGATTTTCAACTTCCGGTTCTAGTCGAAATTTGGGATTTAGGGTTTTTTATTTAGGGGAAAACGGTAAACGGCATTGTTTTGTTCTTTGTATGCTGATTGTATTCTCCGGCGATTCATGTCGGTGTCAAAAATTAATAAAAAACTGCCACATCAGATTTCCGACCAACCAAATCGGCGATGACACCAAAGTGATCATTTTTTTCAAAATTTTTGACGCTTAAGTGATCCGACGGAAACTTTTGGCACCAAAGTGAGCGCCGTACACAACTTATGGCACCATTAGTGTACTTCTCCCTAGCTAAAAGTTAGATATTCTACTTAACTTCATTGAATCTCGATAAACTATAGGTGGTTTTACCAAGAGAGGGTTGTCTTGTGAGGTGGTGGGTGAGCAAGGTCAAGAGAGGGAGAGGGGGTGATGGTGAGAAGGTGTGAGAGAAGAAGAGATAATAAGTGAGGGAGAAGAGATGGGGTGGTGTGTGTGTGTGTGGTGTGCAATTGGGAATGGGGGAATGCCTCTATTTATAGGTAAACCCCTCATAATTTCCCTTCTAGGTGGATCAATCACATTTCTTTATGTGAAAAACCTAGGATGAAGAGGTGGCGAGCTAAAGAGATGGATGCAAGTCTAGTTCCTAGAGGAGGACACTTGCTTCTTCTCTTATTTAGCCATTTAGAGTTGAGTCATCATTGTAATGATGAATAGTAATGATGACTATATTAATTAGGGGACACCTAAGCCTAATGACTCAACCTAGCATTAATGTACTAAGGTCAAAGAGCATTTAATACATCCTTATTCCAATCCAAGAAGACTCTAGATGGGCTTACTTGTCAAGTTGGGCATGCAGCCATGACCCCTCCAAGTTTGGGGCGTGTGGCTCTCCATTCCAAGATGAAAACAGTTTTGAGTAATTTTCGAAATAAATGTCATTATCCTATCAAATAGGCTTGAAAAATTATGAAATTTTAATATGTTGTAGAGAATATCACAAATAACATTTTTCATGGAGAAAACCAAGTCCAATTCGTGCTATGAAAAGAGTAGCAATTCATTGAACACAACCCAACAATCTGCCTGCCGAGCAGATCCAACAACCACAAAGAATGACCCATTTCGAAATCCAAATATTTATAAAAATCTTTGAAATTTTTATATGTTGTATATATGAATATCCTTTAAATCTTTCCTGAATGAAGTATGTCCTTGTTTGAAATTGAAAATTTTATAAAAATTCGAGAAAGCAAACTAGTCACTATTTTGATTACATTGGACAGGTTCCAAACGGTAAATGATTGGGCCTTCTCTAGATCATTCATCTAAAAAAAAAAATGAAATTTAAGTATGTTATAGGCAAAAATATTTTGAATAACTTTTATGAAGGAAGTTTCTCCAAATTCAAACCATAAAGAGCTCCATAAAATTGGAAAGCAGGAAACGTCCAACAGTTTTGAAAAGCTGCGAAATCAAAACATATAAAACTCAAAGTGGCAAGTCTATGGAGGAGTAGTGGCACCCTTAATAGTCTTCCAAGACCATCATTCATTAATTCTTCTATACCAATGATTCACCAAGCATTTAAGGTTGGAAGAACTTGTCTTCCAAGTCTCGAAGTAGTGGAATCATAGCGTAAGTTCTTTAGGAACACATGGACATGTGACCATTTTATAATTAATGGTCTATCATGATGACTATACACCTAAGCTTATGAGTCATCTTCTTTGCCTAGTGGCTTGTCACAATCACCATAACACCTAAACTTATGAGTATGCATCATCCCCTTTCATAAATTACTTGAGACACCTAAGCCTCCCTACTAATTACCCCCATTTGATACATTTGACTCTTGATCTAAGAGAAGACTAGCCTATCTAGCTTAAACTCCGAGTCTTCTTACTAGGCTTATGAGTCACCCTAAAAAATCCAAAGTTTCATGATTACCTCCCAAGGGTAAGACCGTTTGGGCTAAGTGTCTTACTTAGTCAACAAGCATTAATTAACTACATTCCAAGAGCATTAAATGTATCAAAGGAAATATTTAAGTTTAAAGGCCATCTCATTGGGTGAGAGTTAATCAAGTCTAACCATGACCAACTACCTTATTTGGCCTAAGATTCGTGCGTAAGTCATGACCAAATGGAGTCGGATGCAACCGGGTTCAATCGGCAAAACCGAGCTTGAGCTCCCCATTAGCAAGTGAAAGGGGCTCGTGACTAGGTCCACTAGCTAGTCCTTAGGCCAGCCAACCGGTCTTGTAGCCAGTTTTGTGGCCTACTAGTCGAGATCAAAATAAGGGTCGAAATTGAGGATGTTACAATGAGGGGGTCGGCTAAAGGTGAGGGGGAGGGGGAGGGGGGGGGGAGAGGATGGAGAAGAAGAAACTTGAAGAGAAAACTTATCCATCACATTAATTGCCCCTTGAATTATTGTCCTTGCCCTCATGATGACCCTAAACTTGAGGTGCAAGAGGAAATCTTGGCTATCCATTATGCCAAGTGCCTTATCCAAGATCAAGGGCTAGGATGGCTTCTTGAAATTCAATTATTGGATGGATTGAATAGGGCAATTTGATCCATTCCCCTTGTCTATCCCAAAAGTTGTGCCTACCCCTTGTTCATGGCCTAACAAAGTTTGTCTCATTTCAATTTAAATCTTAATAGGCTAAATTGGTCTCACCTCTAGGTCCGTTAAAGTTTATATGCTCAAATTAGTGCATTTCCCCAATTAATGCACTAACGGCTCACTAAAATCATTTCAATTGAAAAGGAATGCCTTGATAATATCTATAGTTGATACCTACAATTAGATCCAGGCTTGTGCCTAAGTTTCGATTGGAAACGACTTTAACGTAACCTATGTGAAATTAGGTGGCATTGGAAAAATTCACATTTCACGTGACTAGACTCAAATTGAGTTTGACACCTATTTAGGGTTTTACGCGTGACTTTTAGTTGAGCTCAATTGATCTATGAATGACCCACGATTGTCATGTAATCAAGTAGGATCAATCAATCTACCCTAACTCATGGTCATTTGGGATCGGACTAGGGTTGTTCACAAACAGTACATTAACCGTGCGATGTCACCCACAACCACTATGTACTTGAGTTAAATAAATCTATACATATCTATTGACTAACTCATGATGGCACGTGGTTGTCCACAATGACTATTATGGTCGAGCAGTCCTTTCATGGTCAAATGCTCTAGTCTATCACAACTCTGATCCTAAATTGCCTTGCCCCTAAACAACTAGTTGGCTCATGAACAATCCCTAGGATTGAGTCACGGCCTATCTTCATTACTGACGTATTGATCGTTAGTCCATCTCTTGTGGTCTAAATAGGGTTTCGAATCAAAGATGTCACATCCAAGGTCCATTGGCCTTTGGCCTTGGGCATCACATTTATTGACCCATCTCATGCATATCACACTCATGCAATGACATAGCAATCATACACTATACAATGCACCTCGTGCAATACACATGACACCAGGATGGGCATCAAATCACCACAAACAACTCAATGACTCACGGGCTCACTCAAAACAGAATTTAAAACAAAATTCTAGATTATGCCCTCACATTTTTAGTTCAAATTCCACAAAGGATGGGCATCAAATCACCACAAACAACTCACTGACTCACGGGCACACTCAAAACAGAATGTAAAACAAAATTCTAGATTATGCCATCACATTTTTAGTTCAGATTCCACAAACAAATGGTATTATATTGAAGCCAAATATACACCGTTGGGTAGCCAAATGAATGCAGTTATTATCATTAGTAGACTACAATTTGAGATTCCATCATCTTCCCATTGAATTTAATAGAACTCGGACCTATGGTAGAACCGACCAAAATTGCATAGTTGCTGAAATTGAAACCAAAACCATAGTAAATGAAGCGAAAAAATTCTAAACTTTTAATATGTTATAAAGAAGACCTTAACAAACGCTTTTCATGTACTAAGCCTAAATCTTACAAAGAGCAATAAATCGACAAATAAAACTCATAGACTAGTTTATTTTCCATAATTAACTTGCACCAAGAGGTACACGTTCTAGTACCTAAAACTTCACCAATGGCTACGAAATTTTTATATGTCATGCATGAAGGTGTCTCCTACAACTTTCATGAGGGAAGTACGACCAGACTTAGTCCTGACATTTTTTTGAAAAATACAAAAACACACTGAGGTCATCAATTTAACCATTCGGGTAGATTAACATTACAAAAACAACCAGGCCTTCAAACCAATCATATCAATCCAGAAAAAACCAAATTAAATATATGTTATAGTTCATGCTATTTAGCATAAATTTCATGAAGGGATCGGGTCAAGGATCGAGATAGAAAATTCTGCAAAATTAGAGAGACCACTGAAGTCACTCGTACCGTAGTTCTAGGCAGTACCAACATGGCAAGGAAGTATGTCCTTGTACCGACTACCTTATCCTAGAAAATCCACAATAAATGTATATCATAGATCATGGTCTCTTGCATGACTTTCATGAAGGAAGTTTCACCTAGTTTGCAACACAATAAGCTATACAAAATGAACAAACCAGTATTCACAATTCTGGAAAAATAGTCTATAGTTCAAATTTCCTTGCACTACATGGATCCCACGAATTCAAAGTTCAACCATACCACCACATTAGACCTCATAGAGCACATGCAACATATAAATTTAGTTGTAGATCATGAAAAAGCTCTGACAAGCTATACACGAGCACCAAAACCACATACAGCACCATCTAGAAAATCAGTATGTGCGTCTTTCTTTCCTTAAAACCACACCTTCATAGCATCTTAAAATCTCTATTTTATCATCACGACACACATGCATAGCCATGAAAGTGAGCAAACACTAAGAACAACAACAGAGCTTCCTATTCTATAAAACCAAGCCACAAGAAGATCAAAGGGGGTAGGAGGGTGCCGTTTCTTCTTGTCTTAAGGTTCTAGTGCTTTTTGTTGGAGAAAACTCATTTACTGTTTTGAAGTTGACAAAACATTTCCAAAAAATCTAGTCTGAAAACTTCCAGATTCTAGCGTTAAAGTCTGAAGACTACCAGACTTTAGGTTCAAAGTCTGCCCACACTAATAGTTTCTAGATTGAAGAATGAAGACTTATCCAGATGTGAGATTATCTTTATTTCTTTAAGGATTCGATTCATATGGCTTACGGATGATCTTATGGCTGGATATAGCACCTATAGGATTGATTATCTTTATTGAAATCAATTCTAATAATCAAATCTTTTGGAAAGCAAGCAAACTTGGAAAATTCTGCTTATGGAAACCAATATCCTAATTATATGGGCAAACAGGATTGACGAGCTTTCACCTCAATCTTCAAACGACTCAAGATCTCATTGATTGATTCTGTCCAACGGGTAGATTGGAAGAATTCTTTTGGAAAGCATCAACGGTCGTGATGGCATGAAGGTGTATTTAAGGTGGACTCTCTAGTTGTTCGATAGAGTTCGTGAAAGAAAATTTTCAAAGTCTAAAGCTTCCTAGTTCCTTGCTATTTCACCGAGCTCAAAGTTGTGATCGCAAGACTCGCTATGAGAGAAATTCATAGTGAGATTTTGTGAGAGACCAGTAGAGACTCTTCACTATGAAGTCATGATCGCAAGACTGTAAAATCTCTTTTGAATTCTTAGTGAAATCTAGCCAATAAGCTGTCAACGCCGGAGAATGGACGTAGGCTTGATCTAAGCCGAACCACTATAAATCTTGTGTTCTTATTTTCTTCCCTCAACTCCTTTATTTTGATTAGTAGCTTTATTTATCTGTTCAAGTTTAAAACTATTAAAATCTGAGTTCGTCTGTGTTTTTCTACAAGCAATTATTACTTTTGTATCTTGCAAGAATTTTTATTACAACTATTCACCCCCTCTAGGTGTTATTACTAGCCCTTTTGATTGGTATCAAAGCTTATGTGCTTATTTTATTGAAGTGTTTTTACTTATGAACTAAAGATTCATGGCTAGTATTTTGGCTCCAAGATCGGTTGAAGGCCAAAGCAACACCAGACTTCTTTACTTTGATGGAAAGGAATATAATGTGTGGAAAAACAAGATGAATGCGTTTCTAAGATTGAAAGATCGCCTAGAATGAGATGTGGTAGAAAAATGGATAATCCTAAAGCTACATCAACTTTAGAAAGAGGAAAAGAAGCTGTAGATGCTGGCGATATAACACAAGAAGAATTAACTAAGAGACAAGCTCTTGATGCTAAAGTTATCTACTCCTTATACTGTGCTTTATCTCTTACTGAGTATAACTGAATTTCTTCTTGTGAAACAACGAAAGAAGTTTGGGACAGATTACACATTACCTATGAAGGAACTGATCGAGTAAATGAAACAAAAATCAATATTCCACTCGGACAATATGAAGCCTTCAAGATGAAGCCTGTAGAATCTATTATTGATATGTTTAGTCGTTTTATATAGATTGTAAATCGCTCGGCATATCAATGACAACCAATCTCGTGGACCAATGAAGGTCAACAAACGCTGTGTGGAATCTCCAAAGATTGGAATCATGTGAAGACTTCAATTAGAGAAAGCTAGAGGATCATGCCTCTTTTCAGTAGATGAACTTGTTGGCACACTTCAATCATATGAAGTGGAATAGATCAATGAGAAAAAAGATCCTAAAGGTAAGAAGTCCATCGCTTTAAAATCTAACGATGATTCTAATGATACAAATTCAGAAGATGAAATGGATGATGAAGAACTGGCGCTCATGATTAAGAAGTTCAAGAAGTTGAATAGAAAGGGAAGAAGATTTAACTGGAAAAAGCAGAATTTCCAGAAGAGATCGATTGAGGACAACGAGATCAGCAAAGATGTAATATGCCGAATGCAAGAAAAATGAGCATATTAGACCTAATTGTCCTTTGTTGAAGAAAAAAAGAACTGAGAAGTATAAGAAGGCTCTCAAAGCAGAAACATGGAGTGACACTGAATGCGAAGAAGGTGATGAAGAATATGCCAACATTTGTCTAATGGCAAACTCAGAGTCAGACTCAGACCTTGAAACAGATTCTAATTCAGACTCAGACAAAGAAGTTAAGGTTAGCAATTTAAAAATTCCTGTTAAAGTTTCGAAGTATATTGATGAACTCGTCTCGGCCTCAAAATATCTCTTAAAAGAATCACCGAGCTTAAGAGGGAGAATTTTAAACTAAAGCAACAGGAAAATCTGGATAAAAGTTTTGTTGATTTAAAAGAAAATTCAAATTCTCTTTCAAAAGAAAATACCTTATTAAAAGAAGATATTTCGAATATCACAAAAAGATTTTCAAAAGGATATGAGAAGTTAGAAAAAATTCTTTCTGTACAAAGACCTTATTTTAACAAATCTGGTTTAAGTATGACTCCAGAAACTATTCTTTTAATTGATTTTCCTATAGTTAAAGAAAGAATTAAACAAAAACCTATAAATACATTTTACAAAAATCATTTTCAAAGAATTGTTGTAAAACCCGTTGGTCGAAGTGCTCTTGAATGTTCAAAGTGTAACAGCTCATAACGTTTTGAGAAATAATGTCTCAAAATTTGGAAATCTGTTAAGAGAGATTGAGCAAAGACTGCTTTTAACACTGACTCTCCTGGACCCAAGAAAATATGGGTACCAAAGAAAACTTGAGTTCTTATTTTGATCACAAGTCACTATCAAGAAGAAGATCAAATGGTATTTGGATAGTGACTGTTCAAGACACATGACAGGAAGTTCAAGTTGCTTCATAAAGCTTATTCAAATAAATCGTGGAAAAGTCTTCTTTGGTGGAAACAGTAAAAGAAGAATTGTTGGATGTGGAACCGTGAAGATTGGAAGCCTGACTATCAACAATGTCTCCTTGGTGGAAGGATTGAATTATAATCTACTCAGCATAAGTCAACTTTGCGATACTTGATTCAAAATTAATTTCCAAGAAGGCATCCGTTTGGGAATGAGTAAAGACTTCTCTCAATTTTTCACTGGACGAAGACATGGGTGTTGGATAAAACTCCTTTACTGTTTTGAAGTTGACTAAATATTTCTAGAAAATCTAATCGGAAGACTTCCAGACTTTAACGTCAAAGTTTGAAGACTGCCAGATTTTAGGTTCAAAGTCTGCCCACACTGACAGTTTCTAGATTGAAGAATGAAGACTTATCTAGATGCGAGATTATCTTTATTTCTTCAAGGATTCAATTTGTATGACTTATGAATGATCTTATGGCTTAATATAGCACCTATATGATTAATTATCTTTATTGAAATCAATTCTGATAATCAAATCTTTTGGAAGGCAAGCAAACTTAGAAAGTTCTACTTATGGGAACCAAGTGATGTAGCTAGTATAAGCACATAGAGGGGGGTAAATAGGTGCAAAAACAATTTCTCGAGATACCACAGTAATACTAAGCAGATAATAGAAAGGAAATACTATTTTGCTTAACCAAAATGAATTACGATCAAAGTAAAGTAAAGAGTAGGGAAGAGAAGATTAAAAACAAGGTTTATAGTGGTTCGGCTTATCCTAAGCCTACGTCCACTCTTCCGCACTGACAGCCTATCGGCTGGATTCCACTATGAACAAAAGAGATGTTACAGCACAATTCTTCCTTGATTCCACAGTGTGGATGTTCTATCACACTTCCTCAAGGTTTCTCACAAGTATAAACTCTCTTTTGAGTACAAGTTTTTTGCTCAAATGAATTGACTAAACAACAAAATGCTTCAGACTTTTGGAATTCTTCTATCGCGCACACTCTTTGAACAGCTTAGAATGTCTTCCTTATATACTCCTTTACGCCATCATACCCATTGGCACTTACCAAAGGAATTCCTCCAATCTACCCGTTGGACGGAATCAATTAGGGAGATCATTCGAGCTATTAAAGGAACATGTCGATAGCCCATCAATCATGTTCGCCCATACAATCAGGATCTTGGTTTCCATAAGTAAAACCTCCCACAAATATTTCGCCAATCATCGGATCCTTGATCATCGAATCAATCTCGATCAATTTAAAAGGATTCCGTTATGTCATATACAGCCAAGAGATCTTCTCCAGTCGATAAGGTCATATCCTTAATAAAACATCCAGTTCTGGATCGCCTTTCTTCAACGGATTAGAAACTGTCAATGAGGATAGACTTTGAATCTTGAGTCTGGCTGTCCGGAGGTCTTCAAACTTTAAACAGCAGAGTCTGCAAACCTTCAGACTAGACTGATGGAAACATTTTGTCAGCTTCAAAACATTTCAAGAAGATTTCTCCAACACCAAGATCCTGATCGTATAGGCGAACTAGATTGATGGGCTTTCACCTCAATTTTCAAACGATTCGAGATCTCCTTGATTGATTCTGTCCAATGAGTAGATTGGAATAATTGTTTTGGAAAGTGCCAACGATCGTGATAACATAAAGGAGTATTTAAGACGGACTCTCTAGTTGTTCGATAAAGTGCATAAAAGAAAATTTTCACAGTTTGAAGTTTCTTAGTTCCTTGTTATTTCATTGAGCTCAAAGTTGTTTACAAAAGAGAGAAACTCATAGTGAGAATTTATGAGAAACCAGTAGAAACTCTTCACTGTAAAGTCGTGATCGCAAGACTGTAAAATCTCTTTTGAATTCTTAATAAATCCAGCCAATAGGCTGTCGGGGAGAGTGGACGTAAGCTTGATCTAAGCCAAACCATTATAAACCTTGTGTTCTTATTCTCTTCCATCAAGAGAGAGGTTCGACGAAGAGAGTTAGGGAAATGAGAGAGAAGAGGAAAAATATGAGAAAAAAAATGGGGGAGAGGGGCTGTCAACTTGAAGAAATAATTGAGGAGGTGATCTTGGCTTGTCCAAGACTCCTCTTGCATGACAGGTAAGTGGTCAAGGGAAAAATAGCTTCATCATGGCCATAATTTTAGGCTATTTAGCCTATTTTCCCCCAACATTTCATTTTGAATGTCTCTTGGGGGCGGCAAATTGAATTTAATGGCTAAATATGTCTTAATTTCATATAAAAAGGACCTAGGTGGCTGACCATATACATACATGTACATTAAGTGTCACGCTCCGATCCTCTGAGCATGTGCCCATCCCTGCTTGGTCGATATAATAGCGATGTCCCAAGATACATCGCTAACCCATTCATTTCATAGACGCATATGGAAGCATATAAATAATCCTAAGACGATAAAACAATAGGATTGGAAAGCAAGGCCTTAAAATTTTTAAACCAAAATCAACATTTTATAAACACACGGGTTTATTTACAACATTAGGTTGTTTACAAAAATATCGGCTTAATCAAAAAGGAACTGTCCTATGACTAGCGAGTCAGATAGGTTTGCCGATTCTGTTTCCTTCACTTCCTCAAATTCCAGGACTTCAAGTCCTCCACGAACATCATTTAAGGACCTGAAAATAGTTATACAATAATTAGTGAGACAATATTTCAGCGAGTTCTACCCCATAAGACTTGATTAGAAATAAAATATGCCATAGGGGTTGCTTAAGCACAATCACGGGTCATAGGCTTACCTTGGCCTTAGATCCTTCCTACAAGTCAGTTCAAATAACAGATACTGACAATCACATAATTCAATCAAACAGATTGAACTATCAATCAATCGACTCAGTCGATTACATGTCATCAAGATCATCACCCGGTCATTTCGATTATGTATTATCAACTCTTAGCCACAGCCTAGCAGGCACATCCTAAATTAAGTGGTTATCATAGCCCCACTAGCAACTTTTCTAGGTTTAGTGGTAATCACAGCCCCACCAAGCAATTTTCTTAGATTTAGTGAGATTTAGTGGCATCACGGCCCCACTCGACAACTTTCGATATTTAGTGGCATCACGGCCCCACTTGGCAATTTTCGACATTTAGTGGCACCATGGCCCCACTTGGCAATTTTCGACATTTAGTGGCATCACGGCCTTACTTGGCAATTTTCTAGATTTAATGGCATCATGGCTCCACTCAGAAAATTTCTTATATTTGGTGAGATTTAATGGTATCACGGCCCCACTCGGCAATTCTTAGATTTATACCTACATTATCTAATTTTTGGGATAAATCCTCATAATCACCAATTTCACTCAATTATCACAATCTAGTGCTCAATTAAATAAATAGAAAGCACCAATGCAATCAGCACGAAATTCTGGTCACCGATCATCCTGGTTGAATTTTCGGAAATAAATAAATAATTAATTAATTATGAAAAATATTAAATAAATGCGATAAATCCAATTTAAGCCCATTATAACCTAATTGGAAGCCGAAACGGACCCCGAAATTTTCCGAGACTCATTCGATAAATAATAGAATGGGTCTACTCGCTAATGTCACTAACTAACCACCTAACATGCATTGGCAGATAATTAAATTAACTAATCTAATCTAATCTATCCACCTAAATATGCTTAATTTAATCTAATCAATCCCTAAGCATAATTAACCGACTAAGCGGGGATTAATTAGTTCAACTCACTTGCGTAATTTGGGAACTGAATCACCGCGACGGTGGCGCGACGAAGGCCGAAATCCAAATCTTTGGCAGCGTCGGCGAACACTCAAACTGGGCCCAAAAGCCTTACTAGTCCACAGAAATTTCTAGGCTTGGACTTGGGCTTGGGCCTTCTTCTTGGGCTACTGGGTCCAATGGATGGACTGAGACATGGGCTAGAGTTGGGCTCACTTAGGCTGAGATGGGCTTGCTGAAGTTCACTTAGGCTGCTAGAGCTAATGGGCTTTGCTAGACTGGGCTCCAACGTTGAAGAAGCTGGGCCGATCAGCTGCTGTGGAGACGTTGGGCTCGTGGAGTTGCTAGACCGAAGAGAAAAGTGGGATGGACTTGTGGCCTCGAGGGAACACCGCTGGAACGCTGGAATTCCTGGAGTCGAGCAACGGTGTGTCGGGGCCGAATTGTGGGAAGATCGTGGGCTGCTGCAGGCAGGGTGTTGGTGTGAGCGGCAACAGGAATTAGTGGAGCTGCAGCGTCGACGTGGAGACGGAACAGACGGAGGCAGCTACTAGCATGTGGGTGTGAGCTACTGGAACGTTGAATTGGAGAAGTCTGAGATAGCTAGTATAAACACCTAGATGGGGGTGAATAGGTGTAAAAATAATTTCTCGAGATACGGAAGCGATACTAGGCAAACGATAGAAAGGGAATTCTCTTTTGGTTAACAAAATGAAATACGATCAAAGTAAAGCAAGGAGTAGGGAAGAGAAAATTGAACACAAGGTTTATAGTGGTTCGGCTTATTCCAAGCCTACATCCACTCTTCCGCACCGACCGAGCCCACACCGGCTGGATTTCACTATGAACAAAAGAAATGTTACAAAAGACAGCTTTTCCTTGATTCCACAAAGATAGATATTCTACCACACTTCCTCAAGGTTTCTCACAAATATAGACTCTCTTTTGCGTACAAGGTTTCGCTCAAAGGAATTGACTAAATAACAAGGAGCGTCAGACTTTGGAATTCTTCTATCACGCACACACTCGAACAACTTAGAACGTCTTCCTTATATACTCCTTTATGCCATCATACTCGTTGGCACTTACCAAAGGAATTCCTCCAATCCACCCGTTGGACGGAATCAATTAGGAAGATCATTCGAGCTATTAAAGGAACATGTCGATAGCCCATCAATCATGTTCGCCCATACAATCAGGATCTCGGTTTCCATAAGTAGAACATTCCAAGAATATTTTACCAATCATCGGATCCTTAATCTTCGAATCAATCATGATCAAATAAAGGATTCTGTTATGCACATCCAGCCAAGAGATCTTCTCTAGTCGATAAGGTCACATCCTTAATGAAACATCAAGTTCTGGATAGCCTTTCTTCAATGGATTAGAAACTATCAATGATGATAGACTTTGAGTCTTGAGTCTAGCTGTCCGGAGGTCTTCAGACTTTAAATAATAGAGTTTGCAAACCTTCAGACTAGACTGATGGAAACGATTTGTCAGCTTCAAAACACTTCAAGAAGATTTTTCCAACAATCTCCCCCTTTTTGATGGTGACAAAACTTTCTTGCAGATTTGGATAACTTTGACTTGCAAAACATTACTCAACAAATATGGATATCTTATAAAGATAAATGGCTTAATAAACGATAACTCTAGAATCTGCAACCACAGAAAATAGGTTAGTCTAGTATGCAATAAAGCCATCCATAAGATATCAATAGTAGTTAATATAAGCAGTCAAGTCCAAATCCAAATTCAGTCCACACATCCAAACACAAAAATAAAGTCAAACATCAAAACAATCTAAGTTAAACAGTCCAAACGATTAAAAATCAAGGTTTCAAATCTTGCATCTCTCCCCCTTTTTGTTAGCATAAAAAAGGTTGAGATGAAAATGGAATAGAGTCAAGAATGCTTGGGAACTCGGACAAGCTGGAAATCTCCCATTGACTAAACGATGCCTTCTAGCCTTTTCAAGTCTTCCTTTAGTTGTGCAACATCCTCACCCTTAGCATTAGCCTGAAGCTGAAGAGAAAGGGCTTGGATTTGATCATTCAATGAACCTGAAGAAGCTTGACCTGCATTCTGCAAATTCTGAACTTCGCATCCCAAAGCATATATTTGATCACGCATTTCCAAGAGAATATCCATAATTCTGCAAAAATTTGCTAAATTATCGGTCTGCATACTGGCTTCAGCCCGATCTGATGGAGTAAAGGCAGACGATGGCAGATCAGCATAATCATGCAGATTTGGTGATGAAACATCATGTCCTTCCTCAAGAAATTGAAAGGCACAAATGTCCTCTGGATCTGCTGGAGAGCGACTGACTCTCTCACAGGTAGCAGGATATGAGGACATTCCTCTTTTCTCATGATCTCCTCCTGTTTCCATACCTTTAGGTGGAGAAGAGTGTCTCTCATGTTCTCCTTCTTCTTGATCTCTTTTCTCTTCTTCTTCTTTTTCGACTCTTTCTTTCTCAGCATCTCTTTCTTCTTGTTCTCCTTCCTCTGTTTCTTTCATCCTCTATTCTGAGTCTTTCTCTAGAACAGAACGACTCAGATTCTTCAAAGCCATTGCAAAAATGATGATGTTTTCCTCATCTTCTTCATCCTCGATGATGAGAGCTCTTCTTTTCTTGGATGGAGCAACCATGGGCTCCTTCCCTTTTCTTTTTGCTGCAGAAGAGCTTTGATGAGTTTTGACAGGAGTCTTCTCTTTGAATTTCTCCAATGCCTTGCTTAGTTCCTTCAGACGCATTTTAGTCACCATTTTTAGCTCTACCACCATATGATCACACGATCGAGCACAAAGAATTTGTGGAGGCTCAATGTTCAGATGTCTGAATAACTTCGTCACAAGACCTGGATAAGGAAGTTGACCTCTGTCCTTCACCACTGCTCTATACATGTGGAATATAACAGTGTGAGGAAGAGAAAACTTTTTTCCCAGTGATGATGGCATACATCAGCTTTACCTCTGAACTTGAAACATCAGTCTTGGAAGTCAATTTCGGTCTGAGAAAATTGATCACAATCTTGTGAAGCAGAATGTTGAACGCACTCATCCTTAAGTAGGAAATATTTTTCTCTGTTCTCCTGTCCTTAACAAGTTCCAATGTAGCACGAGCAATAGAAACTTTGATCGGTTGATATCTTCCTCTCTCAACCCCTAACACATCTGCCAACATATCCATATCCACTACAAAGTCTTGATCTTGGACACTGAAAGAGAATCTATTCGCATCCAGGAAATTAAGATTCAAATAGAAATAAGTAGTTAATTCAGCATGAGCTTCTGTGGTGTCAGAACAAAACTGCTCAAGTTGAAGAAAACTAAACTTTTCTCTCAAGTTGACATTTATAGCATCAAGGAAATCAAAATCCACACTCCTAAGGTTTATCACCCCACGCTTCAGCAATTTTGAGTATAGAGCCTTCTGTTTCTTCGATCTAAACAACTCTCCCCTTTTTCCTCGATTTTCCGCCCCAATACCCATTCTCGGTTGAAATTGACTGTACAATTTTGTCATCATCATTCCCATATATCGGATTGAATCTCTAATCACGCGGATCACTTGGGATATTTGCAAGGGTTTCTTCTGCCACCCCTTTACGAGCAATTCCCAAACTTTCCATTTTTCGCAAAAAGATATATTCATTCCCATATCCTTTGTTCTTAAGAAAATCATTGATGTAGTTCAATGGAGTACCAGTCCCTTTTAAAGCACGATAAAGCTTACAAATAAAATAGGGCCGTTGAACTCTTATAGGATCTGCGTCTTCAATGATTTCTTCCTCTTGTTGATGACCAACATTCTGTGGACTAGATGGTGGAGAATGACGCTGCTGAGAATGTTGTGGGCTCTGTTGCTGATTTAGAGACACTTCTTCCTCGGTGAGATCGAAGTAAGTAGGCCCCTCACTAATTCGTCGTGGTCCCTTGCTTGCGATCCTCGAAGACTTTCTTGAAGACAACATCTTTCTCACTCTTTGAAAGATTCCTTGCTTGACTTTCCCAAGAAAGATGACAACTTTTTCGAAGATTAAGCAAAAGAAGAAAACATGAATGGAAGATCGGTGCTTTTTAGGGTTTTGGAGTCAAACGAAGTGAAACCGACTGTATATGACTCGGTCGAAACGAGGGAATGCCAAATGACGTAATGGAAAGTGAAAAGATCCCTTTTTAAAAAAATAACGGCCTTTTTCGAGAAAATAGTCTTTTCAAAATAACTCTTTTTCGAAAAGGAAACGTTGCAATAATTACGTCGATTAAAGATATCAATAATAAAACACGGTTGATAATCGTACCTTTTCAAGATGAGATTCGAGAGATAGAATAACTTACAGTCAAAGTCTTGTATGTCTGAATCTGAGAGTCTCTAGACTTTGATTTCCTCATACCTAAAAATGTTGAGTCTGAAATGGATGGTTTCAAATTGATTTTTCTCCAAAGGCTTTGTGAATACATCCGCCAGTTGGTTCTTTGAATCAATAAACTGAATCGAAACTTCTCCATTTTGAACATGATCTCTAATGAAGTGATGTCGAATCTCTATATGCTTTGCTTTTGAGTGAAGAATTGGATTTTTGGTAAGATTGATTGCACTGGTGTTGTCGCAGTTAATTTCCGTGCATGAATCTTCAATTCCAAAGTCTCTTAGCTGTTGTTTTATTCACAGAATTTGTGAACAACAACTTCCGAGAGCTACATACTCTGCTTCTGCTGTAGAGAGAGCTACTGTACTCTGCTTCCTTGAAAACCAAGACACTGTCCTGCCTCCAAGTAGTTGACAGGTACCCGAGGTGCTCTTTCTATCAACTCTGCATCCGGTTAAGTCTGCGTCTAAGTATCCAAGAAGAGTAAAGTCTCCTCTTTTAGGATACCAAAGGCCGATGCTTGAAGTTGAGGCAATGTATTTGACAACGCTTTGCAGCACTTAAATGAGATTCTTTAGGGTCTTCTTGAAATCTGGCACAAATGCAAACACTAAACAAACTGTCAGATCTAGAAGCAGTAAGATAAAGAAGTGAACCGATAATACTCCTGTATAACTTTTGGTCGACTTTCTTTCCTCCTTATTTTTAAAAAAAAGTTGTTAAAGAATATATTTTGTTATGGAAGGAGATTTTGAAAGATTTTAGGGTTTGGATAATGAAGCCTTATCAAAAGATAATCTTCAATGGTCGAGTGAATCAGCTTGGAAGATTTTAACAGATGATTTTAGATTTTGGAGCCACTTTTTGGTTGAGCACATCTCGTCTTTTCGAAGGATAATCTTCAGCGATTGGGTTGTTATACAAATCTTGAGGGGGCAGAACAAATGGGGGTCTTTTTTCTATAAATAATGAGTGCAGGTTTCGGAACCGGGGGGGCTTCTCTTCATCTTTTGTCGAAAGAAAACAAGAAAAAGAAAGGTCAAGAGAAGTTTTGCTTCTACAGAGGAAAAAAGAAGAGCAAAAAAAGGAAGAAAAAATTGCAGAAAAAAGAAAAAGTCAGCAGGAGAGTGATGCGAGAGAGAGAGAGAGAGAGAGAGAGAGAGAGAGAGAGAGAGAGAGAGAGAGAGAGAGAGAGGGGAAAAGGTAAAAGTAAAAAGGCAGAGGTGATTTGACTCCTACTGTTCATCGTCTCCCCAAGCTCGCTGCCCACGTTGCTGTTCCATCCGCGACTGCCCAGAGCTCCTTCGTCTCACCGCGCGATTACCGCCGTTCACTGCACCGCGCCATCACCGCCCTCTGCTCAGTCCCCGCACTCGCTCGGAGCCCGATCTACCGCGCCGGAGCCACTCCTCACCCGCCGCCGCTGCAACTCGCGAGACCCGACGCCTCCGCACTGCACCCTGTTGTTCCGAGCCTCTACTTGATCACGAACCGTCCCTGACGCCAGCTTCGCGACGCTTGCAGATCCCGATTCCTCTCTCGCTACAAGCCATAAGTGGCTCTCCGCCCCCGCTTCGCGGTGGACCATCACTACCGACGCTAGCAGCCAAGCACCGCCGGCACTCAGACCCTTTACTCCGACTCTACTCCAGTAGCACCGTGCGACCCGTCCAGCCCCGTCGCCCCCGCGAAACTGCTGCTGCCTTGCCGATCTGCTCCACCAACCCGACGAGGCCCATTGCGCCTCAGCCGATCTTCACCCCTACTCCGCCCCGACCGGAGCTGCTCACCGACGCCTCCGCTCTCTGCCCAAGCCCGAGCCCAAGTGAGGCTGCCTGCTGCTGCTCCTTGCAACGCCACCGCTCGCCACCGATCAGTCCGTTGCTGGTCTTCGCCGAAGCTCTTAACGCTGACGACCCAACCTACGGTGATCCACCGAAGCAGCTCAGCCGTGGGTGAAGAAAGCATGAAAAGAAAAACAAAAAAAGAAAAGGAAAAAGAAATTAGGTAGTTTTATTTTCTTTTTCTATTTACTTTATTTTATTTATTTCTTTTAAGTTTAGTTACTATTGTGCAAATTTGAACTGATCTTCATTTAATGAATTTTGTGAGCATTATCCGTAGGGTCTTCCTCAAAATTATTGTAATTACTAATTTGATCCTAAGATATCGGATCATTTTTTTAATTATATTAATTTTTGGGGTTTGTCGATAGTATTTTAAGTGTTGAATCAATATAACTATTAATTTGATCCGTAAGAATTCGAATCAGATTTTTAGTTATTTTGATCTCTTTGTCGTGATAATTAGGGTTAGGATAATCGTTAATTTGACCTGTGAGACAACAGGTTATTTTTTCGATTATTTTAATCCTTTATTTGATTAAAAATCCTGATTAGTTTAAATACAATGTTTATTTGATAATTGTTTGTTTTGGAAAACCACTAAAAAATATCCAAAAAAAATATTTGAATTAGGATTCAGTTTGTTTTGGAATATTTCTTGTTATCTTGCCTATCTAGAATAGGGATTTTATTCCGAAAATATAAAAAATATATAAAAAAAACAAAAAAATGCATT
This sequence comes from Eucalyptus sideroxylon x Eucalyptus melliodora, assembly GCA_016097485.1. Taxonomy (NCBI): domain Eukaryota; kingdom Viridiplantae; phylum Streptophyta; class Magnoliopsida; order Myrtales; family Myrtaceae; genus Eucalyptus; species Eucalyptus sideroxylon x Eucalyptus melliodora. The sequence goes on along the minus strand of CM027828.1, from coordinate 71,379,517 downwards.
CATTTAGGTTGTTAATTTGTTATTTGGATTGCATGTTTAATTATATATTAATTTTAATTTCGAATTTTCGTAAAGAAAATCACAAAAAAATCATTGAGCATATTAGGTTAGAATTGCATGTTTCATTTTAAATTTAGATCATCTTTTTAGATAAATTGCATCTTAGATTTAGATAATGTCTTAGTTTAAATTAGGATTTAATATGACTTAATCCCTAGTTTAAATTAGATATAATCTTAGTCTAGCTAGATCATTTTTGCATTTTTTTAAATTTCGAATTTCATAAAATTTGTCTTAGGATGATAAATTAGTTGCAATTTCTAGGATAGATTGCATTTTTAGAATAGGAAAAAATCATGTGCACGTTATATAGAATTAAGTCCATGAAATGCACGTCATTTTAGTGATTATTGTTAGGTTCACTTCTAATTAAAAATTGCTCGTCATTAGATTAGGTCATTTAATAAATGTCATGTGACATATAGCTCGCATATTAAATTATATGCTACATGTCATTTTAGTTTAAATAATTTTGTATGCCATTGCATCGCATTGCATGTCATTAAATTAGGTCATTTAGATTGCATTTAATTATTGCATTTCTTCATGTTATGTAGTTTAGGTCGTGCTGCCATGTCATATTAGATTATTAACATGCATTGCATGATTTTCATTAAGAAAAGCGAAAACAAAAATTAAAATTACGTGTTAATTAGAAATCATATCTAGGATTGTTGATGTGAATTCTGATTTAACAATACAAATGCTTTCGTTACTTTGAAGTATGTTTTGCATCATTTAATTACTTTCTTGAGTATTGAATCGGTGGTATGCGCACCTATATGATCACCTCACATGTTAGGAAGTTAAATTAAAATCAATTCAATTGCCAAACATTTTTTTTTAAATGAAATAAAAGGTACTAAAAGGGCACTAGGATAGTCTGGTGTAACCAAGTCTCCGAACTCATAAATCTCTGGTTTCGTAGGAGTAAAGTAAATATCCCGTTACTTTACTTGGGTTTCTAATCGACCCACCAAAAATAGATTAGTGGCGACTCCTAATTGAAAATCATTTGCATGTTAAGAATTCAAACCTAAGTCGCGAATTGGTATGAGCTTGGGAAAGCCCGAGCTAAGCTTAAAGACTTAGTAATCCATTAACCTAGTTTTAGGTAGTGAACCCGAAAAATTGGGTCGCGACAAGAACACTTAGGCAAACATAGTTTGTTTTCACGGAAAAGATAACCTTCACGCCTATAGAATTTATCAAATGTAGTATGTTCACATGCTTCAAATACTCTCCCAAAGTCATCATCATCAATATATAAGCCATTGATATGCTCAAAACCTAGACACTTTGCTTCTAAAATAGTTAGAATTGCATACCTTCGAGAAAGTGCATCGGCTACCACATTCTCCTTACCTTTCTTGTACTTGATCACATTCTCCTTACCTTTCTTTTATTCAACTTTTGCTGCCCTTTCAAGTACTTCAAGGTCTCATGGTTGGTGTGGATCACAAACTCTTTCGGCCATAAATAATGTTGCCAAGTCTCCAAAGCTTGCACTAAAGCATACATCTCTTTATCATAGGTAGGATAATTCAATGTTGCTCCACTCAATTTCTCGCTGAAATAAGCTATGGGACGCCCTCCTTGCATCAACACAGCTCTAATTCCTGTATCAAAAGCATCGCACTCTATCTCAAAAGTAGCACTGAAATTCGGCAAAGATAACACAGGAGTATTAGTCAACTTATCTTTTAGCATATTAAATGCTTTCTCTTGCTCTTCTCCCCACGTGAAACCCATGTGCTTCTTGATAACCTCGGTTAAAGGTGTGGCAATGGTGTTGAAATTTCTGACAAATCGCCGATAAAAACTCGCCAATACATGAAAGCTACGCACGTCTCCTATGGTCTTAGGCGTTGGCCATTCACGGATTGCTTTGACATTTTCTTAATCAACCTGTATACCATCAACACTAGCAACAAATCCTAGAAATACTAATTTGTTGGTAACAAAAGAGCACTTCTTTAGGTAAGCGAATAATTGCTCGGCCCTTAAAACCTACAAGACAGCTCGCACATGCTCAATATGGTCATCAGGGCTTCGGCTATATATCAAGATGTCATCGAAATAGACAACCACAAATCGACCAATAAAAGCACGCAAAACATGATTCATAAGTCACATAAATGTGCTCGATGCACTAGTTAATCCAAATTGCATGACTAACCACTCATATAATCTATACTTGGTCTTAAATGCAGTTTTCCATTCATCACCTTCTTTTATCCTAATTTGATGATAGCCACTTTTCAAATCGATCTTAGTGAAAATGCAAGAACCTTGCAACTCATCCAACATGTCATCTAACCTAGGAATATGATGTCGATACTTTATTGTAATGTTATTGATTGCTTGGTAATCGACACACATTCGCCAAGTTCCATCCTTCCTTGGCACCAACAAAATAGGGACAGCGCATGGGCTAAGACTCTCTCTCTCACATACCCCAGTTCCAATAGTTCATTAACTTGCCACTAAAGTTTCTTTGTCTCCTCAGGATTGCTTTAATATGCGGGTCGATTAGGTAATGGCACACTAGGAAGCAAGTCAATTTGATGTTCTATGTCTCGAATCAGTGGTATCCCTCCAGGAAGTTCATCAAGAAAGATATCTTCAAATTCCTCTCTCGATTTTGCATAAAAATTCTTTTGCCTATTTTCTTTCCTCTCTTCTTTTCCCTCGGTTTTTACCACAATCCTTCTCTCAGCCTCTCCTTTTCCTTGCGTCTTAGACACAAGCAAGCCCTCGAATTTCTCACATTTTCTCTCTCTCTCGGCTTCTCGTTGTAACTTTAACTGATCTTGATACAACTCACTATGTGTCATTGGTACCAAGGTATAAGTCTTTTGATTCTTCACCAGTGAATAATGATTAGTATACCCATCATGATGTACATTTCGATCATATTGCCATGGTCTTCCAAGTAAGATATGACCCGCCTGTATATAAACAACATCGCGCTTTACCTCGTCCTTATATCTCCCTATCTCAAATGGGATTCAAACTTGCTTCGACACTTTCACCTCACTACTATCATTTAACCATTGAAGTCTATAAAGCCTAGGGTGCTTTGTCATCTTCAAACCCAACTTATCCACCATAATACAACTTGCCACATTTGTACAACTACCTCTATCAATTATCAAACTACAAATCTTACCATTCACCACACATCTTGTGTGAAACAAGTTATCTCTTTGTTGATGATGCTCTTTCTCTTTTACTTGCACACTAAGAGAACGCCTAACCACCAATAAGAATGCTTTTGTTTCACAGAAAACTCAATGATAAAGGAAAATGTTTTTCGGGAAAACATTTTCTAAAAATACGATTTGTTTTCCTTTGTTTGGTAATATATAATTGAAAATGTTTTCTGCCGTTTGGATCCCATTAAAAAATAATTTCACACTTCATCACAAGAAAAAAATTGAATTTTTTTTACCAACTGGCTTACAAGGGGTGAGCTCTAGCTGTCGCCAAAGGCGGCAAGCTCGCTAGCTGGCCGCTAGAGGCTGTGAGCTCACCTAATCTGGCGAGGCTTGAGGCCACGAGCTCACCTGATTTAGCGAGGCTTGAGGCTCATTGGTCTTGGGCAAACTTAAGCCTTGTTGTTGAAGGCCATGAGTGTAACAAGCTGTGACGTCCCGGAGCGTCACATACTAAGCACAAGCGGAATTATAATTATTATTATCTTCTTGTCTAGCTTGTAATCTCCTTTAGATAACCCATAGTGTTTACAATTGAAGGTTAACATGTATAACATGGATTATTTAAATTCTCAAGTTTATATTATAAGGTTATCCTATAATGCAGATAGACAAGATCATAAAAGGCTTTATTTCATTTTATCATCATCGGGGCATACAAAATTATCAACCTGGACTCATTCCATGTTCTTCGCCTATATATTTACATCATATACAAAACAAAAGTAAGGCATAACAAAAGCCAGGGATATGGGTGAGGTTATCTACTCCACGAGTTCCCACACTAGCCCGCATCTAACAAAAAACAAAAGTCAGTCAGCCTCTACACGATCCAAGGCGTCTAGGCGCCGTCCATCCCCGCTCCAGGTCCTCCTAGTCCAAAGGGTAAAAGTCCCAACATCTCTCCTTCATAGTTGATAAACCATGCCACGAACGTCATCAGTAACAACTCAGCTCTACCGTCATCCAACCATAAGGTGGCCTCATACTTGGAGAGGGTCATGTCAATGTCGGGATCATACTTGTCATGAAGAGAAACATCAAGACGCACTACCGCCCCGTATCGAGCTATCGGCGGTACATCCATGCTATCAATCTGAAAATGTAAGGTATGAGCAAACAACCTTGCCCAGTAAAGAATGATAAAACTCTAACTTAAACAATCCATAGCCATCAAAGTTACAAGTGAATCATCAAACAATTTAGGATGCTAAGAAAATATATCACAAGCATAAGCAATACTTTTACTTCATGTAAGAAATCACCTTATATGCATCCACTTCTATACTTACCCTTCACAAACTCAATCTCACATCAAAATATAATGCAACAATAATAGATGAACTCACTCACCAAATAATTATATTTAGTGTGCATAAAATCCACCCTCAAATCAGTCACAACCGGGACTCTACCGGCCTGATCAAGTCACTTCTGGAAAGTACGTTATCCGGACTTCCACAATACCTCTAATTGTGGGCATCTCACTCCGAGGCATCCCGGCATCACACAACCGAGGTCCTCCCAAGACCACTCAGCAAGGGGCATCTCACTCCGAGGCATCTCAGTATCCCACAACCGAGGCATCCTTGATCACACACAAGGGCATCTCACTCCGAGGCATCTCAGTATCTCTCTACCAAGGCATCCAAGACCACGCAGCAAGGGCATCCCAAACTTCCGGGGGCATCACCGGTATCTCGGTACCAATGGGTTCATTCATCTTAACACATGTTTCACACCACCACACCTTTGATTAATGCATTTATCGTATGCAAAAGAAAAAGACTCTAAAGTATCTATCTAACTCTCATGAACCTAGCACACATGCGTGTCCAGATTATAAGATAAAACCCGTTACGTCATGTCCCATTCCATGGCGAACAGATATTTATCTCATAATCAAGCACTATGCATCGCACTCATTGCACACACATGATTCTATATGCACTTATATCTCAAATGATATATTATACTTAATCATACACAACTAACATCTAGTATAAGGTTTATTAGACTCTATGTTCATAATACAAGTCTAAGATACAAGACACTACATCTAATATGTGTTCTCGGGTACAAACAGTATACTAGCTAAATGAACAGTTTCGGTTTCGAACACAGAAGGTATATCAATTCTTGTCGAAATACTACCAAATTTTAGTATGTTATATTTAAGACATATACTAACAATTCTCGTGAAGAAACTTAAGTCTGATTCTCACTGTATTAAGAGTAACAATTGCCATAATCTTTACTAGTACCCTGTACCAACGTTGAGATTCTTTATCTACAAAGAAAATTGTTTCACTAGCCAATTCTTATCGATTTAATCTCAAATTTTGACATGTTATTCCTTAAGATGTTTTCTACAATTTTTGTTAAGGATTCGAAGTCCAAATCTAACTAGGTAAATACAGAAAATTCGTACAATCAGTAAAGGTCATACCGTTTCTCACAAAACAGTTTACTGGTTTTACTAAGTTCACTTCCATCTCTATATTTTTATAGTCATATGGTTATAGCTACATGTATAACTTGATCTTATAGATGTTCTATCATGTAGAATATTTTCTTTCTTATTTCTATCAACATTCATAAAGAAAATTAAACACAAACAGAAGACTCCATAACTGTTTTCACATAGAACAGAATAGATACACAAATTTTCTCACTTCTAACTCAACGAAACAACTTGTCTATCCACAAATCTCTTCTACAGTACTCCAATGCTTACTCACAGCAACTCAAAGCAACTTCAGCATATCTTTCTCTAACAAATGATCAATTCCACAGCTTGGCTCGAAATGTCGTTGCATCCATAAGCCACTTATCACGATTTCTACCAAAACAACACACTCGGCATCCATTTCATCACTTCGCTCAACAAAACAGCATACTCACACTTGGATTTCAAGACATGTAGTCCTCAAAAACAACATGCAATGGCTTCTAACTCTAATCTAACACTTACTCAGCTTAGATCAATCACAAAACAGCAACTACAAACTATATCCATCACTGTTTGGTTAGATCCTCAAGCTCCCTTGATGAAACAATGGATAACTTTCAATTTAGAGTTAGATCTTTCCTTACCTTGCTTCAGCTACTAAACAACACAGAGATGCTTCAAGATCAACACTCAAAATCAGCATGCAAGAAGAAGAAGGTTGCTGGTTTGCTTCCGGTTTTTCGCTGCTCAGCCGAGAGTAAAAATGAAGAAGAAGATGGGTTGCTGGGTTTTATATGGAGAGAGAGAGAGAGAGGGTACGAAACTTAAGGGGAAATAGGTCTACAAACTAATTCCTAGGCTAGTGTAATGATGAGATCTTGTAATGATTATGTTCCTTGAAGTTTACATGTCTCGGTTCATGGGAATCAAAACTGTGGGTGAAGAAAAACAAAGAGAGAAGAGAGGTGCCGTGGCTTTCATACGTGAAGATTTTCGCCATCTGTCGATCGTCGCTAATTAACAGTTAATCGATATCATTCGTTAGTTCATTAGCTTCTAATATTTTCATCTAATTGCCTTTTGTTTCTACTTAATCCCAATTATACAAAGTCATAACATATATATATATATAACATATCGAATGACATAACATATTGACTAGTCAATGTTAGTCTATAAAGAATTCATCACAAAAAGAATGCTAATGTTAGAAATATTAGCATTATAAACATCAATCATGTTATCATAACTATAATCTATAAAATAAAATCATTCAGGCCTAAATATTCATTCCCGGCCCAATAGGCTCAATCTATAACAATCCGGCCCGCTAAACTTATAAATCTAATAATTCCGAACCTCGGCCCGCTTCAAGCCAATTCTAAGCCCATAATCTCTCATTAGATTTCTTAAGTCCAATTCGTGTGGCCCACTCATTTCTCAAGTACACACATTCCTCACGATCCATCAGGTTCACTTTCCGGCCCAATCTAATTAATCTAAGTTCCTAATGATCTAATTACACTAATGAAGGTCAATGAAATTTGGGATGTCACAATGAGATCACTCGATTTGGTGAGACCAAAGCTCACTAGCCGTCCTAGTGGCTAGTGACGAGTGAAGAAGAAGCACAAAGAAAAAGAAAAATAAGCAAATTCGAATTTTTTTTATTTTTAAAATTTTTTCCAAATTTTAATTTTTAAAAAAATAATAATAATAATTCAAATTCAATTTTTTTAAATATATTTTTATAATAATAATTGTTTGTAAACCAAGTATCAAATCTAAGTTTTGGTAGATTCGAAAAACGTTTTCCGATCCTTTCAAAGGGGAAATCATTTTCCTGAATTTAAGCTTTGTTAGGAAAACATTTTCCGTTGACCAGGAAAACGTTTTCCGTTGACTCATTTTCCTGAGCGACCCAAACGCCAGAAAATGAGAAAAACGTTTTCCTTGAAAATGTATTCCGCAAAACAAACGCACCCTAAATCTCCTTTTATCGCTATTTCTCCATCACTACAATCCTCCAACAGTGGCATCTCATCATCCTCTTCTTCCCTTTCACTTTCGGACTCAATAACACCATGTCCAGTCATGATCATCACTCTCCTAGTAGGGCATTGATTCGCCATATGACTCTTGCCCAAACACTTAAAAAATTTAATTTCACGAGTTCTAGTGTTAGGGTTTTCGGTTTTACCTTAAACCGGATTCATTCCAACTTTACCATCCCTCTCATTCTCTTTTGAGGTTTCGGTTTTGGCATTGTTTCCTCTCCAATTTGGCTTCTCATCTCTCCACCAATTGGATCTTCAATTCTGATTTGAACCTCCTCCACTCTTGTGATTTTGGTCCAACTTCAATTGCTACTCAACTTTGATGGCTTTATCCACTAATTCCTCAAATTTAACATAGTGTTGCAGCTCCACCACCCTTTCTATGTCTCGACTCAAACCACTCAAAAATCTTGACATTGTGGCCTCACGATCTTCCACCACATTAGCACAGATCATGGCAATCTCTATCTCCTTGTGATACTCTTCCACGCTCTTATTACCTTGTGTGAGATTTTGTAACTTTTGAAACAAATCTCGATGGTAATAACTTGGTATAAAACGCCTCCTCATCACCGCTTTCATCTCATCTCACGTCTCTATCGGACTTTCACCATTGCGCCTCCTACTAGTCACAAGTTGATCCCACCAAATTATAACATAATTAGCAAATTGGACAGTTGCAATTTTTACCTTTTTGAGCTCGGAGTATTGTTGGCAGTCAAATACCATCTCCATGCGTTTCTCCCACTCTAGATATGCATCGGGATCATTCTTCCCTTGGAAAGAAAGAATCTTCATCTTGATATTGCCAAGTTCATTATCTTCTCAGTGTCTAAACCCTCGGGCTCCATTCCACCTTCCAAATTGAGCATCTCGATCATCCTCCATGTCAGCCTCATCATCATCATAATGCCGCTGCCTTCTATGTCGTGTTCTAGAGGCGTCTCGCTGATGTTGCGGCCTTCCCCGGGGTAGCTCTCGGTCACCATCAACCCTCATGCCATTCCCCATCATTCGGCCACTAAGCTCCTCCACTACGGCCCTCAATTGCTAGATGCTTTCCACAAGCGCTTCATCCCTTCGTATGGAGTCAACCTCCCTTTGATTCATGCTTTCTTCACACGACATATTTTTTTAGACTTGCAAGTAAACATTAGTCACAAAAATCCTCACTAATTGCTCCCTCACGTGTTTCTCTCAAGGTGTTTATCACTCCCCCTCGTGTTTAACTCAAGTCTAGGCTTTTTCCACTCTCAATTAAGCTTACACACTCTTGCATTTTTCCTCTCATATTCTCTTTTCACAAGCTCTCTATCGGACTCAAAACCTGTCTCTCAACCCCTCACGACAATTAATCAAACTAATCAAATAAGATTCAATCACTACTGGTTTTGTTTAAGCAAGTAACAATTTCAAACCAACAAGTACAACTTTAGAAATTCCAATTGAAACGCAAATCACTACTAATTTTGTTTCAATTCGGTCCACTAACAAACGAGTTGCCATCATGATTTTTTTTTTGTTCGGCTATTTTTTTCTGCCAAATCTGTTTTTTTTTCTCTTGCGCACTTTTTTTATGTGTTTTCTTTCTCTTCTTTTTTTTTTTTTTGACGAACTTTCTCTTTTTTTTTTTACGAACTCAGATACAATTTAAGATGCTAGGAAAAAAAATATAAAACTAATAACAAACAACTACGTATGGAAGCACAAAAGCAATCGGATCCCTAAATTGGCTAAAACCGAAACCCTAGCTCAATAAATCTCAAATTGTTGAATATAAACAGAAAATTAAAGATAAATAGACCTTGTAGAAGCAAGCTTCGATACCAAATGATGTGAATCATTGCGGAAAGATCGTTTTACGAAGGCCCGAATTGTGCGAATTGTGAACCTCGACCTCCAATTGAACCTGTGATTGGCAACCTCTATATAAACGTGACTTGTTGACGAAAGCGTGTCAACCAACTAACATTATAGACGTCACAAGCGAAAGAATTTGTTATCTCACTCGATAAGTCGAATCGACCATCATAAGAAAACCTTGATAAGGTCAAGTCCTCAAAAAAACAGTAAAAGAAAACCTCTCAATTCTTTTCCTCAAAAATAAAATATATCTTTGTCCCCCAAAGAAATTCAGTCAGTCTTACATATAGACCTTCTAGCCGCCACACAAACCCTAAAACCAACCCTAGAAATCTAATGCGTCATATTCTAGAATATTCCTAAACAAAATATATATATATGACTTGGTCAAATATTTGGTGTCCATATAATCAAATTGCGCCAAGATTTCCAAGATTTTTCAAGATTTGATCCAAGGTCATCTCTACGCCGAAGATCACGAACCATGACGCCAACAACTTGCCTGAATTGCTTGGCCCGCGCTCAAGTAATCGAACCAGTAGGAATAGACAATGGGTCCCTAGCACCACCTCCTCGATATGGCTCGATGTCCACATCACCCTTGTAGATCAACACGGTTGAGCAGTTGATTACTGGTCGAATTTTCAAGTCAATTGCATTTAGATTCCTTAATTGCTTCCCCAAATAGTCAAGTTATCTTATGAGTGATTGGCTCAGAGAATAGCATTATCAGCACGTCGACGAAAGGCCCAATTTATTTAATCGAAAACGAAATCTGAAAATTCAGGCTGTCACATTAAGCATTTTAATAAGACTTAGGTACATATAATAGTCATATAAGGCATAATTTAATTGCCTTGGGTCCTAAGTTCATCCACTAGATCAAATCATTTATACTAATAAGATTTGTCATGACTAGTTAATTGTCTAGGTGAAATTTGGGGCGTTACAGACCTACTCCTGAGGCAAGGGCAACCCTCGCTAGCCTAAGCATGGGTGTCCCTCACCCATGGTTAGTGACAACAGCCTTGTCTAAGGCCAACAACTTTTCCTGGCCATTAACCAGCTCAGTGATGTCGATAGAGGGAAGAAGGGTAAAAGAAAAAAAAATGCCATAATTTTTTTAAAAAGTTGTTTATGTCAACAATTTCAAGTCAATCTTGGTTGAATTGGTAAATCGTTAAATGTATATGAGTACATTAGCAAAATATCAAAATGTTGAAGACTAATTGGCATACTTGAAAGGTGAAGGGTTAAATTTGCAAGTTGTAAAAATATTTAGAACTAAATTAGCACAACTGAAGGTTTAAGACTGAAATGGGGGCTGTATAATAGATTTATGACTTTCTAGACAATTTTCCCTAACTCTAACCATACCGTCTCCAATCAAAGACAAAAAGGTCAATGTACAAGGGCACTGCAGTGGATAAGAAATACCTAGAAGGGACAATTGTGTAATTTATGTATACTTCCGTGTATCATAATAAAGTAGTACATGATCAATCAATAATAGATGACAAGATAAATAATATCAATTATAATCAATCAAATATATGGACAATCAAGAGAGACATATCAAGAATTTAAAGAGATGTGGGAAATCAAAGGAACTATCTTAATTTCTCTAACAATACCGATCCGTTCCCATGCAAGGAGTTTGCTTGAGAACCGTAAATTATCACCTCTTATTGCCATGCTTTTTTGGATTCTGAATGGGGGGCAATAATTGTTATTGATTTGTCACGCCTACTAATCTATTTTTGGAGGAATGGAGTTATCATCTCTTTTTCTTTTTTAGTTCACAATAATCTATCGTTTTGCCATATTGGAAAGAGCTAAGATTAATTTAGAGGCAGAATACAGATAACTCCAAATGAAACCCTTAGTTACAATAAAGAAATTTAGTAATTATTCTATTGATTTGGTAATAAATGAAACCCTTAGTTACAATAATCTATCGTTTTGCCATATTGGAAAGAGCTAAGATTAATTTAGAGGCAGAATACAGATAACTCCAAATGAAACCCTTAGTTACAATAAAGAAATTTAGTAATTATTCTATTGATTTGGTAATAAAATAGACCCACTTGCCATCTTTTTCCACCCACGTTGACAGCGGCAGTGTCCCGAACATTAAACTTTAGAGAGCTAGATTGATCCGCCTGTGTGGTACCGTCAAAAAAGACAACGGCGGATGATTTGGACAGCATTGATCTATCGACTTCAAATCTAAACCATTTCAATTTTCTCAAAATTCTGTATTCTCTAGCAAGTATCATACCTATGTTTTGTGGTTTTGTCCTCTGTTGAATCTGATTTCTCTTTGCACCTAAACTCTTTCCTTTTTCAGCTAGCCTGGTCTTGTGTATAAACCCGTTGTTTATAAAAGACTTGTCGCAGTTTGATAAATATGACATTGCTTTCCTATCCTATTGTTTTATTGTCTAGGGATTTATATTTGCTTCCGCATGCATATATTAAAATGAAAGAGTCGGCAATGCATTCTGGGATATCGCTATTATATCGACCAAGCAGGGATGGGCACATGCTCGGAGGATCAGGGCGTGACAAGTTCTCTAACTCTCTACATTGTTTCGCTGATGCAATACTGAGGTTAAGACATCTTACTAACTGAACAAGATATATCAAGGTAGAAACTATTAAAGCTATTGGATGGTGAAATAAGATTCTTAGTTTGAAACTTAAGTGCAAATAAAGCATTAGAAAAAAACATAAGATATGAAGAATATAATATTGTTTATTAAGAATCGAGATCAAGAAGTCATATCAACTTTTAAGTTGAAAGATACATAATTGTTCACTTGGGCATCTTCTTCCTGGTTGAGACACAGCACAACTGCCGCATGGGACTTCAAGCCTAGTAATAGTTTTTCATTCTTCTTAATATTTATACCAGGTTAGAAACTATAGTGCCACAACATGTATAAGTGCTGCAAGCACTAGCATATAAAAAGCAGCACACCGCATATCCATATTTAAGTAAAGAAAGCTAGATTGGTAAGATAACATTCATTATGTATTATGTAAAAACAAACCCTCTTCCAAGAAAAACATAGTTCATGAATCAGATGATGGTTAATAAATTTGTGGAAGTCTTAAAGAAAGAAATGCAGTAGTATCAACCGATTCATAGCCATCGTACTCATGACTAAACAGCTATAGTTTAGCTTTTAATATAGAAGAAGAAGAAGAGAACAATTCAAGAAGACCCTTCAGCTTTGGATTTCCTCTTTTTGGTTAGAAGGACAAACAATAATTTGTCATATTCAAGACTATTTTAATATGCCAGATCCTTACATTGGTGCAGCTTTTTATTTTATTTCATCACAGCTGCTTCTCATGAAACGTGGAGGATGTGTTATATATGGTGGCAAGCTTGGAACACATTCACAGACCCTAATAGACTATTTTCAGGTAAAAAAAATTGTCTTACTCTTTATGGTTCATTTTCGGTCTCTCTGTATGTTGAAGTATATTCCCCAATGTTTATCTACGAGGTTTCAGTGGGGACTCTGTGACTTCCCTCCGCCTAATTTAGGTTGATGGTATCAAGCAAGTTCCCACCTCCTTTCCCCATTTAATATTTGATACTGTGAATGGATTTTCATTAAGTTATCCGATCCATTAATTCCATGTTTTCAGTCACTTGTCTATGGGGTTTATGGTGTCAAGAACACAAGACAGCAGCTTATTCAACAAATGAAAACAAAAGTCAGAAGGATAGATGATGCTGAGAAATGTCCAGAACGAAGAAGATCTACGGTTAAAAATAAAGAAAGGAAAGAAGAAGAATGATCTACAGATCAAAAGAATGCATGAAGAAAGGCTGCGAAGTCAGCCCAAAATCGCTACTCTGTACTCTGTTTCATTTGCTCTGTTTCGTCTACTCTGTACCTTAGCTGGTATAACCGGTATTCGGTTATTCTGTATAGTTAGAGTAGTTAGAGTAGTTGATTTTTCCTTTAACTGCTCAAAGAGTAAAACAGATTAAGTAGTGAGAGAAATATAGAGGATATATATATATAACCTCTCGAACTGTAATCTGAAGGGTGTGGAAAATCATTCAAATGAAATACATTCTCTCTCACTTTCTCTCTCTCTCTCTCTCTCTCTCTCTCTCTCGATTGATTTCCTCCATCTCAGTTTCTGTTCGTATAGTTCTTCATGGTATCAGAGCCGTATGATCCTGAAGAAATCATCTCAAGACCGAATAAAAATGGCTGAATCTACAGCAGCCTGGATGCAGAAATCGAAGTCTCATTGATCAGTGAGTTGATATTCTTCATCTTCCTTCAAATCTGAATCATCAGAAACCGATTTACTGCATTATACTGCAAAAGTAAAGGGTGTAATCGAAGCAAGTAGTGTTCAAGGATCTGGACTAGTAGAATGGCAGCAAAAGGCTCGAGATATCCATTTCCTATTCATGTTAACATCTCGAACTTTGTTACAATCAGATTAACTGAGAATAACTTTCTCTTATGGCAAGCTCAGTTTCATAGATTTTTAAGAAGTCAAGATCTGTTTGGATTTGTGAATGGAGAAACTCCATCGCCTGTTAAAACACTACAGGAAGAAGAAGGGGATCAAACAATTGATACCCCTAATCCTGACTATATTGACTGGATTAAAACAGATCAACTCATTTCTTCTTGGATCAGTGGTGCTGTTTCCGAAGACATACTTAGCTTAATAATCGGTTTAGACACATCCTATGAACTTTGGCAAACTCTGCTTAATCGGTTCACTCAAAAATCTGTGGCAAAGGAGTTTGAACTGAGAGGAAAATTGCAGACTTGTCAGAAACGTGATAGAACTCTATCAACATATCTCAGAGAGTACAAGACAATATGTGATCAATTAAATGCCATAGGAAAACCAAGTAGATGACATAACAAAACTGTTTGGCATTTTGGAAGGTTTAGGATCCGAGTATGAGAGCTTTAAAACAACAATTTATTGTTTAAAGCCTCAACCGGAATATGATGAAGTGATCTCTCATCTAGAAAGGTTTGAATCAAGGCTGCAAAACTATTCTTCAAGTCAGTTCAGTCCAAATCTAGCCTATTATAGTCAGAGGAAGACTGAAGCTATACACAAAGATGAGTTTAATGGAAATCTTTTACAGCAAAGTAACAATCTTGGAAATTCAAGGGGTTATAATCGTGGAGGAAGAAGTGTTGGAAGAGGAAGACCATTCAGTAACAGATACAGAAATTTTGGAAATCTTGGAAGAAATATGAACTACAGAACTAATAACTCGAGCTATGAACAGGGGAATCAACATTTTAACCAGGCCAATATTTCCTCTACTTTGAGTTCTGGTCAAGGGTTTAGACCATATAATGGTACAGCTCAAAGATATACAGAAGCCAAGATTTATCCACCATCAAATCTAACAGTTCATAAAGATATGCAGATGGAAAAAGCAACAACAAACACACGACTGGAGTGCCAGATCTGCAGAAAACCAGGTCACGATGCATTACACTGTTGGTACAGGTTTGATAATTCTTACCAAGCCGAAGAAATACCAACAGCTCTATCAGCACTCCACATTGAGGAAACTAATGGAAACGAATGGTACCCCGATACTGGAGCATCTGCTCACATTTCAGCAAATGCTGGTATTCTCCAAAACCTCTCTAAAAATGCTGGTACTAATACAGTAATGATTGGCAACGGTTCATGTTTACCTGTGAAATATATTGGGAATACAACCTTAACTACTGCTACTTCTACCTTGCCTCTAAAGGATGTGTTAATTGTTCCAGCAATTAAGAAAAATCTTCTGTCAATCTCTAGACTAACCGAAGATTATCCCTGTTCCTTTATCTTTGACAAAATTGGGGTGTACATAAAGGACAGCACCACCAACATGATCAAGATGCTAGGGAAGAAGGAGAAGGGACTATACAGGATTGATCCTTGTGCTGCAGAGGTGCTCTTTACTCAAAGACAGAAGATCACAGGAGAAAACATATGGCACCAAAGGCTAGCTCATACAAATCCAAATGTCCTAAAGCATCTGAAGAATCAAAGGTTAATCCACTATCATACAGAATCACAATCTGTATGTAGAAGTTGTCAGCTCACTAAGAACACAGCTCTACCCTTTCCTATGTCAAGTTCTGTAGCAAATAAACCTCTAGAACAAGTCCATTGTGACATCTGGGGACCTTCTCCAGTCAGCTCTTATCAGAATTTCAAGTATTATGTGATCTTTGTTGATAACTTTTCTCGATTCAGCTGGTTATATCCATTGAAACTAAAATCAGACTTCTATGATATCTTTCTTATGTTTCAGAAGTTAGTAGAAAACCAGCACAATTGTAAAATCAAGAGGTTTCAATGCGATGGTGGGGGAGAGTTTGTCAGTCACAAGTTTAAAGCACACTTACAGAATTGTGGCATTCAACAGCTTATCTCCTGTCCATATACACCCGAATGAATGGAATACCCGAGAGAAAACATCGACATATAGTTGAGCTTGGTCTCGGCCATGCTATATCATGCAAAAATCCCATTAAAATTTTGGGTTGATGCATTTATGACAGCAAATTATACTCAATATACTTCCTACTCCACGGTTAAAGATGCAATCTCCCTTTCTCAAACTATATAAGCATAAGCCAAGATATGATCATCTCAGGGTATTCGGGTGTACTTGCTATCCCTGCCTTCGACCCTATGCTCAACACAAGCTAGATCCACGATCACTTACCTGTGTGTTTCTCGGATACAGCACTCACCATAAAGGATACCGATGTCTGGTACCTACTACTGGTCATGTGTACATCAGTCGACATGTAACTTTTGATGAGAAGTTCTTCCCTTTCTCAAAAAGGCTGACAACACAATCCTCAACATATACACAACTGTATAAACTATGGACAGATGAAGAGAAATTCTTACAGGCTACAAGTATAGAACCTGTCAATACTTCATCATCTCATCAGACAAAGTATAGTCCAGGTGAGCAAGCTTTTGCAGAACATACAGATCCTATTTCTATAACTGTATCATCAGATGATCAAGATCCAACTCCTACTCAAAGTACTTCCCCACAAGAGAACATATTTGAAACCAGCACAGAGGTAGAAATTGAACCAGCTATCGAACAAACTCAGCCTATCCATCCTGTGCAAGGTACACAACCTACTCATCATATGCAAACCAGATCTAAATCTGGTATAATTAAAACTAATCCTAGATATGCATGTCTTGCTCAATATCAAGTTCCTTCAGAACCAAAATCATTAAAGTCTGCCCTAGCAGATCCAGGTTGGTATAAGGCAATGCAAGAAGAAATGAATGCTTTGTACCAGAATCAAACTTGGTTGTTGGTTCCTCGTACTGAAAACATGAATGTTATTGGTTGCAAGTGGGTATTCAAGACTAAACTTACTTCTACTGGTAGTCTTGATCGATTGAAGGCGCGTCTAGTAGCCAAGGGATTCCATCAGGAAGAAGGGATCGACTACACAGAAACCTTCAGTCCTGTGATAAAACATGCAACTGTTAGACTTGTTCTTTCTGTAGCAATGATACAACAATGGTCTATACATCAACTTGATGTCAAGAACGCCTTCTTACATGGCACCCTAAATGAAACTGTGTACATGGATCAACCTCCTGGTTTTGTTCATCCACAATATTCTCAGTATGTATGCTTGCTTCAGAAGTCACTCTATGGACTGCGTCAAGCACCACGCGCCTGGTATGACAAATTCAGCCATTTCTTACTTGAGGTTGGATTTTTCTGCAGCTCAACTGACCCCTCTTTGTTCATACTTCATCAAGAACAAGAGACAATATTGTTACTTCTATATGTAGACGATATAATCCTTACTGGTAGCTCAGAATCATTGCTACAGACTCTTATTCATTCACTCAGTATTCAATTCAATATGAAAGATCTGGGCCAGATTCATTATTTTCTTGGAATTGAAGCCACACGAACGTCTACCGAGCTGTTCTTATGCCAAACCAAGTATGCACTTGACTTACTGTCTCGTGCAAATATGGTTGACTGTAAACCCATTGCTACACCTCTTTCTCTTAAACCAGTTATACTTGAAAGAGATACTGTTCTTCTTCCAAATCCCATGAACTACCGAAGTCTTGTAGGAGGCCTACAATATCTCACTATTACCAGGCCTGATCTTGCCTTTGCAACAAATATCCTATGTCAAAAATTACAACATCCTACTATTGGAGATCTTCTTCAACTGAAACGAGTTCTTCGATATGTAAAAGGCACAATTCATCTCGGTATGTCACTTCATTCTCACAGCTCTCTCCAATTATATGGATTCTCTGATGCAGATTGGGCTGGCTGTCCTCAAACTAGACGCTCTACCTCAGGCTTCTGTACTTACCTCGGTTCTAACCTCATCTCATGGACCGCTAAGAAACAATCAACTGTTTCTCGTTCCTCAACTGAAGCTGAATATAGAGCTCTTGCCTCAGCAACAGCTGATCTTACCTGGATTTCTTTTGTTCTCAGAGATATTAGAGTCTCACTTCACTCACCAACCATACTATTCTGTGACAATCAATCCGCCATATCTCTCACAGCGAATCCTATACTTCATGCTCGTACAAAACACATTGAAGTCGACTTTCACTTTGTCCGAGAAAAAGTTGCATCTGGATCTCTGTGTGTTAAATATGTTCCAAGCCAGAACCAAGTTGCTGATATTTTTACCAAATCACTATCTAAACTGATACACTCCTCTCTTCGTCTCAAATTGGGCATCGGTTATTCACCCGTGCCCAATTTGCGGGGGGATGTCAAGAACACAAGACAGCAGCTTATTCAACAAATGAAAACAAAAGTCAGAAGGATAGATGATGCTGAGAAATGTCCAGAACGAAGAAGATCTACGGTTAAAAATAAAGAAAGGAAAGAAGAAGAATGATCTACAGATCAAAAGAATGCATGAAGAAAGGCTACGAAGTCAGCCCAAAATCGCTACTCGTACTCTGTTTCATTTGCTCTGTTTCGTCTACTCGTACCTTAGCTGGTATAACCGGTATTCGGTTATTCTGTATAGTTAGAGTAGTTAGAGTAGTTGATTTTTCCTTTAACTGCTCAAAGAGTAAAACAGATTAAGTAGTGAGAGAAATATAGAGGATATATATATATAACCTCTCGAACTGTAATCTGAAGGGTGTGGAAAATCATTCAAATGAAATACATTCTCTCTCACTTTCTCTCTCTCTCTCTCTCTCTCTCTCTCGATTGATTTCCTCCATCTCAGTTTCTGTTCGTATAGTTCTTCATATGGGAGTCGTGTATTCATGCATTCTCCCTCCGCCTTCGCTTAGGATTTTAGGTAGGATTTCCTGATAGTTTCTTTTAGAAGTGATTCCTTATTCTTCTATTCCACGAGCGAGACAATTATTCTGCAATCCTTTGTTATGACGTGCATGTGACGGGGGATGTTAAAGTATATTCATCATTGCTTGAGTATGGGGTTTCGGCAGGAATTTGTGTACGTATATTTCTATTTTCCATCTAATAATTCAAACTTTTAGGTTGAAGTTTCCGACAGTTTTAGATGCCAAAATCTTTGGGTTTGCTGTCGCCCTCTCCTAGTTAAATTTCTAGCAGCTGCTGCTTCATGCAGGGTAACTGATAGTTTGGTTTGTGCTTTTAATTTTTTTCCCTAGCCCAGAACAGTTCTTTTTCTTGTACTGAGGGGCCCAGACAAGGGAAGTGGGACTAAATGTGGTAATGTACTATGTTTGATGGGATGCTAAGGTTTTGGTCAACTAGACAGATTGCCTAATGACTGTTAAATCTCGTTATGCACAGATAACAGTCTTTATCGTATTCCTTTATGCAGGGCATCAATGGAATTACCCCAATCCGAAGTGGTTATAATCCAGCAACTTGGATGCTTGAGGTTACTACACCAGCTGCTGAACAGAAGATTGGTGCTGATTTTGCTGATATTTACAGAAATTCGGATCAGTTTAGGTGATCTAATTTAACATCACTTTAGCTATGTGGGCAGAAATTTGTGGCCGCCATTCATCCCATATTTTTGGAGTTTGTCTCCTCCTTCCACAATTATCCATTGTTAACTCTTCTTCACTTTGCTCCAGGGAGGTGGAAGCTACGATTGAACGCTTAAGTGTCCCACCTGCTGGCTCAAGGCCTTTAAAATTTGACACCATGTATTCACAGGACAAACTCTCTCAATTTTTTATTTGTCTTTGGAAACAAAATCTTGTCTATTGGAGAAGTCCACAGTACAATGCTGTGAGGATTTTTTTCACTACGTTAAGTGCGCTGATTTTAGGCTCCGTCTTTTGGAATATTGGCTCAAAAAGGTAAATTTCATACAAACTTCTCAAGACTGTCTTCTATTCTTGTCTTTGGAAGCTTTCAGGCAAGGCATTTACTTTTGCCATAGATTATCAATTAACAAAATAACTTTCTGTTTCTCAAGTCCTCCCCACTCTAATGCTGACTGATCATAAGAAAACATGAAGTTAAAGTAAGCTATAAGCTTTATTGTCCTCTAGAATTAAGATACTTAGCTGGGAACTGTCTAGCAGGGATAAGAATTAAGAACCTTCTACCATGGAAGCACAAAAATTTCTTTTTCTTTTGGATGTGCCTTTTGGAGGCCAGAACCCATGATGTTTGGCAGCTTTCATCTTAATGAAGTTGACAAAAATTAGATTTAGGTTCTTTTGCTGGGATATGGATAGCAATATCTCATTTGGCATCACTAATATCTTTTCATTTTGGTCGTCAAAATTCAAATGCTGGAATTTCATTTATCATATGATGAGTTTAGATATGCGTTCTTTGTAAAGGCAATTTGCTGGCTCTGGACTCAACTACAGAGATCTCACGCTTGTGGCCATGTTCTGGATTAATGAAAACCAAGTCTCTATTTGCGTCTGTGGACTAATTCATTAAATGGTCGTGAACTATTCTGACAAACAAGATGAGAACACATCTTGAAATTTTAGGAATTCAAGATGAGACTGTCCAGGTGGCATTCGGCTTTTCTTGATTTTTCTGTCTCTAGTAGTCTGGTCTAATTCTTGAGGCCAATGCTACTAATAGAGATCCTGTCTTCTTTGTTAAATCTAGAAATATTTTTAGCAGTCCTTTGATTATATTGTAAAACACATTTCGAATTAACATTATGCAGAGAGTCGCCTCAAGACCTTTTCGTGGTTATGGGAGCTCTTTATGCATCATGCTTGTTTCTTGGCGTCAACAATGCCTCTTCTGTACAACCAATTGTTTCCATAGAAAGGACGGTATTCTATAGAGAAAAAGCAGCTGGAATGTACTCCCCATTGGCCTATGCCGCAGCCCAGGTAAGTTTTTCATACTGAAAGAGGTTGATTTGTAAAAATTAGTGGAGTGGAAAATAACATCTCTAACTTCTTCGCTCCAGGGCCTTGTGGAGATTCCGTACGTGGTTGTGCAAACCATAATATATGGAGTCATCACATATTTCATGGTCAACTTCGAGAGGACAGCAAGTGAGAAACTTCTGATCTTCCTGAATTTTCTAATCTACCTTGAGCTTGAAAATTAGTGGTTAACCCACTATTCACTTTTTGTTGCAGGAAAGTTCTTTCTTTTTCTTGTGTTCATGTTCCTTACCTTCACCTACTTTACCTTTTACGGCATGATGGCTGTTGGTCTCACTCCTTCACCGCATTTAGCAGCTGTCATTTCTTAAGCCTTTTACTCTCTATGGAATCTTCTGTCAGGATTTCTTGTCCCAAAACCAGTAAGTTGACTGTTTCCTGTCAGAAACTCCTTACTATGTTGTCTCTCTCATTTCTGATTTTGGGCAGATTTCCTTGGCCTCCATGGTGCATTTCCCGCCAGTCATATGAAACAATTCTAGAATTAACAAGACAAAACCTTTAGATTAACCCGATGAGTAATGGAAGAGGCTGGAATGAGCACCCCATTATCTTTGTTTGTTTACTGCAAAGACTACTGAAGCACCCATGAGAATTGCTCTCTCTCTCTCTCTCTCTCTCTCTCTCTCCCCCCACCCCAACGTGCGCGTGCGCACACATATCACTGGGGATGGTGAGGAAGAGCTTCCTCTCCTCCTATTAGAATCTACTGGATGGACAACAAAAATTTCATTTTGCTGCCGACATGGTCTGAGTTTCTTCTTTCTGCATATAATGAGACAAGTTTGATCCTGCCTCTTTTTGAATTAGCATTCGATGCCATTAGTAGAATAGAGCATCCTGGTAAGGGGATTAAAAGATGCTCCTAATAATATGTTCATAGAGCAAATTGAAGTCTGGGTACCTATTGATGAAAAGTAAATCTGGATTTCAATCTCACTTACGATGTGAGGTCTGACACTGTAGCACTTACATCCTCACTGTTGGAAGAAGATTGTTTTCCTAACCTAAGAAATCAAGTTGCCAGGTTTTAGTGACCCAGTTTGTGCACTAATTGCAGAACATCCCGGGTTGGTGGATATGGTTCTACTACATCTGCCCAGTTGCATGGACTCTTCGTGGTGTCATCACCTCTCAGCTTGGGGATGTGGACACTCAGATTGTTGGACCTTCTTTCAAGGGCAGTGTGAAAGAGTATCTGGAGGTTAGTCTTGGCTATGGTGGCAGTGGCATGATTGGAGTGTCAGTGGCTGTGCTTATTGGCTTCAACCTTTTCTTCTTCGCTGTCTTTGCCTTCTCCCTCAAAGTCCTTAACTTCCAGAGAAGATGAAAAGGAAAAAGCAATAACACTCATTAACGTAGACTACTTTTGTGAAAGCCATGATACTCTGGCTTTCTTGATACTATTACAATCGTAGTCTCTGTTTTTTTGTTTGTCCTGCCTCATTACACTTGCTATGCTTTACTTCTGGAGGCAGCACATCCACGCTGCAATCTCTTGAAGCCATATGACACTGGTCTTAGCTCGGAATCCATATGTAGATCACTCTTGATCTGGTTGTGATGTCTGTTAAATTATGTCTCAAGTTTGAATCCATTATACGATACCCGATACGCACAAAACGTTTGTTCTTTTAAAGTTTGCAATTTTGGGGCAACTCGCCATGGCCGTTTCTTTTTTTTTTTTTTTTTTTTTTCGATGCTCTTTTCTTTTTGGTTCTGTTTCCTGAATTTTACACTGCCTCTTCTCTTTCAAGTCGAATCATAACGGGAAAGATGTGCTCTGAGTTTCATGCGATGTACGGCTCGAGGAATTACTGCTCGAGAATATAAAGTTGATTAAACTCAAAAGCTCAAAAGCACGGAACAAGTACTTTCTTTTGTATGATATGTGCTCCCTTTGCGACATATGGAAATATGGTGATTTTACAAAGAGGCCTGCAATTTTTGTTTCATTTAGGCCGGTGGCAAAATGGCAAAAATATGGAAGATACATACCAGGAGACTCAAGGAAATGAAAGTTAGTTTTCCAAACAAAATTAAGAAAAAATTATAAAATAACTAAAAATATAAGAGACTCAAGTTTGATTGCTGCTCACGTCACCGAATGGTGGAGACAGTCCCTACTCCCCACCCTCGAGAAAAATAAGAAGAAAGCGAGAGACGGTGGGATACATCCGGGAACAACATACCTTTCGTATATTCTAAATTACTTTGTTTTTTTTGTTCTTTTTGGGAATCGTTCAAGTCTAATATAAATAGGTCAATTGATGTAGATCCAGCAGAAGACCTTACTGTATTTAACTAGAGGAATTCAACTCGTTTCATGAATGAAATGGTAACAATTAACCTATAAAATGAAGGGACTAGGGGACTCTCTCTGTGTGTGATGTGGTTGAGAACCGAGAGAGCATGTATTGGACCGTCCTTGGCTTTTAATGGGTATGGACCACTGCAGTGTGTCTAAGCAGCAGATTCCATTTCTAGCTGCTTATTTATTTAGAGCTGTGGGGCTTGGGTTCAACAAGGCCAAGTACGGTGGCTTTGACTTGGTGAAGCTCTCAAGCTGTCAAGAACAATTAATACATTTAACAGAGCTCTTCTCCTTGCTCTTCTTCTTTCTACTGTCGTTGTTTCCACGAGTGCTGTCGACCATGACATTGCTAGAGAAATTGATTGGAATAACTTTCGTCATTGATCAAGCGGCAGGAAGCTTATGGTCGACAAAGATGATGATGACGATGAGCATTGTGTTGTAATTATGGTTAATGGATCAACGAAAGCCAATAAATTAATATACGTCTTTTCTGTTAACGTATTTCTTTTGGATTCATGATTTCCTCAATTTTTCTATTCATGTATCTATTGAATTCATGAATTCCCTAGATTCATGTATATTTTAGTTAATGTATTTATTGAGTTCATGAATCACTTGAATTCACGTATCTTTGGATATATAAATCTCCTGGATTCATGTATCTCTTTATTCATGAATCTCATGGATACACGCGTCTATTTAATCATGTATCTCTATAGTACATGAACTAAAAAAAGCTCTATAAATAGATATGAGCATAGAGCTTCATTAGAGTTTTTGGTTTTGGTTTTTCCGACTTGATTCCAAAAAGGCTTTGATATACTTTTCTACTCTTCTATTTTTTCTGGATGTGCTGGTTCAATTGAACGGTTCGACAGAGTCTTGTTTGCATAGTACTAATTTAAACAGGTTCAGGTTCGAGGTGTTGTATCTTGAGATGCATAGTTCGTGAATCTGCGGAGCACCATTAGCAGGAACTAATCGCCTTAAGGAGATTTGAATATTCGTACCTCACCTCCAATTTTATGTTATTTTTCAGTGATATCTTATTTTCTTCTCCTCCAAGATTGGTAAAAGGAAGGATATTATAAAGTTGTTATCATATTCTTTATATTGATGTTCTGACTACAACAAACAGTGTGTATTCTTTGAATTAATTTCCAACACACTGCTCCTTTAGAAGTTGGCATAGTTGTGGAAGTTTCTTTGGCAGGTTTGCTGAAAATTTTGACAAGGGAGGTAATGTGAATGGTAGTGCAGGCTATGGTGGAGCCAGAGGTGGAGTTGGTGGCGGCAGTTGAAGAGGAGATAGTGGTGGAGGAAATGGCGCATATGGCCATGGAGAAGATTATGGAAGAGGGGCAGGGGCGGGTGAGGGTAGTAGAAATGGAAGAAAAGGCAAGAGTGGTGGAGGTGGAGAAGGTGGCTCTGACGGAGGCTTTGGCCATGGAAGTGGCTTTGGTGCTGGTGGTGGTATTGGAAGTGGAATCGGCGGTGGCGGTGGAGGTGGCGGTGGTGGAGGTGGAGCATATTGCAGCAGTGGCTCTGGCGAAGGGTTTGGTCAAGGAAGTGGCTTTGGCGCTGAATTTGCTTCAGGAGCTAATGGAGGGGGAGCTGGTGGTGAAGGCGGAGGTCTTGGGGGAAGAGGTGGAGGTGGTGGGGGCGGTGGTGGGGGCAGTTTCGGTGGAGGCTTTGGCAAGGGAGGATTCACTGGTGTTGCTGGAGGAGGTGGTGGTGGTGGTGGAGGAGGAGGTGGGGGTCGCGGTGGCAGTGGATTGGGGGGTGTTCAGGGGAGGGATATGGCCATGGTGAAGGCAGTGGTTTCGGAGCAGGTGGAGGCGGAGGCATGGGTGGTGAGTTCAACGGTGGCAAAGGCAGCGATTCATCTGGTAAAGGGATGACAACTGGGGGAAGTAATGGTATTAGAATTGGGTTTGGCATGGATATTGGGATTGGATTTGGAAGGGGGGGCCGGGACGGAGCCAAACGTAGCAGCTACAAGAAACACTGAAAGTTCCCATCTGTATGTCCACATCAAGACCAAGAAAGTTTCTACCATATTCTTCTGTTTGGTGATGCAAAGAGAAGCATCACTCCTATCAATTTCAAGTGCCAGTGAAAATGCAGAAGGCATTTAAGTGATGTAGGAATGAGAACAAATAAGTCAATTACACATCTTGTATCTGTCTAATTGCGAAGGTATTCTGAACATTGAATGAACTAAAAAGACCGATGGCAGGGCCTAGACCTAGACTCGAATATTTGGGCAGACATATTCACAAATTTGCGTAATTATTGCACAAATTACTATGTACGATGACTAGTGAAAATTTCTGGGTCACTGAACATTATGGAACTTATAATCTGCACAGTTCTAACAAGGGATGATATGCTTGAAAAATGAGTACACCTCAGTCCGGAGCACTTAGACTTTTGGCCACTGTGGACTCACCACCTGCGCAGGCCAATAAATAATCTCACCAGCAAAAACACATCAAATAGATGCATGTATCAACTCAAAATTCACTGTCATCATAGAAATCGGCTAAAATAAGAACAAACCAATTTTTAAGACCACTCAAGGAAGAAAAGGGAATCAGATGGCCAATAAAGAAGTTTAGTACATTATGGTCGAAAGCAGGGTGTCAATGTATTCTTCATGGCAAGGAGAATGCATGTAGTGGAAGGATACGAGACCGGGACATCCACTGTGTTCCAGTCTTTTAAACTTCAGATGATGCATTCTCTCAACATTTTGCGCAGAAATGGGAAAAATTGTAGTAGAATAGGAGCTAACCTCGAGAGTACTGAACACCAGACGCATTCAGCTAGCAACTACCGATGGCTCTTCTGAACGGCCCATCACAGCCATCTGCTCCAGTTGAAGAGTTTTCACCAGAAGCCTTAATTTAATCATACAGTTCAACAGGTATCAACATTAGATTCTAAAACTAAAACGTGGTATGCGAGGACAAGTAGTTTCATTCTAGAATCTTTTGTCACAATGAGAAGGCTTGCATTCAGAAATCAATAATAATGATACGAAGAAAGCAAAAGCTCACCATGCCATTCCCCTAAGATAATATGCATTTGCTATGAGAGCATAGAATCCTTTCCACTGGCGTATTATTTCTTCCGACACTGGTGGGGTAGATGACCATCTAACGACTGTTGGTTGTGGAGTGCACAAGATGGTAATGAATATAATGCTCAACCAAAATATGCACTCATCAATCTGCGGATAATGAACACCAGTGGACATCTTAAAACAGTCAAATGCATTGATATTGGAAAGGGAATAAACTAAGAACAGGATCATTATAGATTAAAGAGCCCAAAAAGTCACCAAGAACACTGGAATGCCACTATTATTATATAGTTGATGAAGTTTACAGGTTCTAATCATTAATTACCTCCTCAGAGATGATCTTAGATTTTAAAGTGGTGTTTCCACCATAAGCTTGCATTGCTTCAATCTCAACGCCAGATTCCTTCATATCAGTAAGTTCATCCCTCAATCCTTCGTCAGTGCAGCCGAGTGTGTATGCATTTACCCCAGCACTGATGAACTCCTGATACAGGGAAAGGGTTTTGACTTACAAAAGACAACAACTCAAGCTCACTCATGAGAGATCCAGCAAACTGCTAAATATACTTTTAAGTTGTCACCTTCTCCATGATCAACAGCATTCTTGTACCACCTAAAGAGACTGATAGCTATGTTTCGGGACGAACGATATTCATCATCAAACGAACTGGAGTCACCCAGTCGGCACTATAGCATCGCAGAAATTGCACAACCTTCAGCACCAGAAAGAACTAGATCGAGATATTACAAAAGAAATTGGAACTCGGGATAAAGAACATGCATACTAGCCATTTTTTTGAAGCCACATGGTGAAGGGTCTGCAGTTGAGTGCGGCCTTTGTCAGAAAATGAAGAATTCAAAACGTTACTAGCACTCCTCACAGGAACAAAAACTGCACTTTTAGTGGAGCAAATCACATGGCTAGCTCCGCATGAAACAGTCTCATGCAGAACCGGATTCTTTGGAAGTGCCTGGTAATTGCCAACACTGCCCCTTACAGTAAGCATGGTTGTACCATGATAATTCTTCATTCAGCATGCCATCCCAAAACAAATGACTGTAAACCTGACAAGATTAACAAAACCAACATGTTGAGCACTTTCAATGATCAACAAAACCAAAGTTCATAAAAAAGAAAAGATAAAGGACTTGACTTTCTCCATGCCCAGAAAAGAATCTACAAATCCATAATTCAATTTACTAACAAAATTGGAAATTGCCCTGACCTATCAAAAATTGGCAATCAAGAATTTAAAAATGGAAAGAAAGGAAAATTCGGCCCATGGAAACAAAAGGAAGCCATTCGCATCATTAGAAATTGGCTTATAGAAACTCCAACACTTCTTATATCCTCTGTTTTCTCTGTTCAACACCAGTATTGAAGTGAAGATACTAGAAAGCAAGGCTGAAACTTCACAAACTCTTACGTTTCTCCCACCAAAATTTTCATATAAAAACGACATGGAACCAAGCATAAGCACGTACAAGCTCGCCCCCCTAATCGACAACCCCTTTCGATTGCTCGCCTTGACTCAAAAACACATCATTCACAGCAAAACCAATCAAACAAACGAGAATCCAGTAAACAGAACGAACCGCAAAACTCGAGACGACCCATCACCCGAAAACGCGAATCTGTGAAGGGGAAAAGCAGAGCAGCAGGGTCATTTGCATCTAGAAACAACATAGAACCGATTGCATCAGCACTTCCAAACTGGCCCCGCAATCGACAACGCCTTTCGATTGCTCGCCTCGACACTAAAACACGTCATTCACAGCAAAAGCAGTCAAACAAACGAGAACCCAGTAAAAAGAACCCAATGAACCGCAAAACTCGAGACAACCCATCACCCGAAAACGCGAATCCGCGTCAGGAAAAGCAGAGCAGCAGGGTCATTTGCATCTAAAAACAACATAGAACCGATTGCATCAGCACTTCCAAGCTCACCCCCTTATCGACAACCCCTTTTGATTGCTCGCCTCGACGCAAAAAACACATCGTTCACAGCAAAACCAATCAAACAAACGAGAACCCAGTAACCAGAACCCAATAAACCGCGAAACTCGAGACGACCCATCATCCGAAAACGCGAATCCGGAGAAAAGCAGAGCAGCAGGGGTCACGCACCTCGTCAGGAACGAGACGAGCTCATCACACGGGAAATGCTAAGAGAGAGGAGCTCTGTTTTCCCCCGCCAGCAGCGGCATGCATCATCCGAGTCGAGATAAGAAGAGAATTCGAAGCAGGGGATGGACCCAATAGCCATCAAAGATCTTTGGGGGCGGGGCAAGGAATCTGTTCTCGGCCACCAGTTATTTGCATGGCTCTGGAGATTCCGGTTGGATTCTCTCCCTCGAATTCTCGGACTTTTTCCCCTGGCGAATTTCGGCCGCCATGAAAATTAACGTGCGGGGGTTGTCTCTCGTTTGGTTTTTTGTTTTTGTCCTCTTCTTGGTTCTGCAGTTTTGGGAGAGAGGGAAACGGCGCCGTGCTGTGCAAAAAGCAGTCCAATTTTATTTCATAGTTAGGTGGAGATATCATGATGAGAAAAATGGGTATTTTGTTGATGTTGTTCCTAAAATCTTATTAGGCAAAGGTGGAAATCCGACGTGCAAAAGTAGGATAGAAAAAATGGTGGATAAACCATGGTTTTTTTCATCATCAAAACAGGACAAATTCAATGAACCTTTTCATTTTAGAATCATGATAAATGACTAATTATATAAACATCATAAGTAGAGCAAGAAATTGAGCCAATTCAACTTGGGGATTCAAAGTTGATTCACAAGGAGATTTATTCTCCAAATTGGGAACTGAATCGAGGTTGGTTCACAATTTTATACTTGAAATTGGTCAGTTCTACTCGAGAATCTTCTATAAGGTTGATTCTAAGGTAGAATTTAGAATCAAATCATATTACCACTAATTTTAAGTAAGGTTTTTTATACTTTTTTTTTAAATAATAATTTTGTGGATATTAAATAAATTTGACATCAAGCAAAAAAAAAAATTATATTCAAATTTGACACATGCATATTATATATAATATATGAAACAAAAAAAATGCAAAATAAAAGCCTCGATCGGTTCCAAAGTCAATAAAGTCAATTCCCTATATGAAAAATTGGAAATTGAATTTGACATCATAGATTTCAAGTTTAAATTTGAAATCCATGCAACCTAAAATCAATCAACCTTAATCTTAACAAGCCTAAAATTGTTTTATGGTATCGTGACATGTTTAGGTAAAAATTATGTGGTTATCAAATATCAACTTCAGATTTATATTCGTTTGAAATATTATATTCGTTTGAAATATATATATAGATATTTTGTATTTTGTCTGTTTCCACGTTGGTGTTGGAACCACTTAGGTAATCTGTCAAATTCTACCAAGAATCCAGTACATTCAGTTCCAACTTAGAATGCCAAGCTCACCGACCAATCTTCTCTCGACCCAACGACAGATCCCTTCTCAGAAAACGCACGTCTGGCTCCTGGACCATCGATGTTCGAAGACCACCATAACATCATGGGACTCAGCAGCACAGGAACACCAAGGAAAGAGATGGGGTTGCTCCCGTTGCCGAGCACTAGGGGTGAGCATGGTCCGGGTTGGTCCGGGCCACCCCCTAACCCTAGAACCAACCCGTACAGTGTTGGTCCTCAATTTTTAGGACCGAGGACCGACCCTATTGAGCCCGGGACCAAGGACCGGACCGACCCAATGGGTTCGGTCCGGTTCCAAGGTCAACCCGGAACCGATTGATAATTTTTTTCGTCTTGTTTTTTATACTCCCTAAAAAAGAAAACCTACAAATTCAAATTACACATCCATCCACAATGCGACATTGTACAACTAAACTATAAATACCAATACATATTAAGCAAATTTAAGATGACACAATAATAGAAATTTCGTACTGCTTAACCGCTCATCGAGATATGAGACAAGATAGGGTCCACAATGCGGCGAGCGGGATGTTGCTACTTTTGATTTTGGCAAATTAAAGAACAAAGAAGACAGAATGGAAGAGAACGTACTTTGGGGAAGGAAGCCGTGAGGAGATTTATGGCGTAAACTTCGCGTCGTTTTGGACGTCGCGAGTCCGTGACTATGAGGAGTCCTTGGTCCTCACAGTAAAGAATGTACTCTGGACTATGGAGGAGGAGGCCGTGAAGACCTTTACGGCGTAAACTTCACGCCTTTTGGAATTGGATGCCATCTATCCATGACTGTGAGCCTAAGGAGTCAACAGCTTTAACATCATTTTACTTAGGTTTTTTTTTTTTTATCAGACATTTTACTTAGGTTTGAATATATAAAAGAATTATAAATAATATAATATAATATACAGGGTTGGTCCAGGGTTGGACCAACCCAAAACTCTCGTGATCGAGACCAACTCCGCACACCGTTTGGTCCCGAATTTTAGGACCAAGGACCGACCTGGGCCCCTTGGGAATCGGACCAGACCAGGCGGTTGGGCGGTCCGATCGGTCCAGGGTCGACCCTAGACCGCTGCTCACCCCTACCGGGCACCACTCGGTAACGATGGGTTTTGATCTAAACAGAGGAACCCTCCTCCACCCACCGCGCCCCACTTCTCACCAACCCAAAAAACAATAGAATAAAAGACTGCCCTTTTGTTAATTATCCACCATATTATGAAGCACCCATAAAAGGACATCCTTCATTCTATCACCAACCTCGTGCACTGATGCCCTGCTGGGGTCCGAGATTTGGTGGTCTTTCGTCGAGGAGCAGAGCGTGTTCTCGGGTGAGTCCTCTCTGTACGTGAGGTTTTTGCTTAAATGCCTGAAAGATGAATTGGGTTCTGTTCTTTTTTATCAACTCTTGCCGAAAGATCGGTGCTTTCTGTGTGGGAATCGAATCTCTCTGCAGGGAACGTTCGTTCTTGTCCTGGGAAAAGTGGGTTTTTGATAGGATCTGAATGTCATTTTGTGCTTTTGGTTGAAAATGAATGATATTCAGAGTTTGCTTCTCAGTTTTGAGACCATGTAGTGTATGTGTGTGCAATATGAAAGCCATATCTATTTGATATGTTTTCGGTGAATCAAGGCATCAGCTATTTTGGATGGGTTGGTTGTGTTTCTCATAGAATCTGAGGCTCTTTCATTAGTTTTTCTTTTCTTCTTTAGAGTATCTTTGGACAATATGGTTGGTCTGCTCAAAATGAATTCTAAGATTTAGAGGGCTGATGACCATTGTCTTATCTTGTGACCTTACATATGATGAAAGCCTAAGGTGATGTAGATCTATTATTTGTTCTTTTGTTGTATGTTTTGTCTGGGTTGTGATGTTGTTCTTATGATGTTTTGCATGACTAAATGCTGCCAGTTTTTTAGAGGAATATAGCACCTGATGGGACCTTCATGAAATGCTTAAGCTCCTTATGGAGTTGCCGTGTGAAGATAAAAATCTCTGTCAAAGAATGTGCTTGCTCTTTCCACATTCAGTTGTTTTAATGATGCATCATTTCATCCTTTTGCGAAATATTCAAGTCACCATGTACACTTACCAAACCAATGCCCATCATCATTTGTCCTGATCCAATTAAAGCTGTTGTCCGGAGAATGGGAACTGAGGCGAGAGAGGGGGAAAAAACTTAAATTGTCCTGGATATCTTACTTATAACGTCTTCTATTTCTTTGACCAGATTTTTTTCATCTAAACATGAGAGGAGGAGGTTTGTGGCAGCTTGGCCAGTCAATCCGTCGCCGCCTTGCTCAGGCTGATAAGAAGGCTGTCGCATGTCGATACTTCGCAAGCGAAGCTGATCTCAAGAAGACAGTGCTTTATGACTTCCGTGTCACTCATGGGGGAAAAATGGTGCCTTTTGCTGGGTGGAGCATGCCCATTCAATACAAGGACTCAATCATGGAGTCCACAGTGAACTGCAGAGAAAATGGTAGCCTATTTGATGTCTCTCATATGTGTGGGCTTAGCCTTAAGGGAAGGATTGCATTCCTTTCCTTGAAAAGCTGGTCATTGCCGACGTCGCTGCGCTAGCTCCTGGCACAGGGACACTGTCTGTGTTTACTAATGAGAAAGGAGGGGCAATTGACGACTCTGTGATCACCCAAGTCAAGGACGATCATATATACCTTGTGGTGAATGCCGGGTGTAGGGATAAGGACCTGGCCCATATCGAGGAGCATATGAAGGCTTTCAAGGCCAAAGGCGGGGATGTTTTGTGGCACATTCATGATGAAAGATCTCTCCTTGCTCTCCAGGTTGATCTTACTGAACACATCTTTTTCCTAATTTCACAGTTTTTGGGCGGACATGCAGTTTTCACTACTCGACTCTTTATTCTTAAATAGATGGTTATTTTTTGTACTCGGAAATGGGCCAAGAAGACTGTCTGATCAACCTATCCTTGTCCTTCCAATTGAGTGATAATAATGTTGATACTAGAATTGAAAGCTTGGTTTAGGATAAGATCGAAAAAACTCTGAAAGTATCGTTTTTCAAGTAATCTGGCCTTGCTTTGTTTATTTATCTTATTATTTGTAGTTGATACTCCTGATTGCATAAATGAAATATGGAGGGACAAATGAAAGGTCATGCGCTCCAGTTTATAAAAGAATCTATTCTAGACTCGATTGTAACTGGGGGGACTGTCGTTTTCTTTATAGCCCTATCTTCTTTCGTATGGGGTCCTCTTGCCGCCCCAGTTCTCCAGCACTTGACAAAAGAGGACTTGAGCAAGATTTATTTCAGCGACTTCCGCATCATTGATATCAACGGTTCTTCCTGCTTTCTCACCAGAACGGGGTACATGAAAATTTTCTCAGTTGATCTTTTTATTGCCTTTTCCTTCATAAAAATGACCATAATTCTTGTATCTCCGTGATCAGCTTGTCCTCCTATATTTGGTCCTGAAAGATCATGTCTTGTGGAAACGACGAGCTCGACGGCGCCGGCGACGGCGACGAAGCAGAAGACGGAGACGAAGAAGCAGAAGCACGCGCGCTCGGGGTTCTGGACATTATCCAAGAAAACAGACACACGATCCACAACACAAAAATGTCCACCGTCTTCTTTTCCGTCTCTCCACCCTCTCCTTCATTCCCTCCTCAATTCCATTTCAAATCCTTCAAACACTTGTCTCCCCTCAAGACCACCCTCAAAAGACCTCTCTTTTCCACAACTACTCGTTCCTCGCTCCATGTTGACCCCCTCGAGTCCGATCCGCCATTGCCATCTTACGTCCGGACCTTCTGGAAGTGGCTCGCCGAGGAGGGCGTGGTCTCTTCGACGTGCCCGGTTCGCCCGGCTTACGTTCCCGAAGGCCTCTGGCTCGTCGCTCGGTGAGGCATTGCTCAAGATGAAGTTGTCGTGAAGGTCCCCAGGAGGTTGTGGATCAACCCGGACACCGTTGCTGCTTCAGAGATTGGCTATCTCTGCACCGATTTGAAGCCCTGGGTGGCTGTCTCTCCCTTCTTGATAAGGGAGAAGATGAGGGGCAACTTGCCGTGGTGGTTCTATATTGATATATTGCCGGAGCAAACCGACTCGACATTGTATTGGTGGGTTTCATGTTTGCTTTGCGAATCCTATAAAAAAATTTAAGACTTTTATTAATTCTATTGGATAGTCTAAGATTGTGGGGTGGTGTGTTTAGTTGTGTGCTTCTGTTTTCTGGTTCCAGGGCAGGTCAGAAGAAGAGCTTGCAGAGATAAAAGGTCCGCGTGGTTTCTCCATCGCAGACGTCCCTTGCTCTATGTGCCTTTGTTTAATTGCCTTGTCTCTGGATATCAACGAATGAACCTTTTTTTTTTTTTTTTCGCGGAATCATCCAGGAACCTTACTATTGCGGATGACCAGGGAGATGAAAGAGCATGTAGAGAGTCAATACCATAAAGTAAAAGAAGAAATCATATCGCGGCATGAGCAGCTGTTTCCATCTTCTATTACGCCGGATGGGTTTCTTTGGGCATTTAGCATGCTGAGATCAAAGGGCATTCTCTCACCTTAGGGGCCAACTTGTTATGCTTCCACCTGTGGATTTGGTAAGTCAATCGATCTTTCCTATTCTAAATCGATAATGACCTTGTCTGCATTTCTTTCAGGCTTAATCAGTCTGCCAGAAAATTTATGAATTCCATATTATTTACGTGCATCAGATTAACCACAGCGCTAGCATAACGAGAGAAGATAATGCAGAGGAGATTAATGGACCAGCAGGTCTTTTTTCTTGGGACCTCCTTTTCTGTTTGAAGTCAACAATGCTTGTCAAAGAGGGTGAGCAGGTAAACCTCTTAAGCCTGTTGAACTTATTCAGTAATTGATGATCCACTCTCAACACACCGCATATCTTTTTCCCTGTCAGTCACAGAGAAATGAATCTTAACCTAATTGAACTGTAGTAATTAACAAATTGATTACCTGTTGAGAAATCCCCAGAGGTCGAGAAAGTTTCATTTGATTACCCAGAAATGGTATTGCACAAGCCTCATCCGGTAGGGCAGTGATTTGTGACCGTTCATTGTGACTAACAGAATCCTGGGACAGGTTTTCATCCAGTATGGATTAAAGAAGAGCAATGCTGACTTGGCTTTTTATTATGGGTTTGTGGAACCAAATACCAATCGCGACTCATACACACTTACATTCAACATATCTGAGTTGGACCCCTTCCATCGGGAGAAGCTTGATATTGCAGCAGCCAATGATTTGGGTGAGACAGCATACTTAGATATTTTTATGGACCGTCCTCTTCCACCAGCAATTCTTCCATATCTGTGGCTTGTGGCACTTCAAGAAACAGATGCATTCCTCCTGGAACCTGTCTACAAGAAATCTATCTGGAAAACTCTCGAATTACCTGTTAGTCATGTGAACGAGGAGCTGGTATGCAAGATGGTCATAGATGCCCGTCAATCAGCTCTTTCAGGCTACCGCACCACAGTTGAACAGGTACATGTAACATTCTGATTTCCACTTGGGTAATTTTGTTAGGATGGTTTCTCCTGGGGAATTGGTTTGGTTGGACTTCGCTGAACCATACAGGGTTAAAATGGCCTAGCTGAGAGTTCTTTAGCATGTCGTCTCTATCCTGAAATCAATCATGGTAGTAAACTTTTTGGTAGCTAAGGGTATGATAATCTCATGTTTGTTAGTCTCAATGCCAAATGTGGCAAAATGTTTTAAATTGTCGAAATTAGCCAAGTCATTTAACAGTTCTAGTATTTGCAGAGCGTTCACATTTCCCGATCTAAGCCCAGTGAAACTAAAAGTAGGGATGTCTAAGAAAATGAAGCACTAAAACCTCTGTCAATGATCACATTTGTACATATCTATGCATCTTTTTTTCTCTGCTGCAAAAAGTCTGGCAACTCTTAGATCAGGTTTATTTTGTTTTCTACTGAAAGCTGTAGAAGTGAATCCCACCTAATTGCTCTATGCTTTCCCCATTCAAATACAATGACTTGCAGGACGAGAAGCTAATTCAGGAAGGAAACCTTGGTTACAAACTTGAGATAGCCGTGAGGGTTAGAGTAGGTGAGAAGCGGGTGTTGCAGCAAAATTGAGGGTATTGTCAAGGAGAAGGAAGCTCAATTGGATAAAGCTTGAGTATTACCATGAGAGGAGATTGAAGGAGCTTGGT
This sequence comes from Eucalyptus sideroxylon x Eucalyptus melliodora, assembly GCA_016097485.1. NCBI lineage: Eukaryota > Viridiplantae > Streptophyta > Magnoliopsida > Myrtales > Myrtaceae > Eucalyptus > Eucalyptus sideroxylon x Eucalyptus melliodora. The sequence goes on along the minus strand of CM027828.1, from coordinate 71,343,390 downwards.
CTGGTTGGCGAGGAAGGCGAAACTTATTGCCAGCCTAAGAAGGATTCTATACCCACCTTATAGAGCCAGTACGCAAGTTTAATCTTGCCGTTGCCTTGAGGTTGTTTTTAAGAGTAAGAAACAAACTGTAGAAACTTTTTCCTACTTTCGGAGTATGCAAGGGATGGTAAGCAAAATCAGTGTATTTATCTGTTGTATCAAGTCTTAAACATTACAGACTCGGCTTAGATGGATCGACAATTTGTGTACCGTACTCTGCCGAGTGAGTTCCAATTTGGATGAAGTTCTGAGGGAACAAAAGAAGCTACAGGGATTTGTATTAGTTCTGCCAATTTTCATTGAGTAGGCAAAGAACCAAACTTCCGCAGTTCTGTTTGTATCGTGGTTCGTGGCATTGCTTTGCCAGAAGAAACGATCACTGGTTCGGTATGTAAATCGACCAAATCTCTTCGAAGAGCACATTAAGTCGCATCACTGTATCCCTACAAATTTGTGATCGCAGGGTGCGCTCTCTTACTTCCATGTAACGGTCAAAAAGTGAAGCTCAAAGAAATGTTGCTTCGCCGAATGTTGCGACCCCCATATAAATTTAGGTTTGGCTACAGTTGACTTCGTTTACTATCTTACTCAAAACCTCATCAAACTTGAGACATAATTTAACATACATCACAACCAGATCAAGAATGATCTACAGATGGATTCCGAGCTAAGACCAGTGTCATATGGCTTCAAGAGATTGCAGCGTGGATGTGCTGCCTCCAGAAGTAAAGCATAGCAAGGATGTAATGAGGCAGGACAAACAAAAAAACAGAGACTACGATTGTAATAGTATCAAGAAAGCCAGAGTATCATGGCTTTCACAAAAGTAGTCTACGTTAATGAGTGTTATTGCTTTTCCCTTTTCATCTTCTCTGGAAGTTAAGGACTTTGAGGGAGAAGGCAAAGACAGCGAAGAAGAAAAGGTTGAAGCCAATAAGCACAGCCACTGACACTCCAATCATGCCACTGCCACCATAGCCAAGACTAACCTCCAGATACTCTTTCACACTGCCCTTGAAAGAAGGTCCAACAATCTGAGTGTCCACATCCCCAAGCTGAGAGGTGATGACACCACGAAGAGTCCATGCAACTGGGCAGATGTAGTAGAACCATATCCACCAACCCGGGATGCTCTGCAATTAGTGCACAAACTGGGTCACTAAAACCTGGCAACTTGATTTCTTAGGTTAGGAAAACAATCTCCTTCCAACAGTGAGGATGTAAGTGCTACAGTGTCAGACCTCACATCGTAAGTGAGATTGAAATCCAGATTTACTTTTCATCAATAGGTACCCAGACTTCAATTTGCTCTATGAACATATTATTAGGAGCATCTTTTAATCCCCTTACCAGGATGCTCTATTCTACTAATGGCATCGAATGCTAATTCAAAAAGAGGCAGGATCAAACTTGTCTCATTATATGCAGAAAGAAGAAACTCAGACCATGTCGGCAGCAAAATGAAATTTTTGTTGTCCATCCAGTAGATTCTAATAGGAGGAGGGGAAGCTCTTCCTCACCATCCCCAGTGATATGTGTGCGCACGCGCACGTTGGGGTGGAGAGAGAGAGAGAGAGAGAGAGAGAGAGAGAGAGAGCAATTCTCATGGGTGCTTCACTAGTCTTTGCAGTAAACAAACAAAGATAATGGGGTGCTCATTCCAGCCTCTTCCATTACTCATCGGGTTAATCTAAAGGTTTTGTCTTGTTAATTCTAGAATTGTTTCATATGACTGGCGGGAAATGCACCATGGAGGCCAAGGAAATCTGCCCAAAATCAGAAATGAGAGAGACAACATAGTAAGGAGTTTCTGACAGGAAACAGTCAACTTACTGGTTTTGGGACAAGAAATCCTGACAGAAGATTCCATAGAGAGTAAAAGGCTGAAGAAATGACAGCTGCTAAATGCGGTGAAGGAGTGAGACCAACAGCCATCATGCCGTAAAAGGTAAAGTAGGTGAAGGTAAGGAACATGAACACAAGAAAAAGAAAGAACTTTCCTGCAACAAAAAGTGAATAGTGGGTTAACCACTAATTTTCAAGCTCAAGGTAGATTAGAAAATTCAGGAAGATCAGAAGTTTCTCACTTGCTGTCCTCTCGAAGTTGACCATGAAATATGTGATGACTCCATATATTATGGTTTGCACAACCACGTACGGAATCTCCACAAGGCCCTGGAGCGAAGAAGTTAGAGATGTTATTTTCCACTCCACTAATTTTTACAAATCAACCTCTTTCAGTATGAAAAACTTACCTGGGCTGCGGCATAGGCCAATGGGGAGTACATTCCAGCTGCTTTTTCTCTATAGAATACCGTCCTTTCTATGGAAACAATTGGTTGTACAGAAGAGGCATTGTTGACGCCAAGAAACAAGCATGATGCATAAAGAGCTCCCATAACCACGAAAAGGTCTTGAGGCGACTCTCTGCATAATGTTAATTCGAAATGTGTTTTACAATATAATCAAAGGACCGCTAAAAATATTTCTAGATTTAACAAAGAAGACAGGATCTCTATTAGTAGCATTGGCCTCAAGAATTAGACCAGACTACTAGAGACAGAAAAATCAAGAAAAGCCGAATGCCACCTGGACAGTCTCATCTTGAATTCCTAAAATTTCAAGATGTGTTCTCATCTTGTTTGTCAGAATAGTTCACGACCATTTAATGAATTAGTCCACAGACGCAAATAGAGACTTGGTTTTCATTAATCCAGAACATGGCCACAAGCGTGAGATCTCTGTAGTTGAGTCCAGAGCCAGCAAATTGCCTTTACAAAGAACGCATATCTAAACTCATCATATGATAAATGAAATTCCAGCATTTGAATTTTGACGACCAAAATGAAAAGATATTAGTGATGCCAAATGAGATATTGCTATCCATATCCCAGCAAAAGAACCTAAATCTAATTTTTGTCAACTTCATTAAGATGAAAGCTGCCAAACATCATGGGTTCTGGCCTCCAAAAGGCACATCCAAAAGAAAAAGAAATTTTTGTGCTTCCATGGTAGAAGGTTCTTAATTCTTATCCCTGCTAGACAGTTCCCAGCTAAGTATCTTAATTCTAGAGGACAATAAAGCTTATAGCTTACTTTAACTTCATGTTTTCTTATGATCAGTCAGCATTAGAGTGGGGAGGACTTGAGAAACAGAAAGTTATTTTGTTAATTGATAATCTATGGCAAAAGTAAATGCCTTGCCTGAAAGCTTCCAAAGACAAGAAAAGAAGACAGTCTTGAGAAGTTTGTATGAAATTTACCTTTTGAGCCAATATTCCAAAAGACGGAGCCTAAAATCAGCGCACTTAACGTAGTGAAAAAAATCCTCACAGCATTATACTGTGGACTTCTCCAATAGACAAGATTTTGTTTCCAAAGACAAATAAAAAATTGAGAGAGTTTGTCCTGTGAATACATGGTGTCAAATTTTAAAGGCCTTGAGCCAGCAGGTGGGACACTTAAGCGTTCAATCGTAGCTTCCACCTCCCTGGAGCAAAGTGAAGAAGAGTTAACAATGGATAATTGTGGAAGGAGGAGACAAACTCCAAAAATATGGGATGAATGGCGGCCACAAATTTCTGCCCACATAGCTAAAGTGATGTTAAATTAGATCACCTAAACTGATCCGAATTTCTGTAAATATCAGCAAAATCAGCACCAATCTTCTGTTCAGCAGCTGGTGTAGTAACCTCAAGCATCCAAGTTGCTGGATTATAACCACTTCGGATTGGGGTAATTCCATTGATGCCCTGCATAAAGGAATACGATAAAGACTGTTATCTGTGCATAACGAGATTTAACAGTCATTAGGCAATCTGTCTAGTTGACCAAAACCTTAGCATCCCATCAAACATAGTACATTACCACATTTAGTCCCACTTCCTTGTCTGGGCCCCTCAGTACAAGAAAAAGAACTGTTCTGGGCTAGGGAAAAAAATTAAAAGCACAAACCAAACTATCAGTTACCCTGCATGAAGCAGCAGCTGCTAGAAATTTAACTAGGAGAGGGCGACAGCAAACCCAAAGATTTTGGCATCTAAAACTGTCGGAAACTTCAACCTAAAAGTTTGAATTATTAGATGGAAAATAGAAATATACGTACACAAATTCCTGCCGAAACCCCATACTCAAGCAATGATGAATATACTTTAACATCCCCGTCACATGCACGTCATAACAAAGGATTGCAGAATAATTGTCTCGCTCGTGGAATAGAAGAATAAGGAATCACTTCTAAAAGAAACTATCAGGAAATCCTACCTAAAATCCTAAGCGAAGGCGGAGGGAGAATGCATGAATACACGACTCCCATAAACCCCATAGACAAGTGACTGAAAACACGGAATTAATGGATCGGATAACTTAATGAAAATCCATTCACAGTATCAAATATTAAATGGGGAAAGGAGGTGGGAACTTGCTTGATACCATCAACCTAAATTAGGCGGAGGGAAGTCACAGAGTCCCACTGAAACCTCGTAGATAAACACTGGGGAATATACTTCAACATACAGAGAGACCAAAAATGAACCATAAAGAGTAAGACAATTTTTTTTAACCTGAAAATAGTCTATTAGGGTCTGTGAATGTGTTCCAAGCTTGCCACCATATATAACACATCCTCCACGTTTCATGAGAAGCAGCTGTGATGAAATAAAATAAAAAGCTGCACCAATGTAAGGATCTGGCATATTAAAATAGTCTTGAATATGACAAATTATTGTTTGTCCTTCTAACCTCATCGAATGCTTCAAATATGTCAATACTTGGCTGGTGAATGGTACAAACCACAGTTCTTCCAGTATCAACAGTATTACGAACAGTTCTCATCACAATAGCTGCTGCTCGAGCATCAAGACCAGAGGTAGGTTCATCCATAAAGATTATAGAAGGATTGGCAACTAGCTCAACTGCAATGGTTAACCGTTTCCTTTGTTCTGTTGATAAACCTGAGCTACCAGGTAGACCAACCAAAGCATGCCTAAGCGTATCAAGCTCAACTAATTTCATTACCTCTTCGACAAACTCCTGCAACACAAGAGATCTTGTCAACAATGAGGTAAACTGGATCCAACCATCGTTTTTGAATGTATTAACTTAACCCCTGAAGATTCACCGCTTTTTTTTCTTTGCTGACTTCTTTTGGGAGGCGGAGGCTGGCAGAAAACCTGAGAGACTCCTCAACTGTCACTTGGGGAGAATGTATATCATTTTGTTCTACATATCCAGAAACTCTAGCAAAAGTATGCTGCTGTTTTGGGTGACCTGATATCCTGATATCACCTTCAATATATCCACCTGTTTTCCTTCCAGCAAGAACATCCATCGAGGTAGTCTTACCAGCTCCACTTGAACCAACCAATGCAGTGAGTACTCCTGGAGAGAATACTCCACTAACTTTCGACAAAAGCTGTAGTTTACTTTCTGGTATTCCTTGTGAACGCATAGCCTGTCAATTTTAGCGATATTTTTCGCCGCATTACACTTTATCATGTAGAAACTGGACACAAATTAAGGCATTCAAAAATTACTAAAAATAGTTAATGCATATGAAATCACACCTTTGGCATGTCAACAAAGTAATTGACATCACGGAAAGTCATTGTTAATGGCTGAAATGGAAGAATCATGCCCTTCTTCTTGTTACCCTCCCCAGAGGATGTTGGATTTGATCTTGATTGCGTACCATCCCCTGCACACCCATCACAGGTTTGCAACATTACCGTGCCAAAGTACAGTGCAACATTGATGAGGAAAGATAAGTAGAATTTATCAAAACACAATACACATCCCTCTATTATGAAGATAATATACTTCTACTAACCAATGCCCTGGCTGGAATTTTCTCCAGTTTCATCCTCGGGAATTACAGACTGCGCAGTTATGATAGCTGTAAAAGGAAAAGGAAGATCCTCATTAAGCACATACTAGCTAGATCTTGAAGTGACCCAAGAAGATACTTAGCTAGCGAGCAAGTTGTTCCTGAATTTATATAGATGGCAATGGAAAGATTATCAGACTTACGATTAAGGTAAGCCAAAGCTAAAGTCACAATATTGTTGAAGAGCAGTGCATAAAGCAATAGAACCCCAACTCCAAGCCAATACCAATGACCACTAGATGGTAAGCTATGTGACTGAAGTACGTTGTAGCCAACTGAATTATTCCCATAGGCAGATTTCTGTGGATTAACCGTTGTCAGGAGGATTATACTATTGGGACAAAAAAGTTGTAAATAGCACCCTCAAGTAACATACCTCCATCCATCTTGTGGCATTAAATTCGTTAACAGACATTGCATTTTGCCCATAGGATAGTGGGGACACCCAGAAACCCCAGACCCACCATGGCTTGATCATGGCTGAAAGAAGGGCCACAAAATCAGCAATCCAATGACATTCTACTTGCATCATGCCATCCAAGGCACACTTTTCTTGTAGAAGAAGGACCAAACTTACGCTTTGGAATAATAAATCCACTCAGTAAGAATATAACTAGCAAGGCAGCAGACCCAAAAGTATTTGCAACGACCATGTCTCGAGCTATTGTAGCCATCATACGGAAAAGACCCAATGCCATTTGGTGCATTGCAAAGAGCAATAGCATAAACTGGAAAAACCTGAAACAATAAAATAAAAACTGTGAAAAGATTTGCAGGATTAGGAGAACCTATATGAAGGAAATTGAGCGGAAAAACGTACCTCCCAACACCAGGAGCAAATCCAACAGTGTAGTATACTACACAAGACCACACAACGGCCTCAATAATAGAGTATGGGACACGTAGAATCCAGCTGGAAATGGACCATGCCCATGCCGGATAGAAGAAATTATCTCTTTGCTTGTAGAATACAGGTAGCCGAGATATTGTTATCGGCAGCTCAGAAAATCCATTAAACATCATGTGTATTAGCCCAAAAAAAAGGCAGGATAGGTAGAGGTTGCCATTTGTCTCATCAGTGGGGTGTACTCTTGTCCGTAAGAAAATTGTGCAGGTTACCAGTCCAACAAAAGCAACCTTTAATATATGAAAAAGAAACAGTGAAAATATAACTGACATAAACAACAGAAATAATTGTTTAGAAGTTCCAGATATATAATGCACTTAAATTCAGGGAGAGTAAAGAAGAAAGCACCAGAGTGGTAGCACAATAATTTTGGATAATGGAGTAATACTGAGACATCATGTTGCAGTTCACATGTGACATGAATGAGTGAACTATCTCATAAACCTAATGCAATTGAAGTTACAAGAACAGTGTCGAGAGCAGTGTACTCAAAATACAGTTATACCTGACAAGTCCTAAAAATATACAGAAAGCGATGCCTGCTGATTAGCAGCACTTCTCGGGCAAAGCATGTTTTGAACAGCTCCCACCTTGAGACAGCAAAATTCGTTTTGGACAACGCATTAGGATGGCTGTTGGATCGAACATTTGAAGCCGCGAGATCAGGCTCGACAGAGCTACCAAATCTGGACATTCTAAATGCTTCTGCGATTTTGGAAACAGGTAGAAACTCGTATGGTCTGGATGGATCCGCCCAATACTGAGCTTGATCCTTTCTGGAAGTGACCTGGTGATAAATAAAGTTAGTCATAGTCTAGGAAGACAAGAAAGTTGTTTTATTATGGCAAGTACCTCCTGGAGAAAATCCGCAATTCCCTTACGTGGTGGCAAACGAAAACCTAATGATTCAAAAAATTCTAACACGTCCGACCGAGGTCCTTGATATACAACATGTCCTTCGGACAGTAGCACCAAGTCATCAAACAAGTCAAATGTCTCCGGGGCGGGCTGAAGAAGAGCCATTAGGACAGTTGCTTCCATTAAATGAACGAAATTCCTGACACATTTAACAATTTGATACGTCGTAGAGCTATCTAGCCCCGTGGATATTTCATCCATAAATAAAGTCTTCCTGGGTCCAACGATCATTTCTCCTGCGTCGAGAGATACAACAAGCATTAATTTGGTTGATGAATTTATTTTATACCAAATATATTGGCTAAGTGTCCAACTTAATCTCAAATAAGAAGCTCACCCGATGGCCCATGGATTTTATCAAAGATGCATGTGAATTGCATGGGTTTGTCAGCCAATGGAGATTTGGCTGGGTGATGAACTTGAGATGATATTTGAAACTAAGTTGGCCACTTCATCAAGACCTTATTTAAGGCAATGTTCGCTCTAACCCTCTTTTAAAAAAACGGCCCCACTTCAAAAGCTTTATTTGAAATTTTGTCTTATCTTCATTTCCATGAATATCACATAATATTATTTATTCTTTCAAAAATTCCGTCTTCTTAAAGCATGCTTTGATTCAAGAATATCATCATTTGAACTTAAATAAAAGGTCAAAAAGTCGCCTGGGAAATTTTTGAAAACTTTTGCATATTGTAAATTTGAAGAGTTAAGGTAACTTGTAGCTTATTAGAAGCTGACAAAGAGTCAACAAAAAGTGAAAAGAGTTCTTATTGCAACATGTAGAAGTGACTTTTAATTCCTAGATGGAAAAAGAGAATGAAGAGAAATAGTGAAGGTTTGCAGGAAATATAGATATTCCTGAGGACCATTGAAACCACCACAAAACTTGTGACCATTGCAACATTAGTTTTCAATATATTATTGACCGTCACAACACTTCCTTTCAGTACTTTCGGATACCATTCTCTATTCATTTCGATCAAGAGATATGTACGAAAAAATCATTGTCGATTCTTTTAAGTGCTAGACTGCAAAATTGCTCCTTTGGTTTGCAAGGGCCACACTAACTAGATTTCAAACATTCTTTCAGAAAAAAAAAAATTGATAACCGAGAAATCCGCTCGAGCCCCTTCGGGAGTCACAAGGCCCACCATGCACTCGATGGCACCATAGGACCGACGCCTATAACTCGAGAAAGACTAGCACAGGATCCTAACACCATGGCCCCCCACTTACACCGCTTACAACATGTTAGCAACCCATGGATTCAAACTCTTGACATTAGCGATGAAGAAGAGACTCTAGTACTAACGCAGCTGCCCATGGTTGTGTTTTTTCAAAAAAAATTATCCTCAAAAGAAATGAAAATGAAACTAAGATGAATAGATGCATTTCCCCGAATTGATTCAGTTGGAGAGACACTTCCAAGACCAAAATCAAGTCTAAGCGATACCTGCTTCTGCACTTAATGTTCAAGTGAACAAGCTCACCTTTATGCCTTTACAAATATTAACAGTATATCAATCATCAGTGATATCATTTTAATAGTTCAATTCCTTTTGCATTTTGAGCAAAGCTAGAACAGCCTCCATATAATAAATCAAGTGTGTAAATTTCTATCAGCATGGCACAATGTACGACATATATGCACGGAGGGAGAATATACCCGTTGTGACTCTTTTTCTTTGGCCACCTGAGACTCCCCTGAGCATATCATTCCCGACGAAGGTGTCCGCACAAATGTCAAGACCAAGCACTTTCAAAACATATTCTGTCGAAATGCTATGTCTTTTTCCACCAACGGATGATGCCTGTGCAGATGATATGCAATCTGAGATTACTGGGATAGAAGTCGAGAATTGTGCTAGGAGGCAACGTATTCACGGAAATCAAATATATACCTTCATAAAGGCATCAATCTCTGGACTTGGACGTATGTTCTTTTCATTCTCTAAACGGGCCAAATCTTTCATATATCCTGCAGTCACAATTCAATAGGACTTGACGAAGGTAGTCATTTCAACCAAATGTGCTGATATGTACTCGAGCACCGCTTATATAAGTCTATTGACAAAATAATCAAAACATCTAGCTGAGAAGAAAATTCCGAGTATAATTAGGAGAAATTAAAGAACTCTGGCTCGAAACTTTACAAGAATATCCTACATTCACTCTCTACCAGTTTTTCAAATCAACCTAACAGAATTCTGCCGATATCAGTACACAGGTTGCAGCAATGACAGTACCCAACATACACCCAAAACTGCGAAATAGGATAGTGGATGACTGACAAAAGAGAAGCCCTTGAGACGGACATTATATAATGATGGTAGAATCAAATCAATGAAATTAGTTTCACAAATGTACTCGTGCCAAAAGAAATAAGTCGGTGGCTGAACAAAGGATATGCACAGTTCTCTTGTAGAGAAAAGATAACTAGAAAGAGCAACATGTGGATTCAAGTGTGATGTTGACCGTGAAAGAGAGAATTTAGGGGCACACTCCGTATTCGCGGGATGATCAGGAACCAATCTCTACTTGGTGCCAAGTGCCAACTAACGCTAAACGAGTGCACGTTGGTCAAATCAGGAAGTCACAGGCATTACCCTATCAAGGGAGTACTCAAACTTGCAAAAGATCAAACATTTCCAGAGTATCACCTGCCCGAATCTGTTTCGAGTCCAAAATGCATCACTTTTGACACACTTAAACAGAAACAAACTCACAATAAGATGACTAAAACCTTTGAAGCAAAAGTACCTGCAAAACCTTCACTTGCACCTTGACATCTCGCAGCAAAATCAAAGGTTTCTCGAACAGTTAACTCAGCAATATGATTATCCGTTTGGCTTATATAGGCAGAGGTCCTTTGAACGCAGAAATCACTGAGCTTATTCCCATTATAAGTGATATTACCACTTTTCTGGAACAAAAGCAGACATGATATCAGGGGATCTATCAAGACGCTAGTTGTAGTCTTTCAATAACAGATTGAAAAGAAATCGCATCACTTTTAGCACGGTAGGAGGTTCTATACCGAGACTCATGTAAAATGGGGGAGAAATAAGGTTCTGTACCGAGACGCATTCTTCTGTACCTTCTCCTGAAGCCCACTGTTATTTACTTTTGCAACACGGTTGCGCCACTCATTTGTTATTAGGGCTAACTTCTTCTGAGGTAGTCAAGTTTGACTTAATAGCTTATAGAGGGGTACCGGGCTAACGCTTTTGAAGACCACAGTACGCACCTTATTCTAGAGAGTACAAATATGATGATTTTGTCGCAATTATGGGATTTTTCTTTCACAGAATTCACAAGTAAAATTTAACGGCTATACTCTCACTGCCCATTAAGAAATAGTCTTGTTACTTGTACTTCTTTGAACAAAATATGAAACTGCCATTTATTTTTATGTCTAGAAGTTCTACACCAAATTCTATGGCTTCTATAAATGAGAAAATATTAGATTTGGGATAACTTTTCAAGAAGGATAATAGGACAAACAAATTTTAAGGTAGTATGGTGAAAAAAATGAAGTCATTAAGGCTGGCTAAAGTATTGTCATTGAAACCATTGGAGGCTTGACCCGAGGCAAGGTCTTGGTTAATTTACCAGGAAATAAGTAAAAAAGAGATCAATCGGAAAGCTAATCCTATAGGAATGAACATTCCTATGACCAACCTATATACTACAAAGGGGGAGAACTATTGGCTACTAAAATAATGTAAATTTCACTGGCTAAAAACTTTACCACAAACCAGCTATCCGGAAGTCAAGTATTAATAAATTTCATTTCATTGGGTAAGTATATCTATGTTGAATGCATCTGAAAGCAAGTATATGGTAATGATATTTTACTGATAGCAGGTCATTATTATGGGTGACTGATGGTATATGTTGCATCAATAATGACTCTTTCAGTTCATGCTATTAAATTTTAGGGGAAAAAGGAGAAGAAAACTGTCGCCTTAAAGGACGGGTAAAGAACATAATTTTATATGGAAATTAGCCACATGAGATGCCGCCTGGATGATTTTGGCAAGTCTTTCAATCGAAAGATTATAGTAAAATAATAAAGTTCTTACCTCCAAATTGGCATCGAGCTTCCTGCCAGAGCTAAAAGCAACGTGGATTTTCCAGAACCGGGGGACCGAGAAGCAACGTCATCCTGCATAGACCCCATGGAGAAATAAATAAATGGTTTGCTCACGGGTGGACACGACACATGCTACCGTGTAACGGGTTCATCCAACCCAGCACGCTGGGAGTAAATGCTCTTCTGTTTAAATGCACACATACGGCCCAATTACGCGATGCACGTAACCTATTTTTAGACGTATCACGCGAGCTGACGAGGGTCCGGTCGCGTTTAGTGCATAAGTTCGGCGAGTCTACTAGCTACGAGGACGAACCCGTCAAAAGAATTTTGTTCCCTGAAGAGAAGCTCATCAAGTGGGGATTATTACGTCTGCCGGAACACGTGAATTCCCAGTGTTCTGGCAAGATGTGGCGATTGCATCCGTGTTTAGGCTCTTTTGAAGTTTCGTGCCGTTTCACAAGAGTAATATTAAGAATGCTACACGGGCACTCTTACGTTCATATTACTTGATATAGAACAGGAATTAGGTAATTTTAAGCACTTTGAAATATTCTTGTTTTCACGTTGTAAAAAGAGTGCGCATTAAGCTTTTAGCAAAAAATGCAGCTAACATGATAACTTGCAAATAATTCGGGTGAAAGAGGTGCGAGCACTTTCTCGCTCGAGGCACAAGCTCTTAGCGCAGCATTGAGTTCTGAGCACGGTAATATTAAGTAGCAAGATGCTTTGAAGTAGATATCGACTAGCAACATGACTAGCACCATTTTCGTTACCTTCCAGGCTTGACGGCTCCGCTGATGTTCTTCAAGATCGTGAGCGAATGCCTCTGGGGTCGAAATATCCTCAAGCCAGTCAGAACGTCCTGCCATGCATCACCCACGCAGCAGATTGTTAACGTACGAAGTGTAACACGCCACGTGAAGGGAAGAAAAACAGCTGCAGCATTGCATGATATGAAACATGAGAGAGAGAGAGAATAGTAAGAAAGGACCTCGATCATGTTACGAGTGTAATTCACCAACGTAGGCAAAGCTCTCGAGCCGCTTTGCACGCTGGCTCCGATGTTCAGATTCTCGAACCTCACTTCGACCTTCGGCACCTCCAAGCCGACCCTGACAGATCATTTCCAGAAGAAAAGTCACGGATTCAGGAATCATCCTATCGATCGAGAGAGAGAGAGAGAGAGAGAGAGAGATCGCGATCGCACTACTGGATCGGTTAGTGCCGCGTGCACAGGTTCGGCGTCCGCAAAAAGAGAAAGGTCACACACTACACGTGCGCCTTTATCGCCCAAAAAGGAGATGATCAAGAATCGCCAACACGCAAAACGCCAGTCGATCCAGAGGACGGACGGCGCGTCTAGCATGAGAACGACCGACCATCGAGAGTTTCCTGAACCGAAAAGAAAAAGAAAAAACAACGTGGAGGTTTGCGTTACCGGTCGAGGCGCTCCTTCATGGCGGAGAGGAGGCGGTGGTTGTCCTGGTCGTTGGTGGCCAGGGCCTTCCGGACGACGAGCTCCCGGTTGAGTCGGTCCAGCTTCCGCACGTCGATCGTCTCCGTCTGGAGCAGCCCGCCGCCGCCGCGTTGCTCCGACGGCGTCCGCGTGAGGAGGGCCATGTTGGGCCGCTTCTGCGAGGGGAGTCGCTCGATCGCCGTCCACAGCAACTCGCTCGTCCTCCTCCACCGACTCCGCGTTCGACGGCCGCGACAGCGCCTCGCGCCCGCCACCCACCTCCACCTCGAAGAACTCGCTCCCGTTCGACGCCGCCATGGCCGCCTCTCTCTCTCTCTCTCTCTCTCTCAAATGCGAAAAATCGGAGGGGGATTTCTCGGGAATGGGGGATGGCGATCTCAACAGACGATCGCCCGGGAACTTTTGAAGAGGGGGAGAGGGGGCGGAAAGACGGAAGTGCCCCTTCCCCTTCCCCCGGGCCGAAGTTCTAGAAGGAGTTGGTGGAACTTTCGAAGGGGGAGGGGGCGGAAAGACGAAAGTACCCCCTAGCGGGTTGCCGGAAGGGGATTCTGGGAGAATGCGGGATCGCAACAGAATTCCCTAGTGCTAGCTTACGAGGAGGGAACTTTTGAAGAGGGGGCGGAAAGACGGAAGTGCCCCTTCCCCTCCCCCCGGGCCGAAGTTCTAGAAGGGAGTTTTCTTTTTTGGTCGAAAGTTCTAGAAGGGAGTTGGTAACGCGGAGCTTGGGCATCGCGTCATCGTCTTCGTCCTGATCTTCCGAGTCAGCGTGTGGACGGAAGAAAAGAAGCACGTATAAAGTCCGATGCGAAATGATTAATATTTAAATATTAAAACAAAGCTTATGCTTAAACTAGAATAACGAGCCTTTAAAGTGCAACTTGATTGTACCACCAGCGGATCGTCAAACCTTTTTGCCCCGATTGAAAAAGCGGATGTACGATCCCTTTTTTCCTGAATTTGTTGTGCTTTTGAAAAAATATTATCCACGATGCTATCTTTATTGAATAATTTATAATCCTGAATATTATTTAAGAAATGCCAATTACTACCATATTCAATTGTAAATAGTATAATCATTTCAAATTAGAGTTAACAAAATTATAACGAGTGAACAATATGATTAACGTTAAACAATCGATAATTTTATATTATACTTGAGACTTATCGATCGTTATATTTTTTATTGTGAGTATATTATAAAATGACCTCATGAAAAAAAAAAATCTCGCTTTAACTCATTCCCACGACATTTTATGTTATAACCAATTAAAAGAATTCTTATTCCATTCTATTACATAGATTACCGATCAAAGATATTGAAATCATCATTTTGTTTTGATCTGCAATCGCATTTCATTTTTGCAGTACCAAATGGAAATTTTCCGTGTATTTAAAGAACCGGCATTTGAAACACTGTATATATTTGTGAATTAACAAGTCGTTAGGCAAGAAGTTTGGTTTAAGCAATAAAATTCCAATTAGTTTATTACCACGACATTTTTTGTTACAACCAAAGAAAATAATTCTTACTCCACTCTGCTCCACATATCACCGATCGGAGATATTGAAATTGCCATTTCATTTTGGCCCTAAATCGCATTAGATTTTGCTGTACCAAATGCAACTCTTCCGTGTATGTAAAGACTCAGCATTTGATGAAACACTGTATACACTTGTAAATTTACAAGCAGTTAGGCAGGAAGGCTGGTTTAAGCACTAAATGATTGGACCACGAAGCTAACGGTTGCCTAATAATCTGGTCCCATTATTTATGGGGGATGATGAAAGATGTGCCGTAAGGAAAAAAATTGTAAATTGAGTAGGCACGATACTCCATCCGAATGACTAATGAGCGTTTGTGTTCTATGTATTGCTTTTAATTTTACATACCTATTTAACACGTTTGCAATAATTGGAATTAGGAGACTAGTTTAGCTAATCATGACAAAAGATTAAACTTGAAAACTTGATCGATGCATTTCGTAGCAAACATGCTTCAGCATATAAAAAGTTCAGCTAGGTACGTAGTTTCTTATTTGGACTTAAAAACTTTAAAGAGAACATATTGCCAAGGAAACATAAGACATCTCTTTTTTTAATCAATCTTTAGATTTATGTTCATTTATTTATATCAAATCCTTAAATTACAATCCTCTCTCGACACCTCATGAATTGGCTTAACGCCCCAAGTTTATACTAATGTTGTACCCTCATTATTTAAGTTTTAAAGGAGAAACTTGCATGCATATAGGTTATTGAAAGGACTTAGCTCAGAACTAGCATCGACCAATCGTACAAATTCAATGTTAGATCATTAAAAGGGGGGGAAAAATTTAGTAATTGTTAGTTTAATTGTTGAAACCGATTGAACACAAATGAAAAAAAAAAATAATGGGGAAGTAACAGTGGTTATTTCATTTTCTTTTTTACCATGCATAATTATTGCATGGTGATGATGGCACCATGTGGTAATGTTTAATACTCGCCATGATTAAGTAATCTTTCGCTATCTCCTCGTGAAGGGGGTAGGAACAAAGGGTGGACGTCATGCTATGACTAATAACCTCTCTCTCTCTCTCTTCTCTCTCTCTCACACGCTCTGTCCACGACCGAAGTGGGGCTTTATGAACTTTGCCAATTCTAGGGCAAATTCAAAACGTGGAAAAGAGAGCAGGTTACCAAGAGGATATGACAGCTACCAAGGTTTCCATTTTTCGAAACGGCAAGTGCGTGAATCTGATGTGGTGGTACCTGTCAAGCTTTATAATTAATTCTTTGGCTCCCCCACTGATTAAGCGTCACATTTCAAACAACCACATGAAACATCCATCAAATGCGAATGCTTGTAATAATTGAAACAAGCAGTGTTATTAGGACAATGTGAATGCGCGTTTGGATTGAAGTAAGTGGTAACTACACGCCCTCTCATAAGCACGTAGATTTGACCGAGGAGAAACTACCCAATTTGTTTCTCCGCGTTGTATATGCTGGAGAAATTTCCAAGCAAGTTCAAACAGAAAGACTTGAGAAGTTTCTCAGTACTTTAACTTTGTTCAGAAAAGGAAACTAAGGGCTGGCGTTTGTTGTGATATCCTTCTGCGGTCGATATATGGATGTCAGAAGCAAATCGAGAGAATATTTGGTTGTAAGAAGAGGACTTTGTGGTAAAGACAAGGTTTTAGGGTCAGCAAGGATTCGGGGTAGACACTGGAATTCACGAAGGCCAGCCTGATTGGTTCTGTTTGAGGCCGGTTCAGATGAGAATCGGGCCCGGCTCAGACTAGAATCGGCTTGGTTCTTGACTTCGAAAGGTTGGAATTGATCAAGACCAGTTAGGTCCTCAGATTTCACGTTGGAGCCGGAGATTCTATGCAAAATTAATAACAAATTGCACGGCAGGCATTTCCATGGTAGCGTAGTAGGTTCAGTGGTAAAGTCGCCAATGCCAAGATAGATCACAATCGCTGCACGATAGAATTGACTATAGAAACAATTCTCCAGACGAGCTTGAAAGCTCATT
This sequence comes from Eucalyptus sideroxylon x Eucalyptus melliodora, assembly GCA_016097485.1. Classification (NCBI taxonomy): domain Eukaryota; kingdom Viridiplantae; phylum Streptophyta; class Magnoliopsida; order Myrtales; family Myrtaceae; genus Eucalyptus; species Eucalyptus sideroxylon x Eucalyptus melliodora. The sequence continues at coordinate 71,326,546 of CM027828.1, read as the reverse complement.
TTGATCCAAATCATCTTGACATCATTACTTTCAATGAAAAATTATCAATGTTCTCTAAAATAAGCGAGGCAATCCCTTCACAGTTTTAGAAAACACCCACTAGGAAGTGTTTCAACCAAAAAGCCCCGAGCACATGTATAACAGAGAATACCTCACTTAAAAAAGGTCATAACGTGAGAGGGGATGCCTACACATATGTGATTCCTTATGGCCAACCAACACACGGGTTTGGAGCAGTGAAATACAAGGAAAACCCGCATTTAATCTCTTGAATGGGAAACGAAAATACTTAGGTTATTAATACTTTTGTTTCTTTTCCTTAAATGGATCCCAACCACATATTGTTTGAAATTCATTTCTCACATTAAATTCCGCCTTGGAATTTATTAGAGCATTAGAGAGAGTCCAAAAACACGCAACCGTAATCGAAGAGGGCTCTCAAAATTTGATATTTCTCTCGCAAGAGGCTGACAACAATTTAGTTATCTCTTAAAATGCTTGGTATACGGTGATTTCCTATGTATGATCCAATCCCACTTCCGGAATTCGATGTGTTATTGTTGTGACAATGAAAATACTATTTGCCACCTTCTGTAAGTGTGACTTAAGGATGTCAAATTTCATTCTATGTAGATGTGTTTTCTCGAAGGTCTATATTAGTTCCCGCTGTCCAAGTGATACAGCAAAAGAGCATAAAAGCTCATCACACCGGCTGTCAATGAGCAAACCCTAGCTAGAGCTAGCTGAATATACTATCTCATGGAGTTCGATCAAGTATTAACCCTAGGAAACAAATTACGAATCATTATAAGGAACCCTCTTTTCTTCCTAGAACTGAATGCTGTGGTTGTATCGTGTCCATTTCATTCTAGAAGGACTTCAACTTTCTGGGAAATTTACCAAATAAGTCCTAAACCTCATTTAACAACAGATTAAATGTAATAGATGTGTGTGAGTGCGCATGAGCAAGGATAAAAAAACATTAAAGCTGTTGAACCAATTATGTACCCACAAACCGGAGGTTTATGGGGGTACATGATCTTGCGGACGTAAGGTGGTGCCCATTGGTTTTATGGCAAAGAAACACTCTATTTCCCCATTTCACACCAAGGATGTACATGTATATACAGTGCAACCCAAAGGCATAAAAAGAAGTTAATCGCAGTCGATGAGATATTGAAGCTTTTTCGATTACCGATTCCACAATATCATGAGACATGGGATGTCATCGAGCTGGAAAACAAACCCTAGTTAGGGAACACTCGTCAGGAACATCTATATTTGGAAGTACAAGGATAATCAAAACCGGTCCCCAACCCACCACCCCCCCCCCACACGGCTCCTTTCGCCATCATCACTCTCGCCCAGCTAGTTTCTGCCCTTGGGCCAACCTATTGCAAAGTTTCAACCACTAGCTTTCTGCCGGTGTGGACATGAAGCCGCATGAAGTTGACGAGAATGGCAACATCGTGACTGAATGAGGAACGTCAAGGGAAAGCAGGAAACAAGAGAGAATTTGTGCTTTCTTCTGAAAACAGAAGGCAGTTTCACGTCGACTTCGACAGTCTTTGTAGGAGTGCGTTGCACCATTCAAAGATAGAGCTACTTTCATGGTAGAGAGAGAGAGAGAGAGGTGTTAATTTTTGGAGGTATGACATTGAATGTGTTTTGGCCCCACGACTATTATATTTAATTTTATGAAAAATAACATAAATAATTCCTAAAACTTGTTGATATGTTTAGTGGAGATTATCGTTCTTATGCCATAAATCGATAGTCTTCTTCTGCACTCATCTAGCCTAGATGCAGACTAACTATGAATATTCTCCAAATTATTGAGAGAGAGAGAGAGAGAATCTCGACGGATTCGCTTGGTGGGATTTGGACACATTTCCGATTAGATTAATAAATGAAGCTTTCGAGTTTTCAACTTCTCCATTGATCAGTCTCTCTGTCTCCCTCTCTCTCTCTCTTTTCTCTTGGTCCTTATTTTTGTAACCCAGAAAGCGTCACAAGAACTTGCTGTGTCTCCATCTATCCTTCCATGCGTTTCCGGGGAAACGTGTAGCCAACATTCCGCTCACGTACCCTCCTCTGTTCTCTCCAAGAAAAACTGAATAAGAAAGCAGGGAACAAAATCCACCCACAAGACGTCTCCTTCCGCATTCTGCACGACACCCGCGCAGCAGAAGGAAAATCTTTCCTTTTTTTCTCTTTTTTTTTTTCGCGCCGGTTAATGATTACGTGCGTCTTCACCCGCTGCAGTGGGGCCTGCAGCCTCGCCACCGGTTCTTGATTCCTTCCCGTCGAGCAATGCCCCACCGAACCCAGCAGCAGCAGCACATGGTTGCGCGTTCGTGCGGTCGTGTGGATTGAATGGTGGCGCTGATGGCTTCGAAGGGCGTGCTGCCCATCTGGGTCTGCGCCAAGACGGCGGCGGGGCAGCAGGTTCACGTGGGTTGCCCGTTCCGGGGCGAGGACTTGTGGGTTCGGTCTGAATTTGAGCGCCGAGGTGGGTTCGGGGAGGCCTCGGAAATGGGAGTGCGTGAGCGTTGGGGTCTTGGCTCAGAGAGGTATCACTCCAGTTGAGGATGAGAAGCCTCAGACTTCTGGGTTGGAGTCGTCTGGGGCTATTGAGAGGACCCAGCAAGAGGAGGCCAAGGCGTTTCACAAAGACTTGAGTCTTCTTCCAAGTGAGTAGTTTTAACCTTTGCATTTAGTTATGTGGTTAATGTAACTTGAAGCTTTTGAGATGCCATTGGAACCTAACAATATACTATTGGCTGTTATAATGTCGGTAAGTTGATGATATTAAGATTAATGGTTTTGATATTAAATTTCCAGCTCTCTCCTGTCTTTTTGACAATTTCATAAACTTGGTCACATGTATAAATGGCAGGACCACTGTCTGCGCTGGACCTTTATTCTAATTCAAATGATGGTTCAAAAGTGCGAGTTGCTTATCAGGTATAGAACCAGCTTTTGCTTATTTTTCCCATTCATATTTTTAGAATGCTATATTTATGAAATATGATGTCATCAATGCAGGGTGTACCCGGAGCATACAAAGGAGGCTGCTGCTCTAAAAGCATACCCAAATTGTGAGACAGTTCCACGTGAAGAGTTTGAAGCTGCATTCAAGGTTTAAGATACTGCTACGGTGTATGCTCAACTGATAATTTTTTGCACGACCAGACCTAAATATGGTTAAGTGTTTTTCTTTCAGCAGCTTGAATTGTGGCTAGTTGACAAGGCAAATCTTTTACCTATCGAGAACTCTGTAGGTGGAAGCATCCACCATAACTATGACTTGCTTCTTCGTCATAGATTGCATATAGTGGGGGGAGGTGCAATTACAAGTTCATCACTGTTTACTGGTTTGCCTGGCACAAGAAAAGAGGATATTAAACGGGTTTGAGCCACCCACAGGTCACTTATTTTCCCATTTTCACCTTTCTCCTTTTCCCTGGTTCCTTAAAAACGAAGGCTGTTTTAACTTTATGACCTGCTTGTATGCAGGATATGGGTAATGATTACCAACTGATTATGACATACTATAAAACTGTGGCCAATGGATATGATCATAAATCAATTGTGATGAAACTGTTAAACTGTCTTTTCAGTTGTAGGTATATGTGTGCTGTCATTACAGCTGCCTGTTTGGATCATAACTATTGATTGCTGACTAGAAATAGGAGCTACATGCCAAATCCTAGTCACTTGTTTTAAGCATCTCATGTGCTGGTATTTACTGTGATATCTATCTGATGCTACTGACTGTATTACACATTACGTACTCTCTATGAAAATGTACACGATCCTATTAGTCTCCAATCTAACATGTAATTTATGTCTTTCAGGCTCTGGCTCAATGTGAGATGACACTAATGGAGTTAGGTGTCGTCAGAATAGATACTGAAGACACTGCGGGCGGCTCGGTAACCGTATGAAAAGTCACGTGTCTCCTTTTGGCATCATTTTAAATTACTGATGTTGCTAAGATTTCATAACGATAATACTCCGAATAGATTGTCGCCTCAAAAGGTGTAAGAGAAGCTGGAGCTGTTGCAAGTTCAAGAGCAGCAGAGATTTATGGACTCGACATTCTCGCCGAAAAAATCCAGGTGATGCTTGTTTTACAGGAACATGGAGGAGTTTGCACTGTTCGGTGCATGCACATGCCATAGGGAATCACTTGTTTAGAATATTAGTCAATCTGTCTTTGTCTGTTTGCTAAAGCAACTCACTGTGATTGTGCATTTTTTATTATTAGAAATATCCAGATAACGATACAGCACAGTAGTTCTAATGCACCAACATTGAGATATCTGAGAATTATCCCATGACATTAATAGTTTATTTTAAACCATTTCACATCCCTTATGCACAACCATCATGCATCAATTATCGGTGTATTTGTAAACTACCATACTCTGCTCTTTTTAAATGGCATTAGTCTTAAGTTTTTGTGTAGCATGTGTTTTTTTGCATTTGTCTTTCTCATGATCATACTTGATTGGGTTTGTTTCACTTAACATTTATCAGGATGATGATGATAACATTACCCGTTTCCTTATACTTGCTAGAGAGCCTATCATGCCAGGAACTGACAGACCCTTTAAGGTATTACATTGCTGCAATGACATTTTGACATAATCTCTTGATAGCACCATCAACAATGCTTTTCTTCTTTTCTTCTTCTCTTTTTTTTTTTCCTTTTACATCTTCCCATCAGACAAGCATTGTTTTCACTCTCAAAGAAGGTCCTGGTGTACTATTTAAAGCCCTTGCAGTTTTTGCTCTTAGGGACATTAATTTGACAAAGGTAAGTTTTACTGTGGTTGATTTTGGCCTTTGATTGTACCACCAGCGGACATTTTCCGTTACATTCTCTAGTGAAATTTCAGATAGGGAGCCGTCCTCACAGAAAGCGTCCATTATGGGTTGTGGATGACTCAAATAAAGGCAGTGCCAAGTGAGTGGTCTCACTGTCGACTGGTTTTCCATTACATAGTCATAATGCAATTTCTGGTTTCTGAAAGAGTAGGGTTTATCTTCTACTCTTCGGGGATGCAGAGTTTATTACGACTTTTGTACTTTGTTATTTGACTATTTGATACTGAAACATGGCAGGTACTTTGACTACCTTTTCTACATTGACTTTGAAGCGTCCATGAGAGCCCCAGGCCCAACTTGCCTTGGGACATCTACAGGTTTGTTGTTTCACATCTCACTAGAGATTGGTATTTTGAAATTTGATGTTCTTCAGAGTTTAAATTGTACTATAGTATCAATTCCTAGGAAGCAGTTCATTGTCTTATTCTTTGCCGCGCCCAATTTTTCAGTTTACTTCCCAGTCTGAGGTTGTATCGAGATTCGATGATTTAGCCATAACCAGCTCTCTCTCTCTTGTTTAATGTGTACGCAGAGCACCGGCAAATTCGTACTAGAAAGTACAAGAATGTAATCTTCTTTTTTTCCGTTTGCCTAAATTGTTTGCAGGAATTTGCCAGTTTCCTCCGTGTCCTTGGCTGCTATCCATCGGATATTATTCCACGGAGGATTCTTTGAGCAACTGAATGCAGATTCACATTCTGAACATAAAACCCGCTTTTTGTTGCCAACTCTACCTCTCCATCTGTGCACATGTATACCCCAGAAGCAGGGGTTGAAAGACGGCATTTGCCATTTTTATATAGAGTTATTGTTGGTAGGAGCTTTCCTTGTTAGGATCATTCTTCGTCAATTCTTTGATCCTCTTCATGGTGGCAAGTTTTGCGTTATCAAGATCTGCAGGCGTCACCGAAAGGCCTGAGATTAAATCATTCTTTTAGGCCTCATCGGGCATCATGTCTATCGTTTAGATGCAAACAAACTTGCATCATCTAGCGACGCCACCACCATTAGTCCATGCCTTTTCTTAAGCTCTATTGATTCTGACTACTGCATTATTCAAGCAGCTCATTTGTGGAAGACTCGGTTGAAGCGACTCGGCAAGAATGTGTTTATATTGTACTCTTTAATTTACCAAATAAAGAAAAGATGGACTCTTTCTTCAGTTCTTGAAAATCTAGTGCGTCTATTGTTTGCATTGCCAAAGTAAGAATTATGAATATGAGCTGCTCTACATGATTGAAAATAGATCATTGCTGAATGGCAGCTGAAAAGCTAAAACATTGCAGGATTTGCTGCACACCAGTAAGCTCTTGCATGTGATTATTTCGTCAACAGAGCTACTAGTTCCTTCTTGAAATTAACAGACATGTTGAACCATATGGAGAGATCCTGTTGTACAACCGTTCATATTGAACAATGGAAACACACTGCTACAAAGAAATGGAAATTGCTTATGACCAAAATTGAGATCGAGAATTATGGCAAAACTAAATCTTCTCTTTCTCTCTTACATATAACCAAAATCTTAGGGCGAAATTGGGGGTTTTATTAGTTCTTCAAAATGCGAGGCTCTATGGGGGGAAAATTAGTAGATCATGGCAAATTTGTCTTGGTTCACTGTATCATTCAAGACAACCATTTGTGTTGAAATTTTACATCGTCCCAACATCATTTGAGTCATTCGAGTTGTTAGTCATGTGTGTTTTCACATTACCCTTTGAAAGTAGATTGTCATGAGAACATAAATTTGAGATTTTTTATTTTTAATGGGATAAACATGGCACCGAAAGCATCATTTTGGATATTTTTTGTGATATCAAAATTAGTAGGATAAATATAACATGATCGTATCGATTTTGAGATATTTGTAGTATAACTGTACAAGTAGTTTTTCTTGGAAGCTTCATAAAGCCAGATCAAATGTCACTTGTTTAAATTAGAAACACAAGACAATTTTGAGAATTTGATTTGTCTGGGCTTTTGCTTTTTCTCGGTAATTTCCGCTCTCCAACGCGCGCTCTATTCACGTTGCCTAACTTTCCGTGCAAATTCCAAACGTTGCGTGTCGTTTTCCTTTCCCTTTCCTTTCGTTTTCTTGGTCAACAACGCGTTGCATTGCATCGCCATCGCTTCACTCCTTTCGAGAGTCCAGATGTTGCTGCTGCATTTTAACCGTCTTGATCCTCAAACACTGCTAAACCTCAAACGTTTAACTTCCACGTTCTGTTCTCAGCTGAACCGAACCCAGGTTCGGCATTCATCAGCGAATGAACTGCAGCAATTCTTGTCAATGGTTCTATCCAAAATCAGCTTTTTGGGCTCTCTCTCTCTCTCTCTCTCTCTCTCTCTCTCTTTCAAGGTGAGGCAAGATAACTGCTCGGCATAATGCCACTGCCGGCAGCCGAAGCTGGACTGGGCGATGAAGGAGCGCGTGGTGCCGTGTTTCGGTAACGGCGAGCTTGGGATGGTTCCCGTCTTCTTGGCCGCCGTCTTTTGCTCTGCTCCGGAATTCCAGGTAACCGACGTAACCGACACTTCAGCCGTGAGGAATTCAAGAAAACAGGGGAGGGTTTGGGATTTTCGTTAACTGGGTCTCTTTCTTCTTGGTTATCTTGAATTGGTTCTGCAGCTGGGTCGTCGTCTCTTGCCGTGCAAATTAAGCGAACCCGAGGCCCGAGAGACGAACCCTTCGTGGGGTTGAACATAGGCACGGAGGTTTCGAATCTTGTTTCCCCGGAAGCTCTGGTGTCGTTTCTTCAAGTGCAGAAGAGATCGCCCACGTGCGTCTCTACGATGCGAACCCGACATTCTCACAGCTCTGGCTCGCAGTAAAATTCGGGTAATCATCAGTGTTCCCAACAACCAGATTCTTGCAATCGGGTCGTCGAATGCCACGGCTGTAGGTTGGATTAGCCGAAACGTTCTTGCTTACTACCCGAAAAACCCTAATAACAGGCATTGCAGTTGGGGATGAGGTCTTGACCACAGTACCCTCTATGCTCCCATTCTTGTGCCTGCAATTGAATTCCTTTACAGTGCTTTGGTAGCTGCAAATTTGCATAATGAAATTAAGATTTCGACCCCACATGCCGCGTCTCTGATTCTTGACACGTTCCCGCCTTCTCAAGCTTTCTTTAACCAGAGCCTTAGTTCAGTGATAGTCCCTTTGTTGCGGTTCTTGTCTAGGACTGGCTCGCCATTGATGATGAATTTGTACCCTTACTATGTGTCTATGGAGAATAAAGGTGTAGTTCCTCTTGAAAATTCGCTCTTCAGGCCAATAGCTCCATCCAAAGAAATGGTTGATCCCAACCCTTTGCTTCATTATACTAATGTGCTCGTGCGATGATTGACGCTGCCTATTTTTCGATTGAAGAATTTTAACATTACGGATGTCAAAGTTCTCGTGACTGAGACAGGATGGCCTTTGAAGGGTGATTGAAAGGAGCCCTATGCAACCATTGATTATGCTGATACTTACAATTCAAATTTGATTAAACATGTACTTGATAAAAGTGGTACTCCCTCTGCATCCAGAGCTCACGTCCAATGTGTACATATATGAGCTGTTCAATGAGGATCTTAGATCACCTCCAGTATCTGAAGCCAGTTGGGGGTTGTTTAATGGGGACTTGACACCGCCATTTGCTGCACGTATCAGACACCGGTGGCTTTTTGGCCAATGATACAACCAACCAGACATACTGTATTGCAATGGGCGGTGTAGATTCAAGGACATTACAAGCAGCACTGGATTGGGCATGTGGTCCTGGGCAGGCAAATTGCACAGAGATTCAGCCAGGAGAGAGTTGTTTTAAGCCAAACAATGTGAAAAGCCATGCTTCGTATGCATTTGATAGTTATTACCAGAAGGAAGGGAAAGTTGCTGGGTCTTGTGATTTCAAGGGTGCTGCTATGATCACCACTACTGACCCAGTAGGCATTCTTCTTTCTTTTTCCATGTTGCTTTCTTGAACTGCATAGATATTGATTTGTGTCATGCCCCTGCTTGGCCATGCCTGTAAGGGGGGCTATGACTTCATTGGCGAATGTGTGATTCCCTATGAGCAAGATTACAACTTGTCTTAGTAAGAAGTATGACTAAATTGGATGAATCTTTTCTTCTCAAACTTGAGCCCTAAGAGTGCACATCCTGTTACTAGTCAATGTAACTAAAGGGTTTGTGAAGAAGTAGTAGTTCTTGAAGTTGGCATTAGGACTTCCTTGTGAATGCACCTTTCGTAAGCTCTAATCATTGAATTGGATTGGTCTTAGGATAATAGACTAGTGAGTACTATTGGTCAACCAAACTTCTCAATCTGTCATTTAACCGTTTACCTAGGCCACACGATGATTCTTATCTTCCTTATCTGAGTTTGAGCTGGAAGACTCCTAAGTGACCATAAACTTAGTAGAGATGCCTCATTTCCTGTGCGATGCTTCTAATTGCAAAATTAGCATTTGCAAGATCTCAATAAGAAATATTATTTTCCTGTTTGGTAATGTTTGCTGTGCTTCTGAAAGTTTTGAGCCCATCTGACGATTTTATTGTTTCAATTCAGGTCATGGAGACTGTATCTTTTCCAGGAAGGTGAGAAAGGCCATTTCTTCAGTACTTTCTTTCTGTGTGACTATGCCATCTTGTGTGGTAAAATCGTTCCCCACATATTGCATTATGCATGTGCTCATCGGACGTAGTTAAAACTTAGAAGATTGCTTGATTAGAATCCTCTTGACGTTCTCATTACTGGGTAATGCCTAACTTTGGTGCAGCAAGGAAAGCAACAACACAGGTCAAAATTCCACCGACTCAAGTGGTGCAGCTAACAAATTAGGCTCATCACCTCAAGAAGTGAGGATAGGTGCATTGGGAGGTAACGTTTCTTCTTCTATGCACGTTCTTTTCTTTTCGATTCCCATGCTGATGCCCTTCGTTTACAGACCAATGACCGTGGATCTTTGGTTGGATGAGATTCATTCATTTGTTATTTTCCCCTGATTCAGATCAGATTTTTCAACATCTGCCCAATTTCACGAAAAGTTAGGACAGAAATAGGTTGTAGATGCGTGTTTGAGGATTCTGACTATTCCTTCTGTGTACATTCATGTAACGAGTTTGTTCTTTTAAAGTTTGCAATTTCGGGGCATCTTTCCTCTGACTCGCCATGGCCGTTTCTTTTGTTTTTTTTTCTTTTTTCGATGCTCTTTTTCTTTTTGGTTCTGTTTCCTGAATTTTACACTGCCTCTTTCTTTCAAGTCGAATCATAACGGGAAAGATGTGCTCTGAGTTTCATGCGATGTACGGCTCGAGGAATTACTGCTCGAGAATATAAAGTTGATTAAACTCAAAAAGCTCAAAAGCACGGAACAAGTACTTTCTTTTGTAGGATATGTGCTCTTTGCGACATATGGAAATATGGTGATTTTACAAAGAGGCCTGCAATTTTAGTTTCATTTAGGCCGGTGGCAAAATGGCAAAAATATGGAAGATACATACCAGGAGACTCAAGGAAATGAAAGTTAGTTTTCCAAACAAAATTAAGAAAAATTATAAAATAACTAAAAATATAAGAGACTCAAGTTTGATTGCTGCTCACGTCACCGAATGGTGGAGACAGTCCCTACTCCCACCCTCGAGAAAAAATAAGAAGAAAGCGAGAGACGGTGGGATCCATCCGGGAACAACATACCTTTCGTATATTCTAAATTACTTTGTTTTTTTGTTCTTTTTGGGAATCGTTCAAGTCTAATATAAATAGGTCAATTGATGTAGATCCAGCAGAAGACCTTACTGTATTTAACTAGAGGAATTCAACTCGTTTCATGAATGAAATGGTAACAATTAACCTATAAAATGAAGGGACTAGGGGACTCTCTCTGTGTGATGTGGTTGAGAAACCGAGAGAGCATGTATTGGACCGTCCTTGGCTTTAATGGGTATGGACCACTGCAGTGTGTCTAAGCAGCAGATTCCATTTCTAGCTGCTTATTTATTTAGAGCTGTGGGGCTTGGGTTCAACAAGGCCAAGTACGGTGGCTTTGACTTGGTGAAGCTCTCAAGCTGTCAAGAACAATTAATACATTTAACAGAGCTCTTCTCTCCTTGCTCTTCTTCTTTCTACTGTCGTTGTTTCCACGAGTGCTGTCGACCATGACATTGCTAGAGAAATTGATTGGAATAACTTTCGTCATTGATCAAGCGGCAAGTGAAGCTTATGGTCGACAAAGATGATGATGACGATGAGCATTGTGTTGTAATTATGGTTAATGGATCAACGAAAAAGCCAATAAATTAATATACGTCTTTCTCTGTTAACGTATTTCTTTTGGATTCATGATTTCCTCAATTTTTCTATTCATGTATCTATTGAATTCATGAATTCCCTAGATTCATGTATATTTTAGTTAATGTATTTATTGAGTTCATGAATCACTTGAATTCACGTATCTTTTTGGATACATAAATCTCCGGATTCACGTATCTCTTTATTCATGAATCTCATGGATACACGCGTCTATTTAATCATGTATCTCTATAGTACATGAACTAAAAAAAGCTCTATAAATAGATATGAGCATAGAGCTTCATTAGGAGTTTTTGGTTTTGGTTTTTCCGATTTGATTCCAAAAAGGCTTTGACATACTTTTCTACTCTTCTATTTTTTCTGGATGTGCTTTGGTTCAATTGAACGGTTCGACGTAGTCCCGTTTGCATAGTACTAATTTAGACAGGTTCGAGGTGTTGTATCTTGATAGGCATAGTTCGTGAATGCATGAGCACCATTAAAGCGAGGAACTAATCGCCTTAAAGAGATTTGAATATTCGTACCTCACCTCCAATTTTATGTTATTTTTCAGTGATATCTTATTTTCTTCTCCTCCAAGATTAGTAAAAGGAAGGATATTATAAAGTTGTTATCATATTCTTTATATTGATGTTCTGACTACAACAAATAGTGTGTATTCTTTGAATTAATTTCCAACACATTGCTCCTTTAGAAGTTGGCATAGTTGTGGAAGTTTCTTTGCAGGTTGCTGAAAATTTTGACAAGGAGGTAATGTGAATGGTAGTGCAGGCTGCGGTGGAGCCAGAGGTGGAGTTGGTGGCGGCAGTGAAGAGGAGATAGTAGGGAGGAAATGGCGCATATGGCCATGGAGAAGATTATGGAAGAGGGGCAGGGGCAGGTGAGGGTAGTAGAAATGGAAGAAAAGGCAAGAGTGGTGGAGGTGGAGAAGGTGGCTCTGACGGAGGCTTTGGCCATGGAAGTGGCTTTGGTGCTGGTGGTGGTATTGGAAGTGGAATCGGCGGTGGCGGTGGAGGTGGCGGTGGTGGAGGTGGAGCATATTGCAGCAGTGGCTCTGGCGAAGGGTTTGGTCAAGGAAGTGGCTTTGGCGCTGAATTTGCTTCAGGAGCTAATGGAGGGGGAGCTGGTGGTGGAGGCGGAGGTCTTGGGGGAAGAGGTGGAGGTGGTGGGGGCGGTGGTGGGGGCAGTTTCGGTGGAGGCTTTGGCAAGGAGGATTCACTGGTGTTGCTGGAGGAGGTGGTGGTGGTGGTGGAGGAGGAGGTGGGGGTCGCGGTGGCAGTGGATTGGGGGGGTGTTCAGGGGAGGGATATGGCCATGGTGAAGGCAGTGGTTTCGGAGCAGGTGGAGGCGGAGGCATGGGTGGTGAGTTCAACGGTGGCAAAGGCAGCGATTCATCTGGTAAAGGGATGACAACTGGGGGAAGTAATGGTATTAGAATTGGGTTTGGCATGGATATTGGGATTGATTTGGAAGGGGGGCCGGGACGGAGCCAAACGTAGCAGCTACAGGAAACACTGAAAGTTCCCATCTGTATGTCCACATCAAGACCAAGAAAGTTTCTACCATATTCTTCTGTTTGGTGATGCAAAGAGAAGCATCACTCCTATCAATTTCAAGTGCCAGTGAAAATGCAGAAGGCATTTAAGTGATGTAGGAATGAGAACTAATAAGTCAATTACACATCTTGTATCTGTCTAATTGCGAAGGTATTCTGAACATTGAATGAACTAAAAAGACCGATGGCAGGGGGCCTAGACCTAGACTCGAATATTTGGGCAGACATATTCACAAATTTGCGTAATTATTGCACAAATTACTATGTACGATGACTAGTGAAAATTTCTGGGTCACTGAACATTATGGAACTTATAATCTGCACAGTTCTAACAAGGGATGATATGCTTGAAAAATGAGTACACCTCAGTCAGGAGCAGTTAGGACTTTTGGCCACTGTGGACTCACCACCTGCGCAGGCCAATAAATAATCTCACCAGCAAAAACACATCAAATAGATGCATGTATCAACTCAAAATTCACTGTCATCATAGAAATCGGCTAAAATAAGAACAAACCAATTTTTAAGACCACTCAAGGAAGAAAAGGGAATCAGATGGCCAATACAGAAGTTTAGTACATTATGGTCGAAAGCAGGGTGTCAATGTATTCTTCATGGCAAGGAGAATGCATGTAGTGGAAGGATACGAGACCGGGACATCCACTGTGTTCCAGTCTTTTAAACTTCAGATGATGCATTCTCTCAACATTTTGCGCAGAAATGGGAAAATTGTAGTAGAATAGGAGCTAACCTCGAGAGTACTGAACACCAGACGCATTCGGCTAGCAACTACCGATGGCTCTTCTGAACGGCCCATCACAGCCATCTGCTCCAGTTGAAGAGTTTTCACCGGAAGCCTTAATTTAATCATACAGTTCAACAGGTATCAACATTAGATTCTAAAACTAAAAACGTGGTATGCGAGGACAAGTAGTTTCATTCTAGAATCTTTTGTCACAATGAGAAGGCTTGCATTCAGAAATCAATAATAATGATACGAAGAAAGCAAAAGCTCACCATGCCATTCCCCTAAGATAATATGCATTTGCTATGAGAGCATAGAATCCTTTCCACTGGCGTATTATTTCTTCCGACACTGGTGGGGTAGATGACCATCTAACGACTGTTGGTTGTGGAGTGCACAAGATGGTAATGAATATAATGCTCAACCAAAATATGCACTCATCAATCTGATAATGAACACCAGTGGACATCTTAAAACAGTCAAATGCATTGATATTGGAAAGGGAATAAACTAAGAACAGGATCATTATAGATTAAAGAGCCCAAAAAGTCACCAAGAACACTGGAATGCCACTATTATTATATAGTTGATGAAGTTTACAGGTTCTAATCATTAATTACCTCCTCAGAGATGATCTTAGATTTTAAAGTGGTGTTTCACCATAAGCTTGCATTGCTTCAATCTCAACGCCAGATTCCTTCATATCAGTAAGTTCATCCCTCAACCTTCGTCAGTGCAGCCGAGTGTGTATGCATTTACCCCAGCACTGATGAACTCCTGATACAGGGAAAGGGTTTTGACTTACAAAAGACAACAACTCAAGCTCACTCATGAGAGATCCAGCAAACTGCTAAATATACTTTTAAGTTGTCACCTTCTCCATGATCAACAGCATTCTTGTACCACCTAAAGAGACTGATAGCTATGTTTCGGGACGAACGATATTCATCATCAAACGAACTGGAGTCACCCAGTCGGCACTATAGCATCGCAGAAATTGCACAACCTTCAGCACCAGAAAGAACTAGATCGAGATATTACAAAAGAAATTGGAACTCGGGATAAAGAACATGCATACTAGCCATTTTTTTGAAGCCACATGGTGAAGGGTCTGCAGTTGAGTGCGGCCTTTGTCAGAAAATGAAGAATTCAAAACGTTACTAGCACTCCTCACAGGAACAAAAACTGCACTTTTAGTGGAGCAAATCACATGGCTAGCTCCACATGAAACAGTCTCATGCAGAACCGGATTCTTTGGAAGTGCCTGGCAATTGCCAACACTGCCTTACAGTAAGCATGGTTGTACCATGATAATTCTTCATTCAGCATGCCATCCCAAAAACAAATGACTGTAAACCTGACAAGATTAACAAACCAACATGTTGAGCACTTTCAATGATCAACAAAACCAAAGTTCATAAAAAAGAAAAGATAAAGGACTTGACTTTCTCCATGCCCAGAAAAGAATCTACAAATCCATAATTCAATTTACTAACAAAATTGGAAATTGCCCGACCATCAAAAATTGGCAATCAAGAAGAATTTAAAAATGGAAAGAAAGAAAATTCGGCCCATGGAAACAAAAGGAAGCCATTCGCATCATTAGAAATTGGCTTACAGAAACTCCAACACTTCTTATATCCTCTGTTTTCTCTGTTCAACACCAGTATTGAAGTGAAGATACTAGAGCAAGGCTGAAACTTCACAAACTCTTACGTTTCTCCACCAAAATTTTCATATAAAAACGACATGGAACCAAGCATAAGCACGTAAAAGCTCGCCCCCCTAATCGACAACCCCTTTCGATTGCTCGCCTACTCAAAAACACATCATTCACAGCGAAACCAATCAAACAAACGAGAATCCAGTAAACAGAACGAACCGCAAAACTCGAGACGACCCATCACCCGAAAACGCGAATCTGTGAAGGGAAAAGCAGAGCAGCAGGGTCATTTGCATCTAGAAACAACATAGAACCGATTGCATCAGCACTTCCAAACTGGCCCCGCAATCGACAACGCCTTTCGATTGCTCGCCTCGACACTAAACACGTCATTCACAGCAAAAGCAGTCAAACAAACGAGAACAGTAAAAGAACCCAATGAACCGCAAAACTCGAGACAACCCATCACGAAAACGCGAATCCGCGTCAGAAAAGCAGAGCAGCAGGGTCATTTGCATCTAAAAACAACATAGAACCGATTGCATCAGCACTTCCAAGCTCACCCCCCTATCGACAACCCCTTTTGATTGCTCGCCTCGACGCAAAAAACACATCGTTCACAGCAAAACTAATCAAACAAACGAGAACCCAGTAACCAGAACCCAATAAACCGCGAAACTCGAGACGACCCATCATCCGAAAAACGCGAATCCGGAGAAAAGCAGAGCAGCAGGGGTCACGCACCTCGTCAGGAACGACGAGCTCATCACACGGGAAATGCTAAGAGAGAGGAGCTCTGTTTTCCCCGCCAGCAGCGGCATGCATCATCAGTCGAGATAAGAAGAGAATTCGAAGCAGGGGATGGACCCAATAGCCATCAAAGATCTTTGGGGGCGGGGCAAGGAATCTGTTCTCGGCCACCAGTTATTTGCATGGCTCTGGAGATTCCGGTTGGATTCTCTCCCTCGAATTCTCGGACTTTTTCCCCTGGCGAATTTCGGCCGCCATGAAAAATTAACGTGCGGGGTTGTCTCTCGTTTGGTTTTTTGTTTTTGTCCTCTTCTCTTGGTTCTGCAGTTTTTGGGAGAGAGGGAAACGGCGCCGTGCTGTGCAAAAAGCAAGTCCAATTTTATTTCATAGTTAGGTGGAGATATCATGATGAGAAAAATGGGTATTTTGTTGATGTTCCTAAAATCTTATTAGGCAAAGGTGGAAATCCGACGTGCAAAAAGTAGGATGAAAAAAATGGTGGATAAACCATGGTTTTTTTCATCATCAAAACAGGACAAATTCAATGAACCTTTTCATTTTAGAATCATGATAAATGACTAATTATATAAACATCACAAGCAGAGGGAGAAACTGGTAATTCAACTTGGGAATTCAAAGTTGATTCACAAGGAGACTTATTCTCTAAATTGGGGAATCAATCAAGGTTGGTTCCCAATTTTATACTTGAAATTGGTCAGTTCTACCGAAATCTTCTATAAGGTGATTCTAAGGTAGAATTTAGAATCAAACCATATTACCACTAATTTTAAGTAAGGTTTTATGCTTTTTTTAAAATAATAATTTTGTGGATATTAAATAAATTTGACATCAAGCCAAAAAAAATTATATTCAAATTTGACACATGCATATTATATATAATATATGAAACAAAAAAAAATGCAAAATAAAGCCTCGATCGGTTCTAAAGTCAATAAAGTCAATTCCCTATATGAAAATTGGAAATTGAATTTGACATCATAGATTTCAAAAGTTTAAATTTGAAAATCCATAAACCAATCAATCAACCTTAATCTTAACAAGCCTAAAATTGTTTTATGGTATCGCGGACATGTTTAGGGGTAAAAATTATGTGGTTATGAAATATCAACTTCTGAGATTTATATTCGCTTTGAAAAATATATATATATATTTTGTCTCTGTTTCATGTCATGTTGGAACCACTTAGGAGACTGCCAGATTCTACCAAGAATCCAAGACATTTAGTTCCAACTTAGAATGCCAAGCTCACCGACCAATCTTCTCTCGACCCAACGGCATGATCCCTTCTCGTAAACGCACGTCCTGGCTCTGGACCATCGATGTTCAAGACCACCATAACATCATGGGACTCAGCAGTGCCAGAACACCAAGGAAAGAGATGGGGTTGCTCCCGTTGTCAAGCACTAGGTGAAGGCGTTGGTCCCCGGGGTTGGTCCGTGCCACCCCTAACCCTAGAACCAACCCGTACCAAAGGTTGGTCCTCAATTTTTGTGATCGAGGACCGACCCTATTTGAGCCCGAATAAAGCGACCGGACCGACCCAATGGGTTCGATCCGATTCCAAGGTCAACCCGGACCGATTGATAATTTTTTTCGTCTTGTTTTTTATACTCCCTAAAAAAGAAAAAAACCTACAAATTCAAATTACACATCCATCCACAACGCGACATCAGATAACTAAACTATAAATACCAATACATATTAAGCAAATTTAAGATGACACAATAATAGAAATTTCATACCCGCTAACCGCTCATCGAGATATGGGACAAGATAGGGTCCACAATGCGGCGGAGGATGTTGCTACTTTTGATTTTGGCAAATTAAAGAACAAAGAAGACAAAATGGAAAATAACGTACTTTGGGGAAGGAAGCTGAGGAGATTTATGGCGAAACTTCTCGCCGTTTTTGGACGCTGCGAGTCCGTGGCTCCGTGGGAGGAGTCCTTGGTCCTCACAGTAAAGAACGCACTGGACTATGGAGGAGGAGGCCGTGAAGACCTTTACGCGTAAACTTCACGCCTTTTGGAATTGGATGCCATCTATCCATGACGGCGAGCCTAAGGGAGTCGACGAACTTTTAACATCATTTTACTTAGGTTTTTTTTTTTCGACATTTTACTTAGGTTTGAATATATAAAAGAATTATAAATAATATAATATAATATACGGGGTTAGTAGGGTTGAGACCAACCCAAACTTCTCAGACCAGGACCAACCCGTTGTTGGTCCTGGGAATTTTAGAACTGGGCGATCGACCCACCCCTCGACGATGACATGACTGCAGGGTTGGGCCGGGTCAGGGTCGGTCCAGGGTCGACCTGGGATCATTGAGCCACCCCTACCGAGCACCACTCGTAACGATGGGTTTTGATCTGAACAGAGGAACCCTCCTCCACCCACCGCGCCCCACTTCTCACCAACCCAAAAAACAATAGAATAAAAGACTGCCCTTTTGTTAATTATCCACCATATTATGAAGCACCCATAAAAGGACATCCTTTTGTTCTATCACCAACCTCGTGCACTGATGCCCTGCTGGGGTCCGAGATTTGGTGGTTTTCGTCGAGGAGCAGAGCGTGTTCTCGGGTGAGTCCTCTCTCTGTACGTGAGGTTTTTGCTTAAATGCCTGAAAGATGAATTGGGTTCTGTTCTTTTTGATCAACTCTTGCCGAAAGATCGGTGCTTTCTGTGTGGGAATCGAATCTCTCTGCAGGGAACGTTCGTTCTTGTCCTGGGAAAAGTGGGTTTTTGATAGATCTGAATGTCATTTTGTGCTTTTGGTTGAAAATGAATGATATTCAGAGTTTGCTTCTCAGTTTTGAGACCATGTAGTGTATGTGTGCAATATGAAAGCCATATCTATTTGATATGTTTTCGGTGAATCAAGGCATCAGCTATTTTGGATGGGTTGATTTGTGTTTCTCATAGAATCTGAGGCTCTTTCATTAGTTTTCTTTTCTTTTTAGAGTATCTTTGGACAATATGGTTGGTCTGCTCAAAATGAATTCTAAGATTTAGAGGCTGATGACCATTGTCTTATCTTGTGACCTACATATGATGAAAGCCTGAGGTGATGTAGATCTATTATTTGTTCTTTTGTTTGTATGTTTTGTCTGGGTTGTGATGTTGTTCTTATGATGTTTTGCATGACTAAATGCTGCCAGTTTTTTAGAGGAATATAGCACCTGATAGGACCTTCATGAAATGCTTAAGCTCCTTATGGAGTTGCCCGTGTGAAGATGGAAAATCTCTGTCAAAGAATGTGCTTGCTCTTTCCACATTCAGTTGTTTTTAATGATGCATCATTTCATCCTTTTACGAAATATTCAAGTCACCATGTACACTTACCAAACCAATGCCCATCATCACTTGTCCTGATCCAATTAAAGCTGTTGTCTGGAGAATGGGAACTGAGGCGAGAGAGGGGGAAAAAACTTAAATTGTCCTGGATATCTTACTTATAACGTCTTCTATTTCTTTGACCAGATTTTCATCTAAACATGAGAGAGAGGTTTGTGGCAGCTTGGCCAGTCAATCAAATACTCGCCTTGCTCAGGCTGATAAGAAAGGCTGTCGCATGTCGATGCTTCATAGCGAAGCTGATCTCAAGAAGACAGGGTGCTTCCATGACTTCCGTGTGTCACTCATGGGGAAAAATGGTGCCTTTTGCTGGGTGGAGCATGCCCATTCAATACAAGGACTCAATCATGGAGTCCACAGTGAACTGCAGAGAAAATGGTAGCCTATTTGATGTCTCT